>CAXKVI010000004.1:3239776-3327276 GCA_964058755.1 Campiglossa producta | reverse complement strand
CAAATTTTTATCAGAGAAGTTTTAAATTGTAGTAGTAATATTCCATATCATACCCACCTTAATAGTAAACATTTACTATCCACAAAAAAATTTTTCACTTGATTGGCGTGTTGGCGCTGCAAAAAGTTTAAGCTAATAATATCGAGGGTATACAGTTTTTCATATCTCTAGTTTGAAAGTTGTTTTTTTTGTGCCTAGCTACGTCTTTATATTTTGCAAAATTGTGTGACTTGGAAGTTAGCAGACAGGCTGTAAAAAGTTTGTAAATTTTTTTCTTTTTACGCATAGATTTTTTTTTTTTGTAATATTATATTACATGTAAGATTTGTGGTTGGCCTTGTTCATTTTCCGCATTTACTTTTACTGCTCATGTCTAAAGATTTGCTCTTTTTGTTAGATAATTTTACTATCTCGGCTTTACATTTAAGTTAATTTTGACACAAAAAAGATAACAATATAAATTTCTTTTTGATATGTTTATAATGAACACTGGACTTTGTATGCAAATTCATTTTAGACTGCCAAAAGCGAAGTAGCGTTTAAGTTTTCGCCTGTCTTTCTTTTTGAAATATTTTCTTATAATAACTAAGTACGTGTGTGAGACTGTCCCAAAAGATCATAGTTGTTGAAATCCAACACATACCCCCTATTTTGATCAATATGCATCAAAAACTCTCCTGACAAAGCTGTATGCATTTTAGGGCGTTTTAGCCTAGAGAGGGTATGCATATCAAATTTCATATCTATCTATATAGATTAGTTTTACCTTGTGTATATGTGTATGAGTATTGTTCATCAAATGTCGAGACATGGGCGTTTGACATTTGACATTGATTTGGGTAAAGCTCGAAATTTATTGTTTTTCTCCTGTTGAAACTGAAATGTGCTTTATATTTGCACGTGAACTGACGATATTTTCCGTGGTTTCAATGTTTGTATTTCGCTTGTTTTTGAAGCACAATGAGACATTGATTTTGTTAAGGTGAACTAGAATTGAAATAAAATCAAAAGATAAAAAATATGCTTAAAATTATAAAAGAATACAATTATAACAGAGCTAGCCCTAGACTTCTCACCTAATGTTATTTAATTAAATGGTGTTTCAATTTATTTTATTCCATTTTATTCTAATTTAATTTTTTTTATATTTTTTTTACCTTTTTTTATTTTTACGCTATTAAATTATGCCCATCACTGACAATAAACTGTCAAGAAACTAGCTTGTTATTAATTAATATTTGGATGACTTTATTTTGACATATTTGGGTCGTCGGACCCACCTTATGTCGCACCGAATTTGTAGGACACAACCAACTCAGGATTACAACATTAGCAGTTAATGAAATGAAAATAAAAATGGCAAATGATAAAAAAAAACTGCTAATGACGACCTCCTAAGGGTCATACATACCAGAATTTTTGAAGATAAAAAAGTGGGGCCTCTCGGAGAGAAGAAAGTCGCTCACAAAAAGTTTAGCTTGTTATTAATCAATAACACCTTGCATATCAGGGCCCTCGTATTAATATTCGTTAATATTTTCCAAGTAGGAGTTTTAGTTTTATTCGTTTTATGTAGCCTCCGGTAAAATATTTCTGTAGCAAACAGTATGCCAAAAATGTTATGCAAATTCTCTGGAAATAAGTATGCATAAAGTTGACGGCGCTTATTGCATTAGTAATTTCCTGAGAATTGGACTCCCAAGATGCCAATTCATTAGCGCACAGGCATAGCTGCCAGAAATTATGTGAGAAAATTTCAGCTATGCTTACAACAAATTTTCGTTCTTCTTTTATCAGTGTGTTGTTTCTGCATAAGAAGGAGAATGTCCAAGAACAAAAATTAATTGCTGCCTACACACAATTCGGCACACAAATCAGCAACTTGCATGTCAATTCGTGAACAATAAAAGCAATTAAGAAAGCGCCACACTATGTACCTTGAATGGGTGAGATGGTGCAAAAACAAAAGCATTGCATTTTTTGATAGATTTCGGAGGTCACGTATTGGTATGAAATTGAAGTGCGTCAATTGATTGAATAAACACCTGAATAAAGGTGAAGTTTTTCCTTTTGTATTTTTCCTAAACATGTTGTAGCATTTTCGGTTTCTAGAAATGAAATACTTAAAGCAATTAATTAATTTCTCGAGTAAATTAGTTTGTTTTCTTTTTATTTGATAAACTCTTGAAGCGAAAGTTTATGTTCACAAGGAGGTGAGTAATTTGTTGCATGTCTAAAGTTTTAGCAAGACATGAAATCGATTCGAAATAACTTTAATGTTGCGCTTGTACCATACCATTAGCATGCCAAACCAAAAATCTACACACCTGAGCATTAACATTACGTTTACGCCATGGTGTACCCGTTCGCCAAAGCACAACACTCTTTCCATTGCTTTGCACTTGACAACATAAACAGCGATTTTATTTGCCAATTCTGATAATAAACCTATCGGAATTAAGCTTTTGACGGCAAGGGCCACCAGAAATAACTTAATACGCGCCAAAAACAGAAAAGAGAATATACTTTGAAATGTTTAAGTCCTCCTATTTGCTTTGATGCTGGTCTGATTTCTACGAAATTCAATATTTCGCATTAGTTAAGCGTAAATGAAAAAAGGAATAAGTTAAATATTTGAGCATACTTAAAAAGCTTTCACTTAAGCTGCTGTCAATTTTACTTTTACTTCTGCATGCCATTGGTTTCTGTGGAAGAAAGCTAAAGATTCCATAAGTAGTATAGAAAGCCACTCTCTGCGTCACAAAAGCTAACACAAATGAATATTAGAGCGTGCCAAAAATGTATGGAAAAAGTTTTGGTTCCAAATTTGATATGCGTATACTCTACATCAGTGCGTTTTAGCCTAACTAACTTGTGTGCGAAATTTTATTCTCCTAGGATAACGATATCCTGTTCCGATTTATAATAAAAGTTGTATCTAGTACCTGACACTAAGTTCGCAAAAAAGTCGATTAAGGCTTCGAAAAACACATAATTTGAATATTACGTTCATATTTAAAGGACTATGCAACAAATCGCTAACTTTGAATATTTTAAGGACAACAGGATCCTATACCAGGATATTGAATAAACGTATCCACGTGAAAAGGATATTGGAATTTTAAAAGTTGTTTAGTAGATTGTGTAATAATACGTCTTCTAGCAAAAATAGCTGCGTGTATCTGGAAACTTTGCAATTATAGTGCGCTTTTTATAGGCCATAATACACGGCGTATGAGTAACATTTAGTAATTCAAGTAAGTAAAGTTCAAACATATTTTATTCATGTTTTCATTGATACATATCTCCAAAACTGATGGAGATACCGATATAGAAATACTAATTTAAAAAATTCTCATTTACTAAGTATGAAGTCCTTAAACGGTAAGGATACAACAACGAGTACATTAATCAATAAATTGGGAAAAACGCCGTCGACACCGGTTGCCGTGGTCCAAATTGCATAAAACTTTGTCAGGATAGTTTTTGGTGCATTATGGTCGAAATGAGAGCGTATGCGTTCAAATAAAAAACTTTGATTTTTTGGGACAGTCTATATATGTTTGAGTATAGTTACTTGTGTGCCGCAAGGTTTGATGGTCGCTGGCATTCTCCTTACTGTAAGCTTAAACAAAACGCATGCCAACACGGAATGGTTAAATAATTGGAATTCGCACATACTCGTTTATTCACTCACCCTCATGCGGTTCGTCGATCTGCACGTTCGTGTTTTGAACTTTTGAAATGTGTTCTATATCAATTTCTAGAGATAATTTTTGTATCTCATTTTCACGTTTGTACTAGTAAAACTGAACATGGCTTAAGTCCTCACTATCATCAGCAGTAAGTTCAAAGCAATTTGTGTTTGCTATGAGGGGCGATCTAAGCGACAGTTAGTGGCGCCAAGCAAAATTGTTATGGCTGGTTATTTGGTAAACTATTGCAAAATCATAAAATTATCTAATGCATATTTATTAGTTTGTTGGAAAATAAAAAAACTACTACGAGTTAAGTATTTTGGTTCGACTTTGAATGCACCGTTTTTGTTGTATGTTAGTTATTAAGGGTTATAAAATTAAGAATGAGAGATTGAGTTTTAAAGCGGAAGAAAAATGTAGTTACCATACCTCAGCTTCAGTAAGACTAATTCTCGGAATGACAAATGATTTCCCGACATGTGGTTGGTCCTCTCATAGCAGAATTTTTAACTCTTCAAGAGAGTTTTGTCGTACTTTTATTAGAATATCACTGTGTCTTAATAAAGCTCCCTTGCCAAACCAAAAAGCTCCCTAAAATAAAAATAAAATCAGAAGTTGACGTTCGAGCATTCTTTGCTATAAATATTTTATTTTAATTTGCAAATAGAGCGTTTATCACAAAAAAATTAAAAATTTCATGTTCGAAAATAATATTCGAAAATTCGAAGTTTGCTTAGTTTTGCACAAAATTTTCTGTATGAAGCTTAAAAATTTACTAAGCATTTTTTGCATTATTCGAAGATAGCTTCAAACGACTTTTAAAAAAGATTTTCATGTTCGAAAATTCGAAGTTAACACAGTTTCACCTGACATATAATAATCTTTTACACTAACATTTCTGGAATTTCGAAAATAATAGTCGAAAAATTCTTTACTCTAAAATCTTGCGAAACCTAAGAAATTAAACTTCGAAAATTCAATATATTATTAGTTTGAGCATAGTCGCACCATAGTCGAAAATTTTGAAAATACCTACTCACTTAACTCACGTGGTTTTGAAACTTGAGCATAAGGAAAAAAAATTTTAGAATTAGTATTTTCGAAAATTTTGAAAAAATATTCGAAAATTCGTAGTTAACATAACTTCGCCTTAATTCCAGGATATTTTACAACTTGAGCATGCTTTTAGTGGCTTACGCAAAAACATATTTCTTCACTATAAATTTCGAAATAATGTTCAAAAATTCTGATTGCACACAGAAAAAATGTATAAATACTGCTTTTATTGTTATTCGAAGGCATCCTCTTGTTTTTAAAAGACGATTTTTTCATTTCTTAAATTTTCAAATAGGATTTTAATGTTCGAAAATAATGTTCGATTATTCGAAGGTTACTTAATTTCGCCAGAAATCCAGGCTGTTTTGGAAATCGTGAAACTTAATAATTGGGCAATTCACAAGGGGTGTGGTATTCGTCTATCGTTGTATGTTTCCAAGGTTTCCAACTTTAATTTGCCTGCATCTTAAAGAGCGGCGGCTGATCACGTTTTAGTTTATTTATTTCACGTACTCCAGTGCGTATTTTTTTTACATTTTTTTTGTATTTCGCTGTACATGCGTGACGATGGCAGTGTTGAATGCGGTGTCGCTATAACAAAAACTCTGCGTTCGATGTCTAGGTGTGATGAAAAAAAAAAACTTGAAAATGTGTCACATTCATCAGCTTGTCAGCTCTACTAAGTACCTACGTAGGCGACCAAAACCGTTGGGTCTCAATAATTTGCAGCAAAAAAATTCAGTGGAGCAAAAAACTTATTGCAAAAGGTTGGCCTTCAATTTGTCAGTCCGAAAATTGGCGCCAAATTAGTATTATATTAAATTTACCCGCATTTATGGGGTTTGCTTGTTTTGCTTATTTTTTTTGCCCCCATTCGTGCGTGCTTACACGTTTTGCATTATGTACCAATATTTTTTTACCCAAATTGCTGCCATGCGTACACAAAAAGTCACTTTCAATAAACGTTCATATAAAAAATGTATATTGCCGCATACATTAGCGAGAGTATCCATAATTTTTCACATTTTATAGTGAAGCAGAATATATTAAAGATAGTTTTTAAGCCAGAAAATAAAAATTATTATTTATAGTGGGATCTTTTTTTTTAATATTTGGGTGTGTTTTAGTATCATAACTTTCGTTTTTTAGCTATCTCATTTATTTATTGTTAACGATCAATAAATTTCGAGACTTAAGAACTTGCAAAATGGTCAGAACCAAACAAAATTGTAGCCACGTGTGTGTATTTTAATACATTTTTTTTTACTCGTATGAACATATTTATTTCAAATTTTGTGAATAGGTAATCTGAGGATTGCGGTGTCTTTCAGAAAAATTTGAGCATTTTCATGTTCGGAGCTTTCGAATATGGTATTCGAAGCTGATTTTTTGTTTATTGATATTTTTAATTTGGATTTTATGCAGAATTTCCGGATTTTAACTTTTGAAAATAATGTTCGAAAATTCGAAACTTATTTTGAAGATAACTTATAAGATTTTTCTGACTTCTTTTATTATTTACGATGTTTTAGTTTCTAAAACTTTAACGTCGTGTAGTTCACAAATATTTTTATGTTTTTCATGTGCGAATCCACGGCGAATTCATACAGGTATGTTCGAGCGAATTCAGATCTACACGCACGCACACACTCCTTGTAACTAAAAATGTCAGACAGAGCAATAACATAAGCAATTTGACAGCTACGATTCGATTTTCAAGGAAGAAGAAGAAACCATATGGTGGGAGGATGCCACCTGTAATGAATTCGTCTTGTGCGAATCTTTAGAAAATAATGTTTGAAAATTCGAAGTTTACTTAATTTCGCCTTAATTTCAGTTTTTTAAGGAAATTTAGCGGAGTTAAAATGTTTTCCGAAAAATTGCTGGTATTCGAAGCTGACTTCGTGTTAATTAAAACTTTAATTTGGCTTTTCCGCAAAATTTCCGAATTGTAACTTTTGAAAATAATGTTCGAAAATTCGAAATTTTTCTGAAGTTAACTTAATGTATTTTTTTTACTTCATTTACTATTTAAAAACGACTTTTTAGTTTCTTGAATTTTCACGTCATGTTGTTCGCAAAAATTTGGATAATTTTCATGTTCGAAACTTTCAAAAATATAATTCGAAAATTCGAAATTTACTTAATTTGACATCAATTTCAGATGGCTTCGGAAATTTGGCAAGACCATAATAATTTTCACAAAATTTCTGTGTTTTAATTTTCGAAAATAATGTTTGAAAATTCAAACCCTACGCAATTTCGGAAAAATTTTTAAAACGAAACTCAAAAATTTTTTTTACATTTTTTTTCTTACATTTTTCCCAAAATTGTACACTGTCGTACATCTATTTGTAGCTACGAATGTATCTATATCTCAAAAGCAAATATTTTACTTCAGATTATTCCACATTAGAAACCACAACATTCCACTTTGCTTACATTAACCATTTGATGGATTTTTCCTCCTCACGGGTTATAAGCTGATTATGTAATATAAGAGACGATAAAATGGTAAATGGAAAAAATTGTTTGAATGGATATATGAAATAAAAAATTTTAGAATGATACAGCAAAAAAATGTGGGAGCAAAAAAAGCTGCGTTAAAGAAGCTTAATGGAAAAAATGTCGATTTACCGAAAAAAAGCATAGTTTTTTTTTTTTCATAAGACCTACGCACACATATTTGGGAACAAACTTAGATGATGTATTTCTACTCGAAAAAAAGGTAAAAAGTGAAAGTCAAGTACAAACGTCGTTTGGCTGCACGCGTTCTTTGATGATTTTCCATTTTCTATCAAAAATGCTTAATGCTTGGTTGGCCCAATAAAGTCAAGTGTTTGGCCTTTGGTAATTTATCTTGATTTATGGGTATTAAATGAGCAGATTTCAACCTGTTACTGCATTAGTCAAGCATGATTGAGTGATTGATAAGAGAATAGAAAAAAAATCACTAATAAAAGAAAATCAGCGCTTGCCATTAACAATAGCTCAGCCACTTTCAGATTTTAAAGCGAAATTCCGCATAGTTAAGGATATATGATGCTTTCGATTTTCTCAATACTTTCCGTTCCTGGCCAAAATTTGAACTCAAAATGTTGTATTTAACTTTTATTTCTCTGCATTGATTTTTTTTTAATCTTGGCAAACCGTTTCTAGCCAAGCCTGCCTTTTAAATTACTAATCTTCCTAGTGATTTGTCTTCTTCAAATGTATCTTTTTGCTTGTTTTTAAACAGTTCGACGAACCATCCAATGCCAATTGAAACATTGCAATTCCGAAAGCGGGATTTATTTATTTATTTATTTACGTCATTCATCACTAGTAAGGCATGGACAGATAATTTGTTGAACAACTAAACAAAATAAAATGGTTAAAATTCTGTTAATGTATAGGGATACGTCTTTTTGAATGGGTAATATAATAATATAATTATTAATTAAAAAAAATATAAATAAAATAAGTAAAATAAAAACAATTGAAAAAATATTAAAAATGATTTATTTCATTTTATTTTATTTTATTCATTTTTTTATTCTATATTATTTTTTTTTATTTGTTTTTAATTTTATTTTTTTTTTATTTGATTTTATTTTATTTTATTTTATTTTATTTTGTTTTATTTTATTTTATTTTATTTTATTTTATTTTATTTTATTTTATGTTATTTTATTTTATTTTATTTTATTTTATTTTATTTTATTTTATTTTATTTTATTTTATTTTATTTTATTTTATTTTATTTTATTTTATTTTATTTTGTTTTATTTTATTTTATTTTATTTTATTTTATTTTATTTTATTTTATTCTATTTCATTTTATTTTATTTTATTTTATTTTATTTTATTTTATTTTATTTTATTTTATTTTATTTTATTTTATTTTATTTTATTTTATTTTATTTTATTTTATTTTATTTTATTTTATTTTATTTTATTTTATTTTATTCTATTTTATTTTATTTTATTTTATTTTATTTTATTTTATTTTATTTTATTTTATTTTATTTTATTTTATTTTATTTTATTTTATTTTATTTTATTTTATTTTATTTTATTTTATTTTATTTTATTTTATTTTATTTTATTTTATTTTATTTTATTTTATTTTATTTTATTTTATTTTATTTTATTTTATTTTATTTTATTTTATTTTATTTTATTTTATTTTATTTTATTTTATTTTATTTTATTTTATTTTATTTTATTTTATTTTATTTTATTTTATTTTATTTTATTTTATTTTATTTTATTTTATTTTATTTTATTTTATTTTATTTTATTTTATTTTATTTTATTTTATTTTATTTTATTTTATTTTATTTTATTTTATTTTATTTTATTTTATTTTATTTTATTTTATTTTATTTTATTTTATTTTATTTTATTTTATTTTATTTTATTTTATTTTATTTTATTTTATTTTATTTTATTTTATTTTATTTTATTTTATTTTATTTTATTTTATTTTATTTTATTTTATTTTATTTTATTTTATTTTATTTTATTTTATTTTATTTTATTTTATTTTATTTTATTTTATTTTATTTTATTTTATTTTATTTTATTTTATTTTATTTTATTTTATTTTATTTTATTTTATTTTATTTTATTTTATTTTATTTTATTTTATTTTATTTTATTTTATTTTATTTTATTTTATTTTATTTTATTTTATTTTATATTATATTATGGTTTTTTATTTTCTTTTATAACCAGACTCCTTTCTATTCAAGTTTTCTATTCAGCTTGCTGCGTTCTCACTTTTTCATGTTTTTACACCTTAAGCTACTTTTAGTATAAATCAGGGGTAACCAGGTCTTTAAATCTACTGGACCATACAACAACAACGTCATACTTATAATTTCTACAGCAGCATCGTTCCTGGAACCGCAAAAAATTACAAAAAATTACTCGAAAGAATTATTATTGAAGTAAGACAAAAAAACAATAGCCGCAAGAAGAAGGTCTGCAGCGCAACTAAAAAAAAAACAAAGAAACTGCAGCATAGAATCTGAGTTCGAAATGAATTAAGTTGCGCCGTGGTGGAGACGCTAACGGTATTCCGACAATAATATAGCAATGATTTTTAGTATTTTTCCAGCGAATCTGGTTTGTTTTTGCGGGCCACAGGATGTTGTTGTAGGGCCACAGCCGGCCAAAATAGCCTTTACGTGGCGATGCCTGGTATAAACGATTAAATTTCTTACCAAAAATTCGCATTAGTGCACCTTGAAAACACGAAAGAAGCAAAAAAAAACTTAACAAAAAAGGAAATCAAATTCAACATGAAGCTAAGTTGAGTTATTTTTTGGGGTACATAGACCAGAAATGAAATAAAAACTGCTTAAGTACAAATTATGAGAAACTCTTCTAAATAAAGCGGCGAATATGTGGCATACATGAAATACGTTCAATATAAACGCTGGGAGGTGAAAGGGCTCATAGAAATAGAAATAGAGAAATGAATTTGTAGGACGAAAAGGAAATAATTAAGTGAATTATAGGAAGCAAAACGATATAGGCTGAGCGTAACTTGGGGTTCCTATGAAAAAGGCAGTTTGAAATTTCCGTTGAAAAATTAATTCAAGTATTTTGTTAGCGTAAAATTTAGCTGAAATTTGTTGTGCTTTCACGTTTAGTAAACCTAGTCCTTTTTAATGATCTTTTTCACTCTTCCGCAAATCATTAAGCTGGCATTTCATTTATTCATTCATTTTTCATTTTACTTTTTCAATTAATTTTGCTTCCATACAATTTCAAAAGCGTTTGCCTTATTGAAGGTCATCAAGTTTGAATTGTCGCACATTTCAATAGTGCCATTTGTCTTTTTGTGCGTTGGCGTTTATATAGCTATAGCTAAGCTGCCAGCTCGAGGGTTTTTCGTTACATTGTTGTAGGCAGCGCGCACTTTGTTTGATGAATTTTATATTTCATAGATCATTGACAGTTTTTTTTGTGTGGGTTTTGATACATAATACTTTATACCCTGTTGTAATATTAAATAAAGTAAAAAAAAAAAAAAAAATAAAATAAAATAAAATAAAATAAAATAAAATAAAATAAAATAAAATAAAATAAAATAAAATAAAATAAAATAAAATAAAATAAAATAAAATAAAATAAAATAAAATAAAATAAAATAAAATAAAATAAAATAAAATAAAATAAAATAAAATAAAATAAAATAAAATAAAATAAAATAAAATAAAATAAAATAAAATAAAATAAAATAAAATAAAATAAAATAAAATAAAATAAAATAAAATAAAATAAAATAAAATAAAATAAAATAAAATAAAATAAAATAAAATAAAATAAAATAAAATAAAATAAAATAAAATAAAATAAACTAAAATGAAATAAAATAAAATAAAATAAAATAAAATAAAATAAAATAAAATAAAATAAAATAAAATAAAATAAAATAAAATAAAATAAAATAAAATAAAATAAAATAAAATAAAATAAAATAAAATAAAATAAAATAAAATAAAATAAAATAAAATAGAATAAAATAAAATAAAATAAAATAAAATAAATTTAAAAAAATAAACAAAAAATAAAATATAATAAAAGTAAAATAAATTTAATTTAATTTATTTAAACTAAAGTAAATTGAATTAAATGAAATAAAATGTGATTAAATCATACTAAATTATATTAAAAATATTATATCACTTAAATTAAACTTAATCAAATTAAATAAATAGGCTTTAGAAAAGAAACGAAATTAAAATGAAATAAAGAACAGTGTATATATAGCGTTCATTTTTACTTAACTTCTTTTCTTTTTATATTTTCTAATTATGGGTTTCTGTCATTTTTCGCTGCCATCCTACATTCGACCTTGCAGCTCATTTTCCATTCAACTAAATACAATTTTTACTTTGCTATTCTATGATGATCTCAATTAAAATGTACCAGTCGTTGCCGCTCATTTGAGCGCTTGGAGTAGACTGGGCTGAACGTGGAATTTTTGCAATGACAAATATGGATGAATTTTAATGAATATTTACGGTTGCTGGCAGAATACAAATTATGCACCTTGGCTGTGTAAAGATTATTAACTGCATTGGAAACAAATTTTTGATTTGGTATAGTTAATCTAGACAATACGCGTCGGTTCTTTTACGATGGTTAGATATTTTTCATGATTTAGTGTGTCGATGATAGTAAACTTTGCAGGCCTGAAGCTAAACTCTTGCTACATACCTATCCAATAAGCTTGCCATACATCCTGTGTATCATCTCACGCAACAAAGAGATTTTTTTGAACTTAACAGTGCATGAAACTTAAGCTAATATTTACAAAAACTCACTGTCCCCACACATCTGTTTTCTCATTTCCGAATTCCACTTTGATTAATTAAGTGCCAAATACGATTTTTTTCCCTATTTATTCCAGACAAGTGCCGCAAACACGTGACTTAGTTATAGAGTCCGGCGCTGCATATTCTTAATGATTCGCAATATCAAAACTGACCAAACGAAAGCTTAAAACATGAGTGTTTTCCAAGTTGCTTTGATGAACATTAACACGTACATTTAACTTGTTGCTTGCTTTTGATGGGGCTTAAGCGTCACGAACCGGAATTGAGTGTCACCATGCTTTTTTGGCGCATTCATGCGCTAACACTTTACCACATAAACACAAACTCACACCCATACTCACACTTGAGCACTGCTCAGCCGTCCAACTACTCTTCTTGCACCACAGCAATATTCCACCACAAATGTGAGTGTTTCCGTACAAAAGTTTTGTTCATATCCGTAAACTGCGCGTGCCATTACCCAAACTTAATGGGAAATCTCTCTTGTTTGGTGTGCCTGAGAGACTCGTATGTAGGTGGGACATTTTGCTCACTGCATTTTTGAATTAACGATATTCGCACTTTCTATTTAGGTTTGAATAATTTCTTTTGGTGTGGTTTCCATTAAAGTTTTGGGTTGTCCCAGTAGTTTATACAACTAAAAAAAAAAAAAAAAAATAAAAAAAAAAATTTTTATTTTATTTTAGTTTATTTTTTTACGTTTCATTTTTGTTTTGTACTTTTTTTATTTTATTTTGCTTTATATTTATTTTATTATGTTTTATTTTATTTTTTAATTTTTAATTTTTAATTTTTAAAATGTTTATTTTTATTTATTTGTTTTCATTTGTTATAAATATATTTAATTTTTTATTTTATTTTATTTTATTTTATTTTATTTTATTTTATTTTATTTTATTTTATTTTATTTTATTTTATTTTATTTTATTTTATTTTATTTTATTTTATTTTATTTTATTTTATTTTATTTTATTTTATTTTATTTTATTTTATTTTATTTTATTTTATTTTATTTTATTTTATTTTATTTTATTTTATTTTATTTTATTTTATTTTATTTTATTTTATTTTATTTTATTTTATTTTATTTTATTTTATTTTATTTTATTTTATTTTATTTTATTTTATTTTATTTTATTTTATTTTATTTTATTTTATTTTATTTTATTTTATTTTATTTTATTTTATTTTATTTTATTTTATTTTATTTTATTTTATTTTATTTTATTTTATTTTATTTTATTTTATTTTATTTTATTTTATTTTATTTTATTTTATTTTATTTTATTTTATTTTATTTTATTTTATTTTATTTTATTTTATTTTATTTTATTTTATTTTATTTTATTTTATTTTATTTTATTTTATTTTATTTTATTTTATTTTATTTTATTTTATTTTATTTTATTTTATTTTATTTTATTTTATTTTATTTTATTTTATTTTATTTTATTTTATTTTATTTTATTTTATTTTATTTTATTTTATTTTATTTTATTTTATTTTATTTTATTTTATTTTATTTTATTTTATTTTATTTTATTTTATTTTATTTTATTTTATTTTATTTTATTTTATTTTATTTTATTTTATTTTATTTTATTTTATTTTATTTTATTTTATTTTATTTTATTTTATTTTATTTTATTTTATTTTATTTTATTTTATTTTATTTTATTTTATTTTATTTTATTTTATTTTATTTTATTTTATTTTATTTTATTTTATTTTATTTTATTTTATTTCATTTTATTTTATTTTATTTTATTTTATTTTATTTTATTTTATTTTATTTTATTTTATTTTATTTTATTTTATTTTATTTTAGTTTATTTTATTTTATTTTATTTTATTTTATTTCATTCTATTTTTTTAAATTTTATTTTATATTTAGTTGGTATCAAGCATTTTAATAACACAAATACCAGCTGCTAAATTTCGTGCATCCGCCAACTTTAATACGATATTTATTATTCATGTTTTTTAGTTTCTACAGCACGTATTAAGGGTGTACGCGTGGTGCTCTTGTTTTTATGACATCCATAATTAGATGTTTAGCAAATAACAGTGAGCTGGAAACACCTTTCGGACGAAGGTCATGCTAACATCAAATTAGTATTTGAAGGGGAAATTAATTTTCGAGTGCTTGTTCTGCTTGCTGTTACACGTGTAATATCTTAAATATGAATGGCTAAATGTAACTGTATAATGGGATTTATTTAAAGAAACCTAATTGATTGTGTGTCTAAAACAGCGCAGTTGAAGAAGCGGCTTGAAGCAATGCCGAAAGTAGAATACATTTGGTACATACATTGGGTACCATAAAACTCAGAGAATGTGCTTTAATACTTTGCTTTTTAAATTGTATAAAAAAAAATTGAAAAAAAATTTAAATCTGGTTTGGAGATAAATGTGTACCTTTTTCTTGTAGATATAAACGCTCTAGTGAACTTCTACACGCATTTTTATTAAGAATACCCAAAAAGGGAGCTCAAATTACCCTTTCTTGAGAGCGCTCGAGAGTTATAACATAATTTATTTATACTTAGAGTCCTAATCGTCTGATTACTCAAGAGTTTATGAGATCATGACTCTTATAAAATATATCATACTAAATATATTGAAGAAACAGACCGGAAAAAAGTCAAATTAGAAAAATTGGTATAAAAACGGAGCATACATGGTTTACAAATAGGCCAGGGGTCGGCAAAAATAAATATATGTACTGGTAAACGAAAGAGCTTTAATTGTAATTTGTCATGGGCTAGTAGAATGTGGGAATGAATGAACAAATAATTTTTATGATTTTCGATGCTTTTGGTAAAATGCCCCTTTTGTTACGTTTCCGAGCAGGGTACCCAGGGAAAAAAATTTAGAAGTCATTCTCATTTTATCAATTCAATTATCATATCTTGATTCTACCAGTGCTATTTTTTTGTGTGGAAAAAATTATAGCTTTTTGTATTTATTTTTAGAATGAAGAGCAAAATAGCAGTGTTGCAAGTAATACTCAGTTGAGCTAAATTTGCCGTTGTGTAATATAAACATAATGATTTGGATCAAGGTTGTGTTGGCCAAATATAACGCGAATAAAATGAAAAAAAATCAAATTTAACTGTTGTATGGTCCTTTTTTTAACCTACTCTAATGCCTTCTCAGAATTTAAAACGATTTAATTTTATATGTAAATCACAAACTCAGACACGTAGTTTTCATATAACTTTTTTTTCCTCTTTTCAGCTAACAACAAGTTTTTCCACGCAAAAAATATTCGAAAGAACAATTTTGCACTTCAGAAAATATTTTAATCTGCGCTTAACTAACTAAAAACGCCTAATCTTTTGTGGTTGTGAATATGTGGGAAAGGCATTAGGAAGTTATATAATATATCAACTGTAAAAAGAACAGGCAAAACGACGACCCAGAGCCATTGTTTGCTCATAAAGCGCGTGCTCAAGCTGCGCCGAAATTTGCCAAAAAATGAGTTGGCGAAAAAAATTCACTAACAAAAACAACAACAAAAATGTGGTAAATTTATTGCAGTATCACAAAATAATTACAAGTTTAATAATAGTTTTGCTGCTACGTTCAACAACTAAAATAGTGGCAAGTGCCAGCCAAAGCGAGCAGCAACAACAAAGTTTAGAGGGAACAAGGTCAAACATTGCTTCGGCTGCAGATGCTGATAATAGTTTTGGTAGTGCTGAAAATTCCAATGTTTTCAATAAATCACTAGTAATTAGCAACAACAAGAGTGATGACATGCCAAGAACAGCAACAACAACAGCAACAAGAATGACAGCAAAGGGGTTGCAAAAGTTGTTTGGTCATGAGGGAGGGTTGTCTGTTGGGAGCAGTGACGATAGGAAAATGGATGCAACTGTGATAAATTCTGTAGCACGTAATAGTGGTGGAGGACAAAGACAACAAGAACAACAGCTAACACGAAAACAAGAACAGCTGTCGCTGCCAAAGCTTACACGCGCGTCTGTTGTAAAACAATTTGAGATAAAGCAGCAACAAGTTTACAATGAAGTTAAGTTAACAACTTTATCCCATCCGACAGTGGGGTATAATAAACTTGTTGCAACAACTAACATGATGTCATGGCAAAACAAAAGCGAATACAACAACATTATTGGCAAGCAGCATAGAGGTAAGCAGAAGGAAGAGCCGCTAAGTTTGTTGAAAACTGATAAGCAACCGCAAAGGTTAGACGAGCAACAGAACGATGAAAGTTTTGAAGAGTTTGTAATTACTACGCGACGACCAACTGAACAAGAAAGAAAAGAACGCTCCAAAGCAAGGATACTAACACCTGGGATAGAGGTCGAGAAGAAAAACGAGAAGAAAATAGACAACAAAAATGATGCTTACAGCAAAGTTGTCGCTGGTGGGGTGAAAGAAGATATAAAAAAGGAAGAGACAACTCCAACGAGACCAACAATGCAAACAAAAATAGCGGAAGACAGCATGACGGTTAACGCAAATAGCCGAACAGCTCATGCTAATGTCGACGCTAATCTTCAAGATGTTGTCGCTAGAATAGAAGCTAATAGCGATGTAGCAGATGGCGCTAAGCTGATGGAAGTCAACGAGGTGACTAATAAAAGTGATAAACAAATGTTGCATATTTTTATGTCAACAACAACAAGAAGTAGAAGTGAAACTATGCCAAAGGCAGTTGGAACAGAAAACCAACAAGCAGTGACGAGAAGAGAACAAAAAAATGTAAATAAGAATGAGAGTTTCGCAGAAGTCAACAAGGTAGAAGCAAAGGAGCATGAAATTTCCAAGCCAATAATGATAGCGAACAACATGACAACACCTGACAATTATCGAACAGGAAATGCTAGAAGAACTGAAAACAAAAATCCGCAGAAAATTGCAAGACCAACGCAGTTAAGAAGACAGCAAAGAAATCAAAGTGATAGCACAGAAAAAGAAACGCTGCCAAAACCAGTCAAGAGTTGGTTGCAAGCTGAAGAGGTGGGGCAGTGGAAATACGCTGAAAACAAAGAGCTGACACGTGGAAACAAAAAAACCGCACGGAAATCAGTTACACAACAACAAAGCAGTTTAGAAAATCACAAAAGAGCGTTGAAGGTAGACGAAGAAGCAAAGAAAGTGCTGCAAGGCTTTAGCGAGCCACTAGAGGGTAACAACAAAACACCAAAAGTCACACACAGATTAATGCCAACTAAGCAAGATGAACAGCACAGCGAGTCACAGCAAGGAAAACCGCAACAATCAATCTCTAACAGTCAACTGAGTCAGCAGTCAAGGTACTTAAAGCAGAGCTGTTAAATATCCATTAACGTTTATAATGATGAATATCCTTGGCTTTTAATTTTACTGATGAATCAAAAAAATAAAATAAAAAAGTTAAATAAAATAAAATAAAATAAAATAAAATAAAATAAAATAAAATAAAATAAAATAAAATAAAATAAAATAAAATAAAATAAAATAAAATAAAGTAAAATAAAATAAAATAAAATAAAATAAAATAAAATAAAATAAAATAAAATAAAATAAAATAAAATAAAATAAAATAAAATAAAATAAAATAAAATAAAATAAAATAAAATAAAATAAAATAAAATAAAATAAAATAAAATAAAATAAAATAAAATAAAATAAAATAAAATAAAATAAAATAAAATAAAATAAAATAAAATAAAATAAAATAAAATAAAATAAAATAAAATAAAATAAAATAAAATAAAATAAAATAAAATAAAATAAAATAAAATAAAATAAAATAAAATAAAATAAAATAAAATAAAATAAAATAAAATAAAATAAAATAAAATAAAATAAAATAAAATAAAATAAAATAAAATAAAATAAAATAAAATAAAATAAAATAAAATAAAATGAAATAAAATAAAATAAAATAAAATAAAATAAAATAAAATAAAATAAAATAAAATAAAATAAAATAAAATAAAATAAAATAAAATAAAATAAAATAAAATAAAATAAAATAAAATAAAATAAAATAAAATAAAATAAAATAAAATAAAAATAAAATAAAATAAAATAAAATAAAATAAAATAAAATAAAACAAATAAAAAAGAAAAAAGAATAAAAATATATAAACAAAAGAATAAAAATAAATAAAAAAATAAATAATAAAATAAAATGAAATAGAATAAAATTAAAATGATCAGAAACTTGTAGATAAATCATGCATTTCAAATAATTAATGAAATAAATTAATTATTAATATTTTTAATTAACTAAATGTAAATCATTTAAATGATGCAGCTACTGGCAATTAATCATAAAACTGATTTTCCCAGAACGACAAATTAATGCTCACAATCATTCAAATTTGTAATTATTGTTTTACAGGTCTGACTTAAAGTCAACAATGGAAGCAAAGCGCACAAAGCAAGAATTTGAAGAATTAGAATTGGTCAAAGAGCACAAACCGCAGCAACAAAGCAAACATGCAGCAGGGCAGGGTAGCTCGTCAGTAGAGCTTGAGGCGCAATACATACCAGAGCAGTTGCTGGCAAAAAAAGACAATGACGATGAAACGCATGCCATAGTTTCATTGAACGGAACAGGGAAGGGTGAGCCTGTATCAGAGCATCAAATTGAATTGATGCGCGCAATGAATAATCAAACAAAGCTAGCGAGTAAGCAGAAAGGCGCAACTAAGCTCAAAAGCGAGAAAGATTTTCAAGAGAAGAAGGAGCAGTTGGGGATAAGGCAGGCAAAGGAAGCAGATGCCGAAGAAGCCACCACTAAGACACAACCAGCAGCGAGCTCAGCTACCAGGAACGATGAACAAGTCAAACTTGAGAGCAACCAAAAAATAACCTATAACGCAAAGGTAAATAAAACTTTAAGCACAACGAAGAAAAAGTCAAAGCTTGCATCAATTGAACAAACAGAGAAAGAAGCCAATGGGGGCAAACTGAGCCAGCAGTCAAAAAGTGATAAAACCACGTCAGCAGAGACAAGAAATGATGAAACTAGACAAACAACTAGCGATGAGGAAACTAAAAGTGAAAGCATAAAAGTGAAATTGCCTGAAAAGCAGCAAAGCGCCTTAAAGTATGCAAACAAAAACTTAAGAAGTGACAAAGTGATTGCCGGTAAGGTGGGGAAAGATGATGGGATAGCTGAGGTAAGTAATGAGCTCGATTTTAGTATGAAAAGCCAGCGGCTACCCAAAATAGAAGAAGAAGCACGAGAACACGGCTCATCCAGCGCTGAGAGACAGCAAGAGGAGCAGAGTCGAGTAAATAAATCAAAAGAAATGCAAGCGCTAAATGAGTTTGTAACCAGTACTATTTCAAATTTAGCAGATAATACAGAGAACAATAACAACAACAACAACTATGCAACTAACGAGCGCAATAAAATCCTAATCAATGTGAGCGAAGGAAATGGCTTGGAAAATTCACTTTCTATAGCAGAGATGGATGCAGAAAAATTCATGTGGAAAGCCAACTCGAATGCGAAAATAACGGCAGTGTCAAGCAAAAATGAAACAACAACAACAATGCTGACAGCGAAAAAAAAAGCAGTGCAGCGAAAAGCTAATCAACAGAAGTTAAGTGCTGCACACAGTGAAGTAACGACTTCTGAAAATACAACATGGAAAAACATAGAAGAAGCTAGGAATTTGGAAAAAGTTAGAGTGCTTGACAGGGATGCTAAAGATAGTGGCACAGAGAACGCCACTTACAAGGCTCGAGCTGCGTTAAATACCAATGCTGCCGAGCACTCAGCGCAAATTGGAGTGATGGATCAGCTCGAGCCAATTAATAGAGCGAAAAATAATTGGGAACACGCTAGTTTGATATCGCTGCCACCCTTGGCTAATGGAGAGCGCGCCGAAAGCGAAACTATGGACGATTGGCAACAGCAACAAGAACTTGCAACGCTGAATATACGGCGACCCGACATGCGAACAGGCGAAGCGCTGAAATTGAATGATACGCTATTGCCTAGCTATAATAAAGTGAGTGCGGAAGAAGAGGATGAAGGAGGTTTGTTAATGGATCCATACACCACTCAAAAGGTAAATTTAGATAGCGCTGAAATTGCTGAAAAGCAGCTAAATGGGAATACAACAAAAACAAAGCTGAATGGTAGTGCACGTTTAGTGCATGAAAATGTTAATAAAACTGTTGATGATAGCACTCAAAAGCAGTCGCTGCATGATGATGAAACAAAAGCAAAGAATTTTACAATAGGAAAGGCTGATGAAAAGAACACAAGCACGCCGCCGCCTGCGTTGCATGTTTTTCCTGCTGCTGATAATGAACGTGAAAATTACACTGAAAACCCATTTCAAGCGAATATTACGACAGCGCGAAATAGTGTGCTTGTAAAAATGTTGACAACAATCGCACCGACCGTTACAGCGAAAATATTTGAGGATGCCGCGCAACCACCAACAACCGAAATTGCGATAGCAACGGATGAGAGCTCCCCTGCTAACTTCTCGTCTTCTACAACGTCGACAAATAAGGAACACGAAATGGTAGAACAACAAATGGATAATACAGCAACGAAAAACGCAAACAATAATCAAACAAACAATATTAAGGCTGCTGCTGAAGGCAATGATAACGAGGGTGTCACCGAAGCAACGATGCGTATAACAGCAAGCAGCACAACGCCTTCCAAAGCGCGAGTAACAGAAACAACAACAGCAGCAACCACAGCACTTGTACCTACCATAATGAATGCACGCATACAATCACACACAAATGCAACAAAGCAAGCAACAATACAAACAACAACCACAGCTCCATCGAAGCGCAAAGAAAGCTCTTATTTTGTTTTACCAAATTTTGTGGAGCTAACATCAGTCGCAACAACAATACCGCAAACATACGCAATAACTACACAAGAATATACTTTGCATTCAGCTGCAGCAGCATCCACATTTTTATACACAACAACAGCAACGACAACAACGACTACCACAACACCAAGCGGTGCTTCATGGCCCGTTAAGCATGCTTCCGTGATGGAAGGCGATGTCATTCTAGGCGGTTTAATGATGGTCCATTCACGTGAGGACAGCATCACTTGTGGTCCAATTATGCCGCAAGGTGGTATACAAGCACTTGAAGCCATGCTCTATACTCTCGATCAGGTGAACAAACAACAATTGTTGCCAAATATAACGTTGGGTGCACACATTTTGGACGATTGTGATAAGGATACATACGGCTTGGAGATGGCTGTCGATTTTATTAAAGGTGAGTGTAATTTGGATTAGATTGTAGATGTGTGTTTGTATTAAACTAAGGCAAAAAAGTAATAAAATGGCCAAACTGGTTCCGAAAATCATCCTGAAATGGTTCTGAAAAATTCTCAAAACTATAGGAAAATAATTCCGAAATAAACCTATAAGTGTCCCGAATTGGTGCAAAAAAATCCGGAAAATATCCCAAAAGTATCCAAAAATATTCCCGAAATGATCCCGCAACTATAACGAAAGAGTCGCAAAATAAACCCAAAATTTAAACCGTAATAGTCCTAAAAGTTTCAAAATGATCCAGAAAGCAATACCGAAATGATCCCCTTTAAGTTCAGAAATGTTCCTATAAAACGTTCCAAAGGGTATCAAAACGATTGGTAAAAATACCTGAAACTACCCCAAAAAATGATCCCAAAAGGGTCCTGTAATCATCCCGAAAATATTACGAAATGTTCCCGAAGTGATCCCAAAGTTACAACAATGAAATTCCGTAATTGAAAGTCAAGATATTATTCGAAAAAAGTTTCAAATTATTCTGAAACTATCTCGAAATATCCCTGAAGTGGTCCCGGAGTAGTTTCAAAAACTCACAAAACTTTTCCTAAAAAATCTTGAAAAAGTTTCAAAATTATCCTAAAAAAGTCCCAAAATAATTCCGAACACATCCCAAAAATCGTCCAAATATAGAAGCATAATATAGGAATTAAATCCCCAAAAGATGATCCCAAACATCTCCAGAAATATTCAAATCCTAAAATTATTCGGAAACTATCCCGAAATAATACAAAATGGTCCCGAAAAGGTGCCAAAAAAATTAAAAAACTATTTGGAAAATATCTCGGAAAAAGTTTAGAATTATCATAAAAAGGTCCCAAATTTTTCCGTACATGAATATGGGTCATTCCATGCCAGAACGACAATTTTTTTACCTGAAAATAAAAAAATTATTTGGAAAATATCTCGAAAAAGTTTAAAAATTATCATAAAAAGGTCCCAAATTTTTCCGTACATGTATATGGGCCATTCCATGCCAAATCGACAAATTTTTTACCTGACCCCCTTCGATTTCGCAAAAAATTTGCTATATTTTTCAGGGAGTCAGGTAAAAATGTGTCGATTTGGCATGGAATGACCCATATGTATCCTAAAAAGTCATCCAGATACATATAATCTCAAATAATTGAAATGAAGTCCCAAAAGTATCCCAAAAAAGTCCCAAACCTCTTCAGAAAATATCATGATATAGGCCCAAAATAATCCCAAATAGTTGTGAAATAATCCCGAAAAAAATGACGAAATAGTCCATAAAAAGTCCCGAAATTTGATAGAAAAAGTACCCAAAAAAGAGAGCCCTAGTATTATCAGAAAAAAGTCCCGAAATGCTGCCAAAAAGGTCCAAAGGTTGTCCCAATGATCTGAAAATTATCGGAAAATTATCACAAAAGATGCCAAAGATGTTCAGAAGTGGGCCCAAAGAATGATCAAGAAGTGGGCCCGAAAATGTCCTGAAATGATTCCCAAAAACTTGGTACGATTTTCTGATTTTACGTTTTTACTTTGTAAATTTTTTACATTCGAAAAATCAATGTAGGAAAAGCACACTATCAGAGCACACTACCAAAAAAGCTTGTGTGCTGTTGATAACACGTCGAAAGTTGCCACAGACACAACAAAATTGATTGCCTCTTTATAATTTGTAAAACAAGAAAAGAAAAACTAGCTTTCGCCCTCATGCGAGGGACGGCATACTAAATCAGTTGGGTCATCACCTACACACGTTCGCAATAAAAACAAGTGCAAACAACATTTTTTTTAACACTTTTCACAACTTGTGCCTGTAATGCATCATTTGCTTTACCAACATCGAGGCAGTAGCAGGAAAAAGAAGAGAAATTGTGTTTAAGCTAGCTCGTAGACACAACTGTTATAAATCATATACATAGCCTTGATTTACGGTCACTGAATTGAGAAGCACTTTTCAGTAGCAAACAAACCACAACAAGTACACAACAAAGTAGGTAGGCATTGCTGCTTGTGGGTACAAAAAATAAATGTCGTCTATCATTTAACACATTTTAGAATGCAGCCAAGCGAGTGTGCGAGTGAACATTAATAGCAACTGCATATGAAAAGAATATAAATGCAATATCTCATCCTACTGTGTATGGCCGTGCAGGCAATCTCAGAAGCAAAATTTTCCGGTGATTTGCTACAAATCCACTGCGGCTGCTACTGCTGTTTTGTTATGAATATTTTATATTTCTATTAAATAAGTAATAGCTTTTGTATTACCTGCTTACTTAATCAGCTTTTCCGCAAACGTAGATACTTGAAAATATACCGATACATTTCTGTATGAATATTAAGGTGCGTCAACTACAAAAGAAAAAAATGGCAGCTTTTTCCACCGGATTCAAAAAATTCTCCTTTCCCGAGGCCTCAGCCAAAGTTAAAGATACCTATAAAAATTCACCTTTTTAAAAGTAAAAATAAGTTTGAAAAAATCTTAGAAAAACACCTCGAATTTAAAAATTGAGTTAACTGGAAACCCTGTAAGCCAATCAGAGTGGCAATACCTAAGCAGAAAGTCTCTGAATGAAAGAAACTACACAGAAATAAATACCCGTTTACGGAATTTAGGTGATTTTTCGAAATTTTCGATATCGAAAGTAGGAATGGTTGGAGGGCGATTTTATACAATTTCATCAGGTATACTACCAACGATTCAAGTATGATTTGTGCCAAATTTCAAAAACGCATTCCTTAAAAGTGGGCGGTGCCACGTCCACTTTAAAAAATTTATGGAAAATGATAAGAGAATGACCAGGGAGACTCACCTATAAAATGATATCATTTTGGCTATTTTAGCTACCGAGATAATGTAAATTTATGTAATTTTCGAAATTTCGTGGTTATCATCCGATTTCTCCCATTTTCAATAGCAACTTACCTTGGTCAGAAAGTAACCTGTATAGAAAATTTCATGCAAATGAATGAACTTTTTCCTCCAACGTAAGAATTTTCGTATATGGAACTCTATATCTATCTTGATTTTATTTTGTGCCGTTACGTAGTACCAACGCAAAACTTAGTTTAATCAACAAGAATTCTGTCAGTTTTGCCAAGTTTGTTATTTAAAAATTGTCAGATCTATGACTGTTCAATAAGTAATTAAAAATAGTTACTTCAACAAAGAACTCTGTTCAAATAACCAAAATTTGTTAAATTTAACAGAATTTGGTCAACTTCAGTATACAGTACGAGTGCACATCTAGTGGAAGGTAGACACAACAAAAGTTTCAATTTCCGGCACAACTTGTATATCCTATTCAAAATTGAGCCATAGAAACATTGCATCACCGCCTAAGAAGTAAACTTCTTAAAATGGATTTTCGGAGGTACTTGAACTTTGTTTTACAAATCACAAGGTTTAAATTTTTTTTTTATATGGCGAGTGATGCACCTTAATGCAGTTATATATTCGTCTCTGAAAGCTTATCTTGTATTTATATCCAATTTTGTAATCAGCCAATTATTCATAAATATAAAAACCAATTTCAGAAAATCCATGGAAAAAATGATTTGAATGTAGCCAATCGCATATGTAAAAATACCTTTTATAGGGCTGATACATTAGCACAAATTCCGAATTAACTCCGCTTTTGGGAGTTAACTTGGATCTTATCTTCATTATAAACTCCCAAAAATGAATTAGATTTGAGCAGATTTCACAAAACGAAATTACGATTTGACCGCTACTGTCACCGAGGAATAAACAAAAATAGCCAGGAATACTACCAAAATTACGATTTTACCGCTACTGGACACTAGATGTCACCAAAAAATAAACAATCCTCAGCGATATCAAGTTTAATCCGCAAGAAATACAACCAAAACACTAGCTGGCGCCGATTGTTAATCTTTAATTTTGTGTGTCATGGTAAAATTTGGATCTCAAAAAAGATTTATTGGAGATAATCTCCGTGTGTGTATGCATAGCATTAGATACACAATTATTCAATCTAACTTGATGGTTAGTGCGAGTGTGTCGAGGAAGTTTGCCAAATCTTTCCATAAGCTGGTAATTTCTCACTCTGTAAATAAACGTTATTTTCATACTAACTAGCGAAAACAAGACCAAATTCTAGCTGTGTGACTTGAAGCATAGGAATTTTTAGCAAGAAACAATTTTTAATATCTTACCAAGCTTGTTGATTTTTCCATAAAATTTTAACTTTTCCAGTGAAAAAACAAAGTCACATCTTGTACTCTTCAGCTAGGTATATAATTACGGTGTTTTGGCTAACCAAGAAAATCTGCAAACTCAAAAACTTATTTCTGTTTACCCAATTAAATTTGAAAATGTGGAAACTTTTTACTGCAATTTGTTTTTTTTTTTTTTGTATTAGTAGCTTCTCTTCCTATATTCAAGTATGTAAATACAAACTACAATTTAAACCAGGAATGTACATATATTAAACTTTCCAAATACTTAATGCGGCAAAACTTACTTTTCATAATTTGAGAGAAACCGTTCTCATAACAAACCAATACTTTGGCATATTCTCCTGTAGCGATTTTCGCTTGAAATAACGCAGAACGTGCATACCTGCTGAGCACTTTGCTATTGCACACAAAAATGAAATGTAAATATTTGTACAAAAATTTTCAAATACATATTTAATAAACAAATTGCTGTGCAAAAATGTATCTATGAACTTTCATTCTCCAAATAAATGCAAAAATGAAGTTTTTTCCAGTTGAGTTTTTGTTTTCGGGGAATTGTATTTCCATGTTTAAGCACGACTTTCAAGGTTAGTGGTTAAAGTTTAAATTAAATTGTGGTGTATCTATCTACAGAGGGAAGGAAGGAAACCATGTTTGCATATTTTTAGGCGTTGTGTGACATTACATTGCATGAGAAGTAGAGAGGATTATATGGAAAAAAATCACGCCTTAAATTATGCTATAGCTACAATATTTAATAAAAAAAAAATATAAAAAAAAATAATAATATAAAATAAAATAAAATAAAATAAAATAAAATAAAATAAAATAAAATAAAATAAAATAAAATAAAATAAAATAAAATAAAATAAAATAAAATAAAATAAAATAAAATAAAATAAAATAAAATAAAATAAAATAAAATAAAATAAAATAAAATAAAATAAAATAAAATAAAATAAAATAAAATAAAATAAAATAAAATAAAATAAAATAAAATAAAATAAAATAAAATAAAATAAAATAAAATAAAATAAAATAAAATAAAATAAAATAAAATAAAATAAAATAAAATAAAATAAAAAAAATAAAATAAAATAAAATAAAATAAAATAAAATAAAATAACATAAAATGAAATAAAATAAAATAAAATAAATTAAAGTAAAATAAAATAAAATAAAATAAAATAAAATAAAATAAAATGAAATAAAATAAAATAAAATAAAATAAACTAAAATAAAATAAAATAAAATAAAATAAAATAAAATAAAATAAATAAAATAAAATAAAATAAAATAAAATAAAATAAAATAAAATAAAATAAAATAAAATAAAATAAAATAAAATAAAATAAAATAAAATAAAATAAAATAAAATAAAATAAAATAAAATAAAATAAAATAAAATAAAATAAAATAAAATAAAATAAAATAAAATAAAATAAAATAAAATAAAATAAAATAAAATAAAATAAAATAAAATAAAATAAAATAAAATAAAATAAAATAAAATAAAATAAAATAAAATAAAATAAAATAAAATAAAATAAAATAAAATAAAATAAAATAAAATAAAATAAAATAAAATAAAATAAAATAAAATAAAATAAAATAAAATAAAATAAAATAAAATAAAATAAAAAAAAAATAAAAAAAAAATAAATTAAATAAAAATGAAATAAAATAAGACAAAATAAAACAAAATTTAATTTAATCCAAAATATTTTTTTTTTTTATCTTTTTGAATGTTTATTTTTTAATGGAAAATAATAGTTAAATTTTTAATCTTATTTTGTTAGTACAAAAGAATTTTAAGTCTTATCTGATTTTTATTTTTGAGCCAATTTCATCCATCTTACTAAAAATCGATTTCTGGTGGAGATATGTGAAATCATAGTTTTTACAGTAACGCTAATTTTGACAAAAAAGCCTAGTCATTTCGATTCCTGCACGGAAGTTTTTACATTGCTCAAATATCTTTTGCCCAAAACTTTTGAACAAGTTTACCACTGCTTTAAATTTGAACGCATTCCTATATAGACGGAAACAAAAGAGGTGTTGTTAAACTTTCCATTATAATTTCGCCTTTGGCATTGTGACCTTGTCTGTGCGTTTTTTTTTTTTTTGGTACGTGATTCAAACTACCAGCGTTTTTTATAAAATAACTTTAAATCGTTTGAGAGTTCACATCATACAGCAATACAGAAATACCCAAAAACAAAAAAAAAAAAACAAAAAAACTTTTAACGACTGGTCTATGTTAAAGCGAATGAAGTGTACTTGTGAAAGTTCGCCCATCAGCAAAGAACTTAACTCAATAATAGCAAAGCTGAATGAGTAAATGAGTCATTTTCTATACTAAGTAGGATTTTTTGTTCTGAGACAAAGGCGCGCGCTTTAGCTGTAATCAAAAACGCGCATATTTGGCGCCTACTTTTCTGCTTAATAGGGCAGCTTGATTGTTTCCCAAAAGTCTGGCTATCATTGGCCCTGTGCCAAACAAAGGCTGGAATGGAGTTCTGTGACAGATTCACAGTTTTGTGGTTGAAAAAAAAAAAAAATATAAAAAAAGATATCTCGCCATTGCAATTTGCTATAGAAAAGTTTTTTGTCATACCTCGCATAATGAACTCGTTATATATAGTAAAAACATTCATCGGTGCAACACAGGAATTAAAACGATTTCCTTTAATAAAAACAAAATTTGAAAGAAAAATATACTGAAGAATACGGATGAATTTAAATAATATCCACGATATGATATGCTTTACCTGTCAGATATGAATGATTTAGATGTTTTCTACTCAGAAGGTAGACTCCTTCTGAAATATACATTGAAAAATTTGTACGTGATAATATGATGTGATTTGATGATGCAATGTGATTTGATGGCATGATATGATATGGTAACAGGAAAAAAATTAGCCATTTGATGGGATGCAACGCTATGACGAGAAAATACGATGTGATGTGACGAGATGACGGGATGCGATGATATGATATGAAGTGATGATGTAATGTGATGACTTAATGTAGTGACTTCATGTGGACAAGAATCTGATGTTGTCGCAATGATGACATGATATGATGAGGTAACAATAAAAAAATTAGATAATTATTTGATGTCATGAAACGATGCGTCGCGATCTGAAGGGAGGATACGATGTGATATGACGACATGATGTGATGCTCTGATACGATATAAGTTGTTTATGTGATGTGATGACGTAATGCGATGTGCTGACAAGATGTTGCCGCAATGGAATTTGTCGCGAATTACCATAAGCCATCGTCTAAAAAACACAAAAAATGAAATAATAAAAAATACTTATGGACCCTAATGGTACATATTTCGAATTTACTTTCTATAACAAAACCATCATCTGACAGCTTCGAAGCAAAATAATCAAATTAGGTACTTATTGGACGACGCCTAAATAAAAAAGTGAGGACATTGTCAGCACTCAGGCAATATTTTGCGTTGAAAATATGGTTTCGAAAAGTATAAAATTTTGATGAGACCTCAAAATTCTAGACTTATAAACCAAGTGAACGATTTAAGCGTCTTAGAAAGTCTTAGAAAAGCTGAAATTTTATAATTTTCTAAGGGATTATGTGTAGTAAATTGCAGCTTATTTCATAAAGCATCTTTCCAGAGTTATGTTAAATGTTAAAACAACAGTATGTTAATAAAATTGAATGTTATAATTTCTATGTTCAGTTTCTGTAGCTTGCGAACCTGAGAACAGTTATGTTATGTCAAGCATAATCTTACATTGAATAACATTTTTTGGCATGAGTGGCATTTTTTGGTGTGAGTTTGTTAAAGCTTTTTAGCACAATTACTGGGTTAGCTTTTAGCACATCAATTACATAGCTGTAAACTTTTCCGTATACAAAGAATGTCCGTTTGGGACAGTGGAAACTTAAGCAAAATTTTAAGAAATTATGGAAAATTATAGTAAACTCGGACTATAAAAGCAAACATGCAATAAATTCATGATAATTTTTTGCTCTTTCGTGATAGTTAACTTTTTTTTTATCAAGAAGAACTTCTACTGGCTCCCAACATTGAAGGGACGCACAGATCTCCAAAGTTAAACCTCATTGTGTTATCAAAAACTTATAATGAAAGTACCGAGGACCATACAAAAATTATTCGATTAACAGTTTAATAGAATGTGGTGAAAGCTCTTTTTTCGGGTAAATTTTTTTTATACGGGCCTTGGATAGGTAGGGCCGCTTTTAATTTATTTTTCACTTAAAACATTCTTACATTTAGTTAGATATTCTACAGTCAGAGGTTTAATGGCTCTTAATAAAACTAAAATAAATAAGCTCAATTATTTTTGCAATGAACCGCTAATTAACCTATCTTTATTAACCACTTTATTTGCAGGTGAGTCACTTAACAACACTAAAACAGAATAAATGCTATGTCCTGGATATTGAAAATTATTAATTAGTTTATTATGAAACCGCAAAGAAGTGCAGTATGAGTGAGTGGTTAGCAAACAAACGCAGACCTCTGTAAGTATGAGTGTGCTATTAGCTATGTGTTTATCTATCTATTTGCTATGCGTTGGTTAGCTATAATTGATTATTGAATGGCTTGATTATCCTTTTATATTGCCCATTTTGTGGTCAATTTAAAAAAAAAAAAATCTCATTAATTGCGGTTTTTAATCTCATCAAGTATTTAATTATTTTGAGGTTTTGCAACGCTTTAGGAAATAATAATAAAAATCGGATAAAATGGGCAAGTGATAGAAAAACGGAATTAGAAATACATATAAGCAACAAGTTTTATATTAAGTAAATTTATAAAAAATTATTTTATTTTATTTTATTTTTTTTATTTATTTTTTTTTCTTTTATTTTATTTTATTATTATTTTTTTATGTTATGTTATTTTATTTTATTTTATTTTATTTTATTTTATTTTATATTATTTTATTTTATTTTATTTAATTTAATTTAATTTTATTTTATTTTATTTTATTTTATTTTATTTTATTTTATTTTATTTTATTTTATTTTATTTTATTTTATTTTATTTTATTTTATTTTATTTTATTTTATTTTATTTTATTTTATTTTATTTTATTTTATTTTATTTTATTTTATTTTATTTTATTTTATTTTATTTTATTTTATTTTATTTTATTTTATTTTATTTTATTTTGAGGTTTTGCAACGCTTTAGGAAATAATAATAAAAATCGGATAAAATGGGCAAGTGATAGAAAAACGGAATTAGAAATACATATAAGCAACAAGTTTTATATTAAGTAAATTTATAAAAAATTATTTTATTTTATTTTATTTTTTTTATTTATTTTTTTTTCTTTTATTTTATTTTATTATTATTTTTTTATGTTATGTTATTTTATTTTATTTTATTTTATTTTATTTTATTTTATTTTATTTTATTTTATTTTATTTTATTTTATTTTATTTTTGTTTAATTTTATTTTATTTTATTTTATTTTATTTTATTTTATTTTATTTTATTTTATTTTATTTTATTTTATTTTATTTTATTTTATTTTATTTTATTTTATTTTATTTTATTTTATTTTACTTTATTTTATTTTATTTTATTTTATTTTATTTTATTTTATTTTATTTTATTTTATTTTATTTTATTTTATTTTATTTTATTTTATTTTATTTTATTTTATTTTATTTTATTTTATTTTATTTTATTTTATTTTATTTTATTTTATTTTATTTTATTTTATTTTATTTTATTTTATTTTATTTTATTTTATTTTATTTTATTTTATTTTATTTTATTTTATTTTATTTTATTTTATTTTATTTTATTTTATTTTATTTCATTTTATTTTATTTTATTTTATTTTATTTTATTTTATTTTATTTTATTTTATTTTATTTTATTTTATTTTATTTTATTTTATTTTATTCTATTTCATTTTATTTTATTTTTTATTTATTTTTTTTATTTTATCTTGTTTTTAGACCTTCTCAAGAAATATATTTTTAAACTAAAATATACTTAAAGCAATGTTAATAAAATGAAAAACGTTGAAAAAACTAATATTTGAAAAGGGAACCACGCAAATATCAAATGAAATTACGGCCACTTAGGCGTATGAGTGTCATGAGTTGGCCAAGCAGTGAAAGGGCGCACTTGAACTTAAAGAAATGCTTGCTCAAATCTTTATGGCCACATTGCCAATGTAACGATGGCATTTTTATTGCCGCTGGGAGGTGTATTTTTTATTGCTTTTTCTTTTATTTTGCACCCCAAAATGTAGGCGTATGTTGTTTTGTGCCTTGCTTTATAACAATTGGTCATCATCTTTACATTGTTACAGGCGGCTCAGAGAAGTACCAGGATATGAAGCATGAGTACGGTAGTTTGCGATGGTGGTTTGTTTTATTTGGTGTTTATGTTTGTTCTGGTTTTATCGTGCTTTTTTAGTGGTACAAGTATACGTACATATGTAGGCGTTAATAGAGTATATGATGGAAATAAAATAGACATGTATCTATGGATTTAGGGCAGTGGTGTCCAAACTACACATTCTAATGCACGTGGGCATAGGACATGTTTATGCAGTCACCGCAGCTGCTATAACAAACACACCATTCACTGGTTTTCGTGGCGAAAGAGAGAAAGTAACCAAAGCAAAGTTATTTGTCCAATATTTGTTTGGACACCACTGATTTCAAGGTTTTATGACTTTTTTTTTTGCTACTGTGACAATAAAATTGAATTGAAAGTGGTAGTTAAGACTGAGCTGAATTTGTTGATTTAAAAAAAAAAGAAATTGCGGAAATGGGCTTAAGGCATTTTAAGCCTTTTATTGCTGAACAATTAAATTTGAGTTCTTAAAAATATATTTCTGCAAATACGAGAAAGAAGAAAAGTAAAAAAGTAGATATATTTACAAGAAATACTAATTTTCTTTTAAAGCAAATGAAAAAAAAAAACTTCTGTTGTGTATGTTGCTGCTAGGCAAATTTGAGCACACACATTAAATTTAATTTCCCCTTAATTTAGCAAACTTATTATAACAGTTTTCTCAACTGTGCTCCTAGCGTACAAATGTCACGTGCGCGTAAATGCAAACAAGTGTTTCCCATTCATAAAATTTCACTTTCAAAACAACAACTGTATCGCGTGCTGTAGCACAGTTATACCAAACACATCTCGTGTATAACAGTTAAGTTTTAGATGAGAAATGCTGCAACAACAAAGTAAGCATGTGTACTAAATTGATAAGCAACTTTGTACTAAACCAGCATGCTCCTTTTTCGACCATTTTCGTCCTTGCACAACTAACTGCTTTTTGCCTTTTGTTCTGGCTGCCTTTGTGGCTACTTTGTGTGTTAACAAAATTTCAGTTCGACGCCGGTCTTGTGCGACATAAGTCGCACTGCGAAATCATGCGGTACGCTAAGATATTACTGTTAAGTGATTTAAGTGATATTAATTGGATTAATTGGTGATGAAGTGCTGAGTGATATAAACAATGGTAAAGATGTAGTTAGTAAAACAAAAGCACACTAATATTCGAAAATTACTTAATTTATGACAAAAGAAAAAAATGTGTTAAGTGAAAAATTTACATATCTCTCTTAGAGAGTTGACAAATATGAAGCAACCGGCTTATACCAAGCAGCTGATTTGATTTTATTAATGAAAGTCAGTGTTAAAAATTAAAAAAAAAAAGTGTTAAAGAGAGATGTGTTTAGGTAGTGATTGCTGCTTAATGTTCCTGAAGTAATATATTTTAAAAATTAAAAAAATACAAAGTAGTTGAGTTCATTGTGTAAGAAAAAGCTTAAGTATACAATACACAAATCGGCAAAACTACGAAAAATCAAACATTTCCTGAGGTTGATAAAATTGCAACTGATCATACTATACACATATAATAAATTCTTGGTAACAGATTAATGTGTCCTTATTTCCACTAGTAGGTCATATTTTCAATATGTCTTCATTTCACGAATAACTGCTGCTACAAGTTTTTAAATTTTGTTATTTAGAAATGAAATTTTTTTTAACATAATTTCAGGCATGTAAAAATTTCTCGAAAATGTGAAAAAAGCGCTTAAATTTATTTTATTTTACATTTAAAAGCCTGGTTTTTTATCGGGGTTCAACTACCACATTAAGCCGATAGAACTTGTATTATATGAAAATCATGCCCCTGAAAATATGAAATTTTTCAAAGTTTGTTCAGTGGCGGGTTAAAAATTTGGGTCGGGCGACGAATCGTTGCACAATGAAGGGATTAGGAATACTATTTAGAAAAAATATTTTATTTTATTTTACTTTATTTTATTTTATTTTATCTTATTTTTTTTATTTTTTTATTTTATTTTATTTTATTTTTATTTTTTTTTTTATTTTTTTTTTATTTTATTTTATTTTATTTGATTTTATTTTAGTTTATTTTTTTTATTTTATTTTATTTTATTTTATTTTATTTTATTTTATTTTATTTTATTTTATTTTATTTTATTTTATTTTATTTTATTTTATTTTATTTTATTTTATTTTATTTTATTTTATTTTATTTTATTTTATTTTATTTTATTTTATTTTATTTTATTTTATTTTATTTTATTTTATTTTATTTTATTTTATTTTATTTTATTTTATTTTATTTTATTTTATTTTATTTTATTTTATTTTATTTTATTTTATTTTATTTTATTTTATTTTATTTTATTTTATTTTATTTTATTTTATTTTATTTTATTTTATTTTATTTTATTTTATTTTATTTTATTTTATTTTATTTTATTTTATTTTATTTTGTTTTATTTTATTTTATTTTATTTTATTTTATTTTATTTTATTTTATTTTATTTTATTTTATTTTATTTTATTTTATTTTATTTTATTTTATTTTATTTTATTTTATTTTATTTTATTTTATTTTATTTTGTTTTATTTTATTTTATTTTATTTTATTTTATTTTATTTTATTTTATTTTATTTTATTTTATTTTATTTTTTTTTAATACATATGCTTATGAGGGCTCTCGTACTATCACCTCATACTCAAAAATGCATGCTTCATCATCAAATATTTTTCGCAAAAGTTTCCATCTAAGCTGACAAAAAATTGTTCTCAACTTAATTGTGGTTAATGTTGACCTAGTAGTTTGATAAACTATGTATCCTAATGAATGCTGTCATTCAAAACAACTAGCCCCCTCCTCCTTCCAAAAATTTACATTGGCATTCAAAACAAACGTTTCGCCAACTCTCAGTAAAATTCTTAAGTACAGTGCCAGCGACCGCATAAAGCTGCAGACAGCAGAGCTAAAACAAAGAAAACATAAAACAAAATTTGCGCATCTGCTATGAAGTGCCGTAAGATATAGAAAAAAATTTAAACAATAGAAGAAATACCGTCTAAAAAAATTTAAGCAAAGTTTCGCTTGTAAGGCGTTCGCACTATTGCGCCACATTTAATATTGTAATTTACTACTTGTTTTGATGAAAGTTTTTGCGTTGGTGAAATTGCAATAAAGTTTCAAGAAAATAGTTAGAATATACAAAAAAAAAAAAAAAGACGCATGTTTTAAATGCCACATGCTTCCAGTACACCGAGGAGATTTGTTAAATGTTCAGTTCTCTGAGGCGCATTAACAGCTTAATCCTAATAATGAGCTGAGCCTCTTACATATAAGAATATTTATTGATATTGAAAAGCTGTCAAAACTAGAAATAACTATTTGCGCTTAAAAGTATGCAAAGTAAATTTTTAATTGAAACCTTAACTCTCTTTATAACAACTAAAAAGGTCTTAGAACGCCCCACAATAATTTAACTGTCTTGTAAAATCCCTATTGTTAAGTTATATTTCCCTTCAGGTATGCAGTGGGTATTTTTTAATGCTGAACGTCTGCCTGTTTTTAATTAAAGACTTAATCATCTCTCTAATAGCTGGAAACATTTTAAACCTTGCTGCTTATCTACTGCCGAGGGGCTGAGGAATTTTTTAATGTACATCACGGCGGCCACCGCTGTTTACATATCCCAGACAAGTTTAAATTTCGTGTAAAACTCCTACAGGCTAGCTATCAAAAGCCTCACCAAATTATCGGCGCCTAAAATTATGCAATATTAACTTTTTTTCTCATACATGCTGCCGACTATCTTTTTACATTGAATACTTAATCCTCTCTCTATTAGCTAACAAACGTTTTAAGTCATTGCTGCTTGCGCCTAAAAGTATGCAGTGTAAATTTTTGGTGCGTTTTGACTTGCTTTTTCCACAGAAGACTTATTCGTCTCTCTCTCTCTAATATCTCAACATGTTTTAAGTTCTTGCTGTTTACATATTACAGCCTAATTTAAATAAGTGCTGTGCAGCTTTATTTATGACGTTATTTTCCTTATCTAAATACGTACTTCAAGCTAAAGCTGCTCTACTTAATTATGTTATTTTGTAAATTAACATTCTCATTCGCTGTTTTCGTTTGTAATTTAGATTGTAACCATTAGGTAAATATATAATTACGTAAACAACATCACAGTGTGGAGTTAAAACGTTACTAAAAAAAAAAATGATGGTAACTAAAAACATCATAAATATTTGGCTCATAAATATTTGGCGAAAAAAGTGCCACTGGCGCAGTTTTCCTCGCTACTGTAGCCAGCGTATTCCGTCTCCTGTTGCTGTTTGTTTAATATTCCACATCAACAGCTTACACAACAGCATTGTGATATTGTGTAATCTAAGACCTTGTCGCTTCTAATCAGACAAGCAGTTAAAGTGTTGAGAGTAATGCTATTAGAAAATTACAGAAGTGAGTGTGTGTGAGTGTTTTGTGTATTAATATGTGGTGTTCTTGTGTGGCAGGTTATGTCAAATCATTGTACGTATCAGCGCACCAGCACAATGCATTGTGAGTTAAGCACTTCAGCTTACACACATGCATCTAAGTAGAACGTGTGTAAATCCTTATGCCAACAAATGTCGGAAAAAATGTAAACATTTCAAAAATTTGCATATTTTAAGGCGCCATTGAGTGAGAACAAGCTAATATTATTCATTAAGGCGAAGTTTTTGTAAAAATAAGCTTAGTAGCAAAGCATACACTATACAAAAACACACACAGTTTAGGGTGTGATACGATTCTAGAACGACCACGAAATTTGAGTGGCTTGAACTTTTTATCTGCTCACACATTTGCACGTGTGTGCTTTTTAAATGCTCTGCCAGATAATACGACTAATTTACGTCCATGTCTATTTTAGTTAACTTTTAATTGGCATAATGTCGAACGATGTCAACACTGCACTGCAGCAATGAAAACTTATTTTTGCTTGTGTGTGGTAGCAATTAAAAGAGAAATGTTACTTTTATTTAGTTTACACACAGATTAAGTTGATCATGTTGAAATAACAAAAAAGATCCTTTTAAATAACATGAGATAACGAGAGGGATAATGTTGTTTTAACAGGAAGTTATGTTGTTTCAACAGGAAATCAGCATGATGGTCAGGAAGTCATGTTAATCTAACACGATTTAAAGTTAGCTTCCTGTTAAAATAACCCGAGCAATAGTGTTGGAAGTGTAATGGGGTGGGGTTGCATATTTGGATAAGCACCTCCAACTTTGCTACCTTGCTCAATCCCGACTCTTGCGTCCTCGTTCGTGCACTCAGGGCAACGTGAACTATTTATGCTCGCGGCAGAAAGAGAGGGAGCTTCGGTGGGGCCACTCTGGAATATTTGGTTTAAGGGCTCACCGAGGTATTTTCCGCAGCGTCTGTTCACCTCGTGGTGCGGCTGCAAGCGGGTGTCTGTCTTGGAGCAAGCGGCTCGCTATATAAATGTGTGCATATTTTTTCAAAATCCCGGAGACGGATTGTGCGCTGGGTTTGGGACCCGCCACGTAAAAAGCACTTCCAATGAAAACCACAACAAAGCCTCGGATGAGAACTCTCTTAATAGTGTTGGAAAGTAACAACCAGGAAAAGTGTTAAAAATTTATGATTTTACATGCAAATTTTTTCTGTCTGCTTTGCTTGTGCTAAAAAATTAAAGTTAAAAATGAATCCCAGAACCATTTTTCACTGGAATTTTTTGCGTTTTTACTAAAGCTGCGTGCCATTTTATGTTTGCTATTCTAGTTGTGTTTGTTTTGCTTTGGTTTAGCTAACAAAGACACGACTATGTCTGTTTTGGTGTAGGTAACAAAAAAAAAAAAAAAAGAACAATTCCACGTAACTGAACATGTAACCTACAAAGCACAGTTTTACTGGAAAGCTGACAGAAATGAAGCGAAGAAAAATTATTAGGGTATTTTTGGATTTTCATTGAAATAAAAAGTACAAAAAATTAGAACAAGTGGCAACCCTATTTATAAAAAACTCTTTTTATCACAAATCGACAGAACAAGTGCATTAAATAATACCTCAAATTTTTTTAAATTAATTTTTAAACAGGTGGCAACCCTTTATGAAATGTCTTTAATAACTTACCGACCAATCCCGATACCTGAGATAGGAAAATAAAAGACACTGTGGGTACAGGAAATGTGTTACTACATATTTAAATACAATTATGAATAGGTGGCAACCCTTGAAAAAAAATCTACGGTTTAAGTAACTTTTTTTTACTCATTTTAAAAATTTCTGATCACTAATCTACAGAAAAAGCACAAATTTGAAATTAAAACAACGTTAAATTAAAAAGATAGGTGGCAACCTTTTTGAAAAAAGTGACATGTCTTTACTCAACTAAGCCAATTCCTATGATACCTCAAATACATAAATTAAAGTACAGCAACAAATATGTCACTAATAGATAAAGCTAACTTTACATCAAAAAAGGAACTATCATATAAAAATAAAATTATAAACACTTGAAAATCCTTTTTTTATTAAATCTCATTACATACTCATCGACGGCTTGACCCTTCCTCAATAAGTCCGAAAATTTAAAAATTCAGCTAACAATAAAAGTGAAATGAGTTCTTGAACCTCTTCTAATATATTGAGATGTTATTTGTCATCGAAGAGCCCAGCAATTTCAAAAAGGGATGACACTTGTTCAAAAAATACAGTTTTACTATAAAGTAATAGTACATTTACACCTAATCAAATTTGGTAAATTTGGCGAAAAATTGCAAATTTGGCGCTTTTCATTTTCCAAATTTTGAATTTTGAATTCCATCACATTTGGCCTCATTCGTCGAACAATACAATCCACAGTTCCTCAAAACAGCAACCCTGCCAGTGTTCCACATTTAGAATTGCACAGCAAGAACCATAATGCAGCTGGAAATAACAATTTCAACTAGTTTTTTTAAGAAAATGGACCAGTTCTACCAAGAAAAGGCAGAAGCCTTCTTGAATCTTCATTCATTATTACTCTACAGGTGTTTAACACATCACGGTGTTGCATTTTCTTTCAGTGGCTTTGTGTTCTGGTAGAAGATTCTTGCAGGGAAGGTGAAGCCAAATGCAAATTTGCCAGTATAAACAGGTTCGAAATGACTTATTCAAATTCGTGAAATTTGGTGCAGTGTAAATGTACTATAAGTTTATATCTACAGTTAAAAACTTTAAAGTCCGTACATTAAAGATATTGCGAAAAAATATCAATTGTGCTCCATGCTGGAACAAAAGGCCCCTAGCAATGTGCTTCTAGAAACGAGAAAATTTAAGATAAACCGAATTGAGTGTGTTGAATTTATACAAAATTAGTTTGTTCCACTTAAAATTTATGAAACTACATAGAAATATTCGAGGTTAAAATAATATTCTTCATTTGGTTTCAAATTGAGCTGTGACTGACGACTGCATCAACCGCATGCCGGCACAAATCTCAATGGTACTTTAATGCAGAGCAAAATATTATTTTAAACCGAAACTAACTATCTGCGCATTAAAATTGATAACTTTATGCAGACCATTTTAAGCATTTCGTCATTTACTGAACACATAGAAGCTTTCAAATATAACTACAAATCCGCTCAGGGCATTTGTTATAGTAAAAGTCATTTTATCTTTATGATTGTTGGAAAGCTGACTGAAAGTTACAAATGGCAGCATCATGAATGCCATGGATGCATCGTTAGCTATAATTTATGCTTTGAAGTGATGCAAATAACTCAGTGGAAAAGTGAAATTATGGGTATATACATAGCAATATGTGCGTGGATGTGCAAGGCTTCGTCACACACACTGAAATTCAGATACGTAAAACATGCCCCATTTTTGAAGTTAGACCACCGCCTTAAAAAAAAAAATATTGCTTTTTTTTGAAACACCTTAATGTAAAAAAAAAAACATTTTGGTCATACTTCTACATATTACCACCACTGATGCTAAGAAAAAAAAAATGTGGCAGCCATCTCTTTTTATTCGTTCCCCATTACCTAGTCAGCAAAGCCTTTCAGCCTTGTTTCGCTGAACTATGCTAATATCTGGTTAAATCTTGTAGAGATTACCACAATATTTCCCTGGAATTCGCACAAAAGAAGCACCGGAAATAGCAACTGAGTATATTTCTTCACAACTTTTTTGTCAATTCTACCTACTCAATCATTGTTTCAATGCTCAACAGTTCACCACACATTTTCGGCATGGAAAAAAAAAATTAAGACCGGTAGTTGTTTTTCAGCAAATAAAGGCGCTTTGTAGATATGTAAACTCGCGAGAATATGGTTGATGAACCAATGTTGCCATGGCTACTAGACGAACAAAAGCTCTTAGGTGTGTAAACAAGGTTGGTGGCATAGCGCGATCTGCTGAAATGACAGCTAGCTGGAAGGCAAAAAAATTACAGGATTTAATCCTCACTCAAGACTAGATGTGCCGTCAATGTTGGGCAGAGTACTGTATGCAACAATAACAAGATAGGACAAAACAATAATTTCATTGACAAAAAAAAAAAAAAAAAATGGCGGCTAAGGCCCTCAGAACCTTTACAGCGAGTTTTGGCACCAGTTAAGCAGATGAATTCTTGCTGAGAAGAATTTCATATTTCAATTTCCTCATTCCCTCTTTCCCTTTTTAAAAAAAAATTTTTGTGATATGTTAAAAAAATGTGAGGCCATCTGCTCATATAACCAGAATTTGGTGTTGGTGGAAAAAAATATATCTATTAAATTATTTCAGCCAAAAAATCATGTCATTTTTTTACATCATGTGATCTATGTCACGTCATTGTGTCAATTACAGGATTTAATCCTCACTCAAGACTAGATGTGCCGACAATGTTGGGCCAAGTACTGTATCCAACAATAAAAAGATAGGACATTGAACAAAAAAAAAAAAAAATGGCGGATAGGGAAGAATCTTACATTAGAATTTTCACATTCCGTCTTTACCTATTTAAAAAAAATTTTGTGATATGTTAAAAAAAATCATGTGATCTATGTCACATCATGTGATTTATGTCACGCCATCTGCTCATATAACCAAAATTTAGGTAAATTATTTCAAACAAAAAAAATCGTGTCATCTATTTTACGTCATGTGATCTATGTGACGTCATCTGCTCATATAACCAAAATTTTGTTCCCGATAGAAAAAAGATAATAATTTATTCCAGCCAAAGCAATCTAAAGCAAAAAAAAAAAAAAAAAAATTAATTAGTATTTCATGCTGTTTTTCGGTTATGTCAATTGTTGAGTTAAATAAAATAATTGCATTTCTGTGGCTAATTATGTTTTATTGTGGGACTAGAAAAATAGATAATTTTAGTGCATATTGAATTTAATTGATTTAAATTAAGTTTTAACAATCGCGAATAGTAAAATAGGTTTTTTGTGGCTAACCATATCGTTTTCAGTTTTTATTGAAATGATTATGTTTCAATCGTTTTTGTGGAATTTTATTGATTTAAATTTTTTTTTTGGTTTAATTTTTAAGTAATAAATGCTAGTACAATTTCAAATCAGTTTGGTATGGTGTGGGGTGGAATCAGGGAAAGTTTTAAAAATATGTGATATGGTTCTTAAAAGGTATTTATGTGAAAGATGTCTTCAAACATTTATGGCTCCTGTCGTCTACAAAGGCAATTTAAATCTCCCTTGATATGCTTCATGCTATGGGAATGGAGCTTACAAAAAAATGAAAGGAACTAAACCACAGCAATTAGAATGTAGAAATGAATCAGCGAAATTGTACTGTCTCAAATAAATGTACATAATTCTTAATCACTACAGAAACTCGTGACGACGAAAGTGTTATCCATCGATATTAGAGCGTACCAAAAATGTATGAAAGTAAGTTTTGGTTCGAAATTTTATATGCATACCCTATATAGTGGTGTGTTTGAGACTAAATAACGTGTGTGCGAAGTGTTGCTGTTCTAGGATAACGGTAACCCATGCCGATTTTTAGTCAAAGTTTAAGCTAGTAGCTTATTGAGTACTAAGTTCGAAAATTACATCAATTCAATACTTTGCTCAAAAAAAAAGGACAAGGGGATCTTTTACAACGATATTAAAAAACATATTCACAAGAAAAGGACATCGGAATTTTAAAAGCGAATTGGTAGATTGCGTAACAATATGTTTTCTAGCAAAATGTATTGTGTTCATCATGAAACATTACAATTATAGTGCAATTTTTATTGGTTATACACGGCGTATGAGTAATATTTAATTACACAAGTAAGAAAAGTTCACTTAAATTGTATTTATGTTTTGGCTGAAACGGATTGAGATATCGACTAAGATCTTATACTACTTTCAGGTCCACATGAACAGCTTTCATTTGATACCCAAATTGTAAAGTCAATTTCCAGGTTATAGCCTGTCCACATTTTGGATTATCCTTTAATATTTTCATTTATATATTCAGGACTTTTATTAGATTACAGCTTTTTCACACAAATCGAGTCTTTACGAAATAAAAGTTAATAGGAGATCCTTAGCATTTGGTAAACAGAAAAAAAATACCGATTACCATATTATGAACATATTGAAATTTTGGGATAGTCTAATAAATATTAAATATCAGTCTAATATGCATCCGTGTGTGCAGCTATCATTAAGCACTTTCGCAAGGATGCCTTGCCACCGACGACACTAATCTCTGATAAATGTAAATAATTAAATAGGTATATATGTATGTATACACGTTGTGTTAGTGTGAGTTAGCCAACGCGACAAAACAATTAACTCAAGGACACACTCAAGCAAATAAACTCTCATCCACACAATTTGAATGCTTTTGAGCTTGTTCCTGTTGCTGTGTGGCTAATTTGCAGCAGTAAAATACCAAACTGATCAGAAAATTTTAGGTGTAGACTAACAATTTTTATTCCAAGTAACATTAAACTAGTCCGAGAGGACTCGAACTTGTAAGTCCTTTGAAAATATCAGTTGTCTTTACGAAAATGGTACAGTTAACTAACTAGTTTTCTGGGGTTTACTACTACATAGTGGTGAGGAAGTTAACTATTTAATAAATTTCCTTGTAGGTTTGTGTGTTATAGTGTAAGCACTTAATATTTTGTTTGTAGACAGAGAGTAGAGTATTGGTTAAGTGACAACTCAAGTTTTTTTATTTGCATTATCTCATGCAATGAAACTAAACTCATGTTTTTCCATTAGCATTATGAAAATGAATTACTAAAATGATGTTACTAATTTGTTGTGGGATGAACGCTTTGTTGAGCATTTAGTTTTATGCTTCGTATATTTGATTAAATCTCATTTTTATGCATAAATTATTATTACGCATGGAATAGAGTCTTCCATTTAACTATCAAAGAAATTTGTGAGGCATAAAACTAACTAGTAAGCCTCTAGGCGAAGTGTAAGTTTTATTTCGACATTTCAATCCGTTTCGGAGATATAATTCAAAATATATGAATATAAGAAGTAACTGAACTTTTCTTACTTGTATAATTAAATGTTACTCATACGCCGTGTATGACCTATAAAAAATGCACTATAATTGCAAAGTTTAAAGATACTACACTATTTTTTTTTATAGAAACATAATTTTATGCAATCTACTAATCTAATCTTGAAATTTCAATATCCTTTTCTCGTTACATATCGTTGAAAAGAATCCTGTTGTCCTAATAAAAAGTCAAAGGTGGAGATCTGTTACACAGTACTTTAGATATGAGGAAAATATTATAATTATGTAATTTCCGAAGCCTTAATGTACTTTTTTTGCGAATTTAGTAAAAGCTTTAACAAAAAATCGGCACGGGTTGCCGCTTTTCTAGAACAATAAAATTTTGCTCACATTCTATTTAGGCTAAAACGCACCGATATAGAGGGTATGCATATTTAATTTTGAACCTTTATTTTTTCAGAAATTTTTGGGACATTCTAGTATAGGGGTAGATTAAAAAGAACAACTTCAGTCTTCTTGCATTTAGAAGGTTAAAAGACGGACACATTTAGGTTAGTTATTATCTATCACATACATCCCAGAAAATTTTATTTTCATAAATACCTGGACTTAGCATATTATGAAATATTTCTATCACAGAAGGTTTGAGATTCACTGTAGTACTGAAAACAATTTGAGTAACAGTGGTTTGGCTTTCATTGTCACGGTGAACAGTTTGGTAGGCAATGAAGTTGAAGTAGCTCACTTTACTAGCGCTACCGTCATGGCTCAACAGCTTTTCTATCCGAACCTGGTAACACAAGCGTTTTGCGACATTAAATCACAAAAATAAATATTAATAAAAAAAAAACACAAATTATAAAAAGTTTTTTCATATTTAATAAAATTTATGCATCACTCCAGATGCCACTTTAAAAAAATTGTCATGTTTCTGCTAATAAAATTATTTGCGAATGAATCAATAAACAATTGCACAGATTTTCAGTATCTGAAAAAAGGGAATAAATTAAGGCAGTAAAAAAGTATATAAATTATTTATTTGAAATTATATTTTCTTCAAGCTTCATGCTTCAGATAGCAAGGCATTTATTATTACGCCTATTATCCAAACAATATGTAACAAAACTGCGCTTATAATTCAAACAATAAATTAAATAATTCAGCTCATTTTATAACTTTTTGCACTTTATCGATAAATTACAAAGTCTATTGATGCCATTAAATACAACTGTGAAGGAAGTGAAGCGCTGAATTGTCATAAATTTGTTTAAACTTTTACTTACTGAGCTCGTAAATTGCAAACGTATTTTATACTATATTTCGCAAAGCTTAGTTACAGTCAGGCCTGATAGATGGCAAACGTTCCAGTATATAAGTATGCATAAAAAAAAAATTATAGATAAAAATGGGGGCCAAGTCCTTACTACCCAATTTGGTAACGAACGTAATTAAAACTGTCAATGTATTAATCTAGCCCAAGTACTAAGCTTTCTTTTCTATTCCAAAAACCAAACTAGCTAATGTATCATAAAATGAAGTACTTAAAAATTATTTCATTTGTCATCTGTGCTTTTGCACTCATTTGCTCAGCTGGTATTGTATGTCACAGTAATCTGATGTCTATGTGCTACTGCTTCTGTCGACTAAAACTTTGTTAATCATTAAAGTTGTTTAATGTTTTGAAAGATTCAGTTGCTCGAAGAGCGACACAACAAGCGCTTGTTCGGTTACATTAGCGCTGAAAACTTAAAGTTTGTCCTTGCTTACTTACTTACATATCTTGCTGGCGGTGCATTCTATGAGATTATTTACTTTTATAACAACTTTTTTGCACATTCACAATGATCATTAGTGACTTCAGCTGTTTTTTTGTAGTTGTGAAATTGTTCATACTAGAGTTCGCCCAGTGGTTGAAATTCAACCACAAAACCTTATTTTATTTTCCTACCTTTTTGCTATTTCTTAAATTTTCCCTTCTTTTCCATATTTTGTATATTTTTGGTTTCTATACATTCCTAATCATTTTGCCTTTTCCTCCCTCTTTACACCATTCAGTAATATAGTTTCAATGTTGATAATTATTTATTCTTCTTTGGTCGTCTTCATACGTATTTCTTTCCTTTCCTTTCCTCTCCTTTCATCTCAATTTATTCTCTTTGCTTTTCTTTCCTTCTCTTCCCTTTTATTTCCTTTCCTTATCTTCTCCTTTCTTTTCCTTTTCTTTCCTTTTCTCTTCTTTCCTTTTCTTTCCTTTTCTCTTCTTTCATTTCATTTTATTTCCCTTCTTTCTTTCTTTCTTTTTTGTTCTTTTTTGCTCTTCTCTGTTCTTTTTCTTTCTTTTCGTTTCTTTTATATTCTTACCCGATCCTTCTTTCCGTTTCCATTACATTCCTTTTTTCCTTTTATTTTCTTTTTCTTTTCTTTTCTTTCGTTTCCGTTGCTTTAGTTTCCTTTCATTTTATTCATTTTTTTTTTTTTCATTTCATTTCTTTTCTTTTATTTTTTTCTTACCTTTACTTTCTTTCACTTTTTTTCTTAAATTTCCCTTCCTGTCATTTCGTTTCCTTACCTTTCCTTTCCTACCGTTTCCTTATTTTCTTTTGTTCCTTTCCGCAACTCCTTTGCTTTTCTTTTTCTTTCATTCATTTCCTTAACTTATTTTTTTTAGCTTTTCATTACCTTTCTTTCCTTTATTTTTCATTCTTTTTATTTTCATTTATTTTCCATACCTTCTTCCTCGCTACCTTTTCTTTCCCTTCTTTTTTTCTTCTTTCCTTTCTTTGTCTTTCTCCTTTTGCTTTTCTTTTCCACTGCTTTACCTACATTACATTTCCTTTCTTCCCTTCCTTTTTTCTTTTCCATTCCTTTCCTTTCCCTTTGATTTTTCTGTCATATTTTCCGTTCCTTACCTTAACTTACCTTAATTTTCCGTTTATCCATCCCTTTCCTTTTCTATTATTTTCTTAATTTAGTATTTTATTTATTTCATTTTGTTTCACTTTTATTTATTTTATATTATTCCCTTTCCTTTCATTTCCAACAAATTTTATTTTTTTACTTTCAATCACTTTTCTATTTCTGATTTTACTTTTTTTTAATTTGATCAATTTTCCATTTTATTTTATTTCACTAAGTCTAGCCACGAAGGGCCTTGTGCATGTAGCTTATTTGTGCTTTTTTTCAAAAGCATTTGCTTCTCTGAATCCCCACGCACAGATTTTGTTTTTGTAAACACTGTTTGTACCTAAGCTCAATAAAGTTGGCGCGCTGGCTCATGTTATCTTATTGCTGCCAACAAATGGTCATACCTACAAACATACACTCATAACAGCGGCTCTATAAAGCGAATGCGTGTATATCACATGTAGTGGTGTGATTTTCAAATCATATTATAATTAATTTTTTTAAATTTTTGGTTTGTTTTCGGCCACCCTGCTCGGCAAACATATCGATACATACCAAATTTTATATACCTTAGAATTGTCGTTATTGCAAAAAAGGGATGAACCAGTTATGTTTGCGCATTTATATATAATAGATTACTGAAAACAGCTTGTATACTAAAACATTTTGTTATTTTTTTCGATTGAAGTATTTCGTTTTTTTCGTTTTTTTCTCTAATACACAATTAAGTATAACAGGTTCTATTTTTATATATTTCATTTTATTTTATATCAATTTATTATTTTTTTTAATTTTTATTTTTTTTAATTTTTTTTTTGATTTATTTTATTTTATTTTATTTTATTTTATTTTATTTTATTTTATTTTATTTTATTTTATTTTATTTTATTTTATTTTATTTTATTTTATTTTTTTTTTTTTATTTTTTTTTTATTTTATTTTATTTTATTTTATTTTATTTTATTTTATTTTATTTTATTTTATTTTATTTTATTTTATTTTATTTTATTTTATTTTATTTTATTTTATTTTATTTTATTTTATTTTATTTTATTTTATTTTATTTTATTTTATTTTATATTATTTTATTTTATTTTATCTGTTACTTTATTTTTCAGCTACCGGCCTTTTGTTAGTAAAACACTAGATTTTTGTGGTATTATTTATTTTCAATATTTCGACCTTATTTTTTATTAAATTTTTTTATTTATTTTTTTATTATTTTTTATTTAATTATCTTTTTGTTTTATTCCATTGTATTTTTTATTTTTTTTGGGCCAAATAGTTACGTATACGCCCTGCCATCCAACGCCTCATGCATGCACGTAGTACACATTTGTTTTAAACCCTAGATGAAAATCGAGTTATAGAAACACAAACCTACATATTAGGGTGATTTAAAAAAAAATTTCGACTTGGTCTTACCCCCTAAAAAATTAGGTATTAATGAGAAAATAAGCTCATTGTTGAAGCATCAAAGATTCAACTTTAAGAGTATGTAAAAATATTTTCAAAAAAGTTCCAAAAATTAAAAGAAAATTCACTTTGAATAAAAATACCATTTTCCCCATACAAAATGTATGGGAAAGGGCGAAAAAAAATAGCCACCCCTAAGGGTTTAGTTAAACACTACGGAAGCAAGCGTCTATGTGAGGCCACTGCGTTGGCCTGCCAGCACAACCTAAGGGTTTATTTAGAGCGCTAATTTTTTGCAAGGTGTCAATACGTAAAGTTTCAGGGGGTAAGACCGAAGAAAAAACCAAATTTTTTTATTTGAATCACCCTACTGCAGGTATATCTCACCCTCTTGCATTTACTTTGTAATTAGTTTAACCAGAAAATTTGCTTAAAAGTTTTTCTAAGTAGTTCAACTATTTAAATAATTTTTATGAATGAAGTGCAAGAAAGTTTGTAAGAACGCAGAGAACGCGAAAATCTGACGCCATATGCGATTTACAACATTCTTCTTCTTCGTATAAACTTCAATTTCATTTAGTTGTATTAGTTGCAGTTACTCTTTCCTCTACTGCAGTTCCTCCTCTCACCCATAATAATCTTTTTATTGCAAATGCTTTTGAGGGCGCCTGAAAGCGCGAATTTGGCTGCATTTGACAGCTTCATCATGTGGAAATTTGCTTACATACACTTGCACAACTAAACACACGCGCATATTCCAGCGTGAAATTACATTAACGTAGATAAAGGAGAAACTTTTTTCAAATTAATTGCTATGTATTTGTCTTTGTGGTTGTCTTAATTAAACTTTCGCTTATCAATAGCAAATTTAAAGTGTAGTCAACTCTTCAGGTGACGTATAGTGTATTCACTCAGCTTAAGTCTGTATACTTATTAGAATCAAAAATTGGATAGGAAAGGAAATACACCGTAATTAAATGAATAACGGATCCGGAATTTGGAAATCCTAAAACATATTTACTTCTTGTAATTTCGACTACGTATAAGGATGATACAATCGTACTCTAACCGTAAAATAGATTATGCTGTGCAATATATTTAAGGCAAAAAAGGACAAGTACGATTTTAAACTGTAAACAGTAGTATACATTTTTAATGAAGGGTCATGCGAGAAGCTGCACTTAAAACCGAGCTAGGAAGAAACAAACGAAGAGCTTGTGACAGCTCAATTTCAAGTGAACTCAACGAAATGATAAATGAGCAACGGACGCAGGCTGCCTGAAAAAGGCAAAGGAAAAATGAGCAACTGCGGCGGCAACATTGAGCGAATGAATGAAGAGGCAAAAGCTGTTTGTGAAAAGTCACCTGCACGAAAGGAAACTCAAAAAGAAATATTCACAGAAAAAAATTACTCTTGTGAAATCAACAATCTCGCATTATTGCCCTGAAGTTGAACAAATTCTGCTAAATTTCTTAAATCTTGGTTACTTGAACTTAATTTTTTTGTTGAAGTAACGGAATTCAATTGTGGACTGAACAGTCAAAGTCATGTATGTAAATAAAATAAAATAAAATAAAATAAAATAAAATAAAATAAACTAAAAAAAAATAAAATAAAATAAAATAAAATAAAATAAAATAAAACAAAATAAAATAAAATAAAATAAAATAAAATAAAATAAAATAAAATAGAATAAAATAAAATAAAATAAAATAAAATAAAATAAAATAAAATAAAATAAAATAAAATAAAATAAAATAAAATAAAATAAAATAAAATAAAATAAAATAAAATAAAATAAAATAAAATAAAATAATATAAAATAAAATAAAATAAAATAACATAAAACAAACCAAAAATTTCGAACGCCTACCGCTGAATAATTGTAAACTTACAATGAAAACGACAATCAAAGTTAGAAAATTTTTAAACCAAAAGCCATTTATAACTTAATCCCCAGCAATTTCACTCCATTACATTATCAAACAGCTATTTCAGTTTCTAACTTTTCTATTCGCCAAACTTTATAAGCCACAAATTTTAGTTTGATTTTATTCGTAGTACCGCCCACTTTTGATTGACCCCTTCCGGCAGGCAAAGTTTACTTGCAATATTTAATTAAATTCATGTGTGCAGCAACTTTGTATAAGCGGTTGTGGTGTGATATATGGCCGTTTTGCGAAATTTGGTTGTTTAGAAAATTTGGCAAATTTATAATAAAAAATATTTGCATGTATAATATATGAAAACTTGGTTGTGGATTTTCCGCTAGCAAAGCCTTAATAAAGCATTACGAAAAATACCGCAAAATTCTTGCCTCAAAATTCAATTAATAGTGAATGAGTTAAGCGTGTTCCGCATCTAGCGTTGGCGATTTATGCACAAAATTTAAAATCGTGCAACATTATTTTGGGTTGTTTTGATTAATTTGTAAGCTTGCGCGTGATTGAATAGTTATCTCATTTGGCTCACACGCTTTTATGAAATTTTCTCGTGCATGAACTAACTGATGAGTTCGTGGGTTAACGCAATTTCTAATTTATTTTTAGATAATCTGCCAAAGTATGCGTTTGTTGGCATATTTACACACATAGTTTAAAAGTTGACATGTTAGTTTGTTTTTATTTGGTACACCCTTCTCGGCTATTTCACTTGCTGGCTTGATTTATAATTTTACTTGTCGCACTCTTCTTCCAACTATTTTTCCCGCTCAAACATTTCGGCAAGAGCCTTTTAGTCAGGTAATAAATTTGTAAAGGCTGTAGGTATATGGCTATATTTCTACACGCACACACATTCATACAGACATACATCTTTTCGTTTCCATATAATTTGGTGCCACTACGCGTATGATGAACATTTTTGAAAGAACTTACATATCAAAAGCACAGTCGGGGCCAATTTATTGAGTTCGACAAGAGGACGGGTTTCGAATTAGTAAAGATAAAGATTCAATTAAAGTTAAAGATAAAGAAAAAGATGAAGATACAGATAAAGATAAAGACAAAGATAAAGATAAGATAAGAAGATAAAGATATGGAATGAAGATAAAGATAAAGGTAGAGGAGAACCCATTTTTTTTTTAAGATAAAGATCGTACACAATAGATCGTACTAATGGTCGCGGTGTAATAAGGCCTTATATTAATAATAATACTTAAAAACTAAACTAAAGCTGAGATAAAAAATAAAAACACATAAATATAAATGTAGGTCTAACTTGAATATTTTCTTTTGCAAACATTCTTGTCAAGTTAAGGACCAATCTATAAAATTACTTTTCTTTATATTTCAGTAACTATCACTTTTATTTGGCCTCTACTACTTTTCAACTATCATCAATTTCATATCAAAAATCTAGAGGAGAGAATGCAGTGGCTGCAAATATTTTCTAGAATTTTATTATCAGTTTAATGCACATCTATAGGTAAACCGTCCATTATAACAAAACCGTGATTTCCTAAAATTTATACCCAATTGTATACCAAACGAGATAGATATCATTACCATTACATTCGTAGAAAATGATTGCGCTATATCAAATTTATTTTATGTGAAATGACCTTCATATTCCTTAGTGTATAAGATAATAAAATGATTGCTGTAAAAGTTGTGAAACTACAGGCATAACTAAACCAAATTCAAGTCACGTGCTTGCTCAACGACCACATTGACAAACATAGTCAAAAGTATGCGCATAAAGTTAAGTACATGTAAGCATTAATAAAAAGTATGCAGGATGTAGCCAACAACTAAAAGTACTTTTTGAGCACGTTGCAGAGGTGTTTTGCTTTATATTTTTGTGTTATTAATAAATTGTTGTTTTATTCTACGTAGTTTTGTTTTATTATTGCATCTTTTTTTCTTGGAAGTGTAAACTTCTATAGCAGCAGGCATTTGAGAAAAAAAGAAAAAAAAAAATGCGACAACAACTAAAAGAATTTTGCAAAAAAAGTTTGAAAGTCCTTCTTAGTTAAATTAAAAGAGAGTTACACTTCTACAGATGTGTTGTTGTAATATTTTTCTGTTCCTTTTTCGGGCTGGGCACGGAAAAGTCGTGGTGTGTTAAATATGTGAAAGTTTTTCGAAACAACAAGTCATTGACGCTGATTTCAACATGTCCTCTTGTAAAACTTTGATAACTTTTATAATTTTTTGCTGCTTATACGAATACCAAAATGTATTTAATAAATGTTTTCAAAAGATTTACAGAATTTTTATATCACAAAAAGAAAAGTTTTTCAAAAAGCATTTAAATAGTTGCGAGTATAGAGTTTATTACGAGGCGAGCAGGTACGCTAGCAAGAGAAATGAAAAGTGAAATTGATTTTGTTTACATGCGCCAAACCTTAAGCAAATATTTGCTGTTATTGATATTGACCTAAATATCAGTATATTGATATGTACTCACATGCACGTGGTGCTTATATATTTTTGATCCCCAAACACTCTGTAAAGCAACCGAATTTAGTATTGCGAATTGTGTGTATTCGATTCAAGAAAAAGCAATAAAAATTACCAACAACTTAAACTACTGGGCGTTTTGCCGAATTTTCTATTTCCCATTAGATTCAAAAATCAACAGACCTCAAGCCTACAAGCGTACACAGAAAAAATTAACTGGTCATAGCAACCAAAATTACGGTATCCAATATTCTGTTCAGTTGAATCAACAGGTAACCTTGTCTGTTGTTTTAACCAAAATATAAAATAAGTGTTATTGATGAGAATCGAACTCAGGTGTCTTAAACACTCAACCCAGGTATCTACCATGATGCCATCGTGTACGCATGCTTGCCATCCTCTAATATCAAATTTGCTTTAATGCAGTAATAATAGTATCTTTGCTGTTGGATTGACAGCTGCAGTTTGTTGTTTCAACACAAAATTTTGTTTGATCAACAAAACCTGGGTCAGTTCTACTAAATTTAATTGGATGATGCAGTCAATTTAAAATGACGGTTCCTTCGCTGTTGAATTAACTAGGGGAAGTTGTTGTTTTGACACAAAATTTTGTGTGATCAACAAAAATTCTGTCAGCTATAAAAATTTTTGTTAATTAAAAATTTTCAAATCTATGACTGTTTCGTCAACAATTGAAGCAGTTATTTCAACAAAAAAATTCGATGAATTAACCAAAATTCGATCAATTTAACAGAATTTTTTCAACTTCAGGATAACAGTACGATATTGTTTATTTTACCAGAGTAATTTTTTTCTGTGTAGTCGCCTTAAAAAGGGTCGCTCATAAACGACAAAGCACAACAAATTATACGCCCGCCCTTGGGTCAAACGGCTCAATGGCAATAAATTAAATGTTGGTGATAGCAAAATCATTTTCACTTGCCTAAACTTTTTTATTGCTTTATTTTCTGTGTGTGTGTGTTAGAAAACCACTTCACATATTTTGCTTGCAAAGCGTGCGCTACTCAATGGCCATAAAGTATTTAGTGAGATTATGCTGGTAAGAGCGAACTTCACGCAGCCGGTGAGCACGTGTTGCGTTATTCTAACAGCAGCAGTTTGTCGGGAGCTTTTGCGAAATATTCAAATTTTAATTAAATAATCGTAAAAATTACTTCTAAGGCACTATAAAATGTATAACCAATGGGTGTGGAAGGGTTTGGGGGTTAATTTATAGATTCAACACTTCTTACCTTTTATTTGATTGTACTTTTTATTCTTGAGTTGAACAGCCAGCCATTCTCTACGCAATTAGGAAATAAAGTCTTTAGCTTTATTATGCCCTTTGAGGTCAGTGTAAAGTACATGAGGTTTTCCGCAATTTATTTTTAATAAAACCTAGGAAATTTGCATATAAAAAATTTCAACTTTCAGCACTGGCTTACCAAGCAACTAAACTTTGCGTGGGCATATTGTGCCATGTCTTCTTATAAGACATAATTAGCTCCAGGGTACATAAATAGGTACTAGAGCGTCTCCAAAATTTATGGAAACAAATTTTGGTTCGAAATTTGATATGCGCACCTCGTTGCGTTTTAGTGTGCGAAGTTTTATTGTTCTAGAAAAACGGTGCCCGTGCTGATTTTTAGTTAAAGTTTTTGCTAGCAGCTTATGCTAAGCTCGCAAAAAACTACATTAAGGCTTCTACAATCACATAATTTTATTATTTTTTCCCATTAATAAAATTATGTGTAGCAAATCTCCATCTTTTAATTTTTATAAGGACATCAGGATCCTTTACAAGGTTATTGAAAAAATGTATTCACGTGACAAGAATGATGGAATTCGAAAAGTATTTTAGTATATTGCATAACAATATGTTTTCTAGCAAAAATACTTGTGTACATCTTGAAATTTTGCAATTATAGTACAGTTTTTATAGGTAATACACGGCGTATGCGTAACATTTAGTTATACAAGTATAAAAAGAAAAGTTTAAATTGTATTCATTTTTTTGGGCGATATCTGCGAAACGGATTGAGGAATCGAAATAAAACTTATACAAAGTTGAGGCCCTCACGAATACCTTTCACTTGATACCCATATTATATTTCTAGGGTATATCCTTTTCATATTTTTGATTAACCTTCAATATTTTTATTTCCACTTTTAGGATTTTTATTAGATTATAACCTTGACCTCAACTTCCTACTGTTATACACAAATAATTAAACTTTGGTTCTTTGCAATTACTTGGCGCATGCAGTGGCCACAACTAAGTGCCAGGAAAACCAAAACGCTGAAGATGCAAAAAATTTTATTGCATCAGCTTTTTTCATTTCTCAGTTGCTTGACGGAGGGTAAAGTATCCCTTTAGTTATGCGAGTATGTGCGAATGAAGAATAAAATGTTGTTGTTTTCGCTTATAAAAATGTAATAAAAGATAAAAAAAAAATGAAATCAAGCAACGCATGAAAAGTGAGTGGGCGAAGAAGCAATGTAAAATGAGCGTAAGTTGAAACTTTTTAATTATATTTTGACTATCAAATAAAAACTGACAGCGATGCGCAAATGTACACTGGAAATGAATATGGCTCCCAGAGTGTTGCCGAGGGAAAATTTCATAATAGCGTAAAAACTGACGAAACCAGATACTTATATAAAAAAAGCGATCCAAACAATTTACGTGGTTTGTTTGTTTGGTAACAATGTGTTGCAATTATTTTTTTCGTTTATTCGTTATTCGCAGAGTTTTTTTGAAGAAAAAATGTATGCAGTATTTTTATGTTTTCCGTGAAAGTTTCAACAAAGTTTTAGGGAAATTGTGGGAAACTTCATGGAGAATGATGCTGATGAACTTTACCTCAAAGCAAACTCTCGATACAGATAATAATTTAAAAATTTTGTTGTTCGTGCTGGCCTTTCTTCTTTAATAGCTGAAGAGAAAAACAATTCAAAAAGTTTCGTTTTTACCTTAGAATTTTTATAAGGACAACAGGATATTTTACCATGATTTAAAAAAAAAACATATTTACGAGAAAAAGACACTGGAGAAAGTAGTTTAGTAGATTGCTTAACAATGTTTTGTAGCACAAATAAATGTGTATATCTTGAAATTACGCAATTATAGTGCACTTTTTATAGGTCATACAAGGCGTATGCGTAACCTTTAGTTATTCAAGTAAGAAAAGTTCAGATAAATTATATTCAAGTTTGGATGTTTGTATAGGATTGAGATATCGAAAAAAAAACTTATACCAAGTTCAGGCTCGCATAAATACCTATCCTTTGCTTCCCATATTGTAAAATTAGTTTCTAAGGTATCTCCTGTCCATTCTTAGATATTTGTATATACATTTTCAGAACTTTTATCAGATTATTTAATTAATTAAAAAAAAAAAATATATAAAAAATGTCGGCCGTACCTCACCTCATACGAAGTGTTTTTGAAAAAAATTTAAAATTTTTTTTTTTTTACCCTAGACGTCGCCCAATTTCATTTTTCTTCAAATCTTTGGCATTTGTTGTCGGATTTTAAAGTTTGACACATCATTTTTTTCGTCTCAAAGAGAAGGTTTTTTTTCTCAAAAAAGTTCATTGAGCTCATGCGTTTCGTTGTGGTACCACACTTTAAAATCCGACAAAAAATGTCGAAGATATGAAGAAAAATGCAATTGGGCGACTTCTAGGGTTGCCAGAAAAAAAAATACAACTTTTTTTTAAAATGTTTTTCAAAAACACTTCATATGAGGGGAGGTACGTCCGATTTTTTTTTGGTGATACGCTCTATTGTACATACTATGTAGTCTTGTGAATTTTATTTGGCTATCAATTATTTTCATGTATGTGTGCTTATGCCTTGTACGTTAACACCAAACAATACATATGAATAATTTAGCGGTTATATTGTCTATTGTTAGCGTACTAATAACACGTTTGTATTTTATAATTATTATGTATTACTTACAACACTAACAAAATAAGAGTCTCTTACAACACAAGTATCGAGTAATGAATGAGAATACGGATATGCAAAACAAGCGCAACCTTCATTCAACAAGCGTCTTTATAGATATCAAATTTTCTCAGGAAGTGTAAGCATTTTCATGTATAGGACTTGCTTTTCTATGTTACATACGTACATATAATTATTTCAGTATATGCATATGTGAGTATCTATGACTTAAAATGGAAATTTCATTCATTTATCATTAAATGCTGCAGTTGGGCGTAGAAAGGTGTAACTTACTAATGACTTGCTATTTATGCAACGTAATTCTGTGTACACGTTTTCGTTGTTGATGTTGTTAGTGTTAATGATACTTGACACTTAGTATAGAGCCCACAGTGGTAGGTTGATAAATACTACAAGCGTTTGAATCGATGTAAGCTGTAAGGTGTAGGATATAAGATATAAAGTGTGAGATTTTAGGTGTAAGTTGTAGGATATAATATGTAAGGTGTAAGATAAGAAATGTAAGATGTAAGGTGTAAGATGTAAGGTGTAAGATGTAAGGTGTAAGATGTAAGGTGTAAGATGTAAGGTGTAAGATGTAACGTGTAAGATGTAAGGTGTAAGTTGTAAGATGTAAGGTGTAAGATATTAGATCTAAAGTGTAAGTTGTAGGATGTAAGCTGTAAGAGTAAGTTGTGGGCGGTAGTCTCAAATAATGGTATTGATACAAAAAACTCCCTCAGTATGGACAACACCATAAAAAGGGAGAAAAGATTTTCCTTAATCTTCTCGAACGTAAATCACACTAAATTATTATTGTTATGAAAATAAAAAAATTTTAAGAAAATTAGCATATAAAAAGTTTAAGTTAAATTATTAGAACTTTAAATTGTCAAAAGTCACATACCACATTCATTGCTCTAAGCATGAACCTTCTTAAACGCCCAAAAGCATGCTTCTTTTGCTCATAAATTTAGTGTCCCTTTAATGGGTATGCGCATTTTAATGTGCACTGAAATTTTGTATTCTCCTTTTGGCCATTTAAATTTTCCCTACGAGATTATTCAAATTGTTTAGCCTTCTTAAAAATATACGCAAAATTGCTTGAGTATACATAGCGCCTACCATCTAAGTATGCGCATAACTCAAAAGTAATTCAACAGCTTGACCTTTAAATACTAAATGGTATAGCGTGTGTGGCTTAAATTTTAGATATGTAGGCAAAATATTTTACTGAGGGAAGCCTATAGCCTGCAAGCAGATATTAGGGAAATCAGAAGAAAAAATAGCAGTAAGCAGAGAGAAAAGAGCAGCAACAACAACTGAATTTGCATTTTAACAAAAGTGTTATTTATTGAATTGGTCGCATGAGTATGAGGAGAGAGCGGGTTTTCTTGGGTTTGTGTAGTATTAGTTTTGGTTGGAACAAATGTAACGAACTAGTGAGAAAATCAGTATTCAAAGTAGAGTTAAGGCATACATGCTGTGCGGCTGTACATCGTAAAATATAACTTTTGTAGCTTATTAAATGCAACTCCTGATAACAGCACTAAAATAGAAGAGTATGCTGCTCACATGCGAGTGTTCAAATTAACTTAAAAATTGGAAAATGGTCTGTTAAAACTTTCGAAAGAGGACAATAGAAAGTTATCGAGCTTGCAAACGTCCATTAACATGCGTGAATATTATTTGTATATTTTTTATTTAAAAGTAGTAAAACAGAAAGCATACTAATTTAACTTTAACTTAAATTACCAAAAATAATGTTCTTAATTTAATGTATGTCTTTTTTAACTGATGATACGTATCTTTATTTTATTTTATTTTTTATTTTTTTATTTTTTTTGTTTAATTTACTTTGTTTTCCAATTTTGTAATTTCCAGTGTAATTTGGTTTTGTAATATTATTTTATTTTATTTTATGCTATTTTAATTTATTTTATTTTATTTTATTTTATTTTCTTTATTTTCCAATTATGAGTGTAATTTAGTTTTGTAATATTATTTTATTTTATTTTATTTTATTTTATTTTATTTTATTTTATTTTATTTTATTTTATTTTAGTTTATTTTATTTTATTTTATTTTATTTTATTTTATTTTATTTTATTTTATTTTATTTTATTTTATTTTATTTTATTTTATTTTATTTTATTTTATTTTATTCTATTTCACTTTATTTTATTTTATTTTATTTTATTTTATTTTATTTTATTTTATTTTATTTTATTTTATTTTATTTTATTTTATTTTATTTTATTTTATTTTATTTTATTTTATTTTATTTTATTCTATTTTATTTTATTTTATTTTATTTTGTTTTATTTTATTTTATTTTATTTTATTTTATTTTATTTATTTTTTATTTTATTTTATTTTATTTTATTTTATTTTATTTTATTTTATTTTATATTATTTTATTTTATTTTATTTTGTTAAGTTAGGCCTAAGAAATGCGGTAAAAATAAATAAATCTAAATCATTTTACTGCTTCCCTGGCTGTCCCTTTCCTGTACACTCTTTCCGAATTCTCTCCCATACACGAAATCGTAGAATCAATGTCACGCATACCACAAATCTAACCACATGAAAGTATTCCATGTAGGTACTTGCAACTCAATTGCCAATCTACAAGTATGTGAGTCACAAAAGTAAAACAAATTTCTTTCATTTTCACCTGTGTAACGACACACAATGCAAAAGTAAAATTCTTACTACCACATATGAGGAGCTTCAAACCAAAACGCAATAAATGTATACTGAATTAGTGTACACTTATTGCGTTTTGGTTGGAAGGTCCTCATATCTGCTTGAGTAGCTAAATTTTCCGCTTATATGTGAGTCGCCTAGATCTCTCTGCACTTTCCTAATTTGACATATTTTGGGCGTGTCACATTAAATGAGCTATGTATTGTTGACATGCTCAGACATAAACTAAAAAATATGCAAATAATGATGCGACATGTCACTGGTATACAGGAGGTATATCTACATACGTTTAAATGTGTATGCCAAGGTGGAATAACTTGTGTCAGCCCTTGAGAGGCCAGCAATCTAGCAACCACTCTTTTTAGCTTCATTACGTAAAAAATATTCTCAACATGTCAACAGCTATTGCGTGTCTGACAAAGCAAATAAAGAAAACTATACCATTTGTAGGGGTAGTGGAAAAAGGCGTAAATGTCATTGCACTCGTTTGTTTATTACATATTCGTGTTTACACTGAAGCCTTGTTGCGATGGTTGGGCATGATAAATATTTTTGTTTATATTTTCTAAAAATAAATATTTCGAAGTTTTTTGATATTTTACTAAAATTGTTTATGGTAAGTAATATGTTTTCAAGTTTACTTTCTACTTTGGTTGAATAAAAATATTTAACTTTAAATGCGCAATTGAAAGCTTCCGTACCTTTCTAGAGAACCAAGCAAGATATATGTCCAAGTACACAGAGAAAAATGAACCCATGAGTTCTTATACTGACTTCACAAAAACTATTTCCTTCAAATAACCAAAATTTGGTAAATTTTACAAGTTTGCTCGACTTCAGGATAACACTACGAGATTCCTAATATTACCAGTGTCATTTTTTTCTGTATATTCATGTCAGCACAATGTAATTAGTACTATGCGATTAATATGAAATGTGCATTTCAATCAGTATAATGTTGATTATTTTGATACTACGTAAATAAGTGACAAACATAAAGGATCAGCGCAATTTGGCTAATGTGAATACCATTTTATGTGCCCTTAGAACAACCCTTTCTAGACCATAAAAGCATTATGCATTAGGAAAACATATAATGGTTTTAGGTGCCATAGGTTAGTAATGCTCCTAAGTAGCCAATAAAAAACAATAATATCTAAACAATAGCTATAAAAAAGTAATAATAAAAAGCAGCTGCTCAAAACACAGCAAAACGACACATAAACACATAACAACATTACCAACATTTTTATTTTATGTCATGCTTGGTTTTATGGTTCTTCTGCTTTAGCAGATTATCTACAGGGATAGCATGTCGCATCCTATTACGACAACCCTTTTTTTTTTGGTTAACGAGCTTATGAACGATACGCGCTTGAAATGGGAAATTGCGTCAAATTGTGATTGAAACAAAATCATCTCAAGCAAGCGTGAAAGAAGACTCGCCACTTGCTAATGTTGATTGCAGCGGAGTACATACGTATGTAGCTGATTACTTGTGCGTGTATTGTAGATTAAGGTATGAGTTTAAAAAATTTATACATTATGTTTTTTTGTCATAAAATCCAGCATTTTGTTTTTGCTCTGACACAGCAACCAAATTGGCTTGCAGCGCAGATAAAATAAATGACCTCAGGCATGCTCGAAAAAAACATTTGATTACAAATTTCACCAAAGACAAATTACTACAACTGTTTTATATTAACATCACGATTTCCCATCACGTTCTTAAAGGCACCATAACAAAGCTGACGGAATCTCATAGCAGTGCCTAGCAGGGCTGTGTTCAAATTTCTTATGATGATGTGATCTCTTATCAAATAATCTTACAGCTTTGTTGCTGTAGCAACTTTCCTTGTAATCAAAAACACTTTGCTCATACGCGTCCATTTTGCTATTCTTTGATATTATTGACGTAGAATACGTCTATCTATAAAATAAAAAAAAATAAAAAATAAACAAAAAAAAAAAACAAATAAAAAATAAAAAGTTTAATAAAATAATACAAAATTAGATTAAAAAAAAAAAAATAAAATATAATTAAAAAAAAAATAGAATATAATGAAAAATTAGAATATAAAAATTGAATAAAAACAAAATAGAGTTAAGAAAATTAAATAAAATTAAATAAAATTGAATAAAATAAAGTAAAATAAAATAAAATAAAATAAAATAAAATAAAATAAAATAAAATAAAATAAAATAAAATAAAATAAAATAAAATAAAATAAAATAAAATAAAATAAAATAAAATAAAATAAAATAAAATAAAATAAAATAAAATAAAATAAAATAAAATAAAATAAAATAAAATAAAATAAAATAAAATAAAATAAAATAAAATAAAATAAAATAAAATAAAACAAAATAAAATAAAATAAAATGAAATAACATTAAATTAAATCAAATCAGATAAAATTAAAAAAAAAAACACAAAAAAAAACATAAAAAAAAATAAAAATAAATAAAATAAAATAAAATGAAATATGAAGATACTAAAATAATCGGTCCTGCCTTTCGAACACACTAGCACTAAACTTAGACATTATTTTAGTATCTTCAACATTTTTATCTTTTTGTTTCTTTTTTGCCTTACCTTCCATTTCCTTAATTTATGAATTTTTTTTTTAATGATTATTTTCTGCTCATCACATACCATTACCACACAAAAATAAACGCACAATCAAGAGGATGAAAGCATCTCGTCTTTTTTTGGCATTCAGATATCACAGTCACTTTTTTGCTGCAAATTCTCATTTTCCTTCCTTAGGCTTAAGTTAATTCAACACAAAGCTTTTCTTCAACAATTTTTTTCTGGTATGAAATATTATTTGTTTTTGCTTGCTTTTATTATTTTGACCCAAATAATTCGGTTGCACGAGCAAGTCTCTGACGATTTTATCTTTCCTCAACAATGCCAGCTGAAAAACAAAGACAACCTCAATGTTTATATTAAGTGAGCTATTATAGTGTTAAGTCTATACAAATACTTGCTTTTACTGCTTTTGAAATGAAAATTTGCCAACATTTAACACACAGCATTGTACGAAAACGGATGCGCCATTAGAATGTGGCACTTTGCAGCACATACACACACAAACTGAAGGAACAGGCGCAATATTTGGTAATCAAAAAGAAAAAAAAATAATGAATGACAGCAGCTGCATTTGCGCACGTTTGCCATCTAAGACAATGCTGATTACAATGGCAACACCTTTGAGGCAAAGTCATAAAATAAACGAAGCAACAGCTGGGTCAGCCTAAAAGGAAAAAAACAGAAACCACACAACAACAAAGGCCACATAGATGAACTAATGGCAAAGTTAAAAGCGTTGAGGGGACGAAACTTGCCCTGCAAAGCCAAAGCAACGGAAATCATTAGCGTGGCATAGCAAACACTCACCCATACAGGAGCTTTGTAGTGGCTAAAGCTTTTAGTACATAGACGCAGGTGTCATTTCAAGTTGAAAGCAAAAATCTGCGAAGGTTGCATTTGTAAGCGTTTATTTATTTATACAACTTTTTTGTAGTACACCCTCTTTTTTAATAACGCCTTTGAAACAAATAAAGAGCGCCTTGAGAAAAAAAAAAATTGCAAGGGTGAAAAAGGAAAGGGAAGTTGCCTAAGTTGCATTCGTTTTTAATTTGTCGCTTCCTTTTTGTTTCGTAAATTTTATGTGGACGCAGATACAAATTAATAGAAAAAGTTGTATCGCCCAGGCGAAACATTTACATGCTAATTGGAAATTTCATTAAAATCTTATATAGTTAAAGAAAATTAAAAGTTGACGCATCAACTTTTTTTCCTTTGTTGCGATTTAAGCTGTCCAGGAAATGAAAAGTTAATAATTTTTTTTTGCTATATTTCTTAGTATAGATGTGGATATGTATGTATATACTAATGCGTCATTGTGGACTTATAGTTTGTTACATTTTTAATTAAAAGTTTAAGCTTAACAATTAGAGAAGTTAGCGGACTTTAAAAATGGTTGGGGTTTGTTTGTGGTAGAAAAATATCAAAGATAATTATTTAGCTCCTAAGCGCGCCCGCAGCATTCATAAAGATAATCGTGGGAGTGTTGGGTGTCAAAATTTAATGCCCATTAATTTAATTTATTTTATTTATTTTTTTTATTTTATTTTATTTTATTTAATTTAATTTTATTTTATTTTGCTTTATTTTATTTTATTTTGTTTTATTTTATTTTATTTTATTTTATTTTATTTTATTTTATTTTATTTTATTTTATTTTATTTTATTTTATTTTATTTTATTTTATTTTATTTTATTTTATTTTATTTTATTTTTTTTTATTTTATTTTATTTTATTTTATTTTATTTTATTTTATTTTATTTTATTTTATTTTATTTTATTTTATTTTATTTTATTTTATTTTATTTTATTTTATTTTATTTTATTTTATTTTATTTTATTTTATTTTATTTTATTTTATTTTATTTTATTTTATTTTATTTTATTTTATTTTATTTTATTTTATTTTATTTTATTTTATTTTATTTTATTTTATTTTATTTTATTTTATTTTATTTTATTTTATTTTATTTTATTTTATTTTATTTTATTTTATTTTATTTTATTTTATTTTATTTTACTTTATTTTATTTTATTTTATTTTTTTTTATTTTATTTTATTCTATTTTATTTTATTTTAGTTTATTTTACTCTAATACATTTTTAATCCAATTTGAATTAATGCTTAGCAAATCCCTTTGAACACCATTTTTTTCATGCTCCAAAATGCGCTTAATTTTTAGCTCTTTTTTTGCATAATTTCTAAAAATCCACGCGATATTTTGAGTCCATAAAACGCACTCTTAACCTCTTGGGAAGCATTTATAATGGCTTTGCTAAGTGAGCGTTAAAGTGCGCAAATTTAGTTTGTCGCTGCAGATTCCCCTCTTGGGATTTTTGAAATTAATTTTCAGCCATCGACATGGTAATGAATGTCCAAATATTTATACTTAATTTGTGTGTATTTTCCTGAACAATATGTTTTTAATGCTGAAAGTAAAATTTAGATTTTTTTTTTGAAATTTTTTTTATATAAATATTTCTGGTTCACCTGCCCATTAGCGAATTACGCTTCTATTATTTCAGCAAATACGAACCAAATTTCAAAATTTTCCATTTTAATTTATAACTTCCAACTATTTGTCTAAGTGTTTATGTACGCCATAAAACAGACAAACATTTTGAGAGTCGCATACAATTTTAATGACAAATTTTGCAATTTTACGCGCTGCGTGTTGTGCGCGACGTATGTCCTTTTATGTGTGCTTTTGAGCTTTGCACGTTATGAATTTTAGCTGTTGGTCTATAATTAGCACACGGAATGATTAAATGGGTGGCATAAATATAAACGACACAGTCCAAACGTCAAAAAATTGTTATTGAGTTATGATCAAAGTAGCAGTGGCGTTGTTTTCATGGAATTTATGTAATTTTGTTTACGATTCTGATATGGTGAGATCTCACTGGGGGCGCGTATTTTATGATTAAAAATGAATTTAATTATTGTAAGTGAAAAGTGAGTAAAAATTTGAAGTTAGATAAATAGTTGGGCACATTATCAAAATATGGATATAATGATTTTTAAAAGACCACTCACTCCTTGGGGACACATACATAATAGTATGAGAGCCCACCTAAGGAAAACATTTTGATTAATAAGAAGCTACATTTTTGCCCCGAGACGCCCAACTTTTTTATTTTCGAAAATTCTGGAAAGCGCGACCCTTCGGAGGTAGTGGTCCGCAATTTGGTTTTATTTTCATTTTATTAACTGCCACTGTCATAACCACCTCAGGAGTATATGTGTCCTACAAATTGGGTGCAACAAAAGGTGGGTCCGACGACGCAAATATGTCAAAATAAGGTCATCAAAATATTTTTTAATAACAAGCTATTTTTTTAGAGTTCGTTGTCAGTGATGGACCATCTATTGCTTTTTGACAAGATCCTTCTACAAGATCGAAATTTCAATCATCGCAGTTTGTATTTTTGTAGCATTTTTCAACTTGTTTTCGCCAAAAAATCAAAATAATTTGATAAAAATGATTCGACTAGTCAAAAGTTCACAAAAATTTTCAAAGTACATAATATAATGACCAATAATTAGAAAAACTAAATTTTTTTAAATTTTATTTTAGGCATACGCTGAGCTTTACCAACAGATTAGTATCACTATTATAAAATTGTCGCACAGTGTAATTTTTTTACTTCACAAGTGGATGAATTCATTAACATTGAAAAGAAAAATTAAAACGTTTATTTGAAGAGGAAAGGTAAATGCAACCCTTTTGAGTGGGATGGGCCCCAAAATTATGGTAAATTTTCACATATTAAATGTTTGATTCTAATTAAAAGACGGTGGCAGGTAATCAACATGTTGGACTTCGTTATTAATTAGCCTCAACATGAAAAAGCAAAAAAAAAAAAAAAAAACTAATTATTAATGCCCAATAAGCAAATAAAGTGTTTAGCATTGCCAGTTATGTTGTTGGTGGTGTATTTGTACTCTTACTTACATTCATTAATTCGGATAATTTACGCTGTTTCTGTCTTTTCCAAATAAACAATTTTCATTTGTGAGTGTGTTTTTTTCTGTGCATAGGTCGGGATACTTTTTATTATATTTTTATAATCACTATATGGCTAATTAACCAACGTCTGGAGTTGAAAAGGTTAAAGCTGTTTTGGGAAGCTTTCAATTATATTACGGAAAATTGAACCCATTCAGATTTTCTAGCTATTATATATGTATCTTAGAGCGTACCAAAAATGTATGGGAAGAAATGTTGGTTCGAAATAAGGTACATGATTTTAATATTTTCCCCATGAATAAAGGACTGTGTGAACTTTTATAAGGACAATAGGATCCTCTACAATGATTCTGAAAAATCGTATTCATTAGAAAAGGACATTGGTATTTTAGTAGATTGCGTAACAACACCGATTTATTATATTATAAACCCCTTAAACAGGATTCAGTACAGTCTAACATATGTACGTGTATGTAGTTATGCCCAAATATTATGCCTCAAAGCACTGCGATAGCTGATAATGAGTTATTGATTAAATCATATTGTCAATATCTACTCAAGAGCATGCATACAAGCCAAAGGTAAATGCAGAGGAAGAGGAAAGGTAAATGCAACCCTTTTGAGTGGGATGGGCCCCAAAATTATGGTAAATTTTCACATATTAAATGTTTGATTCTAATTAAAAGACGGTGGCAGGTAATCAACATGTTGGACTTCGTTATTAATTAGCCTCAACATGAAAAAGCAAAAAAAAAAAAAAAAACTAATTATTAATGCCCAATAAGCAAATAAAGTGTTTAGCATTGCCAGTTATGTTGTTGGTGGTGTATTTGTACTCTTACTTACATTCATTAATTCGGATAATTTACGCTGTTTCTGTCTTTTCCAAATAAACAATTTTCATTTGTGAGTGTGTTTTTTTCTGTGCATAGGTCGGGATACTTTTTATTATATTTTTATAATCACTATATGGCTAATTAACCAACATCTGGAGTTGAAAAGGTTAAAGCTGTTTTGGGAAGCTTTCAATTATATTACGGAAAATTGAACCCATTCAGATTTTCTAGCTATTATATATGTATCTTAGAGCGTACCAAAAATGTATGGGAAGAAATGTTGGTTCGAAATAAGGTACATGATTTTAATATTTTCCCCATGAATAAAGGACTGTGTGAACTTTTATAAGGACAATAGGATCCTCTACAATGATTCTGAAAAATCGTATTCATTAGAAAAGGACATTGGTATTTTAGTAGATTGCGTAACAACACCGATTTATTATATTATAAACCCCTTAAACAGGATTCAGTACAGTCTAACATATGTACGTGTATGTAGTTATGCCCAAATATTATGCCTCAAAGCACTGCGATAGCTGATAATGAGTTATTGATTAAATCATATTGTCAATATCTACTCAAGAGCATGCATACAAGCCAAAGGTAAATGCAGAGGAAATGTAGTGTGATAATGACTTATAAGTAGAAGCCCAAAGCATGCCTCGAACGTCCTACATACAAACATACATACATAAAAAAACCTACAAGAAATTCCAAAAGCATATACTTGCAGCAAATATTAAGCTTAACCACCTTGACACTTGCAATGGCCAACGGCTGTGTGAACTTTTGCCAAATAGCGTCGATAACCTCAACCACAAGTTCCCGGTGGGCCGAATTTAAATTTTGTTGATATGACATAGAGCTGCAGCAAAGTATTCGCAGTATATATGTGCATCAAATGTATGTATATATGGATGAGCGAACAGTTTAGCCACACACATAGAAAATGTGCATATGTTTCGTTCACTAGAAAGAAGATGTGTCTATACTCTAATGTCGAAAAAAACTTGGGTATTTTTTTTGTTATCTTTCGGGACTATTTGGTACCACTTTGGAATCATTTCCGGACAGTCTCCGCACAGTTTTGGCATCATTTTGAAACTTTTTTCGATCATTTCTGGACCTTTTCGAAATTATTCTCTAGGCCATTTCGGGGTTTCATCGGAAATATTCTTTTTGGAATATTCTCGGAATCATTACGGTACTTTTCTAGATCACTTCTGTAGCATTTCGCAACTTTTTTGGTATTATTCCAGAATTTTTTAAAGAATATTTCGAGAATATTTCAGTAGCTGCTAAGGATCATTTCGGCAATGTTATCGACATTTTTTGTTATCATTTGGAGATTTTTTTTGGGACTATTTTATGGCTTTTTTGGGATCATTTCGAGACTTTTTGAGAGCTTTTTGGGATCATTTTGGAACAGCTTCTGGATGCTTTTGGGATCATCTCGAGACTTTTTCCGATCATTTTGGGACGCTTACGAGATGGTTGTCTGGGACGTTTCAGGGGTTCTTCGGAATCAGTTTAGGATGTTTTTGAAATATTCTGGAAATCCTTTCGGTACTTTTTTTAGGTTACTTCTGTACCATTTCGCATTTATTTTGGCATCATTTCAGGATTTTTTAGAGATTATTTCGAAAATGTTTCAGTACCTTCTAAGGATCATTTCGGCATTGTTAACCGGATAATTTCGAGAAATTTTTTTTTGATATTTTCGCACGCTTTGTTCATTATTTCGGCACTTTTTTGAAGCTTTTTGGGGTGATTTCTGAACCTTAGGAACTTGTTTCGGCAATATTTCAATACTTGTTTTATTGATATTTTTCTGGGATCACTTCGGGACTTTCTAGGAATTTTTTTCGGATGGATTAAAAAAAAATCCGATCATTTTAGGATCATTTCAGAAAAGTGGAAATTTGAACAGTATTTTTTGACATTTCAAGAAGAAATAGTCTTTGTAAGAATTCCGTAAATTTGTTCACTAAATTCGCTTTAAAATTTTACTAATTAAATATGTACTACGAGTATATTATACTAGAACTTAATAACAACAATTCACAAAAATTATGTAGCAAATTAGGAAAAACATTATGTCAACTTAAGCCTACAATCAGAGCTGACAGGATTTGCCCACAGTTTACTTATCTTGTTTATGTATATGTTTCGCTCCGCATCATGGTGATATTAATTCCCTACTTATAAAAAAATACTCAGAGCTTAATTTCCACACTGTGTACGCATATTTAAACAACAACACAACAGAGATTTACATACTTTCACTGAAATTTTTGTTTGTTTTGTTTTGGCTCTTCCGCATGAAAGCACTGTGAACAATGAATTTAAATGATCAATTTTTTGCGCTGCTTTGCTTGCTATACATTAAAGTGGATTAAAATTTGTAAAACAATTTCAGCTGCCTACGTGAGGGTTTTTAATTTACATATGTATGTTACGATAATACATAATAATACATTAAGGGCTTGCTTTTATATGAACTAATTAAATTGCAAGAGAATAAAGATAATCATTTTGAATGTTTACAACCAAAGGTTTAAAACAGGATTCACCAGGTCTTTCAACCTACTGCGCCATACAACAATAAATTCATACTTCTTTACATTGTGCCTGAAATTCCAAAAATACAGCGAAACATATAGACGTGCCAACGAAAACTAACACTTTCATTTTTGGTCTGAAGAAAAAAAACAAAAGTGTTAGTTTTCTTTAGACACAAATTGTAAGTATTAGGGCCTCATTATGTATGGCGAACGATAGCTCAGACGAACGATTCGTCTACTCACAATATCGCGTAGCCATCGCAATATCAATCATTTTCATTCGCTCCATAGATTTTTTCAAATGTTTTCGACTTCTCTTTGACATAAAAAACAAAAATGAAAGAAAATGTGATTTTGGAAGCAGGCGAATCGTTCGTCTGAGCTATCATTCGTCATACATAATGAGACCCTTAATTTTCGTCAGACACAAGTCGAAAAAGTTTGTTTCCGTACAGAATTTCGAAAGTGTTAGTTTTCGTCAAAAATTTTGGGCCACAAAGGTGGCAAACGATGTTGTGGTAGGGCCACAGCGCGCAAAAAGAGCCACTAGGTGGCGACGCCTGGTTAAAAGAGCAAACAAGAAAATTAAAAAAAAAAAGAAATTAAAACAAAAAATAAAAAAAATATATATAAGAAAATTTGAAAGAAAAAAATAAAATAAAATAAAAACAAAATAAAATAAATTAGAATTAAAAAAAATTAAATTAAAATGTTAATAAAATGAAATTAAAAAGTAAAATAAAATAAAACACTCAGTAATATTTCAACAGAGCTCCTCATAAATTCAAAACTAATTCGTAGCCAATGTGCAGAACAATTTCCGATGATTTAATGTGCGTAAACTTTATCTGCTACGCCTAAATTATGCCAACAAAATTGCCACAGTTTACGCAATTTTCTTTAAAATAAATTTACAAAGTATTTTTTAGGAACTAGATATGACCTATTTTTTCGATCTCTACTTACAAGCTGCAAAATTTATACTTTCTCTTAAAGGCACAGATTTACTGGCATGCCTACTACCCACACAAAACTAAACAATATGTAACCTAAAGACATATTGCAAAACAAGAATACAGTTGTTCACTATTTTTTTTAATCTATAATTTCCCCCTAAACAGTTTTATGCTAATGCTTGTATCCCCAAAATGCCTTCTAATACTACTACTAGTAAGGTTAACTGCCGCAAGTTATGTTAATGGCTATGCAAGACAATGCAAAATATCTGCGCTATAAAAAATATTTGCCATAAAAGAAACATGGAATTGTCTGCTAAATGCAAATATATTGCGCTGACTGGCAATTTATTGCATTTTCATTGTCTACTTTTAGGCGCAAATACATATTTTAGTTATATTGCGCAAGATTTTAAGAACTAGAACTAGCAACTTTTGTTGGTGGAAATATTATACTGTTGATAATGTAGAGTGCGGCAAACAGCTTACTAAACCACATGCGTTGAAATCAAATGACGCCTTTGTGGCAGGGGACTGGCTGCATGTCGCACCATTTTTGTAGGACAATAACGTTATTGAATCACTGACAACGCACGGTAAAAAAACTATCTCGTTATTATTAAAAATTTGGATGACGTTATTTTTGACATATCTGGGGCGTCGGACCCACTTTTTTGTCGCACCCAATTTGTAAGACATATATATTTCTGAGTTGGTTACAAAATGACATGCACCAATGACGACTCCTACCTCCTAAGCGTAGCCGTTGAGGAAGTGCATTAAGAATGAACTCTATTGCCCACAAAAAGCCGTTGTTTAAGAGTATATACCTAACTGAATGAAGACCAAGCATGTCTTGTCTAAGACGACTAACATGAAGCGCCACGTATAAACTTGTACAAAATTAGTACAATAAACAAACACATACTTAAGTCTGCCTATGTCTGTGGCAATTTATTTTTTGCATGCCTTTCGGTTAAACGCTAAAAGTTTTTCCTTAATGGCAGCACAGGTGAGCGATGTATACATATGTGTGTTTCGTGGAAAATTTGGTAATGTAAAGAAACTCTGCAATCAAAACAGCTACACAGAGCAAAATGAGCTGGTCATATCAACCAAAATAAGAGTACAATTATTCAATGCTCCTGATTCAACTGCATTGCAATTTTTAACTTTAATTAACTGTTGTTTTAAAATAAAATGCTCTATACATATATAAACTAAAAGAAGTGGTATTTCAGAACCAAATCTAAACAAAGTAAAAAAAAATATTGAAAAAAATACAATTACAGCTTTGTTCTAAATTACACCACACTTTCTCACGTTACTTTGTTACCTTTATCGAGAATCGAGCTCACACTATTTGACTACTAAACGGAGGTATCTACCATGATGCCGTGGTGAACTTAGGCATTCCGGCGTTTAATTACAGCATTTTTCTGTAATAGCAATGACAGTATCTTCGCTGTTGAATTAACAGCAGGTGTTTGTTGTTTCAACCAAGATTTTGCTTGATCAACAGACACTCTACCAGTTCTACTAAATTGGATGGTGCTATAAATTTAAAATGAGAGTTCATTCGCTGTTGAATTAACTACAGGAAGTGGTTTTTTTAACACAAAATTTAGTTTGATCAACAAAAATTCTGTCAGTTTAACGAAATTTTGTAAATTAAAAATTGACAGATCTATGACTGTTCAATCAACCATTGAATGCAGTTGCTTTAACAGAAAATGCTGTTCAAATAACCAAAATTTGGTCAGTTTAACAGAATTTGGACAACTTCAAGCTAACGGTACGAGATTGTTGATCTTGCCAGAGTAATTTTTTTCTGTAAAGCAAAAAGCGTAATAATCTGTGTATTTGGTCCCCAGCTTTTCGGAAATTTGTTCCATTAGCTTCATTGGCGCGATGTAAACAAATATGTATGAGAACAATTTTGAGAAAATGTTACTTCAATAAGTATATACTTTTATAAACCTAATAAAACATTGACTGCGAAAAAAGTTAAAATTGATGAGTATTAAGATACCATTAAAACCAGTAACAAAAATACATATATACTATAATTCGTGAAGTGCAAAATTTACATTTTTCGATATTAATTTATAGCAAAAACAACAAAACTTTTCCGGATATGCAAACTACAACTAAATTCAACGCCAACACCAGTTTCATGTCGAACAAAGGAAGTGGTAGTAAAACTGAAATTTGAACGGGAAGTTAACAAGCGCGCGTGGCATAGCTAAGTTAGTAGATGCTCATAATTTAGCTTCTAGATATATACAAACAAACAAAGCGAACAATAACAACAATAATAATAACGCTAACAATAAAATCTAAAACATTGACAATGACAACACCAACACTCTGTTGTTGCCACCAAGGACACTAAAGTAAACAAGGAAATACCAATAAAAATGAAAAATCATAATTTTAGCTGCTGAAGTTGTACGTGAATAAAGCATGAACAAACAAGAACAATAAAGTGTACAATATAAACTGTACAATAACAACTAAGTGGTATGCGATAAGAGAAACAAAATTTTGCATACAAATAATAATTGAAGGGAGCGAACTGCACCCTCGTTGATGGAATGAAAATATAGCGCGTAGAAAATGACAGCGTTGATATATCAAAAAAACATATAAAAAGTAATTGCTTGTTAAGTTAGAGAGTGAAATTTTGTGTTTTATGTCACTTTACACGTTTAAAATCACAAATGGTAGAAAAGGAGAGTAGAAGCAAACAGTGCGGGTGTTCAAACGTCAACGCAGTTTCTCAATCATTTATTGATAAGCAACGTCAGCAATTTAACAATGACAGCAGCGAAACTATTTTTGGCTTTAGTTTGTATACAAGATTTTAGGTAGCTGTACACACTGAAAAAAAAAATGTTATTAACTTGGTTTTATGATAAATCGGAAGGTGTTAATTATACATAACTAACTGTAGTTTATTTTAGACTTTCCCAAACAAAAAAAGTTATTAAAAGTCCTTAAAATGTATACAAAACTATTAAGCGATGATCCACAATGTGGCCAGGATATACCCTAGAAATCGATTTTACAATATGGGTATCAAATGAAAGGTCTTCATGCGGGCTTGAAAGTAGTTAAAGTTTTATTTTGATATCTCAATTCGTTTCGCAGATATCAAAGAAAACATGAATAGAATTTACTCAAAATTTTCTTACATTTATAACTAAATGTTACTCATACGCCTTGTATGACCTTTAAAAAAGGCACTATAATTGCAAAGTTTCAAGATGTACGCAATTATTTTAGCTAGAAAACATATTGTTACGCAATCCACTTTCGAAATTCCAGTGCAATTTTCTAGTAAATGCATTTTTTTTTTTTTAATTTACAATATACTTTTAAAGGATCCCGTTGTCCCTATAAAAATAGTCAAAGGTGGAGATTTGTTATACAGTCCTTTATATATGAGTAAAATTTTAAAATCATTTTATTTTCGAATATGTATTCACAAAGCTTCAAAATTTTGTTGCGGCATAATCAGAAAGCACAACCAATCTGCCGCCCTGCCACCTGCCATCACAATTACTTTAATGTTAGTAACGCCAACACTCTATTGTTGTAAAAAATCCATAATATTTAGTACACATAATTCGTTTTATCTTTTTATCTTTCACATAAGCAATTTGTTTGGTTCGACAAGCAATGTGTAATATTCAGCTTTGTGACAGCAAAGTGATAAACACACATTGGCGTGAAAGAAAACAAGCACAAGGAGAGCAAAAAAAAAAAAAAATCATCAATAAAAAATGAAAAGTTATGAGTACCTACATAAAATTGTGAAAGCAAACAAAAGTTTAATTTAAACAAAATACAAAATTTGCATTTATTTAAGGAAACCAGCAGCAACAGCACCAATACCACCATGAAGGTAGCAAATTACTACGCTTTATATGTATATGAGAAGCGTTTTCCATTAGGGCAAGCGAGTATACACAGCATTTGTGGTGATAGCCCAACTTATGTATGTGAATATGTGAAAATATTAAATGTTTGCCTTTTGCACTCTGCTGCTGCACGCACACGCACACACACACACACACTTATACAAATATCAAAGTATTAAATCAAAGCTATCGAAGAGCTTTTGCGTGAAATTGTTAATACTAGCAGAGTGATGATTATTGCTTTCCAGATGACTTAAAAAAAAATAAGAAAATATTTATAAAAAGCAGCCTGCGCTAGCAAACGCTTTATCGCCTTACTCATCATTTTGGCTTAAAGCCAGCTTTAGCATGGCAGGTGTTTGTATGTCTGTTTGACTCTAATAAAAAATTCATCACCAAATACGCCCAAAGGTGTTGACGTAATAAAGCGTTTCACATAATTTAAAATCGAAAGTCAGCCAGGCAGACTGTGTGCAGTAAACACACACAAACACACCCACACATACACAAAGGTATAAATAAATGAAATGACAGACCACCCTGTAGGGAAGATTTTTGATTCTGAATTGACGTGTGTCAAGCGATTTCGAGGAATCTTCTACTTAATTTTAAAAATTTTGATGCAAATATTGCCTTCTTCGTCTTATCTTAATTTATTTTATAATTTTTTTTAATATGACCAGCTCATTTTTCTCTGTGTATCATCTATACCCAGCTCCTCAATTCTGTTGTTATTGCTTTTTATATATCGCTTTCTTGTGGCACCACTTTCTAGCAACCAATTTGCATATTTCAAGTTTACTTTTCCTCTCTTTATTTGATGATATTTTCCACCATTTTTTTTTCACTTTCTAAATTTGCGAATTCAACTGCTTGTGGCAAAACCAATCAATAATTCAAATCTCGATACTATACTTTCAGTTATTTCCTTTTTTTATCCACCACTTGCATATAAAACAAAACCTTAGCTATCATGAATCTTAGCTGCCCTTAAACCATTCTCACAAACAATTTAAACGCGCACAGAGGTGCGCACAAAAGACCCCCAATGGATGCTCGATATTGGTATGCAAGCTGTGTTGTATTCGCTTGAGCCCCGATGATCAGAATGCTATTGAAGCTGCGAAAATTACTGTTAGAAGTTGGTAGTAATGTTTTGTTCTTTTACTGCGTTTGAGGTGTAACGTTATGGGATTTCACTTTTATTGCTGTCTTATCTCAAGTGTGACAGCTGCTAGGGTGAGAAGGTGTTGGTGTTGTCGCAAAAATTGGTTTTCAAATTTAAACTCATTTAATCGCTGTCGAAGTGTTATGCTAATCTGGTGTAATACATCTTTTAAACTTGACATTTTGTAAAAAATAATTGAATTCAAAACAGCAATTTTGTTAAAACGTTGCCAATCACATCGTGAGTGAGTAGATAAATAAATTATCAGCACTTGAACTATACCAGCAAAACGGATATGGAGATTAATGAATTTTAGCATCGAAAATTTGTAAACGAAATGAGCAGCGTAAATTGATATGGCAGATAATATCATGAAGAATGGTTTGTCATTCAGTGTGGATATTACACTTGCCAATTTCGCTTATAAATGAAATTAGTTTGCAAAATTTTTAAATTTTTTACTATAGCAGCTTTTGAAGCAATCATCCATAGAGGATGTGCATAAAATAAAATAAAAGGAAATAAAATGAAATAAAATAAAAAAGAAATAAAATAAAATACAAAGAAGAGATAGAAAAAAAAAATAAAAAAAAAAATAAAATAAAATAAAAAAATTAAAAACAAAATAAAAATAAAATAAAAATAAAAATAAAATAAAATAAATATAAATATATTTTAAATTAAATTAAATTAAAAAAAAAATTAATTAAATAAACATAAATTAATTTAAAAACAAAAAAAAATTAAAAAAAAATATTTTTAATTAAATTGAATAAAAAAAAAAATAAAAAAAATAAAAAAAAAAAACAAAAAAAAATAAAAATAAAAAAAAACAAAAAAAATAAAATAAAATAAAATACAAAGAAGAGATAGAAAAAAAAAAAATAAAAAAAAATTAAAAAAAATTAAAAAAATTAAGAACAAAATAAAAATAAAATAAAAATAAAAATAAAAATAAAAATAAAAATAAAAATAAAATAAAATAAATATGAATATATTTTAAATTAAATTAAATTAAAAAAATTAAATAAATAAACATAAATTAATTTAAAAAAAAAAAAAACAAAACAAAATAATATAAAAAAAAACAATAAAATAAAATATAAAAAGATAAAAAAAAAATATTTTTAATTAAATTGAATAAAAAAAAATAAAAAAAAAAAACAAAAAAAAAATAAAAATGAAAAAAAACAAAAAAAAAAATTAAATTAAAAAAAATACAAAAAAATTAAAAGAAACCAACAAAATAAAGTAAAAAATAAAAAAAATAAAAAAAAAAATAAAAATAAATTAAAAAAAAAATAAGTTAAAAAATTAAAAAACAAAAACAATAAAAAAAAATAAAAAAAATAAACAGACAACATGCAATTTAAATGAAATAAGCGACTGCTAACAAATTAATAACTTTTGTTCATGAAAACCTTATTGAAAACCTAATTTATCTGCAGATAAGCACAAGTGCCTGGAAATTACGTTTCAACGATTTCATTACCATGGCTTTATTTTATTTTTAGCTGCAAAACATGCAACAAAACACATATATGTGTGCGGAATTATCGTCATCATAAGAACACTTATTTATTAGAGCGTGTTTTCTTACAGGAAGTTAGTAAATACATTTCCAATTAGCCATGGTAGTTCAACAATTCAAAAAGATTAGGGTTTATTTAATTTTATTTTTTTAATTCATTTTATTAAAAACATAAAATAAAAAAATTAATTAAATAAAAATTAAATAAAAAAAAAAAAAATAAAAAAAAAAAATTAAAAAAAAATAAAAAAAAAAAATAAAATAAAATTAAAATAAAAAAAATAAAAAAATAGAAAAATATTTACAAAAATACTAAATAAATTGAAAAAAAAAAATATTATATAAAATAAAAGAAATAAGTTTTGATAAAATAAAACAACATAAAAATAAAACAAAATCAAAAATAAGATTAAATTTAATTAAATAAATCCCTGATGCTTTTGGATTGTTGAACTACCATAGCTAATTGAAAATGTATTTACCAACTCTCTGTAAACAACTACACTCCAATTAATTAGTGTTCCCACGATGACGAAATAATTCCCCAATAAGTATTTTGTTGCATGCTTTGAAGCTCAAAATTAAATTGAAGCCATGGTAATAAAATCGTTAAAACGTTATTTCCAGCCACTTGTGCTTATCTACAGATAAATAAGGTTTTCAATCACATTGCCTTTTCAAATTTCTTGCATACAACTTTGCATGTATAAAAGTTATTAATTTGTTAGCAGTCGCTTATTTCATTTGAATTGCATGCTGTTGAGTGCATTGAATGAATTTGCAATTCTTTGGCTGATATGCAAATGTTGCTCATACGTCACGTACGTCTGGCATATAAATAGCATGGATTTTATTGCAACAGCCGAGGTTTAAAATAAATGCATTTTATTGCATTTTAGTTTTATTCCAATACAACTCAAATTTGAACATATTTTGCTTGCTGTCTATTTGTTATGACAAATCTGCGTGTAACATGGATTTGATTGCTGAAGGCTTAGTTTGAAAGCTGGGAATGCAATGTTAACAAATAATTGTGTTAGATTAGGAACAAAATTTAAATATGAAACAAACAAAAAAAAGAAAAGGGAAATAAATGAGCTAAAATCAAATAAAGTAAAATAAAATTAAAAAAAAAAAAAACAAAAAATATAAAATAAAGTAAATAAATAAAAATTAAAGTTTTTCAAATTCAGTTTCGATTTAATAGGCAACCTGACTATGGGGACTAGGCATATGGTTGTTGATTAATAACAATCTACAAAAATTTGGTCCGACGACCCAAATATGTCAAAATAACGTCATAAAAATAATTATTACAAACAAGTTAGTTTTTTAAAGTAAGCTGTCAGGGATGGGCGTAATTCAATAGCGTTACAAAGTACAAATTTATTTGCGAAAACTGAAGCCAAAGAAACGGACACAATTTCTAACTCAATCCAAAAAAGATTGAGCGAGTTTTTGAAATTCCTAAAAATATTTAATAAGAATATATTATGAATAAACGTAAAGCCTGCTCCGCATCTGAAAATAAGCAAAATAATAATGAAATTTTTTCAACGCCTTACCATAACATTCCACATTCTTGCCCCAGTGCACATTTTTCTTAAGCTTCATTGAATAGTTGGCGGCCGCCGTGGTGTAGCGGTTAAGTGTTCGGCCTTCTACACCAAGTCGTGTCGGTTCGATGCCCGGCAAAAGTAACATTCAAAATTATTTAGAAAAAGAATTTTGCTAAACGGGGTCGCCCCTCGGCAGTAGTTTGGCAAACTCTCCGGGTGTATTTCTGCCATGAGAAGCTTCTCGGCAAAAAATTCATTTGCTTTGCAAGTGCCGTTCGGAGTCGGCAAAAAACTGTAGGTCCCGGCAACTTGTAGGAAAAACTCAAAAAGCAACACACCACAAGTTGGAAAGAGAAGCTCGGCTAAAAATCTCGTTAGAGGTTATGATGACCTGTTGGTATATCGCCGCCATTCGTTTTTTTTTTTTTTTTCATTGAATAGTAAACTTTGTGCAGCCGCGCGGAATGAAGAACTCTCGCACACTAGAGCAAAAAAAAAAAAAAATTAAAAATACGTTAGTCGCAACGATGGAAAGGCGTGAGTCAGTGAGCAAGTGCAACTCTGCTAAATTTGTTCTGCCAACATCCGCTACAGCTGTTCGTAAAATCTTATTTCCGAGTCATTAAAACAGTGATTTCGGGGCAATGCGTGCAATTCAAATTTTACGAGCAGTTTTTTTCATTTACCTGCATAGGTACACTTAGTAAGTATGTATGTGTGTATGTGAGGTCAGGTGATTGGGTTTTTTATTGTCACTTGCATATTTAAGTATTACGTGACCGAAATATTTAACAAAGCGAGCCGATTTAAATGAAAATGAAAGGTCACTCTCACTACAAAAGAAGCGTACAAACGAGCAACTAACTTTGAAGTGCTGACAGTTAATTTGTCCCGAGTTGGGACAGGAATGAAAATAAACTTTTTTTTTTGCATGTATAAATGCAGCAGAGCGTGCGTATAAAATGGCGTGCAGAATAAAAAAAATCTAAACGAATGTGCAAAAAATAGCTTGAGCGGAGAAAGTAATAGAAAAAGTGGACCTGATGGAAATGAAGTGTAACATGGCGGGGAAACGTAAATGTAAATTAAAAAAATGAAATAAAATAAAATAAAATAAAATAAAATAAAATAAAATAAAATAAAATAAAATAAAATAAAATAAAATAAAATAAAATAAAATAAAATAAAATAAAATAAAATAAAATAAAATAAAATAAAATAAAATAAAATAAAATAAAATAAAATAAAATAAAATAAAATAAAATAAAATAAAATAAAATAAAATAAAATAAAATAAAATAAAATAAAATAAAATAAAATAAAATAAAATAAAATAAAATAAAATAAAATAAAATAAAATAAAATAAAATAAAATAAAATAAAATAAAATAAAATAAAATAAAATAAAATAAAATAAAATAAAATAAAATAAAATAAAATAAAATAAATAAAATAAAATAAAATAAAATAAAATAAAATAAAATAAAATAAAATAAAATAAAATAAAATAAAATAAAATAAAATAAAATAAAATAAAATAAAATAAAATAAAATAAAATAAAATAAAATAAAATAAAATAAAATAAAATAAAATAAAATAAAATAAAATAAAATAAAATAAAATAAAATAAAATAAAATAAAATAAAATAAAATAAAATAAAATAAAATAAAATAAAATAAAATAAAATAAAATAAAATAAAATAAAATAAAATAAAATAAAATAAAATAAAATAAAATAAAATAAAATAAAATAAAATAAAATAAAATAAAATAAAATAAAATAAAATAAAATAAAATAAAATAAAATAAAATAAAATAAAATAAAATAAAATAAAATAAAATAAAATAAAATAAAATAAAATAAAATAAAATAAAATAAAATAAAATAAAATAAAATAAAATAAAATAAAATAAAATAAAATAAAATAAAATAAAATAAAATAAAATAAAATAAAATAAAATAAAATAAAATAAAATAAAATAAAATAAAATAAAATAAAATAAAATAAAATAAAATAAAATAAAATAAAATAAAATAAAATAAAATAACATAAAATAAAATAAAATAAAATAAAATAAAATAAAATAAAATAAAATAAAATAAAATAAAATAAAATAAAATAAAATAAAATAAAATAAAATAAAATAAAATAAAATAAAATAAAATAAAATAAAATAAAATAAAATAAAATAAAATAAAATAAAATAAAATAAAATAAAATAAAATAAAATAAAATAAAATAAAATAAAATAAAATAAAATAAAATAAAATAAAATAAAATAAAATAAAATAAAATAAAATAAAATAAAATAAAATAAAATAAAATAAAATAAAATAAAATAAAATAAAATAAAATAAAATACTCTCCAAATAATGGTGAAAAAAAAATAAAAGAAAAATAGAGAATTTTCCGTTGCGCTTTTACCCACATAAATACGTATCTTTTGACTTGGGTAGAGGACGTCATGGCGTATACGAAACACTTGGGAAAACAATGAAACCCCTCCTGTGGTGGCTGCTTAACAGGAAATGATATCACTTTTGCCACCGTCTTTGAGTATTTCCTACTTATGCTTTATGAAGCATCGCTATTTTCTGGTAATATTACTTTTATGCTTCAAACATATTGACACTTTTCTCAATCACAAATTCATATAGCAAAATATATAAAGAAAACACATTTGTCTACTTGCATCAAATTTACATTGAGCTTGGCAGATTTCAAATTCTATTCAACTGCAATATGCGAATGCAATTTGTTCACTTTCACCATTTCTGACATATCTGCTTAACATTTTTATCAAAATTTTGCATATTTCAAAAATGCAAGGCTGGCACGTTCTTATCCGCATAGCTGTAAGTTAATATCATAGTCAAATAGAAAATTGTATATTGTGCGTGCGCTTCATGTTCTCCCGAGCAAACAATGTAGCAACAACACCCCGCTTTTGTATACATCCGCTGGAGGATGCAACAAATTTGTGCGATATGCAAATATTGAACTTATCGAGTCTGATGTGTTGCTGAAACTTCTGTTGCATGCAGAAAATGTCTTCAGTTTACAAAATTCATGCTTTGCTTGCTTGCAGCATTCGAATAGCTGCCAATACGAAATTTGACAACACGTTTGTATGATTTTTCTTTTTTCTTTGACAACCATGTATCTATGCAGTGAATGAAATTATTTATAGCTAAAGTCACTATAATAAGGCTCGACTCAAGGAAAGAAAAGTTGAGAAACAAAATATGTTCGTTGTTACTGGTATTACCGCATGTGCAGTACTGTTGAGAGACAAAGTTTCCAGTTGTTAAAATCAGACATGCCACACATTGTAAAACTTCGTGAATTCAAAGTTAAACAGGTTTGCAATGTGGCGTGTAAAGTTTCGTGGTGGTTGTACAAAAAAAAAATGATTTTTGTTGTTTTCGAAGGGTAAATAGAATTTCGTATTAATTCCTGACCTTAACTGGATTATAATGACCAAATATGAATTTTTTGAAAATTTTGTGGACTTTTGATCAGTCGAATAATTTTTATCAAATTATTCTGTTGAAATTTTGGCGAAAAAAAGTTGAAAAATGCCTCATACAATACCAACTACGATGATTGCAATTTCGATCTTGTTGAAGGATCTTGTCAAACCGCTTTGTATTGTTGCCTAGATATTTTTTTTTGTTTATGAGAAATCTTGTCTCATCGCCGTTTTTGTTTACGTGAAAAGCTTCGTTTTGTTGCCCACCCTAATACATGCGCGCCTTTACAGTATTCTGCTGAGTTTTTTATATAATTTGAAATGCTTCTTAATATTTGAAGACCCAGCTAAACCAAATGACGTTATAGAGCAGTCTTCATTAGTGCAACATTTATAAACGCAACATGTTTAATATCGTTCTCCATTTTTATTATGACCACAAATACAGCAAAAAGCCTCGAAAATGCAGTTTATTTTCAATTCCATTACCACAAATCTACATTTAATTTTCTTATTACATTCATGTTATTTGGTCATTTTATTATTTGTTGTCATGCCAAATATTCTCAAGGAGAGAGCACAGAATTTTAGTATTCAGCATTAAAAAAAATCTTAATTTCCTTCAGAAAAGCCGTTTCTTTTTAAGTAAAGATGTCTGTAAGTAATGACGAAACTTAACCAAAGCATGTAAGGAAGTCTAAGTTCGGATAAACCGAACATTAAATACCCAGCGGTAGTTTTCATAAGATTTTCGAAATATTCCCTCTCGGAAGTGGGTGTGGTTGGGAAGCGAATTCGTCCAATTACATCAGGTATACTCGCTATTATACTAATATACCTTGTACTAATTTCATCATTCTACCATAATCAATTTAAAAGTTATGACCCTTAAAATTTTTTAATATGCCTCCCTGAAAAGTGGGCGGTTCCACGCCTACTTCTAAACTTTTATTAGAAAATCATAATAGAATGACCAGGAGGTTTACCCTACCAAACTATATCATTTTAGCCATTTCCGTTACCGAATAATGTCAATTTAGGCGATTTTCGAAGTTTTCGATATCGAAAGTGGACATGGTTGGAGGGCGATTTTATACAATTTCATCAGATATGCTCCCAACGATACTAATATGCTTTGTGACAAATATCATCGTTCTACCCTAATCAGTTTAAAAGTTACGACCAGCCGAATTTTCAAAAATGCCTCACTTAATAGTGGGCTGTGCCATGCCCGCTAAAAAAAATTTATAAAAAAATCAACAGAGAATGACCAGGTGAATTCACATATAAAATTATATCATTTTAGCCATTTCAGCTACCGAGATATGTAACTTTATGTGATTTTCGAAATTTTCGATATCGAAAAAGGGGGGGGCGCCCATTTTCAATAGCAACCTACCCTGGCTAGAAAGTAACCTGTGTACAAAATTTCATGCAAATATCTAAATTTTTACTCAAGTTATCGTGTACACAGACGGACGGACGGACGGACGGACATGCCTTAATCAACTTCCCTTTTCAACCTAAGACCTTTCATATATGGAACTCTATATCTGTCTCGATTATTTTGTGCCGTTACGTAGTACCGTTAAGTGGACAAAATTATAATACCCTTGTACTAGTACTAGTACGCTAGGTATAAAAATATACTTTCTTTATTTCGGTGCAAAAATCGCGGCTTGGATTAGTCAGGCAGCCTAATACACATATGTACATGCATACTAATTTTTATTTTACAAGAATAGAGGGGTAAGATAGCCAACATTTATTGGCACATGCTTTGCCATAATTGGCGAGAAGAAGATGTTAACAACATTTTCGCGTGTCCTTCGTCGTGATTGCATTCATTTCCTAAAATTTATGTAATCTCTCCTTCTACTTACGTGCTCTTTAATGTCCCTGCTTTCTTATAAACACGAAAGAATTTCATTACTTTTGTTATGTTTCCGGCGTTAAACAGGCTATTTCCGTTGTTATATCCTTGGTGTTTATGAAATACATATATTGACGTGCCATGGCGTATGAGTAATACGAGCTTTTAAGAAACTTTACCGAAGTTCGGTTTTATATGAACATATTTCTATTGAAATGTGACAGGAAAGAAAAGTTAAAGCAATGCTGGTTGTTTAGTATAGAATTTATGAACACCACGCTAGTCGGAGAGAAAGAAAAAAAAAAAAAATAAATAAAATTAAAAAATAGAAAAAAAGGTAAAAATGACACTGGTAAAATCAACAATCTCGTACGGTTATCCTGAAGTTGACCAAATTTGTTTTATTTGAAGGGAATTTCTTGTTGAAGTAACTGCATTCAGTTTTTGATTTAACATTCAAAGATCTGTAAATTTTTCGTCACACCACTGCTGAAGTTAAAACACTTTCACCTTCAATGCAGAGCAGTTGCATATTGACCCGACATATCGTAACTTTCTCTTTCGGTTTAAATTTCCGCTTGACCAGTGTGCTTAATTTTTCAACACACATCGATGCTCTATAAATGCTTGCTTGCAACATAGTTATATATAAATATATATATTCATAAGAATGTTCATAGTAAACACATGTAGCAAACACACATAGTCTACGTATGTATGTATGCATTGAAAATAGTAAATTCTTAAAACTTTGTATGTCAAAGTGAAATTAATTTCGCTGTCGTAAATTCACACCCAATTCCAAAGTTTCCGGCGGCGTTAGTGCAACAACATAAATTCCAGCACATAGCAATTCTAATACACACGGACAAACTTTGGTAAAGAAATATTTACGATGGCATAAAAGTGTAGCATTGCTTTATAGCCATTGGGGATTTGGCAGCCAAATTGGCTATTTCGTACTGACCATAGCATACTGAAAAGGAGAGTCAACCCACCAAAACCTATTACTGGCATGCTATGTGCTAGTATGTTCTAACTTAACTGCCATAGCTAACATTCAAACTATAAACATTTTGTAATTTCAGTGCTTGTTTGCCAAATTTTCTATGATAAACATAAATTACGTTTACAGCAATAAGGAATTAGAGTAAGTGTGGGAGTTTGCTGAGGCAGAACAACTAAACAATTTATGTTAAAAATACACACAGACAGCTCTTTAAAGTTTTGTTTCCGGCTACCTGTATCTACATATTTATTATGGTGCGAGCTTGTTTGTGTTGTTGGGTGCAACCAGTTAAATTGGGCAGCGTAATTTGATAATTAATGTCTGGTTATCATGCTAACTGAAAAATTTGTTTAGCTCAAACTAGGTGCTCTAACTGTAGTAGCTGTAAAGCAACATGTTGCTTAGATAGTGAGATAAACAAAACAAAATAAAAAAAATGAAATAAAAAAAAAAATATAAAATAAAATAAAATATAAATAAATAAAATAAAGTAAAATAAAATAAAATAAAATAAAATAAAATAAAATAAAATAAAATAAAATAAAATAAAATAAAATAAAATAAAATAAAATAAAATAAAATAAAATAAAATAAAATAAAATAAAATAAAATAAAATAAAATAAAATAAAATAAAATAAAATAAAATAAAATAAAATAAAATAAAATAAAATAAAATAAAATAAAATAAAATAAAATAAAATAAAATAAAATAAAATAAAATAAAAGAAAAGAAAAGAAAATAAAATAAAATAAAATAAAATAAAATAAAATAAAATAAAATAAAATAAAATAAAATAAAATAAAATAAAATAAAATAAAATAAAATAAAATAAAATAAAATAAAATAAAATAAAATAAAATAAAATAAAATAAAATAAAATAAAATAAAATAAAATAAAATAAAATAAAATAAAATAAAATAAAATAAAATAAAATAAAATAAAATAAAATAAAATAAAATAAAATAAAATAAAATAAAATAAAATAAAATAAAATTAAATTAAATTAAATTAAATTAAATTAAATAAAATAAAATAAAATAAAATAAAATAAAATAAAATAAAATAAAATAAAATAAAATAAAATAAAATAAAATAAAATAAAATAAAATAAAATAAAATAAAATAAAATAAAATAAAATAAAATAAAATAAAATAAAATAAAATAAAATAAAATAAAATAAAATAAAATAAAATAAAATAAAATAAAATAAAATAAAATAAAATAAAATAAAATAAAATAAAATAAAATAAAATAAAATAAAATAAAATAAAATAAAATAAAATAAAATAAAATAAAATAAAATAAAATAAAATAAAATAAAATAAAACAAGTATTTATTGACTGTTCCCATCTTGAGGCGTCCTGTTCTTATTAAAATAAAAACAATCCTTATTTATGGCAATGTACATATTTCATGAGAAATAAAAAAACAGGGTGCAAACCGTCTAAACTGAGTCGGTTTATCACCGTAAACAATATTCAACACCACGCTAGTTTGCCGCTTCTTTTAAAGCGTCACACAACTTTTGTGCTAAACGTTCACCATGGTTTTTCTTTTCAATATTTCCTTATTGATTCTTCGTTATAACTTTTTTACTCATACGCCATGTCCACTCCAAGCTTCTTTTTTTAGAAGTGTGAAGTCAAGTGATTTTAGTTTCTAAACTTTTAGTGCTGAGAGTTTTTTTTCGCTTTGCTTAGAGTTTTCCTCTCCAAGCAAACACCCCCACTCGCCATTGTTTACCGATGAACTTTATTTACCGAATCAAATATAGTTAGCTCACCATTGCATTTGCTGTGCGCATAAAAGTGGGGGAAATATTGCGCTTCAAAAGCTGATGCAAAGTTTCAATGGCAAATTGAAAACAAATTCAACAACAATACCGCGTTTAATAAATAATGTTCAAAGCACATGGAACAAGTACGATATTGCATGCACAGCTGAATTGCAGTAATAAAACCGCAACAGCTCCACTAAAAATGCATAAATCTCTTTTTGACATTTGGCAAAAAACGGAATCTAATATTTAGTTGTAGTCAAATAAATAGTTTGGTTGTTGGCGAAATTTAAAAAAAATATGTTCATGCACATGTTGACACTAAAAAAAGGAAGCAAAGTTTGCTAATGCATTTTTTAAGTCAACAAATCATATTGCAGCTGAACAGATTGCTTGCTTGTGGGCGAAAAAGTTGAAAAATTTATAAAAATGCAAATGCAAAAACAGAGAATAAAATTTAATCAATTAATTGAGTTTTAAACACTGAATTTCATAGAAGGTTTTTAGAAGAATGATTGTATTAAATTCTAAATTTTCAAATCGTTTATATTTCGTGTACCTATCTTATTCCTTAGCACGTTTTGAGTGCGATAGTGAAATAGAAGAAGAGGAAGAATTACAGGATTTATAGAGGCTCAAAACTTTTAGCAACAACTTTTAATGGCTACTCAAATTTGCATCTGCTACTACAATGACTAAGAATTAGTTGGTGTATTCATTATTATAAAAAAAAAATGTATAATCCTCTCAAGTGCTTTACATGCTGTTCCCTATTAATCACGCATTGAAAACATTTTTGTCATAATTCCTCAGCTAAAAAATTCACTTGAAATTGAAACAAATAGGTAGCCAAACTTTAAATGCCCAATCGATTAAGAATTTCATTCGAATTTAATATTTATTGTGACACAAAGAAACAATTGAAAAGTTTCAAAAGCGCAGAAATGTTCAAGCAGATTGCATAAAATTCTCAGAAGAGAGGGAGAAGGTTTTGTGCCAAACAGCTTGGCTTTCTGATAATGGAATTATGTACTGCTGAAAGTTTTCTGAGTTTTAAAAGGGTTTTTAATGTTTTGAACTGTTTTCTAGTCTTTTAAAATTGTGTAAATTTAAGAATTTGTGGGCGGTAGATATCTTACTCAACTTGAATGTATTCATTAAATTTTTGTTTGTTTTATTTAATTTAATTTTGTTTTATTATTATTTATTTTTTTATTAGACTTTATGTTATTTCGTTTTTTTCTTTTATTTTATTTTATTTTGTTTTTAAATTTGTTTAAAGTTCTTTTTATTTTTTATTTTATTTTATTTTATTTTATTTTATTTTATTTTATTTTATTTTATTTTATTTTATTTTATTTTATTTTATTTTATTTTATTTTTATTTTATTTTATTTTATTTTATTTTATTTTATTTTATTTTATTTTATTTTATTTTATTTTATTTTATTTTATTTTTTTTTATTTTATTTTATTTTA
>CAXKVI010000004.1:3224776-3237276 GCA_964058755.1 Campiglossa producta | reverse complement strand
AAAACTTACATAGCTACTTAAATATGCCTAAAATTCTATAAACCAAACCTCAACAAGTAAAAGTCTTCTTAAAGTTATACGCACCCAAAAGTATTATGAAATATTATCAACTTGATTGGGCTAGACAGCCAATCCAAAAGAGCTCAACATGTAATAGGCAGAATTTAAGTTGGGTAATCCACCGCACCCAAATTACGAGCAACAAAAGCCATCGTACAGTCCAAAGTGAAGTATTAGAAACGAAAATAACTTTGTCAACATAATTCATATCAAAGCTTAAACTAAGACTCACGCAAATTATTTCGTTATAAATGTATATGTACATTACGCGAAAAGGTGGCTTACTTTAAGGGTGAGTTGAGCCTTTTCAGTTGCTACGCTTGCCCTTTGAAATAGATTTTTTAGTTAGAAGTGTGTATGACAGAATATAAATGGAAAATAAGTGGAGGGAATATAAATGTGCGGTATATGTAATAAATGGAATGATATGGTTGATATGAATATGTATTAGGGTGCCATACTAATAAAATATTAAAAACACCACGCAGAGTGGCCTGCTTTGCCGGTTTAGGTGGCAACAAATTTATGATTATCCATTTTGTTACTTTGGAAAAAAACCCTGCAGTTATTCATCATTATTAAGTAAAGTAATTAATTATTCGTTCAAACCTGAACTGACGCTAAGCTGTCGCCGATCTCTTCAAGAGATGGCCCTACAGAACCGCGTGAACCTCACATGGGTCGCGGGACCCAGGGACATTGAGGGAAACTGTAAGGCAGACGAACTTGCCAGGTAGGGTGCGACCAAGCAGGTTCTTCGGAATAAAGAGCGTTTAGGTATGCCGTTTGCCACATGCAAGTTAATGTTGAAGGAGTACACACTCCGTCAAAGCCAACGAAAGATAGCAACGATCCCCAGGGTCCCGGATATCCAAACCAACCTGGCCAAAATGGGATCATAAAAGATCTAGAGACATTCACGCCCAAAGAAGGTGTTTTAACTGGGAATTGCTTTATTGGTAGGCACGCAGAAAGGCTAGGTGTGCCCTATCGACGATGCTGTAAGAGCTGCAAAGATGATGAGGAAGAGGAAACGGTGAGGCACCTCATCTGCAACTGCCCGGCTGGCGGCGGCCCGGCGATTTTTGGGAGTTCCCTTTCTGGATAGCCTACGCCAGATCGCGGAACTGGACATAAAGGACGTGATGGCCTTCATAAAGTCATCTAAGTGATTCGAGGAGGAGTAACAGCGTCGGTTTAGGAGTGTTAGTCCCGGGACTCTGCTAACTCGGGGATTATCCATATGGCCGGTGGTATCACAACAGGCCATTTAAAACTGGCCAAGTGTGCCTCTGCGGCAGCCACTTGAAGCTAACCTAATAACTAAAATATTGTTTTTTTTTTTCCTTTGCTTTGTTTTGATTTACTTTATTTTATTTTTTTATCTTACCTTATTTTATTTATTTTTTTTATTTTTTTTTATCTTATCTTGGTTTATTTTTTCCTCTGCTTTGTTTTGATTAACTTTGTTTTATTTTATCTTATCTTATTTTATTTTATTATAATATTTTTTATTTCATTAAATTTTTTTATTTTATTTATTTTTTTTTAATTTTTTTTTCTTCATTTTTTTTATCTTATTTTGTTTTTTTCTTTTATTTATTTTTTTTTTTCTTTTTGGTAACACACTCTAATGTGTATTCAGATGTGTCTATGTTAGTGTAGTTTTTGTACTATTTCCATTTTCTCATGTTTTATTGTTACGAAAATTCGATTTTCTCCTTAGCTACACTTTATATTTCCATCCAAATGGAAACCAAAAAAAAAAAAAACGAATGAATAAAAACGTACACAGAAACCAAAATATGGGCTGATTCATCCAAAATCACGGTCAAGTCTTTTTCATTATTCAATGCTGCAGAAAATTTCGTTGTTTAAGGTGTTTCTCTATATAGACTCAAAAAAGTGGTATTTGAACACTGAAAGTTATGCCTCCCGGCGTCTAATTACAACATTGTTCTATGACAGTAATGACAGTATCATCGCTGATGGAATTTGGTTGATTAACAAAAACTCTTTCAGCTCTATTAAATTTAATTGGCTGATGCAATAAATTTAAAGTGACGGTGCATTCGCTGTTGAATTAACTACAGGGAGTTGTTGTTATAACACAAAGTTGAGTTTGATCAACAAAAATTCTGTCAGTTTTAAAAAATTTGGTTAATAAAAAGTAGACAGATCTATGACTGTTCAATCAACAATTCAACAATTAAATGCAGTTACTTCAACAAAAAACTCCGTTCAAATAACCAAAATTTGATCCATTTAAAAAAATTGGTCTACTTCAAAATAACAGTACGAGATTACTGATTTTACCAGTGTAATTTTTTTCTGTGTGAAATGCAAACAAATGGTGAAATAGAATGATGTAGCGACATATATGTATGGTTGTAAGAGCTCATGTTAAAGAGTAAGAGCTCATGTTATTTGACAAAAAATAACATCTCAATATTGAGAGAAACCATACAAAGAAAATAAAAGCAATTTTTTTGCTTATTCAGAGTAGCTTTCTGCTACTTAGTTACATATGTATGTTGATTCCATTCAACCGTTTTCAACTCAATTAATTCATGTTTATACTTTTACTTGTTTATATTTTCTTTTCGATATCACTTGAAATTGTCATAGCAGCGCTCTCGGCAAAATAAACTATTCTTTAAATATCTGCTGCTAGAAATACACTGCATAAAGAATTTAACGCATACAAAACAGAAAACGATGTATGTTTCTCTGCATGAATGCATTTTGGCTTATGCTCACATTCATAGCACTTTAGTAGCTTACTCAATTGGAAAATATACAAAAATATTTATCTACCAAAAAATGTGAGCAGCAAAATGTTGAATTATTGAATGTGTATTGCTTGTTACTGAAAAAGCCATTTTATTCCCACTGAGCTGGTTAACCAGTGAGTGTTACTTAAGTGCTTTTTATATATGTATGCACTTAAGTATTGTGTGTCAAAAACTTTGGTATACCACAAAGAATCAACAGTTTGCTTGTGTATATGTGACGGTTTTCACCTCACACCAACAATCTCCTGGTTTCCTTCATGTTAGTTGGCACTATTTGCTTTTATCTTTTGTAGAACATGTGAGAAATCCTAGCTAGGTGAATCGTTGTGCACAAAGTTGTGTGAAAAAGAAAAGCTATTAGGCATACATAAATAATAAAATGTTTTTCTTTTTCACTTGAAATTATCTACTGCGTTGCATAGTTTTTAGTGTTTTATTTACTCAACAGTTTAAATCATTTGCTCCGTGACATATCATACATCAGCATATATCACCAACAGAATGTAAATTTCAGGTACTTGTTGTTGATGTTTTCACAAGTGTTTTTTCTAATTTAGGTTCTAAATGGTTGCAATTATAAGTATGATAGTTAGCGCAAGACCGGATTTATATGCAAAAAGTCAGGCGCCTAAAAATATGTAATTTTTGTAAGCTTTTTAAGTTAGGGGTTTGAGGTTATAATCGGGGTTCAAATTGTCGCGAAAAAGTGTGATTTCTAATTTTATTTTTATTTTTATTTTTTTCAATTTTTTTTCTTTGTTTTTTTTTATTTTATATTTTTTACTTTAATTGATCCCAAAATGATTCTAAAATGACCCCAAATACACCCTTAAATGTACCCTAAAATGATCCCAAAATTATCCAAAAATGTTCCCAAACTAATCCTAAAATTATCCCAAAACGACCCCAAATATACCCTCAAATGTTCCCAAAATAGCCCAAAAATTATCCCAAAATGATCCGAAAATTACCTAAAAATTTTCCCAAATTAATCCAAAATTGAACACAAAATTATCTCAAAGTAGCCCCAAAATTATTCCAAAGTGACAAAAAAATATGATCCTAAAATAATCAAAATATGATCCCAAAAATATACAATACAAATGCAATACGTTAAAATGCTAACCCTGTGCGGCTACCCCATTTGAAAAAATTTTAGGTGGTAAGTCGGCGAAAATACCTTTCATTTGATAACCATATTGGCATATCTAACTCCATAATTAAAAAAAATTGAGATAGGTGGTAACCCTGTACACCCCCCCAAGGGGCAACCCAGAAGTGGATAGTCTTAGAATCAATCATACTATCTAATTGCCAAATTTCATCCAAATCGGTCAAGCGGTTCCCGAAATAGTCCGGATATACAAATATACTGCGGTAAGGTGGCAACCCTACTTGAAAATATTTTAGTTCGCATGTCGATGAAAATACCTTTCATTTGATACCCATGCATATTTTTCTACAAAATCTAAAAAAATTGGGATAGGTGGCAACCCTGTAAACCTTCCCAGGTGGCAACCTCAAGTGGATAATCTTAGAATCAACCATACTATCTTTATTCAAAAGTTCATCCAAATTGGTCAACCGGTTCCCGAGATAGTCTGGATATACAAATATGCAAGCTTAGCTCGTTTAAAATTATAAGCTATGGCTTACAAGTGGTTAAACAGAAGTGTAATAAATATTTAGTAACTACGCTGAAATAAGTTCAAAACAGCATTTACATTTTAATTAAAAACAAACATACCTTATTTCTTTATCCGCAGCATAAACCCATTAACTTCATTTTTTAAATGTACTATAATGATTATATAATTTATTATCATGGGCATCATCATCAGTTAACAATTTGTAATCCTGCAAAAAAAATAGCTTTTTCTAGTCATGCACATAAGCAATACTTACAACTATGCTCACTATTCGGGGAAAATTACTTGAAAAAATATATAAAACATGAAATTTTTTTACATTTATGAATAATTCAAGGATACCAAAAGAAGTGCTATGAACAAGTGCGAGCTTTTTAATAATGTATATTGAAAACATTGCGATTTCAGCAAATAGGGATATACATATATTTCAATATTGATTTCGGGTAAAAAGTTTGTAAGTTGGTCTGCATTGTTGATGAAATATATGTTGGTCAACTTTGGTTAAAAAAAACAAATTTTTTTCTTTACCTTACACAGAGAAAAATTAGCTGGTCAAAACAACCAAAATATGGATTGAGTCAACCAAAAATCACCTTCAATTCCTATCCATTATTCAAAGCTGTTGATGTAACTCACAGATTTGTTCTAAATGACACCACACTCTAATGACACCTCGTCTAATTACAGCTTTGTCCTATAAAAGTAATGACTTCGCTGTGGAATTAACTGCAGGTGTTAGTTAATTAAATATTTTCAGATCTATGACTGTTCAACCTGCCATTGAGTGCAGTTACTTCAACAAAAATTTGGTAACCTTCAGGATAACAGTGCCATTGTTGATTTTACCAGTGGAATTTTTTTTTGTGTACTCTCTTATATATTGTGCTAGCAATTAAATTCTGTAGTCAAATCATCATGTAATGTCAACCTTTGATTACTTCATCAAATATGAAAGGGCAGATAACAAATTAAAATAAAACAGAAAAGTTTAATAAAATAAATTAAAATATAATAAAATAAAACAAAATAAAATGAAACAAAAAATTAAAAATAAAATAAAATAAAATAAAATAAAATAAAATAAAATAAAATAAAATAAAATAAAATAAAATAAAATAAAATAAAATAAAATAAAATAAAATAAAATAAAATAAAATAAAATAAAATAAAATAAAATAAAATAAAATAAAATAAAATAAAATAAAATAAAATAAAATAAAATAAAATAAAATAAAATAAAATAAAATAAAATAAAATAAAATAAAATAAAATAAAATAAAATAAAATAAAATAAAATAAAATAAAATAAAATAAAATAAAATAAAATAAAATAAAATAAAGTAAAATAAAATAAAATAAAATAAAATAAAATAAAAAAATAAAAGCACAACATTTTCAATAAAGCGGCAAAATGATTTTAGATATAGAAATTTTGCGTGAAAGTAAAGCAAAACCTTTATAATTTGAGACTATTGCTTTTTGTTTTGGGTTGGGGCAATTCAAGAAATTAAACCAACTATTGTTATTCATCGCTTAGTATAGAAAATTTTCATTGGTTGCAAAATACGAAAGAAATTTCTTTCGAATCGCAATACAGAGTATCCCCCTGCAAACCGCCCCAAGTGGCAACCCCCAAATGCATAGTTTTATAATCAATCATACTCTCTATATTCAAAATTTCATCCAAATCGGTCGAGCGGTTCCCAAGATAGTCCGGATATACAATTATACAAATTTACAAGTTTACCTCGTTTAAAGTTATAAGATAAATATATTAATAAATATTTTGATGACGTTATTTTTGACAGATTTGGGTTGTCGGACCCACTTTATAACGGAAATATACATATCGTAAACCTATTCCTGAGTTGGTTACGACGTTGTTGTTATATGGTTTTGTAAAACTTGGCACACTAAAAAGAGTACTTTAACATCTAATATGAATTCCAATTTGAAAGCACTATTTTTATTGTTTTAAAAATATCTATAAAATATGCTCTCAATAATATGCAACAACCTTGAACTTTTTTTGCGTAAAGGCATCAACACATTGATTTGATTTTCTTTTCTGTTGTTTTACTTTTTCCCTGAACTATTTGTTGGCTGCAGATTTCTTGTAATTTTAGATTGCCTGGAAAATACATTAACCAGAAGTAATTTTCCTGGTATTTTGGATATCGTAAACAGTTTTGTTTTTATAGTTGTTTACATATCAGTTCTAGTTTATATTAAATATGATGTGGGCAGAAAAGTGAGTCTCATAGCTAACTAACTAACTTCAACTTAATTAGTTACTCTTGTATATTTTATTTCGACAATTTGCATACAAATGGCAAACTTTTCAGTAGAATCTGTGTTTTGTTATTTAGAAATTTGATTAGCAATAGTCCATTCTTCAACAAAAGTATGTTCCCTTTAAATCAAAATAATTTCTTACAACTGAGCTAAGTTTCTGTGTAAAGAGCTGAAAAACAATAATATAATTTCTTTAATTTCCAGAATTTTTGCACTCAAAACAAAAAGTAATGGCTGCAAATTGTAAAGGGTTCCACCTAACTTATTTCTACTGGCAATGATTTCATATCGTTAGCAAATATCTCGCCTTACGTTCCTCTTTGCTCACCCAGGTACTGTATTTAATTAAGAAATATTGACTTAAACAAGTCTTTCTTTGAGACTTAAATTTATTCAGTATCCAGGCAATTTTTTTTTTTAAGATATTATTACAATAATATTAATTGAAATAATATACTAAGAAAATAAATTCCAAGTATCAATAATATCTTTTACTAGGCAATTTTCTTACCATGTCATTAACAACTCTTCAACATTGCTAATTTCTTATTAATACACTGCACAAAAGTGTGTAGGTATTTCAAGCAAATGATGGGCAACTTAATATTGTGGCCTGCAAACTACTAATGTATTTTCTCCTTTCCTTGTTCTTTGCGACGTAGATACAATTACTAGCTTACAAGCACTTAAATCGACTTGCTTGAGTATGTAAGAACACTCAATATAGTCTATGTAAATATGTGCTTAAATCTTACTTTGCCAGATGCTTTAATGAAAATTGTATGTGTGTTTTCACATCATGAAAGCTTACTTGCTACGCACTTATTTATTGAATGCTCGGACATATAAACAAAAGCCACCAAACAGCAGATTAATCATCTAAATATGTATATGTATTTGTTTCACGCAAGCTTATAACAGAGAAAAGGCATAAAAACAAAGTTTACACATGCTGGCTAATCTTACTAAGTGGTAGATAGTTTTTATTATTTTTACTTTTCTTTTCCACGAAAATTACTTTCTTATGTTGCCAATTTCAATTGAATTCCCAATAGGCGAGCATATGAAGTGCACATATTTGGTTTGCTTTGGCTGAAATCTCTTGTCCAGCTGAAAGTTTTTACAAGATACGTGGTTTTTTTTCGCTCTTATTTTGTGCTGCAAAATACTATCTATTTTTTCAATTTTTTCTGCTGAATTTTTATAGTCGAACCGTTGTTTAGTTTCCCACTGTCTTATTCGTCTTGTTTTTAATCATATTTAGGTGTAGGCTATTTCTCAATTCTTATCCATTATTCAATGCTGTTGATGCAACTGCATTGAAACTGTTAACCTTTACTTAAATATTGTTTTAACAGAAATTGTGTTGTTTCAGGAGTCAAAGCAAAAAAAATCAGGCGTCTACCATGATGCCATCGTATACTTATGCTTCCCAGTGTCTAAGTACAGCTTCGTTCTAAATGACACCACCCTTTCCCACGTTGCTTTGTTGCCTTCACCCAGAATCGAGCTCACAATGTGTCTACCATGATGCCATGTGTCTACCATGACACCATTGTGTACTTATTCTAGCCGGCGGTTAATTACAGCTTTGTTCCATGACAGTATCTTCATTATTGGATTAACTACAGAATTTTTTTTGTTTCAACACAACATTTTATTCGATCAACAAAAACTCTGTCAGTTCGACTAAATTTAATTAATTAAAACGAGAGTTCCTTCGCTGTCAAACTAACTAGAGGAAATTGTTGATTTAAGACAAAATTTGGTTTGATTACCAAAAACTTGGTCAGCTTTACAAAATTTTGTTAATTAAAAATTTGCAGATCTTTGACTGTTCAATCACCAATTGAAAGCACTTACTTCAACAAAAATTCGTTTCAAGTAACCAAAATTTGATCAAATTAACAGAATGTGTTCAACTTAAGGATAACAGTTCGAGTTTGCTGATTTCACCAGTGTGTTTTTTCTGATCATGGAAATATTAAGAAAATCCAATTAAAAAATAATTTTTTTATTAAAATTTATATTAAATAATGTTTTCTAGTTTCAAATATTATTTAGTTTTTTTTTTTAATTTTTTTTTATATTTTTTTTAAATTTTTTTATTTATTTTTTTGTTTTAATTTTTTTTCTATTTTTTTTTTCTTTTTTTTATTTTAGATTTTTTTTATTTTTTTTTTTTTCTAATTCATTTTTTTCTCGCATTTTATTAATTTTTTCTTATATTATTATATTTTTTTTTCTTTTTTTCATGCTATTTTTTTTTATTTCTTTCTTTTCGAAAATACGATTGCTATTTTTGCAATATTATTTATCTTCAAACTTAATGTAAATGAAATTTCACCCTTAATAAAACCTGTCATTTGCAAAATATTTGGCATGATTGATGTTTGCTGTTACTTCTTAGAATGGCAAATTTTAATTTCAAATGCACATCAGGTTTTTTTTTCTGTTGAAATATGATGCATTGTTGTAGAAAAAAGAATAATATTTGAATATTAGAAAAAAAATCCACAAGGAACAAGATATTTTGAAAACCTTCAACATTTGGAAATATTGATTCTGGTTGCTAAGTAACATACAGCCATTCTATGTAGATACGTACCTGAGATATTTAAAAGTTGTTATTCATTATTCGTTTGAGCTCATGTTTAGATACATCGCACATTCGCCATATGTAAAACGGAGCGACATATGAAACAAATTTTAAGGGCTTTATTACAAAAAAAAAAAAAATGGCTTATCATATTTTTAGTTGGAAATAAATTCATATTATTTGACTAATTCAAACAAATTGCTTTTTCTTGGTATTTTTTTATTGCCAGACAGGCAATGAATCTTCCTACATATGTATATGAAGTATATAAAAAATTAGAAATTTAATAGTGTTGTGGGTATTTTTCAAATGAAATTCCTACTGCTGTTTGAAAGGAATAACTCTATCAAATTCATATCATATGCTCTGTTTGCTGATGTGCCACTTTGAAGCTGTATATTATTATTTTTTTCTAGGAAACTTTTACGCTGCTATTTTTTGATATTTATATATATATATACCACTCACAACATTTATATTTGCATATATACTTTGTTTTGTATGGCTGTAGAAGAGGGAATTCATAGAAATTTTGCATCTTTTCGAGCTTAAAATAATTTATTGTTATGTTTATTGTAATAAATTCGTTAGTTATGGCGCATTTCTACTCATACATTACTGCATGCACTATCTTTGTAGCAACTGACCATAGGAAACAAGACAAAAACAACTACCTTTTGCTTTTTTATAGAGTTAATGTTGTCTACGAATACTTTCCATGTAGGGTTGCCATCTGTTTTCATCAGTTAAATATACCACATCTTCGTACCAAGTAAATATGGCCACCATACATACATATATGGTATATAATTTATGTTGCGTATACGCCATGTAGCACATTTACTCATACTACTTTATGGGTTTGTTGATAAGACGAAAATGAGGTCACATATTAACGTCAAGTGGAAAAGCGTGTTAGTATCAAAGTCCATTATATTTCTTCTTTGAAATATGATTTCCATTGTTGATATTGTTGTTGTACGGCACACACACAGACACACACATGTGAGTCACCACTGTACGCGATTTTGTATAAAACACTTTATGAAAGTGAAAATTACTCGCATAAAAATTTTACCCGCTATACTCGTATACAAGTAAAAAAAAAGCAATTCAAGGAATGCCAACACAAACGTTTTATTTATCAACATGGAGTTGCGCACCTCATGACTCTTCGTGGTGACATTTGAAAGTCTAAGCTTTAAAATACTTCCATATTCATGAAACCTTGGAAAAAATTAAATAGATTTTTCATAGCATTCTTTAAAAGTTTGTATGTTTGTATGTATATTCGCATAACCATATGTCAAACACATGTCAAAGTAAGTAAGTGTATGCGCCAAAGTGAAATATCTTGGAACATGTGTACTCAAATTAACATACCTGTGGCAGTTCGCGATAGACCTTGGAAGCAGCGCCAGCCTTAAGCTACTACCAGTTCAACTTGAATGAGCTAATTTATAATTTAATGTGCGAAAGAAAAAATTGTGACAAGATTGTGCACACGTGTAGAAGGAGTGTGAATTTTTATTAGTTGTAATAAAGAAAAGGTGTGAGTACCAAGTACTCTTGAAGTTTGATGTGTAAACATGTGTATGATGTACATCATTTTATTCTCGGTGTTCACACATGTTACCAAAGCGGCAGCAAAGCTCTTGTATATACACATTACATTGGACCGTTATTAATAACATCTCACATTCTTACACAGAGAAAAATTAGGTGGTCATATCAACCGAAATATGGGTTGATTCAACCAAAATCTGCTGATTCAAGTGCATTGAAACTATGAACCTTGACTTAACTGATGTTTTAACAGAAAGTTTTGCGGTTTAAGGTGTTGCCCTATATATAAGCTAAAATAAGTGTTATATTATCACCAAAAGGAGTCAGAGTTCTTATAATGACTTAACTGAGAATCGAATATATTCGCCGTTGGATCAACTGCAGGATTTTTTTGTTTCAACACAACATTTTTTTGATCAACAAAAACTCTGTCAGTTCTACTAAACATAATTGAATGATGCAATTAATTTAAAATAACAGTTCCTTCGCTGTTGAATTAAGTAGATGAAGTTTTTGCTCTAAACCAAAATTTAGTTTGATCAACAAAAGTTCTGTCAGTTTGTCAAAATTTTGTTGTTTATAAATTGACAGATCTGTGACTGTTCAATCAACAATTTAATGCAGTTGTTTAACAAAAAATTCCGCTCAAATTACTAAAATTAGATCAATTTAACAAATTTGACCATCTTCAGGGAAACAGAACGTGATTTTTGATTTTACCAGTGTAATTTTTTTCTGTGTACTCTTCGGTGAGTTTTCTGGACAGGCCCCAATCAAAAGATGCTTGCAGTCAAAAATGTTAAGAGTAAACCGTAAGATCATACGTGTTTAACATTACAGCTGTGTATGAATATCAAATGTTAATACCATTTTCAATTAGCAAAATATTTTCAGACCAAAACATGCTTTGAAATTCTTAAAGCCTACAAAAATGTTTCAATTACCTTAGAAAAATGTTTCAATTACCTAAAAGTGTTCTATTGTACAATAAGCTTTATAGCTAATTTCAATTTTACTATTTAATATTAATGAAAATTTTCCGTTTCTTGATAATCTCACCTATAAATTATCTTCAGTTTGTATATGTATGTAAATACGCACATTGCTTAAGGCATACAATGGCGTATGCGCTTGGTTTTTGAAATAATTTCTCTTCAAGTTTCATAACAAAATTTTCCCTAAAACTAGTACGAACAACAACAAGCATGCAAAACTCTTGTTGAATCCTTAGCACAATTTATTTAATGAAATTTATTTTATGGACGAGAGAAACTGTTTGTATGCTTGTACGTAAATATGTAGCAACTTAGGGTTTATTGACTTTTCTTTCATCTTGGGCAATACTTCTTAGGCTACACTTTTGTATCTTGAAAGATGTCTGTTAAATTAGTCGCAAAATATCTATATTTTAATTTATGAAGTGTAAACTTCTAGAGAGGCATGTATTTGAGAAATATTGCTGCGTGTTTTTTTTTAAGCGAGCAATGTCTGTAAGTCTTACTTTTAAGCTATTTGTTTTACATTGCTACGCTT
>CAXKVI010000004.1:3177276-3219776 GCA_964058755.1 Campiglossa producta | reverse complement strand
CATCGGACCAAAGTTATAATACCATTTCATGTTCATGAAAGGTATAATAATCCATGTAAGTAATTTCAAAAAGTATGCCAAGCGCATGAAAAGGCAAAAGTAAACAAGGCAATAGGAGAGAAAGATAGGGAGAAAGGGAGGGACATGCTTGAAAAAATGGTTTTATGCTGAGCTGCTTAACCCAAAGTACCGCTAATGCAGCGTTGATTAGTTTAGCTTGAGCAGCTCAACAAAAAAAAAAAAAAAAATGGAATAAAAACACGCAAATAAAAAGTGAAAAAGGTAGTTGGAAAGCAAAACCAAACAAAAGTGAGTAACACAGCAGCAGCCACCGCACCAATGTATGCTGATGTTACAAAAAAAACAACAAGGCAGTTATGCTGAAAACAACACAGTACACAGAGGTACAAATTTCTGCTAGCGGCATTTAATTAAAATTTAACTTTAGATAAATATTGTGATAAAGAATAAGTAGATATAACAATTTTTATACCTTTCATGAACATGAAATGGTATTATAACTTTGGTCCGATGTTTGTAAATATGAGAAGAAGAAGAGATAGACCCATCAATAAGTATACCGAAATGATCAGGATGACGAGATGAGTTGATTTAGCCATGTCCGTCTGTCCGTCTGTCCGTCTGTCCGTCTGTCTGTCTGTCTGTTTGAACGCAAACTAGTCCCTCAGTTTTTGAGATATTTGGCTGAAATTTGGTATGCGGCCACCATTTTCCAATATAGGAATCATTTGTCGGAACCAGCAAGATCGGACCAATATAACATATAGCTCCCATACAACCGATTATTCCGATAAACGGATTTTGGCTATAACTCCTGTAATTAAACACGTAGGAACGTGAAATTTTGGACGTATTGCTATTTTTATATGTGAAATATCGATGTTGAAAATCATCGAGATTGGATAAATATTTCACATAGCCCCCATACAATCGATTGTACCGATAAACGGATTTTGGTAGATAACTCCTGTAATTATATAGGTAGGAACGTGAAATTTTGGAAGTATCGCTATTTTTATATGCGAAATATCGATGTTGAAAATCATTGAGATAGCATAAATATTTCACATAGCTCCCATACAGTCGATTATTCCGTTAAGCGGATTTTGGGCTATAAGTCCTGTAATTAAACACATAGGAACGTGAAAATTTGGAAATCATTGAAATGGGATAAATATTTCACATAGCCCCCATACAATCGATTGTTCCGATAAACGGATTTTGGTAGATAACTCCTGTAATTATATCGGTAGGAACGTGAAATTTCGTAAATGTTGCTATTTTAGAATGTGGAATGTCGATGTTAAAAATCAATGAGATTGGACCAATATAACACATCGTCCCCATATAATCGATAGCTCCGATAATTTCGGTATGAGCTAAAGTTAAATCCACACAGGCTGTACTGGGGATCAAACAGTGAAAATCGTGACGCTTATTCATGAAAGGTATTTAGCCTTCGGCACAGCCGAAGACAGCTTTCCTTACTTGTTTTGATGAAACTTTAAAATTCAAGAAAGCGAAAAATTTTCAAATCGACCAGGTATTACTTGTGCCGTCGATATCACTTGATGTCAAATAAAAATGAAATTGACTACCAAAGTTGGATCAAAGCTTTTTTGCTCTGCCGGCACAAGTATAAAAATATTTTTAGTTTTTACTTTTACATAAAACAATATTTAATTAAAGGAGAGTAAATTACACTGAAAAACAGCCAAAAAATCCAAGACGGTATCCCATCGCTTACTAAAGCTTTTGAAGCTAAAGCTTTTGGGTGTGCTGAAACCGAATCTGGAGTCAATTTTGTTGTACCGTGTTATCCAAGAATGAAAGTTTGGAAGGCGATAATTTTGTTAAAAATCGATAAATTAGCTGAAGATCGATAACCATGTCGGAAAGCGATAAGTTTTTCGGAAACCGAATGCTTGCTCAAAAATCGATGGCTATGAATTAGTAGTAGTAGTATTGAATCCGATAGCTTTGTCTAAATCGATTAAAAAACTTTCGAAAATCGATAACAACATGTGTCGATAACGATTTCGATAATGATGTCGGAAACCAATAAAATATTTGGCAATCAATACATTTTCGGAAATCGATAACTATGTCGAAAACCGATAAATTTGTTGGAATTCAATCAACTATATCGGAAAGCGATAAGTTTGTGAGAAATCGATAATTTAAAATAGATGAATTGAAAACGAAACCCGTTCCCGGAATATATGGGAACCGTAGCCGAAACCGGAATAGAAACGGAAGTCCGAACAGGAATATAAAAATAACTTCGGAAGAACGGAAACCGGCACCGGAATGGAACGAAAACGGGAAAGGAAATTAAAAGCGGCATAACAATGGATACGAGACCCAAGCGGGAAAGGATTGCGAAACGCGATTATAGCAAAACGGATCCCAAATCGACTCGGAAACCAAATTCGAGGTCACGATTTAAGTATCTTTTGCACGGAACGGAAACCGCTGTACTTTATACAATTTTTTCAAGGTTGCACATATTTTAAAATTTATCTATACAAAAAATTGTAATATGCCAATATGGATATCAATGGTATTTTGTATTTATTTTCTTTCAAAATATTTTTATTTAAGGTTGTCACTTAATCTCAATTATATTTCTTAGAATGTATGATTATTTGGGCGGCCAATTTTTTGGCATCAAATAGACATCGCGAAATCATAGATATAAAATGAATATAGACCCAGCGATTTTTCTATCTGTTTTTTTTTTTTTTTTTAGAAAGTGACTCAAATGTTGAAACTGCTGTAATGAAAACTATCGGAGCTGTGGTTGTTTTGGATCGAGATATTCATTTTTGAATTTGTTTGTATGTTTTGGGCGTTTCGTACTTTTTTTTGGATATTAATGCATTTTTTCCGAAAATCCACCAAATTTGGCTTTTTTTTTTTTTTAAAGCAATTCAAATTTTACATACCCGCAAATGTTGAGCGTTGTGTGTAAGTCAAGTTTTGTGTATTTTGGGAAAAAAGATTTAAAAGTCCAAACAAAGCAACAATAAAACAAAAGTACGGATGCGCCCTCTGGCGACCGCAAAGGGGAAAAATGCATTCCAAAAATTTTGGTGAGTTACCACATCTGCTAAAGTTAAAATCCTAAAACCTTGGATAGGATAGATTTCAGTAGCGACAAGTCAGGCTCTCAGGTGTTATAAAAAAATGATAGCTCAAAAATATTTAACAAATAATAGTTACTAAAGAATTTATTAAATTTGTTGGTAGTTCGCAGAAATAGTAAAAATTAAAACGTACGTATATAAAATATTTTAAAGCAGTGTATTGCTGTTCAAACGAATAAAGTATTTTAAATAGACGAAAGATGTTAGCTTCGAGCTTAAATTGAAGTTTAAAACATCATTGAAAAAATTATTTAAAAAAATATGAAGTGACATCAAACGATATTATTAAGGTATCGATAAAACTAACATAAGCAACAAAAAAATCATATCCTTTTGAAAACCGCGAAATGCAACAACAAAAAGTACTGTCTAAAAAAAATTTGACTTCAAACAAAAATATAAAATTCACAATGTACAAGAACCGGCATATCAAATTAAGTTAAATAAACAACGGAAAATTCAAATACCGACAGATTACATATCCAAACCAATCCCAAACGCCCAGCAGCGAAGCATAAAAGTATGCTTCCAAAAACAGCAATGCAAATTAAAATCCAACGAGATTAAAAAAAACGAAAACGAATTTAAAGCACCAGAAGCACTCAGAGAAAATGACACCAAAATGTAAAACATCATTTTACAAAGTTTTATTTTTTCTTATTGCTGTTGTTGCTGTGTACTCGTCGAGTAATAGCGTTCATTACACATTTGCTTTAGCGACAGTGCAACTAAGTGACCAACAAGCGGAGAGAAACGTTAACACAGCGCCAGCTGCAGAAGATGTCAGCGATTTAATGAGCTATGCAGAGGAGAATTTTGACAATGTTGGAAATGAAGTGAATGAAGTGCAGGAGCAAGTGGTAGGCGATATCACTGAACAATTTGGGGTAACATCAAATACAGAGAGGGAAGTAGAAGCAGTGGGAGCAAGAACAGACAGAGAGAAGGACTACAAAATGCGTTGCCAAAAAACCAAAAGCTATGAAATGGAAAATGGAGATTCGAGAGCGAAAAGTAAAAAGCAAGAGGAGGTGGGAAAGGTGATGTTAGTGGAGAAGAAGAAGAGTGATGAGAATAGCGCGCATGTACGAACGAAAGTTAATTATGAAACAGCAAAGGAAGATTTAGGACGAGATGAAGATGAGTGGTGGCTGCAGAAGTCTGCAAAAGTTATTAAAAGTGCCCCACATGCAAGCCAAGTGCAAAAACAGCAAGAACAACAGCCACTGCTACGCCACAAGCCACACAAAGTTGCGCATCATTTACTACGAAAATATCAACACTCAATGCAGAGCACCTCGTACAAGCATAAGCCAGTAGCTGAAAGTAGAGAACAACAACAACAAAGGCAGGAGCAACAACACACCCATCTACGACATAAAACAGCACATGCAAGACATCTGCATAGACGACAACAGCAACAACAACAGCATGAAGTGCAACACAAACACAAAAAACATTACGAACATTTGCAACAATATTCCAAAAATAAGAACAAACGAACACATCAACAATCTGCAAAGCAAGAGTTGGAGCTTGAGCTATATCCAAAATTCCCAAAAGAGCCAACACAAAATCACAAACGATTGCATGCAAAGAACGTCAAGAGCAAAGCAGCGATGATGATGGAAGAACCTTTGCAATTTCTGGCGGTGCAATTTGTTGAGGATGCGCACGATTGGCACTACCAAAACGACGATTCGAATATCGTCGATAGAGCAGTGTGGGAAGCAAGCGCAAGTGTGAATAAACAATGGAATGACAGTGCAGCAACATTTTCAACGGAAACGAATGATGATGATGATGATGATGATGAGTATGATGTGAGATTTGTGGTTAAGACACAGAACCAGCGAGCTGCACAGTCGAAAGCAGAGCAAAATTGGCGCCAACAACAACAACAAACAAAAGAGCATAGACCGCAACCATTAAATACTCAAAGTTTGTTACACAAAAGTGCAGCAACATCAGCAAGTGTATTGCCTCTAACTTTTGCTTCTGGTGAGCTGGGATCACTACAACCCACTTATGTCACAAAACAATACTCTTACAACAACAACTACAAAGATGCCCCCTTGCACAATTTCAATAAGTGGCAAAGTTTTGAAGCAGCAGCAGCAGATATCGAATTGCATCATGCTGCTGCACGCTCTGGACGTCATCGTGGTCGTCATGTTAAATTGCCAACAACACACTTGATGCAATCACCCTACAATGCAACAGCTGTTGTCCGGCATACCTTGAGTGCTAATGTTGTTGCTGGTAAAGTATTTCGTTCGCTACCCGACTCTGATGACTTCAATTATGAACAACACCATGTACATCGTTTATTGTCAACACAACCGCTGCAACGGCACTGGTGGCCAGTCAAACGTGAAGCCATTGTTGAGGGTGATTTGATACTTGGTGGTTTGATGATGGTACACTCACGTGAGGATACGATTACGTGTGGACCTATAATGCCACAAGGTGGTGTTCAGGCATTAGAGGCCATGCTCTATACAATTGATCGCATCAATGAGGCGCGTTTGTTGCCGAATATTACACTGGGTGCGCATATTTTGGATGACTGCGATAAGGATTCGTATGGGCTGGAGATGGCGGTGGATTTTATAAAAGGTAGGTTGAAGAAATAAATCACAAACCCTCATTATATTATAAATGCAGACGTAACGTGGAATCGTCGCATAGGGAGAGGAATAGAAATAGGTATGGGTCAGAGAGAGAAATAAGCAAACAGGGACAAAGCGTTTTCAAAAAATTGCCATATTTGAAATTATTTTTTTTTTCGAGAAATTTGGCAGGAACCGACCTAGGACTATGGCTAGGGCGAGGGATAGGGATAGGGGTAAGTATAGGGATAGATATAGGAATAACAATTTCTTATTTATGAATACTCTTCGGAATTTTTCGGGATCCTTTTGGAACTTTTTTGGTTAACTTTCGGGACAGTTTCGAGACTGTTTTTACTGTCATTTCAGGATTGTTTTCGGATCGTTCTAAGATCACTTCGGGACTTTTTCGGTGTCATTTAGTCTGCGGGATAATTTCGAAATTATTTCTGAACTTTTCGGGTCTATCTTTCCATCATATCGTTTCTGCTTTTGCGATCATTTTGGGACTTTTCGGAACTGTTTTTAGAGTCAATTAAGGGATTTTTTCAGATGGTTCTACGACCGGTTCGGGACTTTTTCGGGATTGTTTTCGGTGTCATTTCGAGACGTTTTTGAATTTTTTTCGGGATCATTTTGGGACTTTTGCGTTATTGCTCCGGTATCATTTTGTTACCTTTCCAGGATTGTTTTTTAATAATTTCGGGATTTTTTTTACGCTCGAAAAATTTCTCGGGACCATTTCCAGATTTTTAACGGAATCGTTACGGGACCTACTCGACATATTTTTCGGGATCTTTGTGGCTTGACGAATACTACCGAACGATAGTTAGTGTATGTTTCCCAAATCTGGGGCTAGGAATATAGAATAGAGGGAAAGTGAGAAAAATAACGTAGAAGAGGAAAATTGGAGGAAAGGGACAAGTAAACTGATCAACAATTTATTACCAACACTGCAAAAAAATAAAAATGTCTTGCTCTGTTCTTCTATCAATAAATTTGCTACAATATTCACTCTCACCACTATTTATTTCTGTTAGTAACTACTTAGTATGCGATTGCGTGCTATCAATTTCGATTTGTCTGGAGCTATGATTCATATATTAAATAAAGTTGTTGTTGTTGTTTACATCTCTGCTTCTGATTTATCAAATTATCGGTGTCATGTTTGTTCACTTGAACACATCAGTGACATTCAGCGTAGTGGAAAATTATATTATATATATGACGTTGACATAGTGAGAAATAGAAGTATGTAGCGACATTTCCATTTATTTTGTAAGTTTGTTTTCGTGCTATTACAGCAGTCCTGCATTCTGTTGAGACAAGAGAAAAACAAAATAACAGTTTGAGCATATCAAAACCTGAGGTTATGTCTCTAATATACCCTGCTGGAAAAATTTAGTCTACTAACATTAACAATATTCGTTAAAGCTCCTTAAAAACATTAAAAAAATTTAAGTTTTTCGGACTATTTTTTTAATTTTCAGACAAGCAACTTAAACCCTCTTTCGACTACCATTTCCTCTGCATTTGCATAAAGCAATAATCATATTATTAGGCAGCAAATTGTTGTAACAATACAAAGGCGCAACTACTTTTCTACTTGTTCAACTTTTACAGTTTATGGATAAGCTTTCTCCCAGTTTTTCATTATTTTTGGGAAAAAAATAAAGCTGTTTACTGGGAAAATCTTTGAAACTTCTTACTTAGCTCCACACAAATTCTAGCTAATATCCTTATTTGTTTTATGGATATTATTGAGATTAGCAGAGCAACGCCCTGAAGTGTTGCCGGCTTACAACTCGGCATTAGCCACATAAGATTTAATGTACATAATTTGGATAACAAGTCGAGCAAAACGAGTGGAATTGTTGCTGGGGTCAATGGAAACATCCCACAAAGATTATATATATATATATATATATATATATATGTTTGTGGCCTCTGTCTTTGATGTGCAGCAAAACATTTCAACCAAAATTTGGCATAGCATTTGAAACGTTCATGTTGGATACAAATGCGTTAGGGTACTCCAAAATAATCAGCGGTCATACATTCATAATTATCAGTTTTAATATTAAATTTATTATTTGTTTTTGTTTTTTTTATTTTGTTTTGTAATTTATTTTATTTAATTTTATTTTATATTATTTTATTTTATGTTATTTTATTTTATTTTATTTTATTTTATTTTATTTTATTTTATTTTATTTTATTGTATTTTATTTTATTTTATTTTATTTTATTTTATTTTATTTTATTTTATTTTATTTTATTTTATTTTATTTTATTTTATTTTATTTTATTTTATTTTATTTTATTTTATTTTATTTTATTTTATTTTATTTTATTTTATTTTATTTTATTTTATTTTATTTTATTTTATTTTATTTTATTTTATTTTATTTTATTTTATTTTATTTTATTTTATTTTATTTTATTTTATTTTATTTTATTTTATTTTATTTTATTTTATTTTATTTTATTTTATTTTATTTTATTTTATTTTATTTTATTTTATTTTATTTTATTTTATTTTATTTTATTTTATTTTATTTTATTTTATTTTATTTTATTTTATTTTATTTTATTTTATTTTATTTTATTTTATTTTATTTTATTTTATTTTATTTTATTTTATTTTATTTTATTTTATTTTATTTTATTTTATTTTATTTTATTTTATTTTATTTTATTTTATTTTATTTTATTTTATTTTATTTTATTTTATTTTATTTTATTTTATTTTATTTATTTTATTTTATTTTATTTTATTTTATTTTATTTTATTTTATTTTATTTTATTTTATTTTATTTTGTTTTATTTTATTTTAATTTATTTCATTGCCTTTTTCCTATATCATGTTCAACATATTTTTATAACCAACCGGCTTCTTATATTAATTTATTTACTCATCGGCATTTTCTTTAATATTTTTACTTACTATTGGCCCCAGTAATGCGTGCTGACAACTCGGCCCAGCTACTCACCTTTTAACAGTTCAGCTCGTCTAACCTCAACTGACATTGACAATATGCTCCAGACACACTTCATTCATCTTTTATCTGCTTTTCACGTTGTTCATGCCGCTTAAACGAGAAACCATTCATATTTTATGTGCAAAAATTTCATAAGACCACTTGTAGTCTTCGCTTTCAACGCCGATGAGCTGTGAAAAATTGCCTTTATTATCAAGAATCAAAATCCACCAACTGCAGAATTCCGTTATAAATATTAACAGACAGTTGATTTTAATATGATTTCATCCAGCAAAGTGCGTGTGTGTTTGTGGAAGTTTATTAACTTCCTTGCGAGTAAATCTAATCTGCATTGTTTACGCAAGTATGAGCACACATTGGGATACTTAGCTAGTGTAGAGGATGGGAAAGAAGGTGAATATCTCTCACGCTGGAATGAGTGTAAAGCACCCTAGTGGTATTTTTAATGTGGAATTATAATAGCTATTTTAGTTTTCCCAGTGGCTTATTTAATACAACAACAAAACTTCACTTTCATACATACGTACATACTTTTATTACATTTTATGAAGTTCATTTCCTTTAATTTAATTTAAGTTAATTTAATTTTATTTAACTCTATAGTCTTACTTACCAAAATAATATAGATTTAAAAAAAAAAATATCAAATAGGTGGCAACTTTATAACCTTCTCAAATAATAAAATAAAAAACTATTCATCATTTATAAAATGTTTAGCAATGAGAGACCGGTTATTTTTTATTCAATTGCAATGTTACCAAAATGATCAGAAAATTATCCCAAATTGACCCCAAAATGATCGCAGAAAGACAAACAAATTATCCCAAAATGATCCGAAAATTACCTAAAAATAATTCCAAAATGATCCCAAATTGTCCGCAAAGTGACGCAAAAATTATCCCAAAATAACTCCAAATTGGCGCTGAATGGTCGCCAAAACGTTCTACAAATGACCCTAAATTGATCCCAAAATGACGCCAAATTGATCCCGAAATTATCTCAAAATTACCACAAAATGATCCCCAAATGATCCTAAAATGATTACAATAATGCTAACATGATCCAAAATTAACCCCTAAACTTGCCCCAAAATGTTCACAAAATGACACCAAATTGAGCCTTAAAATGATCCCCAAATCACCCAAAACGATCCCAAAACGACTCCAAAATATCCCCAAAATGACCTCAAAATGTTCCCAAATTGACCCCAAAATGAATCCTAAAATGACCCAAAATGATTACAATATTACGTCAAAATGATCCCAAAATAACCACAATTAACCACAAAATTATCCAAAAATTATACAAAAAAGTATCCCAAAATATAGATATTTTATTTTATTTTTATTTTTTATTTATTTTTTATTTTTTTTTTTTATTGCATTCAAATTTATGTTTTATTTGCACGCCACCGTTAGGCATCATAAGGCTTTGGCACAATAAAATGTGCAAATTAGATATGCAGATTTATGGCAACTTTTCCAACTGCCCACTGAACTTGTAAACAGCCACTTAGATATGCACACGTGTGTGCTTGTGTGTATATAAACACATCAATAAACACCACTCAAGTGCAATGCGTTGTACAAAATTGCCTCTAAGCGCTGCCTGGCTGCGTAGATAAAACGTCAAAACAAGTATTATTCATCATTGTTTGCAAATTTCCGCTGTTACGCGTTACCCCGGTCAACATTGTCCCTTGAGTGTTGCCCTGGTTTGAATGAATGTCATCGTTGCACACACACACGCATATACAGGTCTCAATGTCCTTAGTAGTTGCGCTGCGTCTAACTTCACTCGCTGCGCTTATGCTTGTTATGGGACTGAAGACAGTTTATTTGCTTTTTATTGACATCGGGGAGTTTGCGTGCTTGCTCTGTTTCGCTCGCTTGCTTGCTGCTTCTTTCAATTTACTACACATTTGCCACGATTCAAGTTCTAAACTAATTTGAGTTAACATGAACTCTGGCTGGGCTGTGGTTTGTTACAGTGGCCGTTCAATTTAATATCATTAAATTAGGTTGTTTTTTTCTTCTTTCAATTGAATTTGCTAAGTTTTCTCGTTACCTGTGACTTTGGCATTTTTTGTTTGTAACTTTAGCGCCCACAACTTTCTTATTGCTTTTTCATTTGCTTTCATTACTTGTTTTCTTTATTCATTAGTGGCTATTAGGATTTTTTTTTTATTTTTCTTATCAAGCAATTTCATTGTTTTTGTTTGCCTGCTCTGTCTGTTTTGCTTTTGTTGTTGTACCTACTTTTTAATGTGTTATTTAGTTGCTCTAATGGCTGCGGAAAAAATCAGTGACGTGAAAAGCGGTGCGACAAAGAGCAAAGAAATCATGCTAATATAGAAAAGGGCAATCTTGATAAAAAGTTAAAAAGTTTGGCCGCATTTGATTAGCCAGCGAAACTAAAAAAAAAATTTTACTTAATGCAAGGTTAATGCCAGTCATGCTTTCTAGCTGTGATATCTTTTGTAAATTATCTTAGTTTATATAGAACAAAAGAAATTAAACATACATATAGTACGAGAGCCCCCATAGGCATATGATTTTTGATTAATAACAAGCTAAATTTTTTTAGCGCGAGACTTTCCTTTCCCAAAATGCCCAACTTTGTGGCATACATGTTTGAAATTAACTTCTTAGGCGGCGAAAGGAAGTTTTTTATAGAGAGTCAAATTTGAGAAAATGGCTGATGATGCAACGGAAATAATGCAACGGAAATATAACTTATAGCCGACTTTCAGGCGTAGGCGATTTTCACCACGATGTTTAGCTGTGCAAATCAAATAGGTTGTGAAATTCTTGGCTCTAGCTAACATTGAACAAATTGTAATAGTTAGGCCGAGCAGAATTCCCACTTATGGCATTTTACGGGGTTGCCACCTGCCCCAATTTTTTTTTTTTAATATAGAGCTAAATATGCCAATATGGGTATCAAATTAAAGGTATTTTCGGCCGTGTTCCAAATATGACAATTTCACGCAGGGTTGCCAGGTAACCGCAATTTACAACCCCTTTTACAACTCTCCTTCCCATCTTTCTTCGCCTTCACACTATCTCTCTCCCTTTTTCTCTTCTTTCCCCTCTTTCATTCTTCCACGCCCCTTTTCCTCTATATCCCAATCGTATTTGCCCCTGTTAATTTAGACATAATTCCACCCACGTACCGAATTTGAAGGAAAACGCATCATGTATAAGATATTTTCGAATTGATCAGTTCCCTGGTCCACTTCCTGGAAGTAAGAAATTGTGAATCTAAACCATTCTCGAATACACCTTATTCATATTTCGTTATTTCTGAATATAAGAAGTGAACTTCTTTAACGTGTACTGGCTACACGCGGTTTTTTTTTTTAGTGTGCAACTTCCTTTCCCCGAGACGCCAAACTTTTTTATCTTCGAAAATTCTGGAAAGTGCGACACTTGGGACTTGAAACATGTCAATTTGGTGCATTATTTTAATTAATTTATAACAGTTTTAATTTTCATTTTATTAACTGCCAATGTCGCAAACAACTTAGGAATATATGTGACCTATAAACTGGGTGCGATATAAAGTTGGTCCGACGACCGGAATATGTCAAAATTACGTCATCAACATTTTTATTAATCACAAATTTTTTTTACAGTTCGTTATCAGTGATGGGCATAATAAAAAAATGTATAAAAATTTTGCGCCATGCAGCCAGTCTGCCGCTCCAAAGTCGTCAATTGATGACAAATTCCTGAGTTTATTGTTGCCAACTTTCTGAAGAAAGGCATTAAAAGCTTATTTTGCATGTACGACTTAAGTAGTAATTAAAAAAAAAGACATAGATAAGAAGACAAATATATAAATATTTAAGCTCTTTCTGACATCGCTTTAAACCCGACGCCCATTTGCTGTGCATTTGCTTACATTGTTGTCTTAAGTAAATCCTTTATGCTTGGTGAATGGATGTTATGACCCCTTCATGTATGCCAGCACACGTACACAGTAATCCTGTTCAAGCGTAAAGCATAACATAGAGTTTATGCTAAAAATGTATCTCAAACTAAGCATACCAGATGTTTATATGGCTTGTCTAAAGTCGGTTGTGTACACATAGATACATAACAACAAATGCTTTTAATAAGATTGAATATGCTACATAGACACATAACGTAGGTGAATGTATAAAACCACTTTACCAACATTTGTGTATAAAATATACTCAAGTTCCTGTCATCAAGATTTATTTGTATGTATATGTTCGTATGCACACTATTAAGTCTTATTCTTTCCAAGCTATAACTAATTTTTTTGCAAGTAAATAAGTGCTGCTATCACTTTCAATTGTTACATAGGAAGTTTTACACTTTCACCAACGATATGCATCTTTGTGTATACTAGTTCTTTTATATGCAGTTTTGTTGTCAGTTCGAGATATATTGCAATAGTAAAATATAAAATAGATTTAATGCTTTCACTAGAATAAAACTAAATGCTGGTGAAATGGAGAGGAAATTCTTTCAAAAAGAGATAAAGAACAATGTAGGTACTATTATGCGACTCAAAGTATTTTAAAATGCAAAGCAAAAGGAATTTGGAGCGATTACTAGCTGCAAGAAAGCAGTTTTGTTTTTAAATATATTTACATGTGTAGGATTTTGAATTTACTTATAGCAGTTAATATATGGTTTATGCAAGATATGCCTGTTGTGGTATTATAAAAAGAGTGAAAAGTGTTTCAGTTTATTTTCGGAATATTGAATTGATTTTAATTTAATTCCATTTCATTTAATTCATGTTATTTTGATTTATTTAAATTTTTAAATTTTTTATTTTATTTAATTTTTTATTTTATCTTACTTTATTTTGTTTTATTTTATTTTATTGTATTTTATTTAACTTTATTTTATTCTATATTATTTTATTTTCATTTTTTATTATTTCATGGTGATTCATTTTATTTTATTTTATTTTATTTTATTTTATTTTATTTTATTTTATTTTATTTTATTTTATTTTATTTTATTTTATTTTATTTTATTTTATTTTATTTTATTTTATTTTATTTTATTTTATTTTATTTTATTTTATTTTATTATATTTTATTTTATTTTATTTTATTTTATTTTATTTTATTTTATTTTATTTTATTTTATTTTATTTTATTATATTTTATTTTATTTTATTTTATTTTATTTTATTTTATTTTATTTTATTTTCAAAAGAAAAGTTTAAGTTATTTTTGGCCTAGAGCTCGTAAATAAAATTATTTCACGCAATTTAAGGCCGTAAACAACAAAAATATTTTATTTTATTTTAATTTATTTTATTTTACTTATTTTTTTTTTACTTTGTTTAAGTCTTTGAAATGTTTGTATGATAATATGTAAACAAAAAAGGAGCCTCCTTCTTCCAATGCTAAGGCTAAGAACTTAATACCTGACATTGTTGTGAAAAACTCTTCAATTCTGGCAAGCTACAGAGCTACATGCTTTCAACTTGGCTGTAAATACTTCACATAATTCTGTTGGCAATTTCCTCAAGTATGAAAGGTTTTAAGGTAAAATAAATGCATTTTAATCTTACCAAAAATATTTTGTGTTATATTTCAGATATTTACTTTGAAAAACGCACATATACATATGCAAAGTTTTTGCTGATGAAATACCATGATAGAAAGAAATAAGCATTGTTAAGAAAAATGTGGGCCACCATGGCGTATGAGTAATGAATTTAATGCATAGGTCGGTAGTTAAAGGCTAGAGAATACTAATGCATGTGAACTTATGTATGTACATACATATGTTTGTAAATCAAGTTTACTAAGTAAACGAAGGTGTAACACGTTCACTCACATTCCACCTAACATACATATTTGTATAGACACATTCACGCCACCAACGTTATAGCTTCACACTTTCATACGTGCCTAACTATGTTTATACAAATGTGTGTATGTAGTTAAATACATCGCAATACATATGTATGTTTGATATCACTTTAACAGCAGTGCGAGGAACACATACGCTTTGCGGTATTCGAAATTAAATTCAGCGCATCGGGGAATTGTCTTAATTACATCTGTGGTTTGCCAATAACATTGTACTTGGTTGGATGTATGTACATACGTGTGCCGGTAGTTGCAAAGCACACATACAGTGCATACAAAGTTGCTCAAACAAAAGCATAACTAGATCAAAGGGTAGCTAGCATAAACAAATAAACATCAGAGCAAACATGTTGACACTTGGTACTACGTTGCCTTGTCAGAGTTCAAGGTCAATACACAGCTCAAATGTAAATATGCTCTTGGCAAATTATTTGTGTGAAAAAATCAAACATTTTCTTTGACTTCTTTCGGTGTTAATGAAATTAAGAAAACTAATTTCTAAGACAACTAATTTTTATCTTGCGTGCAGCAAGTTAATCTGTGCTTATTAATTTGTCATGTGTTATATTGCGTGTTCTATAAGTAATAATAATATCATTTTCATTTTGTTTCTTTACAGGCTCAATCAGCAATATTGACGATGCGGAGTATCATTGCAATAAAACGCAAGTGCGTAAAGTCATATCGGGTGTAGTGGGTGCGGCATCATCGGTCACTTCAATACAAGTTGCCAATTTGCTGCGTCTCTTTCGTATACCACAGGTAAATAGTAAAAAAATCTGATTTTTATGATTTTTATTTTATTTCATTTTATTATGTTTTAAATTATGAATTTTTGACGACCTTTTTTCCTCAAATATGTTGTCTTTGCTGGACTGAGATCAGTGTTCAATAATTGAAAAATTTGAAAACAAACTTTGATTTTTTCTTCAAAAACCGACATATTTCGATTGCTCAACGGCAATCATCTTCAGGGTTGAAGCAACTAACATAAATTAAAGCATTAACAATAAACAAATTTTGCATTGAATATATAACACAAATACATACTTTTATTAACACGTCTGCTCTACGTGACGTGGAGTATGGTACCGTTGTTAAGTGACCAAGTGTTTATAGATATGTGCGCAGTTGTCCGAGTCGCTCTTGAAGTTGAATCATGTGCTTGTCGGTATGTTATTATGTTTTATTATTATTATTTTTTTTTTTTGATATCACTCACTTCAAAATTTTCCTCAGAAAACAATTAAAAAAAAGAAAAAAAATCTCAGTAAATGGTAGTTTGCCTGCATTCAAACCATCTTATATTCCTCGTTGCAAAATTTAAAAGAATCACCCCTGAAAGCGCTCGTAAAAAAGTGCAATCCTCTGAAACCATGAATACCACATGAATACGATTGAAGGAGATAAAATGTGTCAGTGTCAACGATTTCACTATCAACACTTGCAACACGCACGCCAATCTCCAGTTATCGTCAGCCACACTTCAATGCATTGATGCGCTCGTAAATTTTTATTAATGGTCACTCATACGTCATGTCAGGCGATAAATGATTTATTTTTATGCCACAAAAACCATTCAGCCACACTCGTATATTCTCGTAAGTTTACAATAACAATTTCATATTTATCGTCGTCGAAGTGTGTTGTAGTGCAATTGGCAATAAATAAATTGATATGTTTGTATGTACATAGTTTTTGCTATAAAATGTTTGTATACGCATACTCATACTTTTTCGTATTGTGTGTAAAGTACTGCTAAAATCCTCCCACTGTTGTTATAGTTTTGCACTTAACTAACTGAAATCCAAGTCATAGCGATACGTAGACTCTGCAGCTTTGTAATACATATATCCAAAACATCAAACTGCCAATCACTTCAGCAGTCAGTCAGCGGGTCAGCATAAATGTGGGCGATCAATTGACTTATTTGTATCCAGCGTGTCAAGTCGTTATTGTTGTTTTCATTGCTGTCATTGTTGGCTTTGTATTTGTTGGCGCCTTGAGTACAGCAATCACTCTCTAGCTGTGAAACAGCTGTTCATCTATCGAGTGATTGCGCAAATACAATAAAAATTTATATTTTGGTATGATTTAAGATGAAAGCTCTTTGTACTTAGCTTTCGTCTATTCAGCTCATTGTTATAGCAGTTTTATTGAACTTTTTATCTACTTTTTGCAATGCTTTTATTGAAATGTAGATTGCATTGTTGACCAATAGAACATAAAAGTTTTAATAAAAGTCAAGTAATCTTCATCTCACTTGACTTTTGCTTTTGTGTAATAAAAGTCAAAAGTCACAACGGTACGTATCGTGAATGTCATTCGAATTAAGGTAAGTTTTAAACGCGTTTGGGAAAATTTCAGTGAGGTATAAACCTTGACACACGAAAAATGGCACAGGTAAAATCAACTGTCTCGTACTGTTATCCAGAAGTTGATTTAATTATGTTAAATTGACAAAATTTTGGTTATTTGAACGGCATTTTTTGAGGAAGTAACTGCATTCAATTGTTGATTGAAACATTTTTAATTTGAAAAAATTGGTAAAACTGACAGAGTTTTTGTGGATCAAACTAACTTTGGTGTTAAACAACAACTTCCTCTAGTTAATTCAACGGCGAAGGAGCTGTCATTTTAAATTTATTGAATCTAGTAGAACTGATAGAGTTTTTGCATTTCTATTACTTAGAGAAAAATGAAAAAGATTTACAAAGCGATGGATACTATGATATGTTTCGAAACTTCCAGGCTTCTCGTTCAGATGGCTTTTCGGACACAGAACTACTATGTCAGCAATTGCTTTAACTTTTTTATTTCATTTTATTTTATTTTATTTTATTTTTTTATTTTATTTTTTTTTATTTTATTTTATTTTATTTTATTTTATTTTATTTTATTTTATTTTATTTTATTTTATTTTATTTTATTTTATTTTATTTTATTTTATTTTATTTTATTTTATTTTATTTTATTTTATTTTATTTTATTTTATTTTATTTTATTTTATTTTATTTTATTTTATTTGATTTTATTTTATTTTATTTTATTTTATTTTATTTTATTTTATTTTATTTTATTTTATTTTATTTTATTTTATTTTATTTTATTTTATTTTATTTTATTTTATTTTATTTTATTTTATTTTATTTTATTTTATTTTATTTTATTTTATTTTATTTTATTTTATTTATTTTATTTTTTTTTTATTTATTTTTTATTTTCCTTTATTTTTTTTTACTTTACTTTTTTATTTTATTTTATTTTATTTTATTTTATTTTATTTTATTTTATTTTATTTTATTTTATTTTATTTTATTTTATTTTATTTTATTTTATTTTATTTTATTTTATTTTATTTTATTTTATTTTATTTTATTTTATTTTATTTTATTTTATTTTATTTTATTTTATTTTATTTTATTTTATTTTATTTTATTTTATTTTATTTTATTTTATTTTATTTTATTTTATTTTATTTTATTTTATTTTATTTTATTTTTTATTTTATTTTTTTTTTTTTTATTTTATTTTATTTTATTTTATTTTATTTTATTTTATTTTATTTTATTTCCTCTTCACCATTTTCTTCTCATATATTTCCTTAAGTCAGCTCGATAGGACTGCAATGCCTTGCCATTAAATAATAAACTTTAATTATATCTTAATTAAACGTCTTAAACGAGCAATAAATACAAATAAGTGGCAAAGACAGATTACAGAACAGCATGTACGAAGCATAGAAGCAACTAAGTATCACTCTAAAATTTGCTATATTAATACAAAGATAATTTTATGAAGGAACTCTAACTACTCAGTTTAATCATAGAATGGGTTAATCTTAAGAGCTGAGTAAGTTTAAATATTTTACAGTAAATTTATTGCAATCTGTGAGTGGAGAATTCGATGCAATATGGAACGTAATTGAAGTAATTTGTTTTGTTTCTTAAGGCAAAGTTATTGCCTATTCATACGCTAAGTTCTCTAGTATTTATGAAGCCTTTAAGAGGAAGTGCAAATATATCCTCTTATTTATTTCTTTGTATATTTTTGTTTGGCAGCTTTGAATTTAGCTTTCATTTAATTACTGCTTGATAAGTGTATCTTCATTCTTCTTAATTATTACTAATACTACTACTACTAATACTAATACTTTGTTCTGTTTTTTTTTCTTTTGTTTTTAGGTATCCTTCTTTTCTACAAGTCCAGAATTGAGCAACAAACAACGTTTTGAATATTTCTCACGTACAATACCTTCCGATCACTATCAAGTCAAGGCTATGGTGGAAATTGTGAAGCGCATGGGGTGGAGCTATGTTTCTATTATTTATGAGGAGAGCAACTATGGTATTAAGGTGAGTGGGTGAATAATGAAAAGGTTATGCACAATTTTCTTAAAATATGTATAGTAGGGTGGACCAAAAATATTGAATTTATCTTTTTTTAGACTAACTGAGTTTTTAAATTAACTTAAATTACGATACCCCATGGCGTATGAGTAATATTTACCTATAGCAGTAGTCGGCAAAAAATCAAACAGACTTCTCACGAATTTCATGCGAACAAAATGTTCCCAAAGCTTTCAAAGCAAAACAAAAACAAAGTGGGAAATTTGTTATTGTTTCACATTAAAATTTTATGGGAGTTATGTTCCCATGAATTTTATGATAGGGTTTCACAAAGCAAGCAAGCTAAAACAATGAACTCAAAAATCAGCATTCCAACAGGCTGAGCAACTTCGTTGAAAATTTTAATGCAGCCAGCAACTTTTAGCATTGCACTAGAACGCAACAATTCACTGCAGTTCTCTATAATTAATTTTCTGCGCTTTTAATCAATTTTATTGCCACTCAAATGGCAAATAACTGCAGCGCATGGCAGCTAAAATCAATCAATCAAATCTTAGTCTTTAGCATAATTTTCAAAATGCTTGTTTACTAATTAAAAACGGCGCTCAATGCATTTTAAGAGCGCGACGTGCTACATTTTCAATTTGATACGGAACTCTTTGACAGAATGTGAGAGTTTTTAATTAGGTCGTTCTTGAAATGCGTCCATAAGTGGCCAAAGGCTTTATTTTCAAATTTCAATAAAGTTTAAAGTATTATTCCTCAAATAAATTGGTTATCGATTTGTGGAAGAATTGGCTACTTCTAAAGCTTTCAAATCAACGACTCATCATCCAAGAAATCACACTTCAAGCTTAAAGTTTATTAAAATTTGATTTACCAAACTTTTTCCTATAACCAATACAGGCTTTCGAAGAATTGGAGGAGTTGTTGGCGCGTCACAACATTTGCATCGCTGTCAAGGAGAAACTTGTCAAAGATTCTGGCGTTGCTGAGGAGATCGCCTATGACAATATCGTGCAAAAGCTACTAACAAAGCCACGTGCAAGAGGTGAGTGAGTGCAAGTGTATAATAGAATAAGTAAGTTGTTGTTAGTGTTATTAGTGCAGCCAAGCGCAGTCTAAAGTGAAAATGGCAGTTGAAAAGTCTTCACAACTAAAGTGTAGCAGTAACATCTGACACAGTATGTGTCTAAGAACATTTTAAGCAGCTTTTATGAAAGTTTTTCGCTTTTAAATTTTTCACTTTCAATAAGCTGCATTTCGTTTTCATGTTGTTACTTCTCACATTGACATTTCTGGACAACTTTTCGCACTTTCTCATCAGTTCAGCGCATGCGCTGGCATTTTGCTGCTTCGTAGCACACTTTAAAGATATAACTCGCCAAGTGACTGCGATATCAATTTGTTGTTAGTGCTTTAGTTTCTGCAACTTTTTGCAAACCTTTCTCTTTTTTTTCTTGAAAAATTCATAATGAATTTTTTTTCGCTCATGTAGTCACAAATGGTTTTTCTATTGTTACTTTTTTATTTTTCATCCGATTTTTAAAAAATAATACGTCAAAATTTTTATTTCGACAGCCGCATAATTGAATGTTCTTTTTTATCATGAATTTCAGAGCACTTTCTTTAAGTGAGACAATAAGGACCTTAAACGCAGTTAGCTGCCATAACTATGTGAAAACTACTTCCGAAACCAAAAGGACATTCAGAAGAATTGTGCGGGCTGTCGAAATAAAAATTTTGACGTACCATTTTTAAAAATCGGATGAAAAATAAAAAAGTTACAAGAAAAAAACCATTTGGGCTGTTTTTGCCAGGATAAAAAAAAAAAATATTTTCCCGAAATCCTGTCAACAACTTTTTTCTTCGATCCGGTCTAGTAGATATACATATGTATTCCCCGGATTAATTTATTTAAACATGTGTTCGCCTAATGCTTAGTTGAACAATTATTATTATTTTTCTTTTTTTTTAATTTTTTAAATTTAATTTAATTTAATTTTATTAAGGTTTTTTTATTTTATTTTATTTTATTTTATTTTATTTTATTTTATTTTATTTTATTTTATTTTTTTTTTATTTTATTTTATTTTATTTTATTTTATTTTATTTTATTTTATTTTATTTTATTTTATTTTATTTTATTTTATTTTATTTTATTTTATTTTATTTTATTTTATTTTATTTTATTTTATTTTATTTTATTTTATTTTATTTTATTTTATTTAATTTTATTTTATTTTATTTTATTTTATTTTATTTTATTTTATTTTATTTTATTTTATTTTATTTTATTTTATTTTATTTTATTTTATTTTATTTTATTTTATTTTATTTTATTTTATTTTATTTTATTTTATTTTATTTTATTTTATTTTATTTTATTTTATTTTATTTTATTTTATTTTATTTTATTTTATTTTATTTTATTTTATTTTATTTTATTTTATTTTATTTTATTTTATTTTATTTTATTTTATTTTATTTTATTTTATTTTATTTTATTTTATTTTATTTTATTTTATTTTATTTTATTTTATTTTATTTTATTTTATTTTATTTTATTTTATTTTATTTTATTTTATTTTATTTTATTTTATTTTATTTTATTTTATTTTATTTTATTTTATTTTATTTTATTTTATTTTATTTTATTTTATTTTATTTTATTTTATTTTATTTTATTTTATTTTATTTTATTTTATTTTATTTTATTTTATTTTATTTTATTTTATTTTATTTTATTTTATTTTATTTTATTTTATTTTATTTTATTTTATTTTATTTTATTTTATTTTATTTTATTTTATTTTATTTTATTTTATTTTATTTTATTTTATTTTATTTTATTTTATTTTATTTTATTTTATTTTATTTTATTTTATTTTATTTTATTTTATTTTATTTTATTTTATTTTATTTTATTTTATTTTATTTTATTTTATTTTATTTTATTTTATTTTGTTTTACTTTATTTTATGTTTATACAGCCATCATTTGCGAACCATTTCTCCTAAGGTAACTAACAGACTCCAGCTCGAGGATCCTTCTTACAGTAACACAAAAGCATTATCGAGAATTTCAAACTGGCTAACTTTTTTCCCGTGAATTGCGCGCTTAATAAGCACAAGAAAAAATAAATTGCTTAACTTTGTGTAAACAAACTCACAGCTAAGAGCGCTTGCATATTTAATACGAAATTAATTCCATTCTAAAACAAAACAATTTCCCATGGGACACGTCTAAAATTGTCCTTGGGCCATCACCTTCACATAAATATCCACGCTAAATGGTAGTTTTAATAACTTTTACAAGCTAAACTTTTTGTTTCTCTTGAAGTTTTGCGTAAAAGTTCTTCAGCCCATTCTTAAGTCCTAATTAATTCGAAAAGTTTATACATAGAAGGCGGCACGTCTCCTCGGTAGCCTTTAGCAAGCTACCATGTCACCCTCAAGTATTTTAACAGTTTTGCTCCACCTTTATTTCAAATTGGATAATTGCATAAATGACTTTCATTAAATTAACTTAACAACAACATTTGAAGTACGCAAATAGGAAGCAGTCAATATGAGCAAAGAGAACGGCTGTCACTTATGAACTCATTTAGTAATAAGCGGAATGGCGAAAGAGTTTTGTAAGCTACTGCTTAGTAGCGCACTAAAACTCGTTTAAACTAAAGTAATTATGTAGTCGCATGTGTTACGTTTCTATAGATCCCAAAGGCCCACAAATCATTCTCACTATTCGGTCTTTCAATTCCAACTCTTTATTTATTTGATATACACGTAAATGTTGAAAGGAATGCCCAAAGTTGGTAAAAAGTTGTTTGTAAATGAGCAGCTGTTAGCAACATATACATATACATACTTACATTTAAGGATAAGAATTTACCGATGGTAGCTAACGAGATAAAGCCGTAACCATTTTAATTACCCCAACCGTAACCATAATAATAACCGTAACCATAATAATAACCCCAACCGTAACCATTTAATTACCCCAACCGTAACCATAATAATAACCGTAACCATAATAATAAATAATAATAATCATAACAATAATCGTAACCATAATAATAACTAATAATACTTAATCATAACAATAATCGTAACCATAATAATAACTAATAATACTTAATCATAACAATAACCGTAACCATAATAATAACCGTAACCATAATAATAAATAATAATAATCATAACAATAATCGTAACCATAATAATAACTAATAATACTTAATCATAACAATAACCGTAACCATAATAATAACCGTAAATAACAATAACCGTAATCATAACAATAATTGTAACCATAATAATAACCGTAACCATAATAATAACCGTAACCATAATAATAACCGTAACCATAATAATAACCGTAACCATAATAATAACCGTAACCATAATAATAACCGTAAATAACAATAACCGTAATCATAACAATAATCGTAACCATAATAATAACCGTAACCATAATAATAACCGTAACCATAATAATAACCGTAACCATAATAATAACCGTAACCATAATAATAACCGTAACCATAATAATAACCGTAACCATAATAATAACCGTAAATAACAATAACCGTAATCATAATAATAATCGTAACCATAATAATAACCGTAACCATAATAATAACCCCAACCGTAACCATTTTAATTACCCCAACCGTAACCATAATAATAACCGTAACCATAATAATAAATAATAATAATCATAACAATAATCGTAACCATAATAATAACTAATAATACTTAATCATAACAATAATCGTAACCATAATAATAACTAATAATACTTAATCATAACAATAACCGTAACCATAATAATAACCGTAACCATATTAATAAATAATAATAATCATAACAATAATCGTAACCATAATAATAACTAATAATACTTAATCATAACAATAACCGTAACCATAATAATAACCGTAACCATAATAATAACCGTAACCATAATAATAACCGTAAATAGCAATAACCGTAATCATAATAATAATCGTAACCATAATAATAACCGTAACCATAATAATAACCCCAACCGTAACCATTTTAATTACCCCAACCGTAACCATAATAATAACCGTAACCATAATAATAAATAATAATAATCATAACAATAATCGTAACCATAATAATAACCGTAACCATAATAATAAATAATAATAATCATAACAATAATCGTAACCATAATAATAACTAATAATACTTAATCATAACAATAACCGTAACCATAATAATAACCGTAAATAACAATAACCGTAATCATAACAATAATTGTAACCATAATAATAACCGTAACCATAATAATAACCGTAACCATAATAATAACCGTAACCATAATAATAACCGTAACCATAATAATAACCCCAACCGTAACCATTTTAATTACCCCAACCGTAACCATAATAATAACCGTAACCATAATAATAAATAATAATAATCATAACAATAATCGTAACCATAATAATAACCGTAACCATAATAATAAATAATAATAATCATAACAATAATCGTAACCATAATAATAACTAATAATACTTAATCATAACAATAACCGTAACCATAATAATAACCGTAAATAACAATAACCGTAATCATAACAATAATTGTAACCATAATAATAACCGTAACCATAATAATAACCGTAACCATAATAATAACCGTAACCATAATAATAACCGTAACCATAATAATAACCGTAAATAACAATAACCGTAATCATAACAATAATCGTAACCATAATAATAACCGTAACCATAATAATAACCGTAACCATAATAATAACCGTAACCATAATAATAACCGTAAATAACAATAACCGTAATCATAATAATAATCGTAACCATAATAATAACCGTAACCATAATAATAACCGTAACCATAATAATAACCGTAACCATAATAATAACCGTAACCATAATAATAATAATAACCGTAACCATAATAATAACCGTAATCATAATAATAATCGTAACCATAATAATAACCGTAACCATAATAATAACCGTAACCATAATAATAACCGTAACCATAATAATAACTAATAATAACCGTAACCATAATAATAAGAAACGTAACCATAACAATAACCGTAACCATAACAATAATCGTAACCATAGTAACCCGGATAAGAACCGTTACCAAATATGATACTGTAATTCGTTTTATTTTAATATGTGTTTTTTTTAAATTTTTTTAACATATTTTTTTATTGTTATTATTATTTTTTCAAATATTTTAGGAAAGCATTAAATCCAAAAATAACCCAAACGTTCAAGCTCATAATCGTTTCTCGCTGCAGCCAGCAACTAATCAACCAAAGCGCTTGGCCATACACCATTTTCGCTCACGCTTTAAAATAGTCCACTTTTAAGTTAGTAAAAGTATTCTTCATGCCAAGTTGATTTATTGCAGCAGCTCACACTTTGACTCGTGCCGCCAGCATACAAAGTCAAGCATAACTTCGGTGTCGGCGCCATAAATATTTTCATACTTTTCAAGCAGCCCAAAATTTCATTTATGAGTGACTTTTCAAGCAGCCCAAAATTTCATTTATGAGTGAACTTGGGGCGTGAGTTATGAATTTTTAAGAGCTCTCATTGCTCAGCGAGTCAAGTCAAGTCAAGTTTAAAGAGTGTATAAAGTTATAAAATAATTTAAACACTGGCACGTGATTAGAATGCAATTGGATGCCAAGATAGCGAAAATGTAGACATTTAATGATAAAATGTGAAAAGGAAAAATAGAAAAAGAGATAATAAAAAAGAAGAAATTTGCTGAAAAGTGAATGTTAACTAAAGCAAAATTCAATAAATTTTTGAAAATTCTGCTTGTGTGTATGTATAAAATTTGTTGCATTCAATTTATTTCATATTTTCTTGATACTTTATATGCTGGTTAATGCTAATGGCAAGCTTTTGGCCATTTATCGAAGTCATTTTTGTACAGAAAGCTGCTCGTTACTAAAAGCCGCACTGACAAGTTGAGAAAAAGAAAAATGATTCGTGCAAAGTACCTACGTGCTTTTGGTCAATGCGCTTCAAGTGAAAAATGCAATTTTTCAAAGCATAGCAAAATTCAACGAAGCAAATGACCAAAAAAAAAACGAAGAAATCAGAGATCTGATGTGACTGAAGTGAAAAAAGACGGAGAAACAAGAGAAGTATTACATTGTGGCAGTGTGTATGCTATTTGACCACAAAATGCTTGCAGTGTACCGATGCTTCTTTGCTACCTAAAACCTACCTATTACTCCTTCACTTGATTTGTAATACATTTTTTAAGACAGCTATACAATTACTTATAAATTCTGCTCATTTTTTATGACTTCAATTAATAATTCATCCATTCCACTTAAAACTTTGTTTAGATTCTGGGCGTAATGTTGTGATTTGAGTGGAATTTAACTTGAAACTATTACTAAGGAGTGCTAAGTAATGAAGCACAAGTAGAAGAATTGATTCTAGGAAGACTTCATAGAGAAAGAAAGTAAATGAAAATGAGATGAAATGAATTAAGGTGTCCCATCTCTAAACATATGCATATGTACATCTGTCTATATGTTAGTGGCCGTATCACTCAAAAACTGCTGAATGGAATTGAATGGATTTTTCTCTATTGCATTTCTAGACGTCCAACTTAAAACTTCAGATATACTTAATTTCGAAAAATCGGCCGTTTCTAAAGTTATCGGCCGATGTCGAAGTTAACGACCAATACTTGGACCATACCTCTATAGTACGACACCCCCTATAGGCATATTGATTATTAACAAGCAAAATTTTTGTGAACGACTTTCTTTCCCGAGACGTCCAACTTTTTATCATCGAAAGTTATTCGACGTGCGACTCTTGGTAGTAGGGGGAGTGAAACAGGTCAATTTGGTGCCTAAAGTGGGTCCGACGACCAAAATATGTCAAAACAACGTCATCAAAATATTTACTAATAGCAAGCTAGTTTTTTTTACAGTTCGTGGGGCATAATTCAACAGCGTTATTGTCCTACAAAAATTATTTATTTTATTTCAAAGTCATCCCTTGGATGACAAATAAAATTAAAAAATAAAATCAAAATAAAATAAAATCAAATAAAATAAAATAAAGTTTAAAAAAATATAAAAAAAGTAGAATTAAAAAAATTTAAATTAAAAATATGTAATAAAAAATATTAAAAAGCTAAAAAATACAATTAAAAAAAAATTAAAAAAAAAAAACAAAATAATTAAAAAAAGCTAAAAAAAATAAAATTAAAAAAAATAAAGTAGAATAAAATAAAACAAAAAATAAAATAAATTTAAATTAATAGAATAAAATTAAATTGAAGAACATATATATAAAATAAAATATAATAAATTAAGAAAAAATAAAATTAAATTAAAAAAAAATAAACAAAAAAATGTTACTTAATTGAATAAGATTAGATTAAACTAAATTAAATTAAATAAAAATAATACAACTTCAAGAATAAGCATTTTGGGATTTAACCTTTCCCTTTGATTGATAAATGATGTTGAGAGTTGTTCTGAAATGTGGTTCTTTTTAAGTCAAGTTCTGAGATACTGACGATGTCCATTGAGATATTGAATTCACCTTCCTCCTTCCTCAACGTTTTCATGTACAAGAATTAATCAGACATCTTAATGTTGTTAAAACCCAACCCATATTATAACGACAGAAAATCATTGACTTGGAATGCTGCGAATGGAATTTACTTGTACACATTAAAAACTTTTATTTTTATTGCATGAATTTATTACGCCTTTCTTTCATTAAAAAGTCGGCAACCTGCAACCACGCACAATTTAAGGATTTTATATACATTGGCGCTATGCAAAGCTCAGCAGAAGGCATGCAAATAGGTGCACGCACACACCTACACACATTTATAATAAAGTCGAATAAAAATCGAAAGTGCAATCAATATTCTTAATGGCCAACATTCACATGTTTCACGCACTCACGCACACCCACACATTTTAAGTATGCATAAACTTATTATTGGCACATTTGCTTTCTGCTTGACTTTCACCTTTACCTTCACAATTTCGCTGAGGAGATGAATTTTAAGGTCGTGGTGCTGGTTAATGTAAAAAATTTTAATTTTCAATTTCTTTTTTTTGGCCCTTTCTCTCTTTGCTCATTTCTTATTGAAATAATTTACTCCATTGATTTCCATTTCTGTTTAAAGTTTGTTTGTGCTATTCTGCAAATGAAAATCTTGCCTTAGGTGCAAGGTAAATATTGAAAAAATCCACACTTTATTTGCAAAGATTCACCATGGCGTATGATGAATAGTAATTACAAGGGGCCGAGTTAAAGTTATTCACAGAAATTGAAATTTTTGGCTTTATTTCAAATTGTTTTACTTTATTATTTTTTTATTTTATTTTATTTTTTTTTTTTTTTATTTTATATTATTTTATTTTATTTTATTTTATATTATTTTATTTTATTTTATTTTATTTTATTTTATTTTATTTTATTTTATTTTATTTTATTTTATTTTATTTTATTTTATTTTATTTTATTTTATTTTATTTTATTTTATTTTATTTTATTTTATTTTATTTTATTTTATTTTATTTTATTTTATTTTATTTTATTTTATTTTATTTTATTTTATTTTATTTTATTTTATTTTAATTTATTTTATTTTATTTTATTTTATTTTATTTTATTTTATTTTATTTTATTTTATTTTATTTTATTTTATTTTATTTTATTTTATTTTATTTTATTTTATTTTATTTTATTTTATTTTATTTTATTTTATTTTATTTTATTTTATTTTATTTTATTTTATTTTATTTTATTTTATTTTATTTTATTTTATTTTATTTTATTTTATTTTATTATATTTCATTTCATTTTATTTTATTTTATTTTATTTTATTTTATTTTATTTTATTTTATTTTATTTTATTTTATTTTATTTTATTTTATTTTATTTTATTTTATTTTATTTTATTTTATTTTATTTTATTTTATTTTATTTTATTTTATTTTATTTTATTTTATTTTATTTTATTTTATTTTATTTTATTTTATTTTATTATATTTCATTTCATTTTATTTTATTTTATTTTTTTTTATATTTTTGTTTGAATTTATTTTATTTTTTTTATATTTTTTTATTTTATTAATTTTTAATTTATTTATTTTAATTTATTTTAGAAAACAGGCGGCGAAATATTCCAAAATTAAATTTATTTATTTTTTTTTATTTAATTTTACTCTCCGTAAAACATGTTACTCGTAAACTCGTCAGTGACCTTTTTCTTAAATTACAATGCATAACTTTAGGCGTTATTTTTCTGCCTATAATCCGAACTCTAGTGATTACCAAAATTACCTTAAACGCTTTGCATGCTTAAGAAACTTTTTAAGAAGTCTAAATGAAAATTTATTTGAAGCTTCCTGCCGCCTCCTTTACATTTTTTTTTTTTACATTTTCACAATTTTTTGGGCACCAAAAAGTAGGCCAAATAAAGTGCTAAAAAGCCGCTGATGGCTATCAAGCTCATATGTCACATCCTTTGAATGTGTATCAACACCTACTTTGTAGTAAAATCCACCCGCACACAGTAACTTCCTACGTGCTAAGTGATTCTGCCAAACTTCTAGAAGCGTAACATGTCTAACCTACTTTCGAGCTACTAACTCAGACGCCAAAGCAGGCAAGTTGAGCAAGGATAGTAGTTAAATTTTCTTGAAATATTTCTAGATTCCACGCAAAAGTGAAATTAGAAGTTCACTTATGTATATATATGTACATACTCACATCCATATGCACATTTTAATGGTGGCATGGCATGTCGCACTAACTAAAAGCGCAGCGCAGTTATTCATGAAATGCAGCCAAACAAAGCAACAGGCTGTCAATAAAAAGTTCGTTTGCACAACAAAACCAAAACAAACTGTGGAATCGCATGAGTGAGTTGCGTTTTAAATGTACCTCTTTGTGCTTGCAATTGCGTTGAAAAGCGCGCTTCGACGAAATTGTAACTCTCTGTATAAAAATGTGCCTTTTTTGCACATTTTTCGTTCTAAATTATTTCTACTTTGAATTAGTTTGAGGGCGGGAAAAAATACACGGAAAAATGCCAACAGCAAAATTAGAGCAAGAGCAGTAGGCGTTGGAATTCTCCTTGTTTGTGTTTCGTTACGAAAAACTTCTTTTTTGAACGAATTCCATCACTTTACAGTTCTTTAAATAAAAAAAGCACATCTGTACACCCGGAAGAAGTGTAACCTGCTTGAAAATAAACCAAGGAATGTTTTAAAAAATGTTAATTTTATTATTCTCCCACCTTTGAAATCTGAGCGGTCATTGATTCCATTATTACCAGAAGACACAAAATTTGGATAGTTATAACTTTTGTCGTTATTGCTTTCGGTGTGGTTCGACCAAATATTAAAACTAATATAAGACAGCAAAAATTATACGTTTGCTACTTTGTTAGACAAAAAAGTTTGCTTGCTAGAGCGTGCTACAGCTTCTAACTATAGTAAAATGAAAGTTTTGATTCTTTTCTAACGATTTCTGAAAAAATTGTTTGCTCATATTTGCCCCCATTTAAGTAAACTTGTATCAAAAACGTAAAGTTACTTAAATTTTCATGAAAGTGCAAAATGTTGCGAATGCGTAAAATTTTTTTGTTGATGAATGTGGAGGCATAGAGAAACAACCGTCGGCTGATTTCAACCAGTTTTGGTGCAGTCTGCAACTTGTATGAGGGTAAATTAGCCGTTTCATGAAGATAACTTGCTATTTGAGGTAGGTCTAAGGTGGGTTGTAGGTCTAAGGCCCGGGTAGGTTTAAACCACAGACTTCCTTCCCCCGAGATGCCAAAATTTTTTATCGTCGAAACATGTCAATTCGGTGTGTTAAATTTTTTTGTGAATTTTATGATCATGCCATTAGCTGCCACTGTCGTATCCAACTCAGTAACATATGTGTCCTACAAATAAGTTTTTCTACATTTCGTTGTCAGTGATGGGCATAATCAAATAGCGTTTTATCTTACAAGATTTGTGCGCCATGCAGCTAGTCCCCCGCCCCAAAGTCCTCAATTTGATATCAAACTTTTACAAGCTAGTTTTTGTACAATTCGGCCTTTGATGTAGGCAAAATGAAGAATAACTTCTACCTTTTTATGTTTCAAATCTCTAAAATTCAAATATTTCTTTTTCATCTTCCCAGGTGCCATTATATTCGGCTCCGATCAAGAAGTACGCGAAGTAATGCGAGCTGTACGACGTAACAATGCGACTGGCGCTTTTTCATGGATCGGTTCGGATGGGTGGAGTGCGCGCAATCTCGTATCCGACGGCAATGAGCCGGAGGTGAGTAATTGTACACATACATAATTGAATGGTGAGCGCGCAAAGCAAGCATGATATTTTTTGTTTATGTAATAACCAGTTCGGTAAGCATACAAACCAGGTTTACTCACATGAGTGCGCCGGATATGGCCACTTAAAATGCTGTTTACCCCAAAAGGCGCAACAAAAGCAAACAAAAAGGGGGAAAACAAACACATACATTCCTACCGCATACCTGCATACAGTCATATGAGCCTATGTTTAAACAATATATGCAAATTATGGGTATGAGGATGTTCAAGGGGAAGTTAAATAAAACAACATGATTACTTCCGTTGTAGCAAAAACATATTTATATTTGTACAGAGGCATATGGATTAGTACGGCTGTATGTGTGTGTGTATTTGCAACTCTTTTGTGTTAAAGTATATGGTTTTTAAAAACACACACATACACACATACAAATATTGCGGTATATGCTCAAGTTACAAACGAGCTTTAAATTGATTAATGAATTGCTGTCGAAATCACTTAACGACTACAACGTCAACAGGGGAATAATCATGGTTTAGGTGTTTACTGGTGGTAATGTTGGTAAGTGAAGTTTAGTGTGAAATCCATTTAGTTATCAATCAATGCTAGTGCGTGAAAGCAATGATCGAGTTCTAGAAAAGGGTTGGTTTTGTTTGGAAAAACTTTTTACTACGATTTCGTGACAACTTTTTTTTTACCTGACTAGTGTGAACAATCAATTCACGTTCGAATTTTGAACTTTAATAGGTAAAGAGTTTAAGAGATTTAAATATATATGTAGTTTGTTACATACATACTTCCCTTTTTGGCTACCGTTAACGTACATATATTTAGTATATACATTAGAGCGTACCAAAACTGCACGGAAAAGTTTGGCACCGTAAACTGTGTAGCAGCTTATACCATTTTCGCGAAAAAGTCCATTAAGGCTTCGAAAAACACATAACTGTGCAACAAATATCTACCTTTTAATTTTTATAAGGACAACAGGATCCATAACAAGGATGTAAAAAAATGTATTCATAAGAAAAGGACATTGGGAATTTCAAAAGTAGTTTAGTAGACATGTTTTCTAGCAACCATAATTTTGTATATCATGAAATTTTGCAATTATAGTGCACTTTTTATAAGTCATACACGGCGTATGAGTGACATTTAGTTATTTAAGTAAGAAAAGTTTTCCGAAACGGATTGAGATATCGAAATAAAACTTACACTACACTCGAATCTCATGAAAAATGTATTGCAAACAATTTAAAAAAAATACCCTTATTTATGGCCAGCTTTTGGTGCACATTTTATATTTTTTTTTTTTCATATTTGCATATTTTTTAAAAATTCCGACGTAACATAAAACTTTTCACACCAGCAGATTTTATAATAGAAATGGATATGACATGAACTGAATATGTTAAAGTTATATAACAAACTCTACTCTATACATTTCTCTCAGTTGTGATATGCATAACCTTTTTTCGGAGAATTTCGTTGTGATTGATGGCAGATTAATTGAAATTAATAGTATGTAAAATTTAGCAGGAAAAGTAAAAACAGACTGTGTAAGGTGGGTTCATTTTAAAAATGGCATATAAAATAAAGTAAAATAAAATAAAATAAAATAAAATAAAATAAAATAAAATAAAATAAAATAAAATAAAATAAAATAAAATAAAATAAAATAAAATAAAATAAAATAAAATAAAATAAAATAAAATAAAATAAAATAAAATAAAATAAAATAAAATAAAATAAAATAAAATAAAATAAAATAAAATAAAATAAAATAAAATAAAATAAAATAAAATAAAATAAAATAAAATAAAATAAAATAAAATAAAATAAAATAAAATAAAATAAAATAAAATAAAATAAAATAAAATAAAATAAAATAAAATAAAATAAAATAAAATAAAATAAAATAAAATAAAATAAAATAAAATAAAATAAAATAAAATAAAATAAAATAAAATAAAATAAAATAAAATAAAATAAAATAAAATAAAATAAAATAAAATAAAATAAAATAAAATAAAATAAAATAAAATAAAATAAAATAAAATAAAATAAAATAAAATAAAATAAAATAAAATAAAATAAAATAAAATAAAATAAAATAAAATAAAATAAAATAAAATAAAATAAAATAAAATAAAATAAAATAAAATAAAATAAAATAAAATAAAATAAAATAAAATAAAATAAAATAAAATAAAATAAAATAAAATAAAATAAAATAAAATAAAATAAAATAAAATAAAATAAAATAAAATAAAATAAAATAAAATAAAATAAAATAAAATAAAATAAAATAAAATAAAATAAAATAAAATAAAATAAAATAAAATAAAATAAAATAAAATAAAATAAAATAAAATAAAATAAAATAAAATAAAATAAAATAAAATAAAATAAAATAAAATAAAATAAATAAATTAAAAAAAAATAAAAAAAAAATAAAATAAAATAAAATAAAATAAAACAAAATAAAATAAAATAAAATAAAATAAAATAAAATAAAATAAAATAAAATAAAATAAATAAATTAAAAAAAAATAAAAAAAAAATAAAATAAAATAAAATAAAACAAAATAAAATAAAATAAAATAAAATAAAATAAAATAAAATAAAATAAAATAAAATAAAATAAAATAAAATAAAATAAGATAAAATAAAAAAATCAAATAAAATAAAATTAAAGTGTCTGTTGGTTATTTGTAAAGGGATACTTTGCTTGAGACAGGGGGTCTAAACATATCAATTGACATAAAAATAAACAAACCAAGAAATAAAAAAAATCTTTCGCACTCACATTTCATAAATATTAAAGACTAGTCTAGAACTGGAAATATTACTAAAAAAATACATTACCTTTTTTCCCTTACTTCAGGTGGAAGGCACTCTATCTGTACAACCACAAGCAAATCCCGTAAAAGGCTTTGAAGAATATTTTCTCAGCCTGACTGTGGAGAATAATCAACGAAATCCTTGGTTTGTGGGTGAGTACTTGGCACATTCAGAAATAAAAACAGCTGTGACATTTACGAGTATATAAGAGACAGGTTTAGTTTTGCTAAATTCTTCGTGGTCTCGAGCACTTTTTATTTCTTCCCTCAATAATCAACAATCACGTAGACGCAACTTGTAGCTTGCCAGTGACATCATTACTTATGTACTCTTTTATGCTTCTTTCAGAATTCTGGGAGGACCATTTTCAATGCCGTTATCCTGGTAGCTTAAGCACACCATACAATAACTACAATAACACCTGCACTACCAAAGAGCGTCTATCGAAAAATACTGACTTTGAGGGTCAACTGCAATTTGTTAGCGATGCTGTGATGGCATTTGCGTATGCGTTACGGTAAGCTAGTCAAGCAAAGAATGGCAGATAATGAAATGAAATAAAATCCAAAATATACTTTTAAGTGTGCTTAACAACAAATAGATACTTTAAAACCTGTCAATGCTAAACATTTATTTAGCTTATTTTACTGTAAATCAATTTTTTTGCCAAACTTATGTGCTGATTATGTAAAGTACTGACTTACTTCATTTGAATTTTCGTGTTTTTTTCCTTTCAGGGATATGCATCGTGATCTATGTGGTGTGGCGGACGACCTTCGCTTTGTGAAGCTATGCGACCGACCAAAGGCGCAGATTTGCTTAAATATTTACGAAAAGTTCAATTTCAAGGTGAGTAAATGTGTGGAAGTTCTTTGAGGTGAACTTCAAAGTTTGTCTGCTCAATAAAATCAAAAATTTTATGTAAAAAAAATTTTATTAGTCAGATAAATTTCAAAGGTCCCTGGAGAAGACGATGTGAATAATTTTGAAGTCGTATTCACCAAAAATTCAACTTTAACTTAGTAAGCAATAACCAATAGTGTCGGTGACTAAAAAATGTTTAATCTTAAAGTTGTATTTACTACAAAGTACCAGATGCCACTATAGCGGCACTTAAAAGACGTGGAAAATTTTTCAACTGCATTGAAACTCTTAACCTTAAGTTAACGGTTGTTTTGACAAAAAAAATTGTTCTCTAAGTATATAAACTAAAATAAGTGTTATTTTAACACCAAAAGGAGTCAAAGTAAAAATATAAAAAAAAACTATTTTTCAGAGTTCTTATATTGATTTCACCGAGAGTCGATTTCAGGTGTCTTGAATGCTCAACCCAGGTGTCTACCATAATGCCATCGTATACTTATACTTGCCAGCGTCCAATTAAAGCTTTGTTCTATGACAGAATGACAGTATCTTCGCTGTTGGATAAACTGCAGGAGTTTGTTGTTTTTAAAATTACTGTTCCAATGTACTGAATGGTTATTCACTGACTAGTTTCTATGTGACCCAGCACGTCAACGGAGTGTTTTATCCTGTCTGGTTGGTATCGAACCTCACAGACTGCAAATTAAATTAAGTTAATCTAATTTAAATTAAATTAATTAAGTCAAAATAAAACTAGTTGCAAAATGCAATCAAGAATTAATACCAGAACTAGCTCTTCAGATTTCAACACATCATAACGCCATCTCAGTTATCGCAGTAATTACTTGCAACAATCTCACGTGCAGCTTTCAAGGCGATCCAAACAGCTGTTGTAACTTGCGAATGACGTCTTTGTTGCTGTTTTGCTGTTGTTATTATTGTTGTTGCTGTTGATGCGTACATCGTACATATTTCCATTGTCACGCTAAAAGCATTCAAGTAGAAAATTGGCTTTGCTGTCACGCTCAATTCTGAGTTCCTCCAATTCAGCTGTTGCCACCAGCGCGTCATTACTACATATCATCATATCTCAACGTTGCTCATCACGCTCAAATTACACAACATCCGGTAAGAGGCAGCAAGAGCAGCCATTTGACAACAACGCTACTGCTGCTGCTTATCATTGAATTGAAAATGAAACTCAATAAATTATTTTATAATCATTTGCAGAAGGGAAGAGCGCAAGAGAGAGTAAGAGTGGGTGAGTGAAAAATATAAAGTACAAAATTGTGCGTCCACATGGAAAGGGTCCAATAAATGCTAACGAAGCACTGCATAAGTTGTGATAAAAATGTAAATATATATGAAAGTAATAACAACAAAGCGAGAGCAACTAATAATTGAAATATGCGCTGAGAAGGAAAAAAAACAGCAACAAGGCACATGCATTAATGTAGAGGAGTGTAAAGGGATTTTTTTTGAGTGTGTGTGAGCGTTTGAACGTGAGTGTGTGTTGTGTTTTGATTAGATTTGCATGGGCCTTTTCTAACTTTTTCAAAGTTTTCATGTTCAAATGGTGGCTCAACTGATTGATGCTTATGTTTGGCGCGCTGGTTGCTGATAAAGAAAATTGGCTGTGATGAAAATAAATAGGCGCATTAGGGATTCAACCCTTCAAATTTAAAAATTTTGCCGGCAAAAAAAAACACCGCAAATGGAAAATTGTTATTAAAACTTTTGATAGCGGAAGCAAGGTGGGGAGAAAATTGATACAACTTTTTTAAATCCTCCGGCAATTTTTTCCAGCAATTGCTCATGCCCTAATTGGTTATATAGGCAAAGTAAACTAATTTGTTTATCCAGAAAATAAGAGAAGTTTTCGAAAGTTGAAAAAAGTAATAAATTGCCCATTTTCAAAGAAAAATGGTAAAAGGTGGCTGTTGGGAATTACAAATTATCAAAAACCCATTTTTTAGAATTTCCGATCAAAAAATTTGTTTTCAAGTATTTTTTAATTGGCGAAATATTTTTAAATATTTTTTTTTCTGTTCTTTTCAGGTCTAAGCGGCGATAATTTTCGTTTCGATGGCAATGGTGATGGTCCAGCCCGTTATAATATTATACACTTCAAACAGTCTGCAGCGGGTCTGTATCACTGGGTAAAAGTGGGTGAATATTATGAGGGCGAATTGCGGTTGAATATGACAGGTGAGTAATGATAAGAATATAAAACAAGTGTAACAGTTTTCATGTAAAATTAACACTTTTAAAGGTTATTATTTTTCACCACTATCACTCATGTTATTTTAACATGAAGCTCATGTTGAATAACTTCAGTTCGTGTTAAATTAACACGACTCCTGTAAAATTAACATGAAGCCTATGTTGAAAAACTTGACTTCGTGTTAAATTAACATGACTCTGTGTTAAGTTAACATTATTTCCTCTTAATTTAAAATGATTTTTTTTTAAACATCATGTCTTCCTAAACTAATAAACAATGACTATTAGATCAACTGTTAACTTCATTTTTTTGTTTAATTTTATTATTTTAATTATTTTCTTTTATTTTAATTTTTATTTTATTTTATTTTATTTTATTTTACTTTATTTTATTTTATTTTATTTTATTTTATTTTATTTTATTTTATTGTATTTTATTTTATTTTATTTTATTTTATTTTATTTTATTTTATTTTATTTTATTTTATTTTATTTTATTTTATTTTATTTTATTTTATTTTATTTTATTTTATTTTATTTTATTTTATTTTATTTTATTTTATTTTATTTTATTTTATTTTATTTTATTTTATTTTATTTTATTTTACTTTATTTTATTTTATTTTATTTTATTTTATTTTATTTTATTTTATTTTATTTTATTTTATTTTATTTTATTTTATTTTATTTTATTTTATTTTATTTTATTTTATTTTATTTTATTTTATTTTATTTTATTTTATTTTATTTTATTTTATTTTATTTTATTTTATTTTATTTTATTTTATTTTATTTTATTTTATTTTATTTTATTTTATTTTATTTTATTTTATTTTCTTTTATTTTATTTTATTTTATTTTATTTTATTTTATTTTATTTTATTTTATTTTATTTTATTTTATTTTATTTTATTTTATTTTATTTTATTTTATTTTATTTTATTTTATTTTATTTTATTTTATTTTATTTTATTTTATTTTATTTTATTTTATTTTATTTTATTTTATTTTATTTTATTTTATTTTATTTTATTTTATTTTATTTTATTTTATTTTATTTTATTTTATTTTATTTTATTTTATTTTATTTTATTTTATTTTATTTTATTTTATTTTATTTTATTTTATTTTATTTTATTTTATTTTATTTTATTTTATTTTATTTTATTTTATTTTATTTTATTTTATTTTATTTTATTTTATTTTATTTTATTTTATTTTATTTTATTTTATTTTATTTTATTTTATTTTATTTTATTTTATTTTATTTTATTTTATTTTATTTTATTTTATTTTATTTTATTTTATTTTATTTTATTTTATTTTATTTTATTTTATTTTATTTTATTTTATTTTATTTTATTTTATTTTATTTTATTTTATTTTATTTTATTTTATTTTATTTTATTTTATTTTATTTTATTTTATTTTATTTTATTTTATTTTATTTTATTTTATTTTATTTTATTTTATTTTATTTTATTTTATTTTATTTTACTTTATTTTATTTATAGGTTTTTACTAGAAATACTTGACTCATTCAACATATTTACCACGCTAAGCTCTGCAATTTGTAGCACAAATCACACTTCAATCTTCCTTGAATGGCTGGTTAGCTTTCAACATATTGGAACTTATTTTACGACCATATCAAAGTTCATTGTATTTTTACCCATTCTTTCGGATTATAAGTTCAAACATTTACGTGCACTTGAGCTCTGCTTCTTTGCTCCTTTTTGCTGCTTTCTCCTTGTTAACTTACATGTACTTTCCAGTTAGGGTATCATTCCAATCGTATTCTTTATTTAGCGCCAACTTACTAAAAGCATAGATACACTAAATGGCTTAATCGCGGTTTAGTAAGCATTTGTATTCATTCATATTGTAATAATAGAGAGCGAATGTATTTTTGAGTAAAATATCAATCTACTTCAGAATAGTTTTCAAGACCTAACCTAACTCAGAATTTTCGCTTGTTTTGAAACTTAGTATCACTGTTAACAAATTTATTGAGATCGATGTGCGATGCTCGGACTAATTTTAAATTTCCTCTTTAATCCAAATAAGCTTCTCATCTGTCAGGCCTTAATATTATTTTCCACAGTTTTTTTCCTTCTTCTTTCTAAAACTAAACACAAACTCCTCTTTTCTCTTTTTTGCAGAAGTACAATTCAAACTTTTGGATCCGAAACCACCTGAGTCAGTTTGCAGTTTGGACTGTGAGCGTGGACAAGCCAAGAAGTATGTGGAGGGCGAGAGTTGTTGTTGGCATTGCTTCAATTGTTCAACGTATCAAGTAAGTTCAGGCAAATTTGCTGTGGTCACTTTGAGAAATGACATTGAAGTAAATAAAATAATTTGTAGCTGCATATTATCAGAGTTCATAGAAAAACACACCAACACATTGAAACTAACACATACACACACACAAGTGCTTATGCACTTTTAAACGCACCAGAATGCAAGCGTATGAGTATGCTCTGTGGGTGTGGGTGTTAAATGCGTGAAACTGTGCTGATAAATTGAAAAGCTTGTAGCGTAATTGATTTACTTGTTTTATATTAGTAATCGTTTTCTTATAGCGCACTCTGTTTGTGCTTATATTTGATTGTGTGCATATCAGCGCCAACTGCAGCTGCTAGATTGGATTCTGGTTTAGAAAATTACATTGCAGTAAATTGAATTCATTTGGTTCATTGGAAAAATTTCCATATAATCGGATGATTTTCTTCTGCTTTAAAATTTTGATTACGCAAGTTGGTTGTTGAGATTTTTCCTACGATGTATGACGAGGATGTGCACTTCGCGTGGGAAAAAATTATTAAAAATTAAATTAAAATACAACTAAATTGAATTGAAATAAGTTTTATTAATTAGGCTTATTTCTTCGTAGCAATTGCGAAAAGAATGCAAAATTACCCCAAAATTATCCCATATTGGTTCTAATACGACCCCAAAATGATCCCAAATTGACACCAAAATGATTCTAAAATTACCCCGAATTGACCCCAAAACTAACCCCAATATGACCCAAAATTATTCAAAACTGCCCACAAAATTATCCTAATATGACCCGAAAATTACCCCAAATTATCCATAAAATGATCCCAAATTGACCCCAAATCTACCCCAATATGATCCCAAAATAATTCCAAAATGACCTAAACATGTTCCCAAAATTATTCCCAAAAATCATCCTAATTTGAACCCAAAATGACCCCAAAAAAACCCCAAATGATCCCAAAATGACCCAAAATGATCCTAAAATTACTCTATAATGACCTCAAAACTATCTTAAAATGGCCCCAATATTACCTCAAAATTATCCCAAATCAACCAAAAAATCTTTCCAAGATTATCCCAAATTAACCCCAACATAATCCGAAAAGAAAACCCTAAATTGACACCAAAAGTTATCCTAAAATTACCCCACTGACTCGATCCCTTACAATCTTACACTTACATGTAAAAGCGAAGCGTAACTTTCTTGGATTATCCCCAGCGCAAAGGTGTTTCCACATCAAAAAGTTGTCCGATGGTGAAATTAATTTAATTTGAGCATGAAAATTATGCTCGAAATGAGCATGGATGCTCCAAGTTATTACATTTTCCTTCTCGAAGAAAATGATGTCAATAAATTCCTCGTCTGATTTGATTTAATTTTTTGCTCTAGTAACTACATAGGAAATCAACTTATGCTGTCATATGTCAATGATTTCTACAATGGCATATGTGCATAAGTTTTTCAACTATGAAACACCAGCTATGTATATCTGCTCAGCACTTTATTAAATTTAAGCAACCTTATTAACCTTTTTTTTCTACCTTTTCCCTACTCTCCTCATTTACTTTAGATTCGTCATCCTATCGATGAGACTCAATGTTTGACTTGTCAGTTGGGTACATTACCCGATGCCACTAAACAGGTCTGTCAACAAATACCGGAAGTTTATTTGCGACCCGAATCCGCTTGGGCGATTGGTGCAATGACATTCAGTGCCACTGGTATTTTCGTTACGCTCTTTGTTGTTGGCGTTTTTATGCGGTGAGTAGGCTTTAAGAAAAAGGACATGTCTATTTGTTGCTTTTGTGTATTTTATTTCAACTTTATGTGAACTTGGAATTCGGTTTGATTTACTTACTACTTTGATCTCAAACTGCCAAGTGTTGACAACGATTGATTGTTCCTTCCTGTTTAACTTATTTTGAAATTTTTCTTGTTGTCGTTAATTAAATATTTAAGCTTTTTTAGTGCTCATTCTTTATTTCTCTTTATTTCCCCATTTTATGCCTTTTTTATGATTTTTTTATGTGCCATTTCTAAAACTTTATTTGCTATTATATTTAAAGTGAACACTATTAGCAGTGTTTTTGTTTATTTTGCATGGCATTTTTTTATTGCTTTTGTCCTTTCTCTGTAAAAGAGCTTTTTTTTATTGTTTACATCTTGCCTTTGCCGAGGCTCAACAAAAAACTTGAAATGACGCTCCAGCAGCGAAGTGGGCAGTCGCTTAATATCTGCAAATAAATAGCTTCAGACCCGAGGCAATAAACAAAAAAGGGAATGATTGTCCTATTCATTTTATTTATTTAAAGAGTTTTTTGTTATTTGGGTTTTCTTTTATCTTTTTTTTTCTTGCATTTTTTAATTTTATTTTCTGATATTTCAAAAATGTCATTGCTCTTACTTCGCTACCATTTTCAAACTTATTTTATTCTTCTTCTTATTCTCATTGTTTTACAGTCACAATGATACTCCCATCGTACGCGCTTCTGGTCGCGAGTTGAGCTATATTTTACTCGCTGGTATATTGATGTGTTATTCCGTTACATTTGCATTGGTGTTGAAGCCCACAAATATAGTTTGTGCATTTCAACGGTAAGTCGCACAGATTAAAGATGATTTTTATATATGTATGGAGAAAATAACTTAATAAATAAAAAAATTAAGTAAAAAAATAAAAACACTAAATAAAAAAAATTAAACTTTGAAAATTTTGCGGACTTTTCATCTTGAAAAAGCTACATACAATACCAGCTAAGATGACTGCAATTTCGATCTTGTTGAAGGATCTAGGCAAAAAAAATAAAATAAAAAAAAAAATTAAAAATAGAATAAAATAAAATAAAATAAAATTAAATTAAATTAAATTAAATTAAATTAAATTAAATTAAATTAAATTAAATTAAATTAAA
>CAXKVI010000004.1:3159776-3174776 GCA_964058755.1 Campiglossa producta | reverse complement strand
TAAAATAAAGTATAGTAAAAAAAAAAAAACAAAAAAAAACATAATAAAAAAAAATAAATCAAAATAAAATAAAACAAAATGTAAATAAAATAAAGTAAAATGAAATAAATAAAAATAAAATAAATAAAAAAATAGATAAAAGAAGAAAAAATTATAAAAATAAAACAAAAATAAAATAAAATTAAATTTAATTGACTTGATTTGATTTTTTTTGCCGCCAGCGTTCTTATGAATACAAAAGATGAACGTCATTAATGTATCAACAAAATTATTAGCGCAATCAATGCAACCTTTTTAATAGAATAGTTTTTCTGTGTTAATCACTTCAATGCACAAAGCTACCATTTAGCGTTAGCGTGTGTGGATGTGTGCGTGTGACTGACTGTATTATACTCATTAAATATTTAAAGCAAATTAAGTGCTCATTATATATTTAAGAGACTTTTCAAATCTAATTACCGTATATACCAATTATTTTGTGTGTGTATTTTTCACTTAACCATTTTCTCTCTCTTTTTCTCCTTTTTCCAATTTTCACATATTACTCTACTCTAATTTGCATATGCTGCTGCCGATGCACCGGAAACTAACAATGCATTGCACAATGCAAATGTCATCAACGCGCGTGTGTGTAATAATAAAAATGAAATGCAAAAATTGCCATATGCTCCAATTACTGGGATTTGCTTGGCATGCTGCTGCAACGGCGACCTTGAATTGATTATTTCCTTTTTCCATTTCAATTGTAATTTCTTATTTGCGCTCTTGAATAATTTAATTTTTAACTTTTACGTAAATGTTTGACTCTGATTTCTACTCTTGCTATGTACTACACTTTTTAATTGTTTGTTGTTGCATTTTTTTCTTTCGTGCTGCCTTTCAATTAATTCCGCTTTAATCAAACCACAGGCTTCACCATGTACACCACGTGCGTCATTTGGCTGGCTTTTGTGCCGCTTTACTTTGGCACAGCTAATCACGTGCCGCTGCGAATAACTTCAATGTCGGTGACGATTAGTTTGTCAGCGAGTGTTACCGTTGCGTGTTTGTTCTCGCCAAAGGTAAATAGAGACATTTTTTATATAAATTATGCAGGGATCGTGAATATTTTTGGAGCGGAAGAAATAGTTCTTTTCATTTGTTTTTAATACTCATATTTTTACTTTTTTTTGCCATAAAATTTAATTCAAGTAAATGAAATGAAATAAAATAAATAAAAATAAGACAAAAAACACAAAAAAAAATAAAATAAAATTGATTGAAATAAAATAATAATTAATGAAAATAAAACAAAATAAAATTACATAAAATAAAATAAAATAAAATAAAATAAAATAAAATAAAATAAAATAAAATAAAATAAAATAAAATAAAATAAAATAAAATAAAATAAAATAAAATAAAATAAAATAAAATAAAATAAAATAAAATAAAATAAAATAAAATAAAATAAAATAAAATAAAATAAAATAAAATAAAATAAAATAAAATAAAATAAAATAAAATAAAACAAAATAAAATAAAATAAAATAAAATAAAATAAAATAAAATAAAATAAAATAAAATAAAATAAAATAAAATAAAATAAAATAAAATAAAATAAAATAAAATAAAATAAAATAAAATAAAATAAAATAAAATAAAATAAAATAAAATAAAATAAAATAAAATAAAATAAAATAAAATAAAATAAAATAAAATAAAATAAAATATATATAAAAACAATTTTGAAATCATGTTATTTTCGAAGCCTTAATGTAGTTTTTCCGAAAATTCGTATAAGCTGCAAGCTAAAACTTAAACTAAAAATCGACAAAAATCTTCGCACACATATTATTTAGGCTAAAATGCCAAATTTTTTCCATACATTTTTGGTAAGCTCCATCCATTATGTACATTAAAATGTTCTAAAATTTTCTCGCATTTTAGTAAGTGAGATTGAATATCACACCACTTGAAACTCACTGCAAAACTCAAATTGATTGCTATTGAAAAATTCCATCATTACCTTTGTTGTTATCACACTGTCAATCACTTCAATCAACACTAATAGCAAAAATTACAATGAGCCATCACAGTAAAAGCAATTTCTAATTTTTTGTTAAAAATTTAAAATTTTTTTTTCTTTATGCATACAAAAGCGTTGCAATAAAATAATAGCTCTTAGTTCTTTGTGAATAATTCAAATATTTGTAACTATGAATTTCCTGCAAAAGCACCGAAATGCATACATTAATCAAACGGAAAGTGTAATTTTTCACGTAAAAACTATTTTGATTGATTTTGCGCTCAAACTTTAATTTGCAACAGCAACAAGCTCAATTAGTTTTCAATCAGGTAGCGGTAATTGTGTGCAAGCATTTAAATATGCAAGATATTGAAAAAAAATGTATACCCGGTTTTTTTTCTCATTTTAAATCGCCGGATAGTTACATTAGACCCCTTCCAAATTGACGATTCTTGGTAGAGAGTTTCCGTTTTATCATAAAGCAAGGCTATGTGAAAGAAATAAGCGAACACATTTTTGAATTTTTTTCTATCGAAATCATGCTTTCAATAAAAAAATTCATATTTTTTCTTCTACAACAAAAAACAATAACCATTCAATTTCAATGCTAGCTTTTGTTAAAGTTTAAAATCAATTTCAAATTCACAGAAGCAGTATTTGTATTTATGTTCTCCTTTTAACCGATTATCAACCAGACAGTTATGCCAAAACAATCTGCAACGTGAAATATATTGTGTTAGCTGAATTGCAATGAAATTTAATTCATTGCACTAAATAAAATCAACAATTTTAACGAATTCAAAGTTGAACTGGTTGAAGGTCAGCTATTTGTATATTGAAAGTTATTCTATTTAAATTTTATTGAATATGACTCAAATAGATGGCATCACTAACACAAAAATAAAAATAAAAAAATAAAAGACAGGTTAAAAAATTTTTGAAAGGAAAAGCTATGTTTTACCTTCAACATTTCCAGTCTCTTTATAGAAAATACCGAATAGAAGAAGAAGACTAGACCTAGACGAATTGATAGATTAAATATTTTTTTATTTAAGTTTTTTTTTGCATTTTTTTTAATTTTTTTTTTTAATTTTTTTTTTATTTTATTTTATTTTTTTTTTTTATTTTTTTAAATTTTTTTTTTTTCTTAATTTTATTTTTTTTTTTTTTATTTTATTTTATTTTATTTTATTTTTTTTTTTTTTATTTTATTTTATTTTATTTTATTTTATTTTATTTTATTTTATTTCATTTCATTTTATTTTATTTCATTTTATTTTATTTTATTTTATTTTATTTTATTTTATTTTATTTTATTTTATTTTATCTTATTTTATTTTATTTTATTTTATTTTATTTTATTTTATTTTGTTTTATTTTATTTTATTTTATTTAATTTTATTTTATTTTATTTTATTTTATTTTATTTTATTTTATTTTCTTTTATTTTATTTTATTTTATTTTATTTTATTTTATTTTATTTTATTTTATTTTATTTTATTTTATTTTATTTTATTTTATTTTATTTTATTTTATTTTATTTTATTTTATTTTATTTTATTTTATTTTATTTTATTTTATTTTATTTTATTTTATTTTATTTTATTTTATTTTATTTTATTTTATTTTATTTTATTTTATTTTATTTTATTTTATTTTATTTTATTTTATTTTATTTTATTTTATTTTATTTTATTTTATTTTATTTTATTTTATTTTATTTTATTTTATTTTATTTTATTTTATTTTATTTTTTTTTTATTTATTTTATTTTTTTTTTTTTGTTTGATTTTACCTTATTTCATTAATGCCTCCACATTTAACCAGTCCATTTTTAAAAACTCTTGGTATGCTAAATATTTTTAAAATCAAGTTTTAAATTTTTTTAATTAAAATTTTGTTTATCTGATACTTTTGTTAATTCATATTTTTTGTCTACATTAATATTTTTTCGTTAATATTTTTTCGTTATCATGGACAATTACACGCTGCATCATTCATTAGCATAATCAGCTAAATTTTTGCAACTGTTTTTCTTCCATTTCAGCTCTATATAATACTCATACGACCTGAACGTAACGTGCGACAGAGCATGATGCCACCGCGTTGTAGCAACATGCATCGTACAGCTGGTACAGGGCCGTCTTCGATGATGGCTGCAGCTGTAGTGACGGCAGCGACGTGTGCGCAGGAGGAGAAAATACAAAAGCATATCACACCAACAAATACAGGTAAAGAAGCATTTTTATTTCAAGAAAATTGTTACATACCTAAGCATGCAAATATTTTCAAAACCTTTTCCTTTTCCAATTTCTTCCCCCTCTTAAAATCCACAGAAAATAGCACAAAATCGAAAAAACTCTGCGAAATGGCAACGCAGACCATAACAATAACGAATATATTTACTAATTTAGATAGTATAACATATAGTCAGATTCCTTATGCGGATCAATGTGTGCCAAATAATAATCAACAACAACAACAACAACAACAACAACACATACAGCCATTAACACATCCACTCGCCAATACCAACGAAGCTGAAGTAGTTGCAAATAACAATAAAATCAATCAGCTGCAGCATGGCAATCCTTGTGCATCGCATTTGACATGCCTCAATGCAGCTGCAGCAGCAGCAACACCAGCAACAACACCAACGACAGCAGCGGCAGCAGCAGTAATATCGACTGCAACCACAATTACAGCAGTTGCAGCACTAAGCACGACCACAACAACGCCAGCAACATTACATGCCTTGAGTAATCATGTTATGTTGCAACAACATGCAACACAACAACAAAACAGCTGCACTGGCAACACGACTACGCCACCAAGCACATTGCCTACAAACGAATTTGGTCAACAACAAATCAAGACCACAAGTTTATAGCCAAGCGCACAAACGTGCAATGCTATCAACACCACTGTTAGCAACGCAGCAGCAAAAACAACTAAAACTCAGCAACCAACCAGCAACACAGCAACTTTTCAAATGCATATAAATCATGCAGACGCCGAGCGAGTTGTTGGTTGTAGTAACTTTGTGACACTAAAATGTGGTGGTAGTGATAGAATAAAGCATAACAATAACAACGATAGCATAAATGCTGTTGCGCAACATACGACACCGAGCAGCAATGCTAACAACAATAGCGCTGGCAACCAAGCAACAAGTACAACTATTAACAGCAATCCGCAGAGCAACGATGCCCATAGTACTAGCAGTAACGGTAAAAAACGTTGTGCGATACCCGTATGAGAGTAGAATGTCTAAAGCGCTATTTATACAAACGGAGAATGAGAGCTCTCTCTGCGAGTAGCTGTCTAATGCCGAGGTAGGCAAATTGAAATAAAAAATAAAGAAAAAATATAACATAAAATAAAATAAGATGATGTAAGATAAAAAAAAATAAAATTAAATAAAATAAATCAAATGAAATAAACTACAATAAAAGTCACATCACTTAGCGAGCAAGATGTCATATCATTATATACAAGTCCGACTCACCAGGTAATGTTACTGCAGTCATTTCGTCGGACAATTTTCCTACAAATAAATCCTGAGCACGAGGCGTCCATAAAAAATAACTATTGTTGCATCACCTGGTGATCTATATGTCACATCATTTGGCGAGTAAGATTTCTTCCAAATCCAATTACTCTCAAAGCGATGATTCTGTTCTTAACAACCACTCAATTAAGTAAGGTTTGCCTATCTTTTCCTAAGTTATTGGTTAAATTTGAACAGATTTCATACAATACTGATTTCACTGTAAGCACTTTTGCTATTCGTCTAAACGATTCACCTCTTAGGGCAGGTTTTCAGTGCAAGTTTAAACCACAGACAAAATTTACTAGAATTTATCCCTGCCTGTTTGGCCGTTTCGGCTTTGGAACTAAAAAAAACTTTAGCCTTTTGGCTACCTGTGTGAAAATCCATTTCAGAAAAATAGTTTGGCTACTTTGTTGAGAATATACATTTCTGCAGTGAAATTAAACATATCAAACAGTTTAAAAAACTATAAAAAAGCTAATAAAAACAAGTATTTATTGATTTTTTCTCACACTTAATTCCCAGCAAAGTTGAGTGTCGATTAGAATACATACTTTCTAAATCAGAGAACCTCTGTCCATTCTCGTAACATGAGCTGAACATTGAAACCTATACTCTAAAGTAGGGCTCACCAGGTCTTTCATCCTAGTGGGACATACATACAACAACAACGCCATACTTTCTACAACAACATCGTTCCTGGAATCATATACATATGTATAAATGTACATATAAATGGAGCGGACCCAAAACGCCACAAGGTGGCGATGCCTGCTCTGAAGCTCTTTGTTTATATTCCTTCAGTACTTCCCTTCTCCTGTTCTCCCCTTAGGCATAAAAGAAAGGCCCGTACAACTTTGAAATAATATTCTCGCAAATACTCCACTTCGTGAGAACTTTCAGACCTGTATAAGAGAGCGATGCCAGAGCTGGAAAACTTACTCGGGTACTATAGATAGTAATCATTTATGTGAATCAAAAAGTTTGTTAGCTCATCAAACTTGGTTTTTATTATAGGAAAACGAACTTGGCTTTCTGCCACTGCGTGAGAACTTGCAGACCTGTATAAGAGAGCGAGTCCATGCTCCAAAGCAGGAAAACTATCTCGGAAAAAGATAGTAATCATTTAAGTGAATCGATAATTTTTTTAACACATCTAACCCGGTTTTTATTATAGGAAAACTAAATGGGCTTCATAATAAATTGGCTTGTTAGCTATAGTGAAGAAAGAGCGTATGATAAAACGTAATTTAAAATAAATTATGTAATTAAAATTCGATAGTTTTATCGATTGGATCGATAATTTTGTAATATACTTAAAAAAATTATAAAAAAACTAGCCCCAAGTAATAAACTAAGTATAATGCGCTAATATCTGATATGGTTTAGATAAATAATGAGCAGCAAAGTATGCATTAGTAAATTTTATATATATAATTTTAGAGCGAGGTAACGAATCTGAGTGAAAAGCAGTTGCGTTAACTATAAGAACGTGATTTTGTTACAAAAGGGATAGCAAATTAGTGAATAAGTTAATTTAAGTAAATTAGATTTTATAAATCGCACATACGAAAAGAGTCCTATCCCTTCTGCAACTTAATCAAAAAACCATTGCAAACCAAAGCAAAAGCTTCAAAGCAGTCTAGCAAGTATTTTGTAAATATATATTTTTTTTTTTTGCTTAATTGGTTGCAATGTAGAGTAAATAAATTTATTATGTTGTTTGAGCCCAACAACACAATGAATACACTTGCTCTTTGCTAAAAAGCTCACATAAAATCTTGGCCAGCTTTCGACGAGCTTTCGCCCATAAAAGCTCATGTCACTGACAAACAGGTGCCCTGCACAATAGGTTCTTTATATTTAAAAACCTAAAACCTTTTTGTCATTGACACGAACTTTTACAAAAAATTTAAGCTTGACAAAAAATTTATGTGAAGATTTTGGTTTGGGTAAATATTTTGTTGTACAAATTTTTTTAATATTTGCATAGAACTAAGTAGCTAATAAAACTTGTAACATTAAGTAGTCGTTGTCATAAAATATTTTGTCTAAGTAGTACAACATAATCAAATTTTGTGAATATTTAGCTGCACGAATTGGTTAAATGTATTTGGTGAGTGAGTGTGTGTGCATGAAAGCTAGTTAAATAATTAATATTAAAAAATTAATTATTGTTAAAAATTTCAAGTAAAGCACAAAAAACCACAAGTAGAGTATGTGAAAAAAATATTAAAATAAAATTTTCTAATTGATTTCGAGCTACCAAAAAAAAGTTGTAAAATAAGCGAATTAATGAATGTAAATAAATAATATTATTCATAGCTACACAAAATACAAAATACAGCAAAAATCCTTTCCACGCTGTTAAATATTTCATAATGCAAAAAACATAAGTGTGTGAGTGTGTAAATAATTTGATAATTTTAAGTGAATAAATATTAGCTACTTTTAAAATGAAGTACTTTAACTTGAAATGCAAAACGAATAAAATTAATGTTGAGTGTTTATAGTTAAACAAGTGATACAAAAAACTTGTTTTTGTTAAATTATTAAGCAAAATATGGTTGGTAAATAAATAAAAAAAATAAATAAAATAAAATAGCAAGTACGTCATCCATATGTAGTTATGTACAAAATAAAAACAAAATATTGAAGAAGAAATAAAAATTGCAAATAATAATTTAAAGTTTTGTGTTTCTATTAAGAAATGTTGAAATGGAAAGTGAAGGTAGGTTTTGATGTTGGTTTATACATTTCGCGAAGATTCTCTATCTAAAGATTATCTAATATCAGCAATTTTTTTTTTTTCAACAGAGTAACTATAATTTTTGAAGTGTAAACTTCTTTAGCGGCAGCCATTTATTTTATTTTATTTTATTTTATTTTATTTTATTTTATTTTATTTTATTTTATTTTGTTTTATTTTATTTTATTTTATTTTATTTTATTTTATTTTATTTTATTTTATTTTATTTTATTTTATTTTATTTTATTTTATTTTATTTTATTTTATTTTATTTTGTTTTATTTTATTTTATTTTATTTTATTTCATTTCATTTTATTTTATTTTATTTTATTTTATTTTATTTTATTTTATTTATTTTATTTTATTTTATTTTATTTTATTTTATTTTATTTTATTTTATTTTATTTTATTTTATTTTATTTTATTTTATTTTATTTTATTTTATTTTATTTTATTTTATTTTATTTTATTTTATTTTATTTTATTTTATTTTATTTTATTTTATTTTATTTTTAATTTAGTTTTTTATTGTATTTCATTTCATTTCATTTTTTCCTTATTTTGCTTTATTTTTTATGCTATTGATCAAATCGAACTAAAAACATATATTTTATACTTCAGTATTATTAAATTTGACTAATAAAAAATAAAAAATAAAAGAAAACCTTGCTGAGTGTAATTTACACTTCTGCCGGTTGCGCACCGCGCGGAAGTGTTTTTTTTTTCTTTTTGGTTTATTTCTTGGACATTTTTTTTATAAATATTTCAAAGTAAGCAAATCTCACGCCTAACACTCTTCTAACGGCTCCAAAGTACTAACGCTTCACCAGATCCCAACGACAAGTTTTTGATATTAATTTCCGAGCTAAACATAGGCGATAGAAGTGTAATTTCTTTAGTTAAGAAATAAATAAAAAAAATTTTCAAAGCGCAAACTTACCCAACAAATTTTGGTGACTGCAAACTTTTTATTTTCAAATTCATTTTGCTTGGCAGCAATCTATCGAAATTACTTTGCAGGTCGACTGTGGCGCTATCTTGACCAAAGTTAGCAATATAAACTATTGTGTTCTCACGGGCAAGGTGACTAAAATAGAAAAGGATGAGAATACGAAATATACTAGAAAAGTATTGAGACTTACCGCTTTAACACAAAGATGTCATTGTTGAGCGCCTGGTATTTGTACGCGCCATTTTGTAGCGTCTTGGAGGACTTGCGCAACTCCACTAATGCCTTGTAGATTTTCAAATGTGATTCAGCGCTTGCATTCTCCACCTCAACGTTAAGCGTTTCGTAACTTGGAGCGAGTGGCAACCATGTGTGCTCAGATGTTGAGAAACCTTTGAAATTAAAAGACAAATGAGCATGCCAACATAAGGTGTAGTGGATTTACCTGCGCTAGTGCCACGATTCCACTGGAATGGCGTTCGTGATGGATCGCGCGTAAATTTCTCATATATATCGCGGTTGGAATTGCATGCCGCAGGATCAACTGTATCGTCCCATGAGATCACGCCATCAGTCATGCCCAGCTCCTCGCCCTTCGAAGAATTCAATTTCATAACTTAAAGGTGATACCTAGCAGAGTACATACCTGATAGGTCACACTTGCACCGGGTAGCGTCATAACCAACATATTCATAGCATCCATGCGATGCACACCATAACGACTGGCAGCGCGACGTTTGTCGTGGTTACCAATCTGCAATTTGATTTTTACGAATTTTTGCATGGAGGAATTTGGATTATTTGCAGAAAAATAGCGCCTAAAATTATGCAACTTAAATTTTTCAAAGTAAAATCAGCGGGGAGTTTTGGGATGGAGGAACTATTTATCAATCCGAGGAATTGCATATCAATCCGATCTCTAAAAATAGCATACACTAATTCCTCCATCCTATAATTCGCCTCTGATTTTACTTTGAAATATTAAATTGCATAATTTTAGGCGCTAGTTTACTGCAAATAATCCCAAATTTTTTTTTTTGTCCATTTATTTTCCACACTTACCACCCAGTTAGCCGTACATGTCGCCGGCATATTCCTGAGCCAGTGATCGACTGCCTTTTGTATGAGCGGCGCTGTAACGCCATTTTCCAGCATTGTTATCAAATTGAAATTAAATGGCAAATGAGCACCCTCGTACGTACGATTTCCATACATTTTCATTGTGTAGTCGGGAGGAGCATAGGTTTCGATTAGTAGCACTCGCGTATCGCCACCATGAATGCGCTGAAAATCATCCATTAATTGGCGCCACTGATACACCATATCGATGGTCTCTGGACGATTCTCAACCAAATTGGATTTGAGGTATGCGCGATCGTCTTTGTCGTCGGTAACGCCACTAACTTCAGCATCAGGATACTGGCCATTGGCGTCAGGCTCGACCTCGAAGAGAACAGGCACTGCATCGACACGAAAACCCGCCACGCCCTGATCAAGCCAAAAGCGTAGAATGCGTTTCATTTGTTCCACAACAGCCGGGTTGCGATAGTTTAGATCTGCTTGTTGTACGGCGAATTGATGGAGGTAATACTGTTGACGTTCCTCACGCCATTCCCAAGCAGAGCCGCGAAAAGCTTGAATCTGAAAATGAGAGCGAATGCGGTAAAGAGAAGCTTTAAAAAACTTGTTAGCGAGAAGATATCAGGCTCGCAGAGGATCAAGGCGAGCTCAATGCTGCCTTGTACCGAATTTGCCTTGAGAGAGGGAGATAGATATACATAGCTCAAGAGTTAGAGATATGAATAGGGCGAGTTTCAACTAGTCTGTAAACTTACCCAATTACTTGGCGGTATGCGTTGACCATTCGCATCCATCTTTCCATCAACCCACACATAATAATCTTCATAGCCCCTCTCACGCCTCACAGATTTCTTAAACCATTCACTCTCATTACTCGAATGATTTGGCACAAAATCCAATATGATTTTCAAACCCAGTGCATTCGCTTTGTTTATCAACTCACGAAAATCATCCATTGTACCATATTCTTCTTGTATCTCATAAAAATCGGATATATCATAGCCAAAATCCACCATTGGCGATTTGAAAATTGGTGACAACCAAGCTGCGGTCACGCCAATATCTTTCAAATACTGCAGCTCCGAAGTAATGCCCTTCAAATCGCCGATTCCATCGCCATCGGAATCCTTGAATGAACGTGGATAGATTTGATAAAATTGCGCCGTTTGCCACCAATCTTTTTTCCCATTTTTCAGCTTGCAAGCCAGACAAATGCTTGCAGCGCATAGGAATATTAGCAAACCAAGCGCTGAGAATTTATTCGTAAATGTTGTTATTTTCATTGTAAACTTACAACTGAAGTAATTGAAAACAAATTGAAGCCTTTTTATAGCTCCTCCATGGGATGAGGAAGGGGACGATTTTGTTTGGCATTTACAAAGGGAAAAATACCTGAGAACTTTTAGATAGCTATCGCTTAATTGAGAATGTTATTTGTACGTAGAAGCCTCACTTCGTTTAGTCTAAAGTGATGGGAACTACACAGAAAAAAATGGCACTGGTAAAATCAACAATGTGGTACTGTTATCCTGAAGTAGAGCAAGTTTTTGTAAATTGACAAAATTTTGGTATTTAAACAGATTTTTTTGTTGAAGTAACTGCATTAAATTGTTGGTTGAACGGTCATAATTGTGTCAAGTTTTGATTAACAAAATTTGGTGAAATAGACAGAATTTTTGTTGATCAAACTAAGTTTTATGTTAAAATAACAACTTCCTCAGTTAATTCAACAGCACAGAGAGAAAAATGAGCTGGGAATGGATAACAATTGATCGTGATTTTGGTTGAATCAACTCATATTTGGGTCGAATCAACAGATATTTTGGTTGATATAACTATATTTTGGTTGATATGACCAAATCACTGTCAATTCTTATCCATCACCAGCTCAACTTTCTCTGTGTACAAAGCAAGTGCCATTTTAAATGAATTCCATCATCCAATTAAATTTAGTAGAACTAAACGAGTTTTTGTTGATCAAACAAAATTTTGTGTTGAAACAACAAACTCCTGCAGTTAATCCAACCGCGAAAATACTGTCTTTACTGTCATAGAGACTATCTGTAAATAGTACACGTTGGCATCATGGTATAAGCCTCCGTTCCGCAGTCAAATATTGTGAGCTCGATTCTCGGTGAGGGCAACAAAGTAACGTGAGAAAGTGTGGTGTAATTTAGAACAGAGCTGTAATTAAGAACTGGCAAGCATAAGTATACGATGGCATCATGGTTGAAAAACTTGTTAGCGAGAAACTATCAGGCTCAGAGAGAAACAAGGCGAGCTCTATGTTACCTTGTCCCAAAAGTGCTTCGAGAGAGGGCATTCAACACACCTGGGTTCGATTCTCGGTGAAGTCAATATACCTAAGAACTCTGAAAAATATTTTTTTTTTTTTATTTTTTTTTTACTTTTTTTTCACTTTGACTACTTTTGGTGTTAAAATAGCACTTATTTTAGTTTAAACAGCAAAACTTTTTGTTAAAATAACAGTTAAGTTAAGGGCAACAGTTTCAGTACAGTCGAATCAACAGCATTGCATAATGGATAATAATTGACCGTGTTTTTTGTTTGATCAAACCCATATTTTGGCTAATACGGCCAGCTAATTTTTCTCTGTGTATTTACGTGCATATACTGTTGTACTCAAGTATTCATGTTTTACATCTAAGTTTTTCAAAAACACTTTTAACTAAGTGATTTCACTCCATATTATCAATTTACTTGTGCTTTGAAGTGGATTGGTTGTTAGTCAATAAAGGTCAGTTCTTGAAGTGTAAACTTATTAGGTTTCGCCATATCCCATAAAACTAAAAATAAATCAAAATTGGTACAAGTTGCAAAACAATACCTCAACGCTGTGGGCTATTTTCAGTTGAGTACAAAAAATGGCAAGCCAAATCTCCCTTCATATGTTCTCATCAATTCAAGTACCTAAACACAAAAATATACATTAAAAACTGCAACATTGAACATAAAATGAGTCAAGGTCGCCAGTTCGAGGAAAATGGGAACGCCTAAATCAAGCCAAAGGCGTCATAGTGAATACGTGAGCAGTGGAAACAGAATAGACGCAGCGAAACAATGGAAAAATGAGACAAAAATTTCAGGAAACGCACACGCACATCCTGTCTAAGGTGAATACTAATATGAATATGCATAGAAAACGTAGGAAATTTGCAAATATCCTTCCCTGAGGGAAATGAGAGTCAGAAGATAAAGGAAACTTTTCTGCTAACCAGCAGTTGATAAAATTTTAAGAAATTAATGGGTCGCGCTTAACAAAAAAGATGTTAAAAAGTGGGCAGTTTTGTTCAACGAGGTTCCTTTTCTACCCATATTATGCATTGGTGTTTCGATACCTACTTTTACCCACAGTCATTTTTGGTATTGCACAGCACTATTTGTTCGATTTTGTTTTCACTATGGATAACCTTGGTGGGCGGAGTTATTTGTTTCAGTAATTATAACTAGTACTTAGTTGAATTCACAAGGACACATTGTACCAACTAATCACTATCGTGTAGGGGCAACATGCTCAAAAGGCGAGGTTTTTCTCAGACTCAATTTATTGAGAAAAAAATGTTATTTTGCTTTGTAATAAAAACGAAGAGCCCACCCGTTGCAAATGCTTATTTTTATGCATGAGGCCCTATATATTTGATTTATTTGTGTTAGTTTCGTAGATAATGTCGCTCAAGTGTCACCAAGACGAGCTGACAAGGTGATAACCTGAAGACATACATATAACCTAACTTTTCTCTCAGGGATAGAAGCAACATCAGCACGCACACAAATGCTCAGCCTCACTTGTTACAGCCCACGAGCTCCCCGTTGTGATCTTTACACCATTTCTAGTGTTACAGGAAACACATTTAAACTTCCGCAGCTCCGAGCACGTACACATACTCAGGAGAATTGGGTACATTTAGCGTGAAAACAAGCAGGTGCTATAATCTAAATTAAATTTAAAATATTATTTTTAGTTTAGTAGATCAACTTTCAGAAAATATGCTGATTGCTGTGTATATAAATCGTGAGAGCTCTACCCTTTTTATGCAGTTTTTTGTATGATAAATATTTGGGGAAATTTTAGGTGAAGAAAATAATCGTACTCTACATAGAAAAAAAATGGCACTGGTAAAATCAACAATTTCGTATTGTTATCCTAAAGTTGACCAAACTCTGTTAAATTGACCAAATTTTGGTTATTTGAACGGAATTTTTTGTTGAAGTAACTGCATTCAATTCTTGATTGAACAGTCATAGATAGAAAAAAAACACACATGATCAATTCCGAAGACTGATTGCAGCCTACTTTCAAATGACACCGAGTGTATCTCACTCAAAAGCCTCTTTGACAAAAAGAAACAATAGCAAGCAATTTACTCACAAGTAATCACGTACTCGTAACTACTCTTCAATGCGCTAACCATTATGAAACGAAAACAAAAGCTGGCTATATGCAAATGGCAACGCTAAATGGTCGATGACAGCTGACGCACAGATTTGCCTTTCAACCTATGCTTCATTTCCGTTGCCGCTGCAATTATCGTTATGTGATTGTGTTACATAAGAGCTCGATTGGGGTAATGACCAGTAACTAAAGGTAAGAACAAAGGGCAATGAAAAGGTAAATAGCACAGCATTTCTACGAGTACA
>CAXKVI010000004.1:3002276-3152276 GCA_964058755.1 Campiglossa producta | reverse complement strand
GGTTAATCGGCAGCCAAGTAGTGCTGTTAGTAGAGAATCCAGCATTTTCAGTATTACTCCATTGGAAAGGTGTGCGGGCAGGGTCACGGGTTAAAGTTTGAAAAATATCTGGATTTGAATTGCAAGCAGCAGTATCGCGACTATCTTCCCATGAAATGTTCAAATCTGTCATGCCGATCTCTTCACCCTGAAGAAAAGGTAATATTTAAACGCTTCCCAATCATTAAAAACGCAATCTTACTCACCATATATGTAATGCTAACACCCGGTAGGAATGTCTGCAACATATTCATTAGATCGATACGCTCCAATCCATAACGACTGCCAACACGACGTTGATCATGATTTCCCATCTGCAAAAAACAAAAATGTTTGAACGTCAGTTAAAATATAGTAAGTTGTTTCTCAAAGTGTCTTTACTCACCACCCAATTGGCGGTTTGTCCGATTGGCATTATGTCCAACCAACTATTGATGATCTTTACATAACCTGGCGCACGCAATTCTGTATTATTCTTTTTTTCGTTACCACCAAGAATGAACCGGAAATTGAAAGGCATTTGTGCCCCATCAGCCGTGCTATTACCATAAAATTGCATAACCTGGTCCAAACTTGAGAAAGACTCCGTAAGAAGAACACGTGTTTCACCACCATGTAGGCGCTGATAATCCTTCAATAGTTGACGCCATTGATATACCATATCGTATGTTTCAGGCAAATCCTGCGTATAGATATGGTTGAGGTATTTCGGATCATCTTCATCATTGGTATAGCCAGTCAATGGTTCATCAGGATAACGTCCATTCTCATCTACATCCACCTCAAAACACCACGATACGGCATCAACACGAAACCCAGAAACACCACGATCGAGCCAATATGTTAGTACGCGTTTCATTTGAGCAACCACGGCGGGATTGCGGTAGTTCAAATCAGGCTGCTTGACAGCAAATTGATGTAGGTAATATTGCTGACGTTGTTCATTCCACTCCCAAGCGGGACCACGAAATGCTTGTAACCAGTTACTTGGTGGCACACGATTTCCTTCGTTATCCAAATAACCATCATGCCATACATAATAATCTTCATAGCCCTTCTCGCGGTTCACTGATTTCGTAAACCATTCATTCTCATCACTCGAATGATTCGGCACAAAATCCAAAATCAATTTTAATCCGCGCTTCTTGCATTCCATTACAAGATTATCGAAATCAGCTAACGTACCATACTCAGGTTGTATATCAAAGAAATCGGAAATGTCATAACCAAAGTCAGCCATTGGTGAGGTATAGATGGGCGATAGCCAAACAGCAGTAACGCCCAACTCTTTCAAGTAATCCAGTTTTGAGGTGATACCCTTCAAGTCACCGATGCCATCACCATCTGAGTCCTTGAAGGAACGTGGATAGATTTGATAGAACTGCGCCGATTGCCACCAATCGCGCGTGGGCTCAGTTACTTGGACGTTGTTGTGGGCGCGACCCAGTACGGACTGCTGGTGCATGGCGAGCAGCCAAGTTAATAGAAATATTAGACGCATTTTCTTAGAAGCCAAAACACTACTATTTCAATTTTATTTGGTCTTGGACTATTTATTGAATTTTAAACAATTGGTTGATAATTTCAATAAATTTTTATCTGGAGTGGAATATTTCTGCGTGCCTCTTAATCACTAAAAACTTTTGACAGCCATAAAAAAAGACAAAAAAAAAACTAATGTCAGCCCTATACCAACAGGTATAACCTCTAATAGGGTCTATACACTGTGCGTCTGACTAGCGAGTCATCTGTGTACGTGTTGACTCGCTGTCATTCTACAAAAAATCAAACTCTCTTTGATTTTCTTGAGTCATGCTAGAGTCATGTCGGTGCAACTACAAGATACACATTTTCACTAATACACCTAAACTGACGCTGGACTCAAACGCATCGTGTATAGGGCCCTTAGCGAGATTTTTGCCGAGCTTCTCCTCGAACTTGTAGTGTGCTGCTTTGATTTTTTCCTACAAGTTGGCGGGACCTACAGTTTTTTGCCGACTCCGTTTTTAAAAAAAATCTTTTTCTAAATAATTTTTTATGTTGGTTTTGCCGGGCATTGATATGACACGACTTGGTGTAGGAGCCGAGCACTTAACCACTACATCACGGCGGCGAACTGTTTTTTGCAACAAAGTAAAACATGGTGTTTTCTGAATGCGAACTTTGCAGTGATAACTTTTTTGAACAAAGGAATAGTCCAGCACTTCTGGGCTTTTTATTATTGACACTTGAAGATTTGAGTTGTTGGAAGCAGTCTTTGGACCATATCTGCAGCAAAAGAAGTACCGCGTTGTCCATGACTGGGAAAATATGGTCCCCATAAAATGAAAAAAAAAATCCCTTCTGACACTTTAAATTTTCCATCACTAATAATTTTATCACATTTTTATAAAAAAAAAAAATTATAATAGAAGTATTAGAAAAATGAGAAAAATTGCAATATAAAAAAATGTTGACCCACCCTAATGTATATGTATATATCGCCACTTAGAACCTGACAGCTGACACAAATTTGCAGCGTCGCTGCCTGTTTGAAGAGATGACAAGTGTAACCCCTTAGGACAGCATCGTGTTATATGCGACAATAGAAATCATGGGCGCTACATTTGCTGGGTAGCGCTAATAGACTCCCTGGAACTAGGTAAACTAGTAATTCAATACTAGCTCTCTCCGCTGCAACGAACTGCTGAAACTCTGAAACTACATACTGAGCAAATTTTTGCCAAATTTTGACAATTTATAAATGCGAAATTCGTATTTATGGTCCGATTGTGAGCTTTCATGAGTATCAATAAGTACAGTGTTAGTTAAGAAATTGATTTTAAAAAATCAATATAAAAATTAGATTATCATTTATTTTCTTATTATTAAATTAATTTTTAAAATTTCGTAACTTATGCCGATTCCACTATGATAGCTTCGTATGGTTTCAATGATACATTATCAGCACTAACCACATCACTGCAAAGGGAAAGTAAAATTTGTTAATCACTACTTCTTCAAACTGGCCTACAAGTCATTGCTGCTGAATGCGTCAGATTTTTCATATTGCTCGTACAAAGCTGACTACCGTTCAGCATTTCATTACAAATAATGGCTCATATGAATGCCAGCTGTCTTGTAGAGTGATCTTTCAATTATTTACTCACCCAACATTTCTGGTGGAATGCAAATTCGAGATGAGAGTCTTGAATTGACCGCTAACGCGCAACAAATCGGTCACATCAGCCATTTCTTCGCTATCCCAAACGTTAGCCAATAAAACGTAAGACTTTCCATTCCTAGAACTATTTTCGAGTGGAAAGAAAAGCATATCGAAGTTAATTTTTTATAGGATCTCACTCTCTTTCAATTACCGTTTAATTGCCAGCACATTATCACCAAGAGCGCCCAATTTCACATCACCCTGTTGTATCGTCTTCAACTGTCTCATGTCCACCAATTGTCTATAAATAGTATAATGACTCTTGGGTGCAGACTTCTCGGTCTCCACGTTCACAGTCACATAGTTTGGATTGATCGGCAGCCAAGTAGTGCTGTTGGTAGAGAAGCCAGCATTTTCGGTATTACTCCACTGGAAAGGGGTGCGTGCAGGGTCACGCGTTGACTGTTGATAAATGTCTTTATTTGAGTTACATGCAGCGGGATCACGACTATCTTCCCATGAAATATTCAAATCTGTCATGCCGATCTCTTCACCCTAAGAGTAATATAAATTTTAGATTCTCTTCAAATCATCCAGAATGTAATCTTACCCACCATATATGTTATACTAACGCCCGGTAGGAATGTCTGCAACATATTCATCAGATCGATGCGCTCCATACCATAACGACTACCAACGCGACGTTGATCATGATTACCCATCTAGCTCAAAGAGAAAATAGTTTTGACGGTCAGTTCAAAAATAGTAAGCCTTATCATAAAACGCCTTCTACTCACCACCCAATTGGCGGATTGTCCCTTTGGCATTTTGTCCAACCAACTGTTGATGATCTTTACAAAACCCGGCGCACGCATTTGTGTATTATTCTTATCGCCGCTACCACCAACAATAAATTGGAAATTGAAAGGCATTTGTGCACCTTCAAATGACCTATTGCCATAGAATTGCATAACATAATCCAAACTGGACCAAGCTTCGGTTAGAAGAACGCGCGTCTCGCCACCATGTATGCGCTGATAGTCCTTCAACAGTTGACGCCACTGATATACCATATCGACTGTTTCGGGCAAATCCTGTGTATAGATATGTTTCAGATAACCCGGATCATCTTTGTCATCAGTATAGCCACTTAAGGGCTCATCAGGATAACGTCCATTCTCATCTACATCCACCTCAAAGCACCACGGTACGGCATCAACACGAAATCCGGAAACACCACGATCGAGCCAATATGTTAGTACGCGTTTCATCTGAGCAACCACGGCGGGATTGCGGTAGTTCAAATCAGGCTGCTTGACAGCAAATTGATGTAGGTAATATTGTTGACGTTGTTCGTTCCACTCCCAGGCGGAACCACGAAATGCTTGTAACCAGTTATTTGGTGGCACACGATTTCCTTCCTCATCCAAATAACCATCATGCCATACATAATAATCTTCATAACCCTTCTCGCGGTTTACTGATTTCATAAACCATACACTCTCATCACTCGAATGATTCGGCACAAAATCCAAAATCAATTTTAATCCGCGTTTCTTGCATTCCATTACAAGATTATCGAAATCATCCAGCGTGCCATACTCAGGTTGTATATCAAAGAAATCCGCAATGTCATAACCAAAGTCAGCCATTGGTGAGGTATAGATGGGCGATAGCCAAACAGCAGTAACGCCTAACTCCTTCAAGTAATCGAGTTTTGATGCAATACCTTTCAAATCACCGATACCATCACCATCAGAGTCCTTGAAGGAACGTGGATAGATTTGATAGAACTGCGCGGAGCGCCACCAATCGCGCATGGGCTCGACTACCTGGGAGCGGCTGTCACTGCAACCCAATGCGGACTGCTGATATATGGCGAGCAGCCAACTTATTAAAAATAGTATGCGCATTTTCTTAGAAAAAGCGAACTGTTGCCTAGCTGAAACGGTACTATGATGATACTTCACTGTAAGCCTATAAAACAAAAGTAATGCCATTTGATTTGTTCGTTGTCTATTTATTGAGATTTAATCTTATTATTTTGTTAGTGACAACCCACTACTGAATATTTGCTCTCAAGTTGTTTGATAGTTTCAATCAGTTTACAATATCTGGAGTGGCTTGAGTTCTCTAAGTTTTCCGTAATGCTCTTGATGAAATATTTGTCGGGGGGGGCCGTAATCATTTAAATAACTTGTCACATGTTTTTTCTCAACAGAAGCACTTGAGATAAGATTGGTATAGTTTAGAATTGATTTTATATTCTAATGCTTCACAGACAACATAACCTAACCTACAGAATATTGTTTTTTCTCCTCACAAAAAACAAAAGTTCTAAAATTTCGCAAACAAATTGATATAATCAGGGTGGCAAGTCTTACAAGCCCCACTCTTCTTTCGACGAATATTATTATTTATTTACGTTTTTGACGAATAATTTTAACTATAGTATGAGCATATGTTTCGATAAAAATACAAAAAGTAATATCAGACTTTATATGTACAACATAATATTTTTTCTAAAGCTAACTTTAGTCTGAACTTCTTTCATTTTTTGGCCCGTAGTATGTGAAATAGCCCACTGTGGTTGTTAGTTTTGTAGGTGAACGCAATACAACGGCTTCCTTCGGTTGCAGTTTGACAACATTCGAATGCACAGTGATGCTGAAAAATATAAAAGTGATTTAGAAATTAAACAAAAAAAAAAGTAATGGAGAAAATTTATTTTTTGTTTTTCGAACAAAAAAAAATTTAATTAATTTTATATTTTTTTTTAACTTAAAAATATGTATACTATCTATTTTAAAAATCTTTTTATTTTGATTAAAAAAATAATTTAAATTACATTTCTATTATTTTTTAATGTCTAATAGGAGAAGTAAGAGTTTCCCATTTCCAAATTTTTTACAAAAAAAAAATATTTGACATTTTTTATTATTTTTTAATGTCTCTCATGCGTAATTTTTACCATATTTTTTGTGTTACTTCTACTAAATTTTTTTTGAAATTTTTTCTTTATTTTTTGATAATTTTTACTTTATTTTTTATGTGATTTTTACGTTATTTTTTGGGCAACTTTTACTATATTTTTTGAGTTACTTTCACTATATTTTCTGTGTAATTCTTTTAACTATATTTTTTTTAACTATAAACTATATATATGTTTTATTGATATAATTTTTACCAAATTTTTTGTATAGTTTTTACTAAATTTCAAATTTGCAATTTTTACTATTTTTTTCAAAATTTTCACTGTATTTTTGGGTAATTTTAATTATATTTTTTTTTTGTAATTTTTTATATTTTTTTGGCGTAATTTTTACTTTATTTCTTGCGTAATTTTTAATATATTTTTTCTGTGAATTACTGTGAAAAATATGAATTTTTGTGGCAGTATGATTGTGTGGTCAAACATACAACATTAATACGTCGCACTTATGTATGTACGTTTTTTCCTCAAATGCATTCCCCTATAGTAGCTTTCACTTCAAAACCCGATAATCGCGCCCTTTTATACTTACCCAGGTTTTGCTGCGCTTCGATCTGTCACAATCACATACTCGAACTCATCTGGCATGTTATCAAAAGCTTGCGCTAAATCGAGAGTTTCCGACGTGTCGTACAAATTCATTAACAAAACAAAAGTGTGATCATCCAACAGAACGCTAATGAGAAAACAAGTCAGTTATTATTAAATTTTCCAAACCCATTTACTACACTCCACCACCTCTGCTACTCACCGCTTTACAGCCAAAACATTTTTGTTTAACGCCTTCACTTCCACACCACCGTGACGCAGTGTCGACTCATTTCGCAGTGCATGCAGCTGTTTGTAGATATTTAAATGACTAAGCGGCTCATTGCGCTCACGCTGAACATTGTAGGTTTTGTAATTATCCGCTACGGGAAGCCAAGTTTTCTCAGCTGTGCTAAAGCCGGCATTTTTAGCATCGCTCCAATGAAAAGGCGTACGCTCTGGGTCACGTGAGAACTTTTCATAGATATCTGGATTGGTGTGACACGCCGAGGGATCCATTGTGTCGTTCCACGAAATCCAAACATCTGTCATACCAATTTCCTCGCCGTAATACGAGATGCTCACACCTGGTAGCATGTTCGTTAGCATATTTAACATGTCGATGCGATCGGCGCCGAGACGTGAACCCACGCGATTTTGATCGTGATTTCCTATCTTTAATTGGATCACATTTAAGCAAGAAAGCAGTTATTTATTGAAGAACAAACTCACCACCCAATTAGCTGTGCGTCCGGCTGGCATATTTTTCAACCATGTGTTTACCGTGTCTGCGAAATGATATGCGTCCGAGTCATTCGAGAGCCAATTGATCATTAGGAAATTGAAGGGTATCTGCGCACCTTCTGCTGTGCCATTGCCATAGTATTTCATCATTACTTCGAGCGATGAGTAGGCCTCGGTCAGCATGACACGTTCCTCGCCGCCATTCTCTTTTTGGAACTCGTCCAGTACGCGTCTCCATTCATAAACCAAATCCAAAGTCTCCGGTTGATCAACGGTGTAGATGTGCTTGACATAATTGTAATCCTCAGGATCAATAACCCAATCGTTTCTTGGCTCATCGGGCCAGTTACCTTTTGCGTCTGGTGCAATTTCGAATACGAAAGGCACGGCATCAATTCGAAAACCGGAGACACCGCGACGTAGCCAAAACCGCAAGACGTCCTAAGCACACAAAAATTATAGCATTGATATTGCTTTCATACTACTAAGTGATTTCTGTAAGCTGTGTCTATTTCAATTTTGAGACAATTTGGCAAGCTGCCACTAATACAAACATTTCTTAATATACCTAAATTTTAAGACAACCCTGAACACCAAGAGGCTGTCTATTTGTCTCTAGTCACTAATAGGACATTTCGTTGTTTATTGCCATAAAATAAAATTAACTAAATTAATGACTTTCTCTTACAGGATACCAAAATCATCTCAAGTCACAAAAATTGTCGTTAATAAAATACTTTCTGAAATTTAATGACTTCAGATGAGACTTAATTACAGAATACACCTACAAATTATCTCATCATACTCACATTCATGGTAGCGCGCACTTTTGGATTGCGATAATTCAAATCAGGTTGCTTGCTCAAAAACTGATGTAGATAATATTCCTTACGCGTCTCATGCCACTGCCAAGCCGAGCCACGAAATACGCTCATCCAATTTGTAGGCGGTTGACGTGTACCATTCACCATACGACCGGGATGCCAAACATAGAAATCTTTGTATTCTTTGTCGCCAGCGGCGGATCGTTTGAACCATTCATGCTCATCACTCGAATGGTTGGGTACAAAATCCAAAATTATGCGCACACCTACTTTGCGAGATTCCGCAATCAGCGCATCGAAATCAGCGAGTGTGCCGAAAATTGGATCGATATTCGTATAGTTGGCGATATCGTAGCCAAAGTCGGCCATGGGGGAATTGTAAATCGGCGATATCCATGTAGCCTCGATACCGATCTCTTTGAGGTATGGCAGTTGTTCGGTGATGCCTGCAAGAAAGAGGAAGGTGCAACTTATAGTCAACAATGTGGTGAAGATCGTAATTAGCCATTAGATATTCCAGCTCACCAAAGGCGAAGAGTTCCAAAATAATGATCATAAAATAGTCGTGCCTTAAAATAGTGAAAAAAGACTCCAAATAGCTTCAGTAAAGAGTAAAAAAAAAGGTCCGAATTCATAAGACTCAAGTATGACTCTAAAAAAGATCCATAAATCATGTAAATCGAGGAAAAACTTGTATAAAGAGAGTCAAAAAATACTCAAAAAAATATACAGAAAGGAGTCAATAAATGCCTTCAATATGACTAAAAAGCTCCATAAAAAATAAAAATGGAGGAAAAATGTGCCCGAAAAGAGTCAAAACAGACTCCAAAATAGTTACACAAAGTGTCATAAAAAGGTTCCAATATGAGTTCGAAAAGACTTCAAACATCTTTTATAAAATTAAGGCTCTTTACAAGTTTTCAAACTCTTCGGATTCGTCAAGAAATACTTCAAAAGCTTGTGAAAAGAATCAGTAGAAGCCCCAAAAACGACTCAAAATGGGTTCCAAAAATCATAAAATATTGTATAAAGGAGCCAAAAATACCCCGAAAAGCTTCAGACAAGCATAAATGTCATTTTCCAGCATGAGTCCAAAAATACACCGAAATTCATTAAAAAAAAAGATCCATAATACGCCCGATAGCCATCAAATTCGGGGTCATTTTCGATTTGACTACTTTTATTGCGCCCTAGTATAACGACTAGATACCGAAAAAAGCTCACTTTTGGAAAAAAAAGTGCATTTTATAGCTCAAAAAGGAGTCTTTTTCCCCCTCTTTCAAATCAAATAAAACTTTCACTCACCTTTAAGATCGCCCACACCATCACCGTTGCTGTCTTTAAATGACCTTGGATAAATTTGATAAAAGGCAGCTGATTGCCACCATTTCTGCGCCTCATTCAATTGTGCCACACTACGCGATTTATCCCAAGATATGAAATCGAAATGTGCATGATAGTTTGGAAAGCCGCCAGCGTCGACCACAACTGCATCAATGCAGAACGTCACAAAAACCCACAAGATGAGGCGCCTCGGCGACGTCATATCACTTTTGCTGCGTTGATTTGTTGTTCTCCAATTACTAATAAAAACAAGTAGCTACTTTGTCTCGAGTAATCACTGCGTGAACGTCTGGTTGATCTTATGGGAGAAACTCAATCACCGCGATTATCCAAAGCAAACTGATCGTTCACTCAAGTCTTCAAGAAAAGTGAATCATTTGCATATTCGAGTAAAGTGGCCCGAGTACCAAGAGATAACCAACAAGTGCAAATATTTTTTGTTGTGAGAAGATCCTCTCTCTATTTTATGTTTATTTTTAGTTTAATAATTTATTTTTAGTTTTTTGTGCTCAATTAAAGCATTTTACATAAATAATACCCACCAAAAAATTTCTAAAATCTTATATTTTCATTTCTGTTTCTTATTTTCTACACACCAAAAAATTTACAATTTCTTTTTTTTCGGCACTGATGTAGTTATTTGAGAGTTTATTTAATCAAAATTACACTGATTATCTACCTTGACAAAGCCCTTTATTTATATAAAATAAAAATCCTATACTTAACATTAATTGAACGAACGAAACTGCAATTGTTGCTTAAACAAAGCAATTTGCTCACCTATTGATAATAATTTCCTTGGTAAGCATTTATATTGGGTCTCACAAAATCGGATAAGAAACGCCTTTCCAAACATTTAGGCTAGGGATATAAATTTTAAGGATTTTACGATTTTCGGCATTTTCCAATTCTGATTTTTTAATCCCTGGATTATTCCGCCGAGACTTAATTATTCGTAACTCTGCAACAGGTTACGATGAAGAAAGTCAAGCAATTGGTTGAAAAACTATCTGACTTTAAAATTTATAACATATAGTTGGATTGTTAGTAGGTTTTTTTCGTTAAAACTAAAGTAATTTCGTTTAAAAAAGTCAAACTCAAATAGGTATTCATTTTTTTCTCAAAAAGAAAAGAAGTGTTTTAAAGTCTTTGTAAAAACCTGTGTTCATTAGACCGAGGATAAACAAAATTCTTCAGTAAGAGATTGGCAAATTTTTTTTTTTCTTCTATCAAAATGGGGGAAATATCGATGCTAAAATAAAAGGATGAACTTTTTTTTCTCTCTGTTGTCTGCTTTTTACTGAACAATTATTTTTAACCCGTGCTTCATTTTTATTAAAAATAATATTTGTTTAGCTTTTACTGAACAATTTTTTTTTTACCCCTTGCTAAAACGAATGATATTTAAGCCATATAATTAAAATAAAAGGTTTTTAACCTTTTACTGAATTTTTTTTTAGTTACGACATTTTTCCCCTTTTAATAAAAAAAAAGATTTGCCTAATTTTTACTTTTTTATCATTGCTTATAATCACCCACAATATTTTTTGTTGGGTATGTATGAACGTACATAAATAAATGGTTTGTTATTGTGCCAACTCGTTGCTGATAGCAAGAGCATTCACTTCATAAAGACCTCATGGTTCGTTTCATTCCATCTACCGGCTACACTTATCGGGCCGAAAAAAATGTGGTTTAAGAGACTGCCGCTTTCGTTATGCGCTGCATTTTTCAATGCCACTCAAGAGTTGCACATTTATCACGAGAAGATTAAGAGTAGAACTAAAATATTTCAAAGAGAATATATGGTGGAAAGATTGCTTGAACCACTAAGGGGGAAATGAAAAGTAAAAAAAAAAAATAATATAAAACAAAGTAAAACAATATGAATTAAAAAAAAAAATTAATTAAAAAAAATTAAAAATATAATCAAATAAATTTAAAAAAATTTTAATTTAATAAAAATCAAATAAGTATAATAAAATAGAATAAAAATATATTAAATAAAAAAAAAATAAAATAAATAAATAAAATAAAATAATTTTAAGTATAATGTGTAACCCGAATGGAGCTCAAAGAAAGAAAAAAATAATAAAATTAAAAAAAATAAAAGAAAAAAAAATAAAATAAAATAAAACAAAAGGAAATTAAGGGCCCTATTACGGTTTGCGAGTCGAACAAAAATATGCGCGACTCGCCTACATTTGTATTACCGACTGCGAGTCGCCCGGTAACATTCGCCTCAAACTTCAAAATTAAGCGAATGTCAAAAATGAAGCGATTACTGTTTGCGACTCGATCCAAATTCATTCGCCGGGAGTGTCAAAATCTGGCTAACAGAATTTGAAGGTGACTAGGAGGAAAAATTTGATTTTATGGTCATATTGGGATTATTTGGGGGTCATTTTGTGGTTATTTTGGTCTAATTTCGGGGATATTTTGTTGTTATTTTATGGTCATTCTTGAAATATTTTGTTGTCATTTTGGGGATTTTTTGGGCTCATTGTGTGGTCATTTTGGGGTTATTTTGTGGTCATTTCGGACTAATTTCGGGGATATATTGTTTTTATTTTGCGGTCATTTTTTGAATAATTTGGTGTCATTTTGGGGTAATTTTGGGAATATTTTGGAGTTATTTTGTGGTCATTTTGGTCTAAATTTGATGATATTTTGTTGTTATTTTGTGGTCATTTTGGACTAATTTCGAGGAAATTTTAGTCGTTATTTTGTGGTCATTTTTGGAATATTTGGTGTCATTTTGTGGTCATTTTGGGAATATTTTAGGGTCATTATGGGGTTTTTTGGTCATTTTGGGAATATTTTAGGGTCATTTTGGGGGTTTTTTGTGGTCATTTTGACTAATTTTGTGTTCATTCTGGAGATATTTTTTGGTCATTTTGTGGTAATATTGGGATCATTTTGGGGGAATTTCGGGGATATAGTGGTGTCATTTTGGGGTAAACCAAGCTTTACTGAAGTGACCATGGACCGGATCGTAATAGGCATCCCTGACCGAGACAACGACAGTTTGGCCATCGCCAAAGACCGGTGGTGGTATGACCTGTACGTAGCCGGAAGACCTAGTTACGACCTTTACAACGGCGTTCTCAAATGCCCTCGATAAGGCCTGTCCAGTGCCAAAACCACGCTGTAAACATAGGCCACACACTGGTGGAGGAAACAATTTAATAAGGCCAAGACCCTTCGCAAGGAGACTCAATGACTCAGATATAAATATAAACATACAAGGCTCTGAGGCAGGCGAAGAGAACTTTGTGGAGAAATTTTTGTACTGCGGTCGAGAATGTCGACTATACAGCGAGACTGAGACGAGTGCTCTCAAGAACTCAAACAGCTACATATAGGCTATTTGCGGAAACCTGCCGGATCCTGGACCAGCTCGAAACGTGAAACGCTGGAGCTGCTCTTGATTACACACTTTCCAGAGAACTCGCATGTTGCACTCTTAGCACCTGCAACAAACCTGGCTGCACACATTTTCATCACGGAAGAAGGGATAAGGTGGGTAATTAAAAGATTCGAGCCGTTCAAGGCTGTTGGACCAGACGGGATTATCCTCGCACAACTCCGCACACGTTGGCAATGGTTGGTTTTTCTATATGCTGCTTGTCTGGCTCTTAACTACAATATTCAATAGATGAAGAAAATAAGAAAATGAAACAAAATAAAAAGATAAAGAAAATTCAAAATAAAAAAAAAAAATACAATAAACTAAAGAATATAATACAATAAAATAAAAATAAAAATAAAATAAATTAAAATAAATGTGTTTATTTATTTATTTCTATAAATAAAATAAAGAAAAATAAAATAATATAGTATTAATTTAATATTAAATTTATTTAAATTATATAAATAAAATTAAAAAAAAATAATAATAATAAATATATAATATAAGATAAGATAAAATAAGATAAAAAACGCGATCTTAACCAAACCAGTTCTTAAAATACCATGACCACTCTGTTGAGAAATTCGATTGTCCATTTTAATTTACGATTAGAGAGATGTGCAAGGAATTTCGCACTTATTCAGGCTAAAAATATATTTACTGAATTATTAGAGTTTATATTTGTGATAAGAAATTAATAGTGTCGCGCCAATTATACCTGGAAACTACAGGAGGTAGATGACAAAGGTGTTTTGCGTATTCAATAAATCATTTTTAAATAAACCAATATATATATTTTTTATGATGCATTATCGTTAATTTAGTGTATTAAAGAAAGGTATGATCGTGGGTATAAAAGCTTGAATGCGTTGAACCATATCGTAAACACATTTGAAACGGGGAATGCAATAGAACCAAAAGAACAATGATTTGTCATTCTAAAAACTTGATAAAAATAGTACTAGCCTTGACATTAGCCACTGTGACCACAAGCGAACCCACAGAAAAATTATGGTGGGAAACAGCAAGCTTTTACCAAATATACCCAAGATCATTCAAGGATAGCGATGGCGATGGCATTGGCGATTTGAAAGGTGATTATTAAACAGATTCCAAAATCTTTGGAAATTTGCATGTGTTTTTTTCTACCTACAGGCATCACACAACGGTTGTCCTATTTGAAGGAGATCGGAATTGACGCCACTTGGCTATCGCCCATTTTCAGATCACCAATGGCTGATTTTGGCTATGATGTCACTAATTTCCACGAAATCGATCCAATGTTTGGCACGATGGAAGACTTTGAAGAATTATTGGAGAAAGCGCAAGAAATCGGCATAAAAATAATTTTAGATTTTGTGCCTAACCACACGAGCGACGAACACGAATGGTTTATTAAATCTGAACAAAATGATCCCGAATATGCTGATTTCTATATCTGGCACCCAGGCAAAGTTGCCAGTAATGGCACGCGTCTACCACCAACAAATTGGATAGCAGCGTTCCGTGGTTCAATGTGGACATGGAAAGAATCTCGTCAAGCTTACTATTTACATCAATTTCACTACAAACAACCCGATCTCAATTATGATAATCCGAAAGTGCGCGAATTGATGAAAAATGTGCTGCGTTTTTGGGTGCGCAAAGGTGTTGCCGGATTTCGTGTTGATGCTGTGCCACATATCTATGAAGTGGCGCGCGATTGCAATGGTAACTTGCCTGATGAACCGCGTGGTAAGATATCGAATGATCCTGAGGATTATGATTATCTCGAACACATTTACACTAAAAACCAACCAGGCACTGTTGAGTTGGTCTATGAATTTCGTCAGGTAATGAATGAATTGGATGAGGAGCTGGGTGGTGATCAACATATTATTATGACTGAAGCGTATGCGGATATCGATTTTGTTATGCCATATTATGGCAATGGCAGTGTCGATGGTGCACATTTGCCGTTTAATTTTGAACTTATAACCAATATTCACATGTATTCCGATGCTTATGATTATTCACATTTTATTCATAAATGGCTGGATAACATGCCTGCTGGACGCCCGGCAAATTGGGTGGTATGTTTTAGTTTTTTATTGCATTTTTTTTTTTTTGTTTGTTCATTATTTGATTATACTTTTTGTTTTACTTTATTTGAAAAGTTTTGTTTTGTTTTATGGTTTTCTATCTTACCTTACTTTTTTATTTTTTTGTTTGTTTTATTGTGTTTGATTTAATTTAATTAAAATTATTTTATATATTTTATTTTTTTTTTTTTATTTTTTTTTTTTTTTTAATTAAAAACCAAACAGCAATGAAGTTATTGCTTGGCCTCAAGCTCGCAATTACAATGTTATTTTTTTTTTTGTCTAGTTTTAAATTATTTTATTTTGTTTTATTTTTACTTTTTTTAACTCATTTTATTTATTTTGTTTTATTATATTGTTTAGTTATTTTTCAATAGCACCCTGTGAATTTCACAATACCGTAAACTCAACAGGGTTCACCTAAATAATTTATTTTATCTATTCAACAGTTTGGAAATCACGATAGGCCTCGCATTGGTACACGCTTAGGTTACGATCGCATTGACATGATCAATATAATGCTGAAGACTTTGCCAGGCGCCAGTATTACCTATTATGGTGAAGAGATTGGCATGACTGATGTGTTCATTTCTTGGAAACAAACTGTCGATCCACAAGGTTGCCAGTCAAATCTAGAAAATTATGAAAGTCTTTCACGTGATCCAGCGCGCACTCCATTCCCATGGAACGATGGCTTTCAAGCGGGTTTTACTAATTCCGAAACCCCTTGGTTGCCTTTGAATGCCGATTATGAAATAATGAATTTGAAACGTGAACGTGGTATCGCGTTTAGTCATTTGAATATTTACAAGAAATTGCAAGCACTGCGCGGAGAGCGAACAATGCGTTATGGAGAGGCGGAAGTGACAGCGTTAAACAGAAATGTATTGGGTATTAAGCGGTGAGTTTATGGAGAGAAGATCTTTATAGAACTGTTTCACATAGATTTCCCCCAACTCGTTTTTATTTGTCTTTTTTACTTAATTATTTTTATATTTTCTTTTTTATTAATCTCCAGTTACCTTTCTGGTGAACGCACCTTTATAGTGCTGCTCAATATCAATGACGATCATGAAGTGATCGACCTCAAAGTCGCTTTCAGTGATCTTACCGCGCAGCTTGAGTATATACTAACAACAGATAGAAGTATACGAAGAAAGGGGTAAGCAATTGAAGTTACAAATCGACGCACAGTGTGAGAGATTAGCATATTTCAAAATATTTTTCAAAAAATCTCTGTCTCAGAATTATTTTAAATAACGCTCTATCTGAGAATTTATTCCAAAACGCTCCTTTTCAGCTGAAAATGTATCAAAATTTCGTTCTGATAGGGCATTTTTAAATCATTTTCAAGTCTTTAAAACATACTTTCGTCGAAATGTCCCTTCTAGAGCCTAATATTCCTTTTTCTTTACAGCGACAAAGTATCATCCGACTATATAAATCTTATGCCTAAGGAAGCTGTTGTGCTGGCTACAATCTAAGTTTAAGTTAGGATTAGATTTATGTTAGAAGTATTTATTATATACGAATATGTAATATATGCGACTGATAAATATAGATAAAAATATAAACAATATTAAATAATACATGCTGTCCTTTTAGACACACTTGATTCTCTAGAGCTTCAGCAACTTATTTCGTAGCACTTTAGTTAATTCCATGTTTGATTAAAATGATTCATCACATTGTTGAGTGAAGTGGTTGATCAGACTTTTTATAAATCCGATGGCTTTCTTCTTCGTAGTCGGCCATCACGTAATTTTTGAAGTGTAAATTTCGATAGCGGCTTGCAGATTAAGATAAGTTAAAGACTAATAGCGACAACAACCATATCAATGCTGTTTTTGTGTTATTCTCGAGCGATCTATGTTTGTCTGTTAATTTTCACAACTCAGAAGCTTTAGGCAGACCAATGAAGTATCACTGCCTCATAGGGCATCAAATATAAGCGTTGACTCAAATCAATTTGCTCGCTAAATAGAGAGTAAAAAAATAAATAATATAACAATTAAAAAAGTGCATCTCAAGAACTCGTTTGCTATCTCTTACCCATAACTATGCGGAGAATTTGAAGTAAGCAACACATAAGTCATCGTTTTATTGACCAAGCCGTGCAAATACTCAACATTGTCACCCAAATTCAACAGCACGCGATATTCTTCACGTGCCTTCGCAGCGCTATTAAGAAAATGGCTATTTTTGGTAAAACACTTTGTACTCAGAGCCATACTCACCGCACAACTTGAAAGACCTGCTTCGAAATCGCCCCAAACGAGAAACCTTCTGTTTCTTTGAACGCCTTGAAAGCGGCAGACTGTTTCAACATTGTCATGGCTTTGAAGATCTGTAAAGTACTGCGCGCCTGCTCCCGCTCTGTTTCCACATTGTAGCGCTTGTAATCAGTAGCAAGAGGCAGCCAAGTAGACGGGCCTGTCGTAAAGCCAGCATTCGTCGTAGTATCCCATTGCATGGGAGAGCGTTCGGGATCACGATCATCACAAGAAATTGCAGTGCATTCAGTTTTGGCATCGCTCATACCAATTTCTTCGCCCTGTAAAGCAAAGAGAGGAGAAAGTGTACATGGATCACGTTCGCGAGTGCATTCGCGATTCGTTCTCGAATCAATGCATGAACATTCTACCTGCCTTTCACCCTCTAAAAAAAAAAAATAAGATAAAAAATTAAATAAAATAAAGTAAAACAAAATAAAACAAAATAGAAAAAAAAAAAAGTAAAAAAAAAAAATTAAGTAAAAAAATAAAAATTAAAAAGGTAAAGTCAAAAAGTAAAATAAAATAAAATAAATAAAAATAAAATAAAATAAAAAAATGAACTTAAAAAAATAAAACAAACTCTCATTTTGGGACTTCTTCGGAATCGTTTTGGGATCACTTCCGGGTTATTTTCGGAACTAATTCAGACCATTTCGGGATAATATTAAGAGCTTTTCGGGACTTTTTCGAGAACAATCCCGAAAACACTCCGAAAAAGTTCCAAAATGGCCCCGAAATGATGGGAAAACAGTCCCGAAAAAGTCTCCAAAGATCCGCAAATAGTCCTTAAATTAAACAATTAAAAAATTCTCCCTAAAACAATGCCGAAATTTTGTCGAAAAAGTGTAAGTTTCGTTTTTGAAGATAAAACACAAAAGGGTGTTCTTTTTCCCGAACGAAGTGAATTCATTTTGCTAACATTTTTTTTTTTTAATGTTACGTTCGTTTGTTACTCTCTCCGAAAACTCACATAATAGGTGACTGAGGTGCCGGGCAATGCATGCACCAGCATAGTCATGAGGTCCACCTTTTGCTGACCCATTCGCACCGCTAAGCGTGGATTATCATGATTGCCCACAACCCAGTTCGCCGTTTGGTGTTTTTTCCATATCGTATCCATCCATTGTTTGGCCAACCGTTCCACCTCGTTAGCGGTTGAATAGTCCGTCAGTGCCAACAAATTGAAGTTCATGGGGATTTGCGTGCCACGTCGCGTGCCATTGTTAATGTAGTCACTCAAAACATCCACTGGAGAGTAAGCCTCAGCAATGAGGATGCTATAGGTACATACGAGAAATTATTAAGAAATCCTCACAAACCATTTAGCTATAGCTACCTACATAGTATCCCCACCATTCGCTCGCTTGTGCTCATCCAAAAACTCGCGCCATTCATACACCACGTCAAGTGTCAAAGGTTGATTTGTTGTGTAGATGTGCGTGTGGTATGTATAGCTATTGGGATCATCCGAGCTACCACTAAGCGGTTCATCAGGGTACGTGCCATTTGCGTACCGTTTCTCACCAATATGTGGCACTGCATCTATGCGAAAGCCATCCACGCCGCGCTCAACCCAATACTTCAAAACATCAAGCATATGCTCACGCACCATTGGATTGCTGAAGTTAAGATCAGGCTGTTTTGGATAAAATTGATGAAGATAGTATTGTTGACGCTCTTCGCGCCAAGTCCACATCGGACCACCGAATATACTGACCTACAAAAAAAAAAAAAATAAGCGTTAAAATCAGCCGTCGAAATTCACTTGTTAGGTATATCGACAAACCCAATTGCTCGGTGGCATACGCTCGCCTGTGACTGCATCAATTCGACCATCTTCCCAAACATAAAAATCATCATAGCCATCTTGACGCTGCAGCGACTTCTCGAACCACACACATTCGTCACTCGAATGATTTGGCACGAAATCCAAAATTATTTTTACACCCAATTTGTGCGCTTTATCTATCATCGCATCAAAGTCTTCTATAGTACCAAAAATTTTATCAACTTTAGTAAAATTTGATATATCATAACCAAAATCCGCCATTGGCGACGCGTATATGGGCGAGAGCCATGTTGCAGTGACACCGATTTCCTTGAGATATTCTAGACGTGAGGTGATGCCATTCAAATCACCAACACCATCACCATTACTATCCATAAAGGATCGTGGATAGATTTGATAGAGTGTAGCAGATTCCCACCAATCGATTGTTTCGGTGGCATTGCAATAGGTGCTGCAGCAGATGATGAGCGCGAAGGCTAACGGTATTTGACGCAACAACATATCGTAAATAACTGTATTGAATGCCAAGTAAGCAGAGATTTTTAACTGTTTTGTTGATGAATGGTGTGAGTGTTTTGATTGGCATTAATCGAAATCATCTTCACACTTAACTGACAATACAAATGTAATGCGAATTATTGTTTAGTTAACAACTTATTTATGGTCAATCAGTTTGCACTCGAAATGACAGCACTTATGAAGAACGTATGTACATATAGTTGCTGCACTAAGAAAAACGGTTATATACCAGCAACCAATAAAGCTAGTTGCTTGTATGATGACGCTTGATCGATTGCTAAAATACCGACTACATTTTTGAAGCAACTTTTGTTGTTTTTGTACTAAATGTATTTTTAAGACAAATTTACCCAGACAATCCGATATATGTTACGAGGATACTGAGTGTAAATACATCTCTTCAAAGCCTTCTCTTCCGGCGTTGTGAATCAAACTCACTTGCTTTTCTGATCCTGCAATGCGTGGGTGAATTTCAGTGTGCAAAAGCAAAGCCAAAAAAACAACAACTAGCAACAAAACATACCATAGGTCAGTGGTGAAATTATCGTTTTCTGTAATTCAATTAAACCCTATCATATCGCCAATATTATCATTTGACTTGAAGGCACTTGAAGCAAAGCACTTGATTTCTATTTGTCCCTAACAGTTTTATAAGTGTTTGCTCGGGAACAAATATACGGTACAACAAAATTGAAGTTTTTGAAAATCCCACAGGGTATCTCAACGGGTTCTGAAGCTTTGGGGTGTACTGAACCCGAATATAAAGTCAGATTTTTCGGGTCACCCTAGGTTTTCTCTCCGGAGGGTTGTTTGTCGGTAGTTGTAAAAAAAAATTTATAATTTACCAATTTTTCTGGGTTCAAGGTACCATAATTTAATTTTAGTTTTTATATTTGGCGGCATACAGAAAAAAATTAAAAAAAAAACTAAAAAATTTGCTTGCTACTACCGATATCTAAACAAGCTACCCTCTGTAGAGAAAGCCTAGGGTGACCCGAAAGATTTGACTTCATATTCGTATTCAGCACATCCAAAAGCTTTTTGTTCTAACTATGTTACCGTATTTGATGACGCTTATTTGGCTTCAAGTATTCAGAGAAAGATTCTTGGAAAGATTTGTGTATCTCTACGTGGTGGTGAGTAACGAAAAATATTCAATGCAAACTTCGACATAGCTGAACCAAAAAGTATTCGTATCGACACTTAACTTTTCAATGTTTGTTGAAAAATCGTACATATCTTTCTTTTATCTCATTAATTTATAAAGTAAATACTTTAAATATTATTATTTACAAACATGTAACTTTATGTCCACGTAACAGTTGCACTAATATGGTGTACTTAAAATATTTTCGGATCGAGTAGTATTTTATTACTTTACGAAACAATTTTTCCGTTCTTAAACAAAGTGGTTCATTATCTTTCTTTTAAATTACTTTAAGGGTTTTGTACTGATAAACTTATATATATTTGTTTCATATTTTTCACTTAGTAACCATGCGGACGTAGTTAAATAAGATCAAATAATTTTTTGTTGTCTTAGTCCTCGACTAACTTAATACCTTTACTACTGTCACACTGGATTTGAGCATCAAAAAATGCCTTTCTCAATGTAAGTTAAATGGATTTTTGGCTGAGATAGGGCTTTTTATACCAAGTACTTAGATGTAGAACGTTTAAAAAAAGTATTCAATAGGTGGGGCTCTTTAAAAATATTCTGATATAGCATGGTAAAGGATGATTTACACGAATCGATTTTACTAAACTTTTTATCAATAGACCGTGTAAACAGCAATTCGATCGATCTTCACCTTGTATTTAAGGGTTGAACACAAGTGGTTCGATAAAAATTCGCCAGAAAATCGACCCGTGTAAATGAGTCTTTATGGAAATATTTCTCTCAAATATCTTATAGTTTGTTTTAAGATTTTGTTTTTTAATTTACTTTCACTTCCTCGTATCTCATTTCTGTTTCTTTTATTAGTTTGTTTCCTTAATCATATTTTCCCTACTTTGCTTTTAATTTTGCTTCCCTTTCTTTACTTTGTCAGTTTTGATTTTAAAAACACTGTATGTTTCATCAATCAAGTTTATCTACCTGCTCATCTTTATGTTTCCAAAAAGTATCTCTTGCTCTCACAATTGGACAAACATACTACCCAGCAGTTCTATCTTTGGCAATATATCCACTTCAAGCTGCAATTTTTCTCAGATTATATTAGCAAGCCCTAAATGGGGTATTAATAGCTCAGTTAATCTTCCTCATCCCTAACCAACCTTTTGGAAATCAATGCAAACGATAAATCTTCCTTAGCCATAACGCCATATCGAGTACACTGATTTCATTAACCTTGCTGGATCAGCTGATTTATATGGTTATGGTTATATAAAGGATAAGGAAGATCAACGGAGATTTAATTCTGGGTATTAAGTGTGCAATGAGTGTCAGGACCACTTAACAGAGAAATATTTGCTAGAATTATGGTTAGTACAATTTAGCACCAACTTTACTTACCCAAAATGATCCCAAAATAACCCTAAAATAATCCTAAAATGCTCCTAAAAAGACCCTTAAATGTTTCCAAAATTATCCGAAATTGAACCCAAAATTACGCAAAAAGTATCCCAAGCGATCAGGTGCCAACTCTAGGGGTTACCCTGCTTGAAATTGTCATATTTTGAATACGGTTGAAAATACCTTTCATTTGATGCCCATATTGGCATATGTTGCTCCAAAATTAAAAAATAAAAATATATAGGTGGCAACCCCCAAGTGGATAGTCTTAGCATCAACCATACTATCTATATTCAAAATTTCATCCAAATCGGTCAAGCGGTTCCCGAGATAATCTGGATATACCAATATACAAATGTACAGATATACAAATATATCCGTTTAAAGTTATAAGATTATATTTTTTAATATCATGTTTTATTATCATGTGATTAGATAGGGATATGGATATGTAATACAGCTTTTAAAATTATTTTCGATTCAAAAATTTAACATCCGCTTCTTATCGCAATACGTAACCGTTGTAAGCTTTAGCCTCAAAGGCTTCAGGATCCACTAGTTGCCTAGATAACCAAAAAATAAATATAAAATGAAAAAAAATATACAAATCACGCACCCAGATCTAAATGAGATATTCTCAAAAAAGCAGGTTGTTCTGAAACACACTGATCTCTTTTACGCAGAAAAGTGATTATTCGTTTCTACCCAGTATTTTTTCTGTGAGTAGTAGAGCTGTAATTGTATTAGCTAAGCATTTACACTAATTCGTGCTTTCTGAGTTAATACCCTATAGATCTAGACATGGCTTGTACTAAAGAAATGAACAAATGCTTACCCCTCTTTCAAGCCAGATTGTAGTGAGCTTATAACAACTTTTGGTGTACGGTTTATGCCTTCAAATAAATCCTGCAAGTTTAATGTCTCATTGGTGTCACCGATGTTCAGAACCACAATGTAACTAGCGCCAGTTTCAGCAGTTCTACAAAAACCAAAAAACGCTTAAATTTTGAACACTAAACTTTTCACACTCACTTACCGCCTATACAATAACACATCACCCACAACGACTGCATCATAATCACCATCCGTAAAAGCTGGCTCAGTTTTTCTCAATTGTGCTAGTTTTTGAAAAATTTTCAAGTGACTATTTTCAGCTGCCAACTGTGCTTTTACATTATTCGTTTCAAATGATTGACCCACGGGCAGCCATGTCTGATTAGCCTCACTAAAACCAGCATTATTGGAATTGTCCCATAGGAAGGGCGTACGCTCAGGATCACGTGAATAGGAGAGATAGGCATCGGGACCAGCATTACAGCCCTGTGGATCAACACTCTCCTCCCAAGACACAAATCCATCTTCCAATCCGTACTCCTCACCCTAAGATTTTTGGAATTATTCGTGAACAGAAAAATATTTACAACAAAATCTTCCTAAAACAACTCACATTATAGGTCACTGCAATGCCTGGCAGAGTTTGCAAAAATATATTCATAAGATCAGTACGTTGTACACCAAAGCGTGAGGCGATACGATTATTGTCATGATTTCCCAAAACCCAATTGGCATAAACACCCTCCGGCATATTGTCCAACCAATGTTTAACATAGTAATTATAGTCGCTGGCGCTACTGCGATTATTTAATGCGGCGAGCATTTCAAAATTGAATGGCACATTCGAGCCATTGCGCACACCATCACCATACAAACGCATCAGATTCTCAAAGCTAGTGTAGGCCTCGGTCAGCAGAATTTTAGTATCTGTATTGTGCTCCTGTTTAAATTGTTCGACAAGCTCACGCCATTGATATACAATTTCGAAAACTTCGGGTAACGAATTGGTGTGGATATGATTCAAATGACACCAGTCATCTGGATCGGGACAAGAGCTGGTATCGCTTATGACAGGCTCATCTGGATAGGTGCCAGTTTGTGGATCAACTTCTGATTCGAAAAGGAAGGGAACAGCATCAATGCGAAAACCATCAATGCCACGTTCTAGCCAAAATTTCAAAATATTTTTCATTTCTGTAACAACATTTGGATTACGATAGTTCAGATCGGGTTGTTGAACACCGAATTGATGCAAATAATATTGTTGACGCTCATCATTCCACTCCCAGGCGGAAAAACGAAATTGTGATAGCCAATTGCTTGGTGGTTTACGTTCGCCAGTTTCTGCATCAATCACGCCATCATGCCAAACATAAAAGTCGCGATAGTAAGGATCATTCGCTACTGAAAGTTTGAACCATTCATGCTGATCGCTAGTATGATTCGGCACAAAATCGAGTATAAGATGCAAGCCGAGTTCGTGCGCCCTTTTGGTTAAGTTCAACAAATCCTCATTGGTACCATATTCAGGCTGTACTTTGGTGTAATCTGATATGTCATAGCCGAAGTCAGCCATTGGTGATTGAAAAATGGGCGATAGCCAAACACCTTCCATGCCAATATCTTTGATGTACTCCAATTTTTCGAGTATACCTGCAAGAAACAAGTTTTGAAGATATAAATATTATTATATCATCTAACTGTCGTTGACCCAAAAACCTGTAGTACTCACTGCTGCCTACATATCAACGACTGCGTTCAAGATCAGCCTATTTCAAAATATTAAAAAAGGCCTCTGCTAAAACTTGGTCAAAAAATACCCTACTCCAGAATCAGTTTAGAAAACCGACATTTTCCAAAGGAAAATTTAATACGTTTTCAGCTGTAATAAATCGTTTTTGAAGAAGCTCTAAGGAAGGGCGTCCTTCAATTAAGTTTCTAAAGTTGTTTTATAAAAAGTCTGAGATGGAGGGTTCCGCAAAGATATTTGTTATAAGGGAGGTCTTTCACTGAGACATCGAAATGCGGTGCCACGATTTTTAGTTTTTACCAAGCCCTACCTCGCGAATTATTAAATTGATGATTCAGATCATCAGAAATCGAAGTAAGGAAGCTGGTAAATTTCTTGATGTTCGACATGCCTTCATTCTATCCTTTGTTTACATACCTTTTAAATCGCCAACACCATCTCCATCGCTATCCTTAAATGATCGTGGGTAGATTTGATAGAAATTTCCATTTTCCCACCAATCTTTCTCACTTTTACTGACCTGGCATAGCGTTAAAGCTATTAGAACCAGAGTGCTTAGTTTTCTCATGATGATGCTTACAGGAAGTAGTGTAAAACTGTGATCAACAAATGTTTTAAGCGCCAATTTATAGGAACTTTGAGGTATGAGCATGAGGGTGTGGCAAAATATTTCAAGATTTTGCCTGTATATCTACAATGCCGGTTTCATGTACGTTTTATGATTTTCGGGACTTCTGGGAACCACCAGAGGGCCATTCGGTAAGTTTTTGGAATTGAATGCCTTTTTTAATATTGAAAATTGTTGGGTTTCCTTTACTGAATTTTACTGAAATTGCTTTCAAAAAAGCCAAATTTGGTGGATTTTCAAAAAAGGCGCACTCAAAAGATATAAATGAACTCCGCGACCCTAAAATCCCCATATACACATTTCAGCTAGTTATCACTTTGAAAAAAAAAGCTACATAGAAAATAACCATAATCGAGATGTGCCTCTTCGAAAGTTTTTGGGCCCATACAAATCGACCCGTCCTAATGTACATATTTGATTGTTTTCCTATTTAATTGAAAAGTGCGCTTAAACGCATAATAATATGCTACAAATAATGTAATTTTTCACATTCGTTTGTTTGAGCGTCCGCTGATTCTTACTTTTACATTACAGCTGCGTAAACTTGAGTTCTACTTACGAATAGTTTAGCTTAGTTTTTATTGATCTAATTGTTGTTAGCAGATGTTGTGGTGTTATTGTGCAGGGCAGTAAATATTTTGTACTGCAGTGTCAATACTTTGTATTATAGTACGATTATTCCTCTCTTATTTACTTTAGGATTTTTCCACCAGTTTTACAACAGCACCTGATCCACAAAGTGAAGGGAAAGAAATTTTAATTAAATTAAATTATGAAATTTTAATTGAAATTAACTTTAATTCAACCAAAATAAATTAAATTGTTTTAAATTTATTTAAATGATATGTTATAATACATTTACACTGCACCAAATTTGGCGCTTTTTCCCAAACAAATCTCATTTTCCAAATTTGGAATTCCATCCATTGACCCATGGGTGTAGCCAGACTTTTTTTAGGTCTTTTTTCGAGGACAATTTCTCAAAAATCAATGAAAAAACGAGAACATTTTTTTGAAAAAAAATGTAGGATGTATTTATTGACATAAATATTGAGCGATACTTTAAAAGTATAATTTTTTGGTTTCTCATTTTATAAAATTTTTCATTGATACTCCTTTTTTTCGCTTCGAAAAGTCCTCGTTGTTTCAGCATTTTCTCCAAATGCCCTCGAGGACAAAGATTAATTTTTTCTTAAATAACGCAGCATTTTTCGAGGATATGTGGCTTAGGTTGGGGCATTTGTCCTTACCTGGCTACGCCCATGATTTGACTCCATCTGCCGAACAATACAATCCACAGTTCCTCAAAATAGCAACCCTGCGGGTGTTCCACATTAAGGATTGCCCAGCAAGAACCTTAATGAGTAATTGACGTGTGATAACTTTTGCACTATGCACAGCTGAAAATAACAATTTCAACTAGGTTTTATAAGAAAATGGGCGAATTCTACCAGGAAAAGGCAGAAGCCTTTTATAATTGCTCTACAGGTGGTTACAACATCACGGTAGTGCATTTTCTTTCGGTGGCTTTTTGTCCTGGTAGAAGATTCTTGCAGGGAAGCTGAAGCCAAATGGAAATTTGCCAATGTAAACGGTGTTGAACTGGCTCATTTGAATTTGCCAAATTTGGTGCAGTGTAAATCTACTATAAGACTATTCACTTGGGGGTTGCCACTTGGGGCGGTTTTTTTTTAATATAGAGCTAGATATGCCAATATGGGTATCAAATGAAAGGTATTTCCGGCCGTATTCCAAAAATGACAATTTCAAGCAGAGTTGCCAATTAGGGTTGCCACCTAACCTCAATTTTTTTTCATATAACTCGAGAACTGCTTGACCGATTTGGATAAAATTGGGCATATAGAAAATTTGATTTATTTTTAGATTAAATACATGGGTGTTGCCACTTAGGGCTGTTTACAGGGTTGCCACCTATCTCGATTTTTTTTTAATATTGAGCAAGATATGCCAATGTGGTATCAAGTATCAAATGAAAGGTATTTTCGCCGTGTTCCAACGATGACATATTTAACCTTTATGTGTTCAAAGAAAAAGTCGTACACTCATGTACACCCGTGGTACCCGGGTACCATACAACAATGAGCTTGAGCTGAACAATGAAGATACAATTCGTAAGGCTTAGAAAAGATAATAATTGATGTATATTGGAACGATTTCCCGTCATCCCTTGTCAATTTTGGTTTTGTAACAAACCGGTTTCGGCGATCCGCCATCTTCAGTGTTTGATTTCGTTCTCGATAATATAGGTGGATAAAGGTGAATACAGATTCCTTAGTTGTAATTTTTTGTTATTTTAATGACCTGTGTAGGTATACCAATAAGCAATTTTCGATACATTTATGAAATTACTTTGCATGTAAAAAATGCGACTTAATATAACTCAAGTACTCAGACGACAGGGGCTCAAATATGATGCATTGAAGGAAAACAAAGCTTGGAACATCAACACATTGATGAAAACCTTCGCAGGGCTCCAAGCAGGATTTTCGTTATAAAGTGGTACCAATCCGGGATATATTCACTTCTGTAAAGTTCCCAAAAGTTTTGCACGTTATTTTCGATTTCAGAAAGTTTTTTTTGCGACGCTGTACGAGTGGCTTAGGTCATATCACACAGGTCATAGATATCAACGAAATTATTAAAAAACTATAGAAAAGCATGTCAACGTCAAGTGTAGATTCCGTGAGATACCTCACAAATTTTGGTGTCGGGCGAAAACATGTGACCAGGCAGTCAATGTGTTAACCATATTTAGCATTTTCAGGTCGAATGAAACCTTTTTCAAGTAAAGTTAAACTTTTTTTCAAATGTAGTGAAACCTTTTTCAAATTAAATGAATCTTTTTTCAAATGAAGTGACTTGAAAAAAGTTTATTTTCACTTGAAAAAGGGTTCACTTCATTTGAAAAAGGTTTCATTTGACCTGAAAAGGTTTCATTCGACCTGAAAATGCTATACCTCAAGCTAGGACTAGTACGCATAACATTTTGCAGCAGAAAGCGTCGAGCAGCGTGAACTCTGCCAATATATGGTCAATACAGTTGTACGACAGACGAGTCAATTTATGACTGCATAATTGATGCTATAGAGCTCGTAAGAGATTCGACAGGTCGTTTACCAATTAATTTTAACTACTTATTTTCTTTAATTCATCTAATGTTTTGATGGCAGTTTCGAGTGTAAAAATTGTGATATTTAATATAAAAAATCCATTTAAATGTAAATAAATTAAATTTAATAATGGTTATCTGTTAGGTTTCTCGTTCTTTAATATTTTTCACAGAAACCAGCAAAAGTTAATCTTAAACTCTCATACTAAATGTACAGGTACCCGTGTACCACGGGTGTACACTTAAAGGAAAAAATAAAAAACGGCTAAAAAATAAAGAAAATATTAAATAAATAATATTTTTTTAAGCGTTTTATGAGCAAATTAGCTAGCTTGAGGCATATAAGCAGTATCGAACTTATTTGACAACATCTTATAGGAGAAAAACTTAAAATAAAACCATTTGGTTACCCGGGTACCACGGGTGTACGCATAAGGGTTAAGCAGGCTTCAGGGTTGCCACCGAACCGCATTTTATTTATTCTTTCTTATATCGACCAATATTTCGGTTGTCTATTGACCCATTTGGATGGAATATTATTACAGTGTTAGTATGCTTTATTCTAATTTTTTCCGCCTGGGTGTTGCCACTTGCGGTGTGTTACGGGGTTGCCACCTATTTGGTTTTTTTTTTTTAAATCTCTTTGGTAGGTCAGATTCGGTGACAACTTCGCGGAATACGGAGCAAGCTCGGTCACCCAAGTTCTGGTGACATTAACATAAAAAACTCATATTTGGTCATTATGCTCCATTTATGGTCAGGAGTTCGAATTTCTGTATGCCCTTCGAAAAAAACGAAAATGGAAAAGAATTGGCCTAGCCTAATACTCAGTTAAATTAAATTAAATTAAATTAAATAAGATTAAACTGAACTAAATTAAATTAAATTAAGTTAAATTAAGCTAAATTGAATTAAATTTATGCATGCCGCTCTAGAAGTTTACACTTCCAACTGTCGCTGTGGTCTAACCTTGTAGAAGCTGCAAAGCTTTCTGGATTTCTGTCAACAAATCTCATCCACTTACAATTTATTATCATATCAGTACGAATGCTTGGCACTTTCTAGTCATCACGATCCGAACACAAGTCACAGAAAACTGGTAGCTTCAATAGGTTTTGACGAAAGTGTAGCTGGTGTTAAAAGAGTAGGCACAGTTGTTATAAGCAGAAAGATGTCTTTCACTGCAGCAAAAAATTACGGCCCACGAAAAAATGTCAACTTATATCAAATTATTACCTATCAAAAAGTTATTCTAAATACCTTCCTACTTCAATTCAAAACTTTGCGAAGTCGACGATCACCACTTCAAACTGAAGGGCTTTGTGCATTCAGAACAATGATAGTTCACATATATGTAACTATTTATTTGCTAAGCAATTGTGCGATAAAAATCACAAAATCACAACACTTAATAGCTATCTTTTTTTTGATGTACGTTTTGTTGTGTTTAAAAAAAAATCCGCTAGTAGTTTGGTATAAAAGCCACAAGGGGTAAAAATTCGAACATCATTGATGCGAGACAAGTCTGATATGGAACAATAGAATAGTTAGTGAACGCACGTAAAATAATAATTAAATCACCTGTGACATCACGGTTCACGAGGACAAAAAAAAAAAAAACAAATAAAACTTAAAATGTTTAAAAAACTTATATACGCGTTGTTAGCATTCCTCACCACAAATGTGCTAGCGAAAGATTGGTGGGAGAATGGCAACTACTATCAAATCTATCCGCGCTCATTTCGTGACAGCAATGGCGATGGTATTGGTGATCTCAACGGCGTCACCGAGAAACTGCAATATCTAAAGGACATTGGTTTTACCGCTGCTTGGCTGTCACCCATTTTCATGTCGCCCATGGCTGATTTTGGTTATGATATCTCTGATTTCTATAAAATACACACCGAGTATGGTACTATGGAAGATTTTGAGAATATGATCAAGAAAGCGAATGAGGTGGGGATTAAAATTATACTCGACTTTGTGCCAAATCACTCGAGCGATGAGAGTGAATGGTTCAAGAAATCAGTGGATGGTGATCCAGCTTACGCCGATTTTTACGTCTGGCATAATGGCAAGATCAATGAGAGCACAGGCGAACGTGAGCCACCTAGCAATTGGTTGAGCGCTTTTCGCTACTCTGCATGGGAATGGAACGAGGTGCGTCAACAGTATTATCTGCATCAATTTGCTATCAAACAACCTGATCTCAATTATCGCAATCCAGCTGTTGTGAATGAAATGAAAAATGTTCTACGTTTCTGGTTGGGCAAAGGTGTTGCTGGTTTTCGCATTGATGCTGTGCCTTATTTATTTGAAACGGAATTGGATCGTTATAACAACTATCCCGATGAGCCTGTTATCGATAATGTTGCAAGTTGTCCAGATCCAGATGATGGTTGTCATTTGAAGCATATTTACACGCAGGATCAGCCCGAAACTTTCGATATGGCCTATCAATGGCGCGCTCTGGCCGATGAATTCAAAAAAGAAAATGGCGGCGATACGCGTATCCTAATGACAGAAGCCTATACTAGTTTCGACAATATTATGCGTTTCTATGGCAATGGCATACAAAATGGCTCACACATACCATTCAATTTTGATTTTCTTTCGAATTGTCTGAATGACACTAAAGCGCCAGTCTTGGTAGAACATATCGAGAAGTGGCTGAATACCATGCCCGAGGGTGTTTATGCGAATTGGGTGTTGGGTAATCATGACAACAAACGTTTGGCCTCACGTTTGGGGGTGAAACGCGCTGATCTATTCAATATTTTGTTGCAAACTTTGCCGGGCAATGCGGTGACATATAATGTAAGTGCGAAAGATATATAGATATTTTTTTTTAGTACAGGTAAATGTATATACATAGGTGTGTTCGTGTAAAGGTTCGGCAGTAATTAACAATTTTACAATCACGCTGAGTCTGTATGATGTGACTTTCTTGAGTGTCAGCTGCATTTTTTTTTTTTGACAAAAAAAACACATTCATCTGTCAAAGACAGCTGATTTCTTTGATGGCAACTTCTTTCTGGCTGAAATTTATCCAGCAAGTAATTACAATTAAGGAAATCAGCCGATTTTGACACATACATTTTGGCCAGCCAGAATTTGGAAATCAGCTGTTTTTGACACATACATTTGGCCAGCAGGAATTTTCGATCAAGGAAATCAGCTAATTTTTGACAGATAAATTTCAGCCAGCAAAAATTTGAAATCTAGGAAATCTGGGAAGCTGATTTCGACAAATAAATTTCGGCCAGCAAGAATTTGCGATCAAGGAAATCAACTGATTTTGACAGATTGTTTATGTCAAGGAAAATAATCAGCTGACATTCAAGTATGTGACTTTCTCTTGAAATGAACCCTTAATTACACTCTCTTACTTGCTATTTGCTTAGATATCACGAAAGCAATTTAGATCGAAATCGTGATAATTCAACATTATTATTTGCTTTTTAAAATCAGCTGTTTTTGACACATACATTTGGCCAGCAGGAATTTTCGATCAAGGAAATCAGCTAATTTTTGACAGATAAATTTCAGCCAGCAAAAATTTGAAATCTAGGAAATCTGGAAGCTGATTTCGACAAATAAATTTCGGCCAGCAAGAATTTTCGATCAAGGAAATCAACTGATTTTGACAGATTGTTTATGTCAAGGAAAATAATCAGCTGACATTCAAGTATGTGACTTTCTCTTGAAATGAACCCTTAATTACACTCTCTTACTTGCTATTTGCTTAGATATCACGAAAGCAATTTAGATCGAAATCGTGATAATTCAACATTATTATTTGCTTTTTAATATCTTAGGGTGAAGAAATCGCCATGACTGATGTTTTCATTAGTTGGGAAGACTCTGTTGATCCTCAGGCTTGCAATGCCAATCCAGAGAACTACTATGGCTATTCGCGTGATCCTGCACGCACGCCGTTTCAATGGGATGCATCACCAAAAGCAGGTAAATATGAGTACGAGTTATCTATCTGACAGTTGGCAATTAATATATTAATTAATTGACACCTTCGAGAACTTATCCACTTAAACAATTTTTGAACTATCAATGCTTATCGATATCTATAACTTTTGTGATTTTATTTCATCTAGGCTTTACAACTGGCGACAGCACCTGGCTTCCTGTAGCTGATGATTTTAGAACAAACAACGCTTTAGCTCAATTACGTGCGCCACAATCACATTTGCAGATATTCAAAAAAATGGTACGCCTACGCAAAGAACCCTCCTTCCAAGAGGGCGAGCTAAATATCAAAGCAATCGACGATGACGTCATCATTTACTCACGGTAAGTTAACTCACACACACATGCAGTTAAAACAATAAGTAACGGTATATTAAGTTTATTGCTTGTTTTTTCATATTCACTCGTGCTCTTTCTCTCTCTCTCTCTGCACAATCTAGCCAAAAGTCAGGTAGCGACCTCTATGTGATTGTGCTCAATTTAGGCAGCACTGAAAAAACATTGAACCTCAACAATCATTATGCGCTTGGCAGTAGAGCAGAGGTGATAACTACTTCCCAGCAAACGCAGCAGTACACGGATGGGTAAGTTGTGAAATGAATAAAGTTTTTATAAGTGTGGTAATTGCTTAGTAATTAAATTTTTTTCTTGACAGCGATATTATCGATCCAAGCAATTTTAAAGCCGAGGCGTTTGTGGGCTGTGTTCTGGTAGCAGTGAAATAATTCAATAGCAGCTATGAGTATTATTTTGTTTAGACAATGCCCTTTTTTTTAATTCTATATAGTTAATTTTAAGCGTGTAAATATTAAAAAAAAAATGTATATTGGTTTATTTTTAAATTACGCCCAGCGATATTTCTTATAGAAGAGTGCTGGAAGCAAATGAAGCATCATCGCGAATAACGTTATAAGTGACAAATTTGTCAGGAGAGCATTATATCTTTCATATTATCAGTTTTACCAAAGAGAATATATATTGATATATTCTCTTTGGTTTTACACCATTCTTAAGGTCCTCCAGTGCCGTTAGGAATAACTTTCGACGCTTCTATGCAAGATAATGTATGTCACTTTAAATTACCCTACTATTTTTAAATTCATTTTTACAGAGAGCAATACAAAATGTTATATGCAATAAAACCGGTTTTGAAAAAAAAATGACACTTAGAACGTTATTGGCGATGATGCTTCAAATATTTGGAAGATCACCCTTTAGATGTCCGAGAAAAAGTAGCGAGAACACCATGTCTACGGCTGATCACCGTTTTTTTTTTTCAAAATACTTGCAAAAACTCTATCTCAGAATATTTTTGAAGACCCCGCTCTCTGATAATGAGTTCAAAAACTCCCAATTTTTGAAGCAAAATAGTTCTGAGATGGAACATTTTTGGAAAGTATTTAAAATAAGGTGTACTTCCACTCAGTGGTCGGTATCTTTAAAAATTTTGTATTTTCATTACGCTTGACGCTTTCTTAATCTTATATGAATTCCATTCTCTGATTTCAAGGTCAGCACAGCTTCTAATCTTGGAATGTACTTGTTCGGCTTGGGCGATCGTCTTTGTTGCTCTTCTGTTGGTATGCCAATAAAGTGAGGAATGCAACCATCCTTCGATACTAGTTCGTCTTGCGCTGGCAATATCTCAAAATGACGCACAATCTTAGCACATATTGTTTTGATTTCCATTTGAGCAAATTTTTGGCCTGCAATGGAAGATATCATAACTTATATATTAGGATGAAAAAAAAATCAATTTCAGGGACTTACCAACGCAATTTCGCAAACCGGCGCTAAATGGCACATATTCAAATGGATTTTGTGGTTTGTGTTTATCAGAACTCCAACGGTCTGGATCCATGCGATAGGGATCAGGGAAGTACTTTTCATTATAGCCAAGCGTCAACAATAAAATGTTAAGGCTAGTTCCCTTAGGAACTAAGTAGCCATCTGTAAAAGTAAATAAAAATGACAACACTTCTTATGAACTCTACAAGATTTATAAGGCCTCATGCATAAGAAATTTGAATTCACACTCGATTTTTCTAGTACAGGCTTATGTATTTTGTTTGTTTAATTTGAAAAAAGACACCGCCTTTTGCTTAAAAGTCGAGTACGAGCAAATGCTCTCCTTCTATGCATGAGACACAATCTCTCAATATTGCACATACTCATATTATAGTCCTTGTCTGCAAGTCTTGCAATCAGTGGCACGCTTGGATAGAAACGTAGCGCTTCCTTGATGACCTTATCCAAATATTGCATTTCAGAAATTTGTTGATATGTAGCCTTGCCTTTTATATTATCGCCTAATATTTGCTGTTGCTCCTCATATACTTTTTGCTGTTTTAAAAGCAATACAAAAAAATTTTCTTTGATTTCAACTGCTTTTTATAGCTCTATTGCTACATACCTGTATCTCGGGGAATATAGAGAGCAGATATATTGTAAAGGCAATACTTGAAGTTGTTGTATCGTGGCCCTGTAAAAAGATATTTCCTGAAAGATGCTAAAAATTCTATCTGTCGCCAGATTTCTCAACATACCGCAAAAATGAAAGTAGACACCTCTTCATAGATTTCTTGTTGCGTTAATGGGCGTCCATCAACTGTAGCAGACAAAAGAGTGTCTAAAAAGGCAAGTTTGCGTTTTGAAGAAAATTCATCCTCCTCGACTTCAGAATTCACGTTTTCTTCGAGTCTCCGTTTTTCAATACGTTTCGAAATAACCTTGGTGGCAAAAAAAAAGATAGAAATTGTAATCGTTTTTGAAGTTGTGTTTATTACTTACATCGTTGGTGAAATCTTGAATAGTCTTCAATGTTTTGCTGTAGTGGGGATAGTCTGGTGAGAATCGATATAACCAAGTCTTCCTTTTAAGTGGATTATAAATTCGCATATTGATATTAGTACATATGCTGAATGAAAAGTATAATGGGTTTTGATATTAACGACTCGTCAGACCGTATATTTCTTATAAACTATTACTTACTCTTTGAAAGCCTGCACAATTTCGTTTTTACTGTGGTCCATTGCATTCACTTGCACACCCATTGCAGTTTCTGCAAAACCGAAAAACTTAGTTTAGTTATTTGCTTCTCAACTTTATTGCCACTTCAGCATTCACCTACCAGCAATCACGTCCATTGTGAAACAATGCGCTTCCAATTGAAAATCAAATATTGAATCACCATGCGATACTGTATCCAATCTATCAATAAACTTATCTGAAGTTTCAGTCATTGTTTCGTAAAAATTTTGTAAAATTTTAAAATGAAATGATGGTGTAATCATTTTTCGATGTGTGAACCAATGTCGCCCAGTAGAAGTAATTAAACCAGCGCCCAGCCATGGATGTAACATATCGTATATGTCTGACTTGTCTATTAACTCTTTACTGGTTAAAATGTACTGAAAAAGATTTGCATTAAATCAATTCGATGGTGATTTTAAATTTCATACCCTAAAGCTTCGCTCACCTCTATATCTTTCGCTTCTGTGACCATTATATTGCGATAGGGTCCAATAAGCAAACGAAAATTACCATATCCATACTTTACCCACCATTGAAAAAGTTGATCAATTATTCCTGTTAATTTGAAAAAATTAAGTAACATTATAATGAAATAGTCATAACTCATGGGAAGTGCGAGAGGACAAATGGAAGTAAAGTAATACACCGGTATGCGCAAGTAAACCACACTTATTTGTCTCTTCACTAGTAAATATCTAATGACATTTTTATCTAGCTGTTAGTTGAGTATAGTTTCCAAATTTAAGCACCCACCCTCGTGACAAAATATTGACAGCTACATTTCAATGATCTTTATAATTGTTTGTTTACTTTGAAATATGTTGCTGACACACTTCACAACATAGCGTTCTTCTCAAACAATTGATCTTAGTTAGAGCGGCGAGGTTTAACAGCTGCTCGCTAAATGCTACTCTTTTGAAAAGCACAAAAGCTAACTGTATTTCAGATAAAGCTTCGCTCATGCAGAAGTTGAAATGGCGTGCGCTTTAATATCAGTAATTAAAAGTGTAGCGACGCTGGGCTATACTATGTATTTCCACTAATTCCCCCTAATCGAAAGCTTTGTAGATAGGAAAAAAAATAATAATTTGCAAAAAATGATAAGCCAAAAACGATTACTTTTAAATAGCACAAATATTTTGATAAATGTTAAAATCAGATTCGCCGTAAATTCTTATTTTCGTGATACCTACCTATGTATGTATGTATGTATGTATGAACATTAGGGTCTCGAAAATTTTTAAATTTTCCCCTCGAAAAACATAATGAAAAAAGTAGCTACACATAACATTTTTTTTAGAGCGTTCAATTCCCTGCAAATACTGGTATAAAAGTTGGCTGTGCGATTTTTTGGTGAGAATATATGCTCATTTACGTAGAAGCTTTACACGAAAACAAAAAACTTCGACGAGGCACGCTTTCCCATTAATATAAAATACTCATAATACTGCATTTATGGTCTGGAATTCGAATTTCTTTATGCCCTTCAAAAACAACGAAAATCGATTTTTTTTGGCCCACCCTAATATGTACATTAATACTTTCCATTAATTTAAATAAAAACTAACTAACACCCGTTTCTATAAAATAAGCAAAATAAATAATTACATAATTGAATTGTTTGTTTATAGTTGAATGCTTAAGAACCTGTTTTTTCTTAATTTACACTTCTCATATGTTTCTATTTTGTACATATGTATCTACGTAAGAATCTAGTTCCATTTCATTATTCATTTTATTTTTTAATAATAAAACTAAACACACGTTTGCATGTAGATATGGTAAATTTAGCTGCGTTGAATATTGATTCTAATGGGAAACAACAACAATGAAAATAAGAATATCTTATAACAACAAAATATTTTTTTATTTGACGCTTACTTAGATAACACATTTTTTTTTTTTGTATTTCAATCCTTATGGCAACCCTTTTTATAAAAATAATAATCAAGTATTCATTTTCAGGCCATGGCCTTTCACAAGACACCCAAATTTTAAAATAATATGAAAAAATTATTTTTGAACAGTTGGCAACCCTTTTCAAAAAAATCCCATCCTGCACATCTATAGGCTTAGCCCTTCATTGGATGTTGAAACTCAAACAAACTAGAGAAAACAAATATTTTTAAACAGGTCGAAAACCTTTCGAAAAAATTTAACCTTGCTGATACCTTTAACTTGACACACGCTATGGCTTTCACCGTCTAAAGGCTAATTTACACGGGTCGATTTTCCACTGCTTTCCACCTTCAAATACAAGCTATGAATCGATCAAACTGCTATATACATGCTGGAACGACAAAAATCGCTAGGGTTAGGGTTTAGAATATGCCCGAGGTAGGCGTACCGGTCGTAAGAGGCGACTAATATGCACATAGGTAATGACGTGCTACTCGATGGTTGATCTACGGATATGATTCCTCTAACCTCTCATTACCCATCTTCTTCTTCCTCACGGATGGAGGGATGATATGACCTAGAAGGTTCCACTGGTCATACCAAATCGCTATCACGACAGTCGGGCAGTACCGCAAGGGAGTACCGCAGCGTACCGGGGTCATATCCGGTCAAGGACTGTCAACTTCGGCATCACTCTCCAAAACCTTCGGGGAGTGTTTTGCTGTTAACAACAACAACAACAAAAATCGAACAGAAAATCAACCCATGTAAAGGAGCCTTAAGATATATTTTCTTTTGAGAAATGTTTACTCAAAATGCTCCAAATAATAAAATAGCACAGTCATTCTGTGCGTAAATAAATGTTTAGCTATTATCAACAAAATACACAACAAAACTAGCGATTACTTAATCGCATGTTATCAATTACATTACATTTCATACAAAGTAATTATAGATTAAGTTAATAACTTATCGTTATTCACTGCAATGCTATTGCCATTGACATTACAAAGCATTTGAAAAATCGAGCCTTTTTATACCTTGCACTATAGATACATATTTTTCACTTCATGACAGTTAATTGCTTCTTGACTCATTGTTTTAGATTTCAAGTTTGCTAATGAGCTTTGTGATACAAAAGAGTTTATGTTATATATTCTAAAAATTGAGACTAATGTTCAAGATACAACAAAACAAAATGGCAGCAGAAATATTAAAACAATTGATTACACGGCACAACAAAATGGTCATTTTTGATAATCCCACCGAGTTTCTCAACAATTTCTGAAGCTTCTGGGTGTGCTGAATTCGAATCTGAAGTCAGACTTTTCGGGCTACTTGAGGTTTTCTCTCCCGAGGATGGTACTGGTGCAAAGGAACCATACTTTAATTTTGGTTTTTATATTTGGCGTCATACAAATATTCCATAGTACAAAAAATGAAGTAAGTTATTAGGAAAAAAATTCAAAATTAAAAAATATTTGGACCATCCCTCTACCTAACATCTACCCGGATCTACTAGTTTGGAATAGAAAAACACTCATAGGGTTGCCAAGAAATGTCGAAGGGATACTGCGTTTTGAAAAAAAAAATTGACATTTGGTGTTACCTGATGTTCGTAGTAGACCAGTCTATTTTCACCACGGTTATAACAATTTATTTTTACTAGTATCGCTTGTAATCGAAAATTCGACCAATAAAATCTGGTGGTGGTGACTGAAGGTGGTCGCTAGCCCCGTAGCCCCATACCTAAAATTTCGGGAACGCCCCTGAAAATATACCGCCTATACCTTTCCATCGGTACATATTACATTCAAGTCGGTCAAACGGTTCGCTCGCAGGAGGTTCCTAAAGTTTTTCATGTGGCGTATTTATATATACATACATAGATAGATTTTCTTAGTTGAGGCTTAACCTTCTATACACACCCAACATTGCTTACCACTTGCAGTTTTTTCCATGAGATAAATATTTCCTACAACCGGCAATGCTGGTGGACCAGGCAATTTGTTCAACTGTTTCACTGCACTAAAGTTCTTAATTTCCAAGTATAATAGAAAAATGAAAGGTGACAACAAAACAAACCATAGTAGAAACCACATTTTGAAAAAATTTTGTTTTGTTTTTTGTTTAAAACGATTTAGTTAAACGCTTGTGGCAAATGCTGTACCGCTACTGAGCGCTTATTTTACTGATCGCTGCTTTATAATACTCAACTTCCATCGAGCAAGTGATAAAACCAAAAAAGCTGCTGCTGACGCGAGCCTAGAACTATGCAGCTTCACTGGTGTCTTAAATAGCTAAAAATAAAGGGTGGATCAATAGGGAACAAAATTTTCTGACGAAATTCAAAACATGCATCTGCTTAAAAAACTTTCAAACTTTTTCGAAAAAAATATTTGAGTTCGTTTAGAAAGCTCAGTAGTGCACATAACAGGATCTTTGTTGTAAGTTCAACATGTTTCATGTTGACAAAAATTATTCTGTATCTACGATAAAACTCAATCAGCTGTTTTTATTATCGCACAATACCAAAGAGAATATATCAACAAGAGCCGTCACTCGTTGTAAATGCAAGGAAAAAGATGGATGCCGTTTTCTTTCAGGGTTTCGGTAATTTTGTTTTCCTCAGTTTTGTAAATTCGACAGCTGGTAAATTTTTGTTTCGACTCTTGTGTTATTTCAGTTCTCGTCTATTTTCTTTTACATATTTTGTTCTGATTAGACAATAACATATTTATATCGAAATTACCGAAACCCTGAAAGAAAACGGCATCCATGTTGTTGTTGTAACGTTGCTTTCATAACGAGTGGTGGCTCTTTGACAATACGCTTTATAGAAACTTAAATGCTCAGCTGGCAGATCTTCAGCGCTCGCCGGTTTATTATTTTTTAGTCGGTATATACCTATTTGTACCTCCTTATATTTGTCTTAAATACCTAAATATATAGGCTGTTGCAAAAGGAATTCTTACGGTACTTACATCTGCTAAGAAAATGCTTAAAATGATTTGAAACTCTCTATATTACTTTTTTTTATTATTTTTATTACTTTTTTTCGAAAAAAATATTTGATTTCATTTAAAAATCTCAACACAAAAACTCCGACAAGGACTAGTCTCACTTACGAGGTAGGTACTATTTTTTATACATTATTACATTAGGTTTGTTTATTAGGCTGCTCTAGCTTACGCCAGATTGAGATATTTCACAAAATTGTGTTTAACGAACACTTTTCATGCTCTAGGTTGCTCTATCTTTTGTTTCATGATTACGCTCAAAACAAAACTAGAGTAATCCAGATCACAAATTTCTGCTCTAGCTTTTTTTATGGAGTAAGTTAGAGCAGAGAAGCAATCTCTTCAGGAATTGCCAGTCAGGAAAAAATAAATTTTTGAAAACTTCAAAAAAATTTGCTTGCAAGAAAATCAATGTTTTTGTAAACGTGAATTTGCATTAATTTTGAAGATTTAAATAAAAAACCAAATAAAAAGAAACTATCGAGATTCAAGTGTTTCATGGCATTTCTGCTCTGAGTTGCTCTAAGTTGCTCTATTTCTATTTTGACAGCTGCTCTGCTCTGCTCTGCTCTAACCTGCTCTGAACTTTTTTTTGGTCAGTAAACAAACCTATTATTGATTATCTATCTCTACAAATTTTGTAGAACTACTATCTATCCGACAACAAAAAACAAAAACACGCTAGTGACGCTTTCTTAATCTTATATGAATTCCATTCTCTGATTTTAGGGTCAGCATAGCCTCTAATATTGGAACATACTTGCTCGGATTGGGTGACCGTTTCTTTTGTTCCGCTGTGGGTAAGCCTATAAATTGTGGAATATAACCATCTTTACAGACTAGGTTGTCTAGCGCTGGCAATATTTCAAAATTTCGCACAATCTTAGATACTATTGTTTTGATTTCCATTAGCGCAAATCTTTGACCTGTAAAAGAACATTCAAGAAATAAGAAATAGTCGAAAAAATATATACTATTTCAAAAACTTGCCAATGCAATTTCGCACACCCGCGGCAAATGGCACATATTGAAATGGATTTTCTGGTGTGCGTTTATCAGAACTCCAACGTTCTGGATCCACTCGATAGGGATCGGGGAAGTACTTTTCATTGTAGCCGAGTGCAATCAAGAAAAGGCTAAGGGTGGTGCCTTTAGTAACTAAGTAGCCATCTGGTAATGTAAATATTGTTGAAAAAAAAATTGATTTCTCGTCTTAAATATTTCACATACTCATATTATAGTCCTTGTCTGCAAGTCTTGCAATTTGCGGCACGCTCGGATAGACGCGTAGTGTTTCCTTCATAACCATATCCAAATATTGCATCTCAGAAATTTGTTGATATGTGGGCTTGCCTTTTATATTATCACCCAATACTTGTTGTTGTTCCTCGTATACTTTTTGCTGTAGGGATTTGAAACAATATATGTACAGTTAAGCATTTTACTGAGATCTATCAGCTATATCGGTGGAGCTTCCTGTAGGAATAAATGTAATACTTAGACTCGAAAGAGATCACATCGACTGTATCGAATAGAATGAGTTTCCTAATGATCTTTTACATTTTCTCCTGCCGGAAAAGCTTTCTTTGATTTCAAATGGTTTTTATAGCTGTATTGCCACTTACCTGTATATCTGGGAATATGGAGAGCAGATAAATTGTAAAGGCAATGCCTGATGATGTTGTATCGTGGCCCTGTGGAAGAAATTTATTCATTTATTGATTATGTTACTTGAGCACTTGAGTGGTGCTCCGATTTAACTAGAAAACGAAAATTGTTTCCTGGCAAACAAAGATCACGCTATATATGTCTCCTCCTATTAAAAATTTTATCTATCGCCAGATCTCTAAGCTTACCGCAAAAATGAAAGTGGACACCTCTTCGTAGATTTCTTTTTGCGTTAATTTGCGTCCATCAACTGTAGCAGATAATAGGGTATCTAAAAAGGCAAGCTTATGTTTTGAAGAAAATTCGTCCTCCTTTCCTTCTGATTTCTGGGCTTCTTCCTGTTTCAGTTTTGCAATTCGTTTTGCAATAACCTTAATGAAAGAAAGCAATTATTTTCTTAAAGGGTTCACTAATCGTTCGAAAACTTTTGTTTTTTACATCATTGGTAAAATCTTCTATAATTTTCAATGTCCTGCAGTAGTGCGGATATTCTGGGAAGAATCGATACAGCCAAAGCGGCCTTTTCATTGGATTATAAGCGCGGTAGTTAATGTTATTAGACATGCTGCAAAAAAAAAAAATTGTATAATATTTATGAAATTTTTTTTAAATAAAACAGTGAAACATCACACCCTTCCAGATTATCTTTCAAAACCGTGTTTTCAGAACGCAAATTTAACAACTGTCTATACTTCAAATGGCAACTACTTACTCTCTGAAAGCCTGCGTAATTTCGTTATGATTGTGATCCATTGCATTGATTTGCACGCCCATTGCAGTTTCTGTAAAACAAACAAATTGAGTTTAGTTGAATTTTTCGCAAATTTGACCACTTCACCGTTTCACCTACCAGCAATCACGTCCATTGCAAAACAATGAGCCTCCAATTGAAAATCAAATATTGAATCACCCTGTGATACTTGACTCAATCTATCGATAAACTTATTTGAAGTTTCGGACATTGTTTCGAAAAAACTTTGTAATATTTTAAAATGAAATGATGGTGTAATCATTTTGCGATGTGTGAACCATTTTCTCCCAGTAGCGGTAATTAAACCAGTGCCCAGCCATGGATGTAACATATCGTATATGTCTGATTTGTCTATTAACTCTTTATTGGTTAAAATGTACTGAAAAATATACAAAGATATTAATTAAATTAATTTGATGAAGATATTTAATTTCATATCACCGAAATTTTCTCACCTCCATATCTTTCGCTTCCGATATTATTATATTGCGGTATGGTCCAATGAGTAGGCGATAATTACCGTGTCCAGCCTGTATCCACCATTGAAAAAGTTGGTTAAGTATTCCTTTTAAATAAAAAAGGTATATTAAAAAAACTCTCAAAGGGAGGGAGAATAAATTAATGAATAGAACAAAGAGCACCCCTATGGCCAATTATCTACATCATTATTATCTCTTTTGGTGTTTTAGCAGCTTTATCAAATATTTTAAAAAAAAATGAGCCTAAATTTTAAACCCGTCTAAAGTTTAAGCAATTTTTTTAAATTTTTTTTTGGAATATTTTAAGGGCCGCTTGCATAAAAGCTGATAACGACTAACCGGAGTTTAATTGACGTATTTTGTATGGTTAGCTGTCAAGTTAATCACCGATTAGGCTTAATCGGCTTTTATGCAAGTGGCCCTAAGTGTTCCAAAATTTAAAAAGAATTTGAACTTCTTTTGGTTTCGATTTAAAATCTAAATGAAAAAGCAGATTAATTTTTTTTGGTTTGTTTGAGTGTAATTCAATTTTGCCCTCAAAATTTAGCATAGCTCAGCGGTAGAACAGTCGGCTGTGACTCCTGACCGTTTTCGTTCCAATCCTGCCAAGTGTCATACTTTTTTAATTTTATTTTATTCTTGAAACTTTTCGGTATAAACTTAAAACTTTTTGGTTTGAAAATTAAAACTTTTCGGTTTAAAATTAAAACTTTTTAGTTTAAAAATGAAAACTTTTCGGTCTAAAATTAAAACCATTTCAGTCTAAAATTTTTGTTTTGTTTTCATTAATTTTTGAAAGTTTTTTCAAGATTGAATTTTGCCAACAAGATTTATGTGTGCAATGTGGCTCAGTGGTAGAGCAGACGGGCATGATGCGGGGAGTCTTGGTTCGAATCCACGCCAACGGGCAACATATTTATTTTATCTTAAAAAAATTGTTAAAACATATCTGGTTTATAAATGAACCCCGATTCATTTAGCCAATTTTCTTGAAAACTGGTCTATTTTGAATTTGAAACCAAATTTGGTTTAGTCATATATGAATGTAGTCAAAAAAAGTTTAAAATTTAGGCTCAAATTTTTACACGTGTATCGATTGTTGAGAAGAATGCTGTCCCATATTTTTCTTAACTTGATTTAATGGCGAAAAGTCATTTGAAATATCATTATTAGATATTTTTTTTTTTTTTTTCAATCAACTAGTTTTATTATGTATTTCTCACATTAAAAAAATGGTCTTTAACACTGTTTAAATACCTGCTCTAGCTTTAACCTTTTCTTCGAAATGCCTCTATTAATAGAATATCCCAAACGTGTTGTGAGGAAATAAATGTTTAGCTATTAACTATCTACAAATGACAACAAAAATAGTTGTTATCTCATCGCGTGTTATCAACTACGCTACATTTCATAGACACTAATTATAGTTTTATTAGCTTATCATTAAATGAAATATTCATTCGAATTACAAAGCGTTTAACAAATCGAACACTTTTGTGTTTTAAATAATATTTTCTAATTCAAAACGTTTTTCTAAAAGTTTTTTTTTTTTTTAAATATCAGTTTCACTTCAAATTTTATATCATTTTTCTCTCTAAATTTTATCTCACTTTAAATTTTGTGCATCAAGAACGCGATTTAAATAAAAATAAAAATCATGATATATCATAAGAATTTTTAAAATTCGTTCACATCGCGAACAGACCTATTTCTTAACCTACAACACGCGCCCACCATTGCTTACCACTTGCAGTCTTATCCATGAGATGTGCATTTCCTACAAAGGGCAATGCAGGCGGACCAGGCAATTTGTTCAATTGTTTCACTGCACTAAAGTTCTTGATCTCCAAGTAAAGGAGGAAAATGAAAGGTGCCAACAAAATAAACCATAGAAGAAACCACATTTTGAAACAATTGTTTTTTTTTTTTTTGTTTTTCTGTTTACAACAATTTCGCCCTACTGTTAAATTTTTTTATTTAACAAATGAAAAGCTTGTGCAAATGCTACACCGCGACTGAATGTTTCCTTTCATTGATAGCTACTTTATAATTTTTATAATCGTATCGAACAGCTGATAAAGCAAAAATCGCTGCCTCTGCCTAGAAATATGCAATCTCATCGTTATCTTAATTGAAGTGGGTTATCGTATGCAGGTATCTTATGCATGGTAACATGTACTAGCTATAGCTATATATATATATACTAGTATATACCCGCGGCCTTTCCCGCCCCTGCGAAGTACCCTTTCAACATTTTAGATAAGAATTCGGTCGTCGAAGTTCACCAAGTTAGGTAGATTGATCAAATAAAAAACTTTTGGAAGATCAATTATTTGTCTATGTTCCTAGAGTTTTGAAAAATAGTATGTATTGAAAAACGGTTTTCAAAAATTTTACTTAAATATATGTATATATCCTTGAAATCGATCTAAAGAGAGGTTTCTAAAGTAAATATTGCTTTGGCTTTAAGTATTGATATTAATGTCTCACAAAGCTTTTATCGAATAGTTTATCTAAATATTAAACTTTGATATTTATATAATATTATTGAATACTGAAGCATTTACCAAGGGTATTTAAAATTTTCAAAATTCCCATCAATGGGGAAAGGTAGATTGATTAAATAATTGGAGGTTTTCGGGCGATCACGTTTTACCGATAACTGAGTTATCGATAAATATATCGAAATACATATATCGAAGTCCAAAAGGAACCTGCGGCCTTTCCCTTTCCTTTGTTACCCATATTGTAGAGCAATTTTAAAGTTTTTGGGCAATCACATTTTCACCGATAACTCAGTTATCGATAAATTTATCGAAATATGCCAAAGTCCAAATAAAACCTGGGGCTTTCCCTTTCGTTTGATACCCATATTGTAGGGCAATTTTAAGGTTTTTGGGCAATCACATTTTCACCGTTAACTCAGTTATCGATAAATTTATCGAAATATATAGAAGTCCAAATGAAACCTGGGACCATGCCCTTTCGTTTGTTACGCGTATTGTAGGGCAATTTTAAGGTTTTTGGGCAATCACATTTTTATTGATAACTCAGTAATCGGTAAATTTATCGAAATATATCGAAGTTCAAATAAAACCTGGGACCATGCCCTTTCGTTTGTTATGCGTATTGTAGGGCAATTTTAAGGTTTTTGGGCAATCACATTTTTATTGATAACTCAGTAATCGGTAAATTTATCAAAATATATCGAAGTTCAAATGAAACCTGGGGACATCCCATTCGAAGTCGTGTTTTTTACTTCAAAATTTAATTTACGCCGAAATGTAAGGCAAATAACATTTGGGTAGCTGCCCATCACAGCACTTCCGGCTTGGGCCAAACGAAAGCCAATCCACTGCTCACATCAAAAGTTCGTCAAAAGCAGCGACCAAAAAATTTGCTATCCACCTGCATTTAAGCTTGTAATCCTTTGGCAAGTAAGATAACGCGCCGCGTGATATATCAAACACAGCTGGTGAGCTAAAAGTTTTGGACACACAACTCTTGGTTAGCTGGCAAGTGCAGTTTTAATGATTAATTTTGTGGTTTAAAATAATGGAAGGAAATAATTTTAGTTGAAGTATGCAAGTTGTACTGATGATGATATATTATATACAATAATAATGCTTACGAACAGAAAATACAACAGAAGCTGCATTATTCCAAGAAATTTAAAATTTTTCTTAAAAAGGTGTTGCACGCTCACATCGCTTTCGTTGAATTGGAGTGATGGACTGTTACACCTGCGCTTCTCTTATGTTGCTTTTTTCATTAATTTTTTAAGAGTTCATTTGTTATAGCACAATATTATATAATACAAGAGTCTGCAAATTGAAGTGTGTACGTGCTTTGATAAACGCTGATGTAAAGAACAGAAATTTCATTTCACTGGTATTACAGATAGCAAATTTTTCTTTGCCTCTGGCTAGGTTAATGATAATTGCCTTTTGTCATTTATCACAAAAGTAATCGACATCTTCACTAATCCCAGTTTTCATGCATGCGTCGAATCAATCTCATATGCAATTATTTTTCCTTGTCCATAAAGTACTCGATGCAATGAAGGAGCGTACTTAAAGCAGCAATGTTTTGGCTACGACATGATTTTTCAATTAACTTCGCGCAGCTGGAAGTAGCTCGCTGTTCAAATTCGGTTTGCTTACGTATTTATATGAACTTTGGTGTAAAAAGTAAGGTCGAGTAAACCGAACATTAAATACCCAGCAGTAGTTTCAGAACGGGATAAAAATACCATGACTAGTTCCATAACGAAAGTGGGCGTGGTCGTGAAGCGATTTCGTTCAACTTCATCAGATATACTCCCTATAATGCTAGTATAGCTTTTGCAAAATTTCATGATTCAACCGTAATCAGTTTAAAAGTTATGACCAGTCGAATTTTCAAAAATGCTTCCCATCCTACCAAATTATATAATTTTAGAAATATAAGTGATTTTCGAAATTTTCGATATCAAAAGTATACTCCCAACGATACTAGTTTGCTTTGTGCCAAATTTCTACATCATTCTACCATAATCAGTTTAAAAGTTACGACCATAATAGAATCATAACATATCATCTTTAGAGAGATTGTGCTAGTTTAGAGGATCAAATTAATTGAAACTACATAAATTAGATAAAATAAAATAATACAAAAAAAAAGAATTTAAATAAAATAAAGTAAAATAAAATAAAATGAAAAAAATAAATTAAATAAAATAAAATAAAGTAAATTAAAATTAAAAAAGTTAAAAAAAATAAAATAAAATCAAAAAATATAAATAAAATAAAATAAAATAATATAAAATAAAATAAAATAAAATAAAATAAAATAAAATAAAATAAAATAAAATAAAATGAAATAAAATAAAATTAAATAAATGAAAATAAAATAAAATAAAATAAAATAAAATAAAATAAAATAAAATAAAATAAAATAAAATTAAACAAAATAAAATAAAATAAAATAAAATAAAATAAAATAAAATAAAATAAAATAAAATAAAATAAAATAAAATAAAATAAAATAAAAAAAAATAAAATAAAATAAAATAAAATAAAATAAAATAAAATAAAATAAAATAAAATAAAATAAAAAAAAATAAAATAAAATAAAATAAAATAAAATAAAATAAAATAAAATAAAATAAAATAAAATAAAATAAAATAAAATAAAATAAAATAAAATAAAATAAAATAAACTAAAATAAAATAAAATAAAATAAAATAAAATAAAATAAAATAAAATAAAATAAAATAAAATAAAATAAAATAAAATAAAATAAAATAAAATAAAATAAAATGAAATAAAATAAAATAAAATTAAATAAATTAAAATAAAATTAAATAAATGAAAATAAAATAAAATAAAATAAAATAAAATAAAATAAAATAAAATAAAATAAAATAAAATAAAATAAAATAAAATAAAATAAAATGAAATAAAATAAAATAAAATAAAATAAATGAAAATAAAATAAAATAAAATAAAATAAAATGAAATTAAAGGAAATTAAGAAACGATTAAATGCAAAAAAAATAATTAAATGAAATTAATTTGATAAAATAAAATAAAAAATACAATAAAATAAAATAAATGTGTTTCAATGGAAGGAAAATATTAGTTTCCAAAATGCTCTTCCTTGCAACATTTCATTTATTTTTTTTTAATTATCGCGAATTTTGAATTTTCGCTGGTTACGTATATTCGAATTTCGAATTTTTTGTGGCGTTATGTTGGTACTCCTGTCTCTCACTTATGCCGACAAGCTCGGCCATTTTAAATGTTCAGTTAATTGTTGACAGCTGCTTTGCTTGCACGTGTTTTGGATCGTCTTCGATTTTTACCTATTCAAAAAAATGGATTAAAGAACCTGTATCAAATTTTGTGTGCAAAACGAAATTAAGTGCGCGGATGCATTCCGAATGTTGACTGTGGCATACGGAGAAGCTACCTTGGACCGAAGCAACGTTCATGCGATGCTGTTTTTGGTCACAATTGAGCAATTTTGGTACGAATTTCGCGGCGACCCGTCTCATGCCCAAATCATTGATAAAAATCGAATGGCACGAGCCAATCGATATGTTAAGGTCCTCAGCAACTTCTCTAACGGTGATTCGACGATTGGCCAATACCATTTTCTCCACTTCATTAATTTTTTCGTCTGTTGTTCAAGTGCTCGGGCGTCCGGCACGCTCTTCGTCGTTCACATCTTCTCGGCCTTCTGAGAACATTTTTTACCACCGATAAACGTTGCTTCGGTCCAAGGTAGTTTCTCCGTATGCCACAGTCAACATTCAGAATGCATCCGCGCTCTTAATTTCGTTTTTCACACAAAATTTGATACAGGTTCTTTGCTCCATTTTTTTGAATAGGTAAAAATCGAAGACGATCCAAAACACGTGCAAGCAAAGCAGCTGTCAACAATTAACTGAACATTTAAAATTGCCGAGCTTGTCGGCATAAGTGAGAGACATGAGTACCAACATAACGCCACAAAAAATTCGAAATTCGAATATACGTAACCAGCGAAAATTCAAAATTCGCGATACTTTTTGAACACACCTCGTATTTCGTAATAAAATAACTTTCCTGCAAATAAACAATGAAAATTGCAATACTGTGGTTGAGCAGCAATTTTAATTTTTCCATTCTTCCCCAACAAGTTATTTGATATCCCACGAGTGCATGTTACAATTTCGTTTGGCTTTAGTACTTACTCCAACAACATCAGTAAAATGCAAGTAGTCATGTCAACAAATCGGTTACACATACATACAACCTTCATACACAAGCAGTAATGCTTCCAGCTAAAAATTTGCAATATGCAAAATTTAACATTAATTGAGTGCGTGTTGTCAGTCCTTAGGTGTGTGTGTGCATGACAACTCTGACATTTGCAGTAATTTTTGGTCAGTTAAATTGTTTTTGATTTATTTTGGTTTTATGCTCCATTTTTGATTTATTCGGATTTTAATTAAAAGATGGTCTACCAATGACAACAATGTGCCTGCCACAGACCAGCTATCAACAACAGAGCAGTAAAATTTAACCAATATTGTGAAGATTTTTGCGTGACCCTCTCTACATAGGCAAGAATGTGTGACAGTGCGTATGAGTAATGCAATAAATGCATAGGAAGTGCCCAGTAAACAATTTAGTTGAGTTTAACTAAATTGATGTGGAACTCATTCCAGTAAGAGCTTTTTGTTTACATGCCAATGAGTGCAAAATGATCGTTCGCAGCTTGGTATATTTTTGATTACATTTAGGCGTTACCGATCAAGAGCTGATAGAGTGTTTGAACTATTCAAAATATTCGTAGCAAGAAAAAATGGAGTTAGCTGGTTGAGCCTTAGAAAAATTTACCCATGTCGAACACATCATTCAAAACAAATACAAAAGCACAAACATATTGCCCCGACAATTCACAACCTAAGCTATAAAAAAGTTTATTATTATAAATAAACAAACAACATTATCACATACAAACAAACATATACATAAATATTTAATACATTCTACGTCTCAAACGTATATTTAAACCATTTAGTGATTTAAGCGTTAGAAAGATACCCAAACGTGTATCATAGGGATTATCAATCTTATCGTTTGGATCTGATGGATCGTGTATGCCCGTGGATAAACCATCTACTGCTGGTAGTATTTCGAAATGCCGTAGTATCTTTGAAATGGTTACTTTTAGTTCCATCATAGCAAATTTTTGACCTGTTAAAGATGGGGAAAATAAGTTATGTTTACATAGCAGTCTAACAGGGAACTCATCGAGTTTCATACCTATGCAATTTCGAGGACCAGCACTGAACGGCACATAATCGTATGGATTTGAAGTATTACGATTTTCAAAGCGTTCTGGTTTGAACACAAATGGTTCTGGAAATGTATTAGGATTCGTTCCGAGTGTTATGATACAGCAGCCGAGCGAAGTGCCGGCGGGAATTTGTTGGCCACCTAAAAATGTTGGGATGTGGAGATGAAATTATTGTAAATTTTAAAGCTAATTGAGTGTTAAATAATGAAAGCAGTACAAATTTTCCCTCAGAGAAGTTTTTATTTTTCGTTAAATTTGTAAGATTCAAAAAATCAAAATTTCCCTTTTAGGTTTTTTTACGATATGGGAAATTTGTATTTCTTTTTTAATTTTGTTAGTGATTTTATTTCATTTCTTTTCAAGTTGATCTAACTGGTTGACCCTATGAAAGAATATGAGTGTAAAAAAATATATATCAACGATTTTTTTTACTTTTCCTGAACTTTTTATGATTTACGGTGCTTCAATTATTTTCCAAACTTTTAACTTCTCGTTTACTAGAAAAACGAAAATTTTTCAATTCGGATTTTTTTTTTGAAAAGGAGATTTTTTTTGTTAAAGTTTTGTTATATGTTATTTTTTTTTTGTTTAATTTTAAACTTTTTATTTTTTGTGTTCACCTTTTTTGAAATAGACAATTTTTATTTTCGTGACGTTTTTTAGATTCTAATTGCTTTTTTGCTACTTTATATTTCTTTGTTTGGAAATTTTAATTTTCGTTGTTTTTTTTCAGATTTTATTTGTTTAAATTATTTAGATATCGCCTATTATTCGTTTACCGAAGAATAAAAATACATATGATTTACGGTGTTTCAATTATTTTCCAAACGTTTTACTTCTCGTTTACTACACATAAAAATTAAAATTTTTAATTCCGATTTTTTTTTTTGGAAAAGGGAATTTTTTTTGTGAAATTTGTTGAATGTTTTTTTTTTTTAAGCTGATCTAAAGAATTTTACCAAAAAAATCGAAATTTCCCTTTTGGGATTTTTTTTTCGAAAAGGGAAATTTTTATTTTCGCGAATTTTTATAAATTTTTTTTTCTTAAATTATTTGATATCGGATCTATTGTTCGTTTACCTGAAGAATAAAAATTTCCCTTTTGGGATGTTTTCCAAATACATACGACTCTTTTTTAACAAAAAAAATTGAAGCCAGGATACTTACAAATTTCCGTATCCTCCAATAGCGTGCGCACAATAAATGGCACACTAGGATATAAACGCAATGACTCCTTCAATATTAATTCCAAGTACTTCATATCGCTTAACTCTTGGTAAGTTGCATTGCGATTAACGTCGTTGCCAAAAATTGTGAACTGTTCCTGAAAGGCAAGCGCCTGTATATGCGGATGACGCGATAGCAGATAAATCGTGAAACCAATCGAGCTGGCTGTGGTATCATGACCCTGTGAGAAAAAAAAAATTATCTCATCAAACTAGTCGTAGTTATGACAGCTTGCGAAACAAAACTAACCTCAAAAACAAAGGTCGACACTTCTTCGAATATTTCTTGAAATGTCAAAGGCTTGCCGTCCACTTCAGCTGTTAGCAAGTTATCGAGAAAAGCCATTTTTGGACGTTTTCCACTATCGTCACTCTGCAATTTTGATGAATCCAATGTGCTGAGTAAGACGCGCCTTTTATCAATGATCTAAGAGGCAATTTGAAAAATTAGATATTATTTTTCAAAGCAAAAAAACAGCTTTTCAAGACACTGTGAACTCACCCCTGATAACTCTTTGCGTAAAATCGCTAAAGCTTTTTCTTGCTTACGATAGGCGCTCGTCCAAGCGAAAAAGAAATCGAAACGACTCAAGGCGCTGAAGATGCGTTGACGCATCACATCGCAGATTCTGAAAAGATGAAATTTTCAAATTAGTGAAAATTTATAAATATCGATATGTTTATGCATGTATCTTACTCAGAAATTGCAGGTACAATAGGCGAGGTGGGTCCTTGTATAGCATTCACCGGCACGCCCATGGCAGCCTCTAACACGAAAAAAAAATTAATTATAGACTTAGAATCTTAACCTACAGAATTATTGTCTTAGTTCAATCTAACTTAGATAACTCACCACATATAATATCTATCGTAGATCGCGTAACAACTTCTTGGAAATCGAACATATCTTCTTTCGCCGCATAACCGTCTAAGAGTTTCATGAAACGATCTGTAGTTTCATTCATAATTTTGAGAAAATCTTGTAAAATTGCGAAATGAAATGAAGGCGTGATCATTTTACGATGATTAGCCCAATGCTTGCCATTCGATGTGAGTAGACCCTGACCCAGCCAAGGCCAAAAGAATTTGTATGGATCATATTTGTATGTGAGTACGGTGCTAGAAAGTACTTGCTGGATGAAAGTTATTTTTTTTAATAAATGAAAGAGCGACTTTAATGAGATTATAGGAGAAGGTACTCAGTACTCACTTCTGTTCCTTTGGGGTTTGTTATCATTAAATAAGCCTGCGCTCCGCCATACAAACGCACCAAGCCATAGTTGTATTCATGAGCCCAACGACGAATGACGAGCAAGTGATCTGAGAAGAAAGTAGAGCAATTTTATCTTAAAACTTTAAACATCCGATTTGTATGAAATTTGGCATGATTGATTCTACGACTATCCACTTGGGTGCTGCCAGTTGGAGTGGCTTACAGAGTTGCCACCTGTCTGATTTTTTTTTTAATATTGTGCAAGATATACTAATATGGGTATCAAATGAAAGGTTTACCAACCATGATGGTTTCAAGATGAGTTGGCACCTAGGGTGGCCTCCCAACCTCATTTTTTAAAATGTTTTTTGAATTTAATTTTTCGGTCCATTTTGGGGTCATTTTGAAATGATTTGAAGGTTATTTAAGGATCATTTTGGGGTGATTTGGGAAACATTTTGGGGATAATTTTGGAGTCATTTTAGGATAATTTTTGGATTTTTTTAAAATAATTTTTTTTGATCATTTCCGGGTCATTTTGAGATCATTTTTGGGTCATTTTGAGATCATTTTGGGATCATTTTGAGGTCATTTTGGGATCATTTTGGGGTAATTTTGGGATCAATTTGGTGTCATTTTGATTTCAAATTGATGCGATTTGGGGATAATTTTGGTATCATTTTGGAGTAATTTTTGGATTGACTTGGGCTCATTTTGGAATCATTTTTGCGGTGCACTTGAGGTACTTTTAGGGTAAATTTCGCATCATTTTGGAATAATTTTTTGGTATTTTTTGGGGCCAATTTGGGTCATTTTGTGATGATTTTCGAATCATTTTAAGGTGGTTTGGGGATAATTTTGGGGTCATTTTGGTACCATGCCATTGTCTAAAAAATAACCGGTCACTCATCACTCAAAATTTTATCTTTAAATGATGAATTTTTTTTTTTCATTTGAATAATTTTTCTTTCGAAGTGGCCCACCCTGATGTCGTACGTTGGTGTTGCCACATTAGGCGGTTTATAAAGTTGCCACCTATTTGATACTTTCTCGAAAATCTATTTCGAAAAGTTTATGTTGGTGAGTAATACTATGCGACAAAATCCCAAGTACTGTATATTATTTGGACAATGTAACAAAATTTTGTCAAAATTAAAAAAATAAAATAAAATAAAATGTCAAAAATAATAAAAAATTTAGTCAAATAAAATGAAACAAGATTGAATAAAATTAAATGAAATAAAATAAAATAAAATAAATTAAAATAAAATAATATAAAATAGAATAAAATAAAATGAACTATAAATAATAAATTTAAATAAAATTAAACAAAAGAAAACAAAAAAAAAAAATAAAAGAAAATAAATAAAATAACGTAAAGCAAAGCAAAATTAAATAAAGTAAAATAAAATAACCAGAAAGCCGATACCTCCTTTCGACCGTGAACTATTTGCAGAATATTTGATTCCGGAGGTTTATTGATGGAACAATCATAAAACGACATTTATTTCATAAAAAAACAGATTTATTTTATTTTGAAAACAACTTAGTTCCATCGAACCTAATACGAATAACACAAAACAGACTAATAGTATTACAACTTATTCATGTGGTATAATAAATATGACGATCATAAACATATCATCAGCACGAATATTTCCTTAGTTTCAGCCTAATAATTGCGTCGGTAATTAGACTTTTTGGGCGCTGTGTATGCAGCAAACGCTGGCCTCGGAGCACTAGGCTTTTGTACTATCACCTCCTCTTTTGGTGGATGTGTGCGTATGTATTCAAGCGCTCTAAGAATGGCATCAGGAATTGGTGGTGGTGTAGGCAACAGATCACCCTGTGGATGATATCCATACTCATCGGCTACATAGGAGATCTGAACGGGGACACCTTCAGGTGATAACCATTTAAAGTTGCCCTGAATATTGCCATTAGCATCACCGGAACGCGCAGCGTGAATACCATTGCTGGTCTCGAGACCATAGTCGAAGCCATCGGCACGCACCTCGGAATGCAACGCCTTAATCTCGGCATGCGCTTCGTCGTTGGAAGCGTGGGAGTTAACGCTGTGACCGTATGAAGGACCACTATGACCGTATGCAGGACTACGAATGGCGGCTGTGCTGAAGCCGATTGCGGCAAGAAAGATGAGCTGTAACAAAAGTAAATGAATGAAATAAAAAATATCTTAATTGTTTGACTTAAAAACTTACAAATTTGAACATGGTTTTTTGGAACACCTTCTTTAGTCACTGCTCAACAACAAACTGTTTGAAACGAATAATTCAAATTCTCACTTTCATTGCTATTTATACTTTTAAAATGCTAAATAGTTCATGGTTTGTTGCAAAAAAAATAAGATTTACGATTTATGCATGAGAACCACCTTTTTATTAGGTCATAGCGTGCAGATTTATGATCATGCTAATGTTAAGACTTGACATCGCCAAAAATTGCCTAATATTGAAGAGCCAAAAAAAAAGTACAAAAGCAACTGACACATTTTTGGCCGCATTTTCAGCTCCTCTTCGTTGCTGTGTGTGCACTCGTTTGTGTGTCTGTTTGTAGTTCGCTGTGTTAACGGTGTGCCGAGTTTTGTTGTAATACAGCAATAAATTTGACAAATATGCAACCGCGCCCACGACTTAAAGCTCTGTTTAATAAAATTAAATAAATGATACTTTTTTGGGCGAGTGATGCAGTAATAATCACAGTTGAAAGAGATAATTATAAAAGAAAGAGAATAAGGTGCCAAATATTGTGTTAATATTCGAAACCGGTATCATGCTCTGGCTCAAAACCAAAATTAAACCGCAATCAAAATTAAAGCTTCGATTTATTAAAACAAGGCACATGCGTGATATTAGGGTGCTCCAATTTTCATTTTATTCAAAGAGCAGTCAGAAATTCGAACTGTTGACCATAAATGGAGCATAGTGGCCAAATATGAGTTTTTCATGCCAGTTTAAAAGCGTGCCTCATCGCCTTTTTTTGTTTTCGTGGGAAGCTTATATGTAAATCAGACCTAGGCACCTAGTGGGACAATTTTCTGAAATCTCAGATATTAGCTTGCCCTCTCGAACAACGAAATTGTTGCTGCGTTTGTGAGAGCGCTATGATCACACAGACCAATCAATGGATTTCGTTGGTTATGCTCAGTCACTCACTCGCAAGCATCGACTCAACAACATACGCTGCTGGTTCGGTAAGTGCTAGTGAGCGAAGGAGTATAAAAAAGATAACAAATTTTATTGGTTCGATGACTGCTCTTTCAAACACACTCTCTCACTTCGAATTTTGGTGGGCCCTGGTCTGATGTAAATGAATATATCTTTTCATCCAAAAATCGTACATCCAACTTTTACCCCAATATTTGCAAGAAATTTAACGCTCTACAAATAGGTCTATTCAACTTTTTTCATTAATATGCTCATTACAAAGTTTTTCGATTTCGAAAATTTACTAATTTCTGAAAACCATAAGGTTTTCCGAAAAGCTGTGTATCTCAAAAACTCTGAAATATTATTTAGTGAACTCAAGTTATTAGGATAGCAAACCTAATGCTCTGCCATTTACTTAAAAAACTCATAACTCATTTATGCTCAGGAGTTCAAAAATTTTTACCCACCCTAATAAAGATTGCCAAAATCAAAAAACGTGCCATTTCGGTCCAAATACACATTCAAATGCATTAACCTTTATTAACTGTTTTTATTGATAGCCAGATTGACAATTAAATTAAATCAAATTTGCTAATTGTCTTAATCAATGAGCAAAATAATTAATCAACATCTCTGTTATTTAGACGAAGGCAAATCTAAAGAAGATAACAAATAAAACCAATACAAATTTTGCACTAATTAATCGGAATTCTACTCAAATGTACTTGTAAATTCTCTTTGGTTAAATGAATCGGGCAGCATTCATTAGTCTGTCTACAATTCCCTGGGTGCCGCCAAAGACAGCAAATATTTGTTGAAGTGTGCTAATTTGTTAACATTTTGGACACCAAATGTAAAACCAACAAAAAAAAATGGCATGACCTTTTGTATTTTTGTATTTTATTTTAGAGTTGAGTGTGATAATTATTTTTATCTTCAGACTGAATCCTATTTTCTGTATCTCTTCAATTCGGGATTGTGTAGTGATTTGAGCATCATCTCAGAATTTTTTTAGTAACGTTTTTAAGAAATTGTTTGAAGAACGCCCCCGTCAGTATGAGTTTCAAAACACCCTATCTCAACAAAAATTCAATTTTCTTTATTTATTTCGATATGGAAATCTGTAAAAGAAATTCTACTACACAGAAAAAAACTATCTGGCCATATCAACCAAAATATGGGTTGATTCAACCAAAATCTCGCAGTATTCCATGCTGTTGATTGCTATGGGATTGGCGGCCGCCGTGGTGTAGCGGTTAAGTGTTCGGCCTTCTACACCAAGTCGTGGTGGTTCGATGCCCGGCAAAAGTAACATCAAAAATTATTTAGAAAAAGAATTTTTCTAAACGGGGTCGCCCCTCGGCAGTACTTTGGCAAACTCTCCGGGTGTATTTCTGCCATGACAAGCTTCTCAGCAAAAAATTCATTTTCTTTGCAAGTGCCGTTCGGAGTCGGCAAAAAACTGTAGGTCCCGCCAACTTGTAGGAAAACTCAAAAGCAACACACCACAAGTTGGAAAGAGAAGCTCGGCTAAAAATCTCGTTAGAGGTTATGATAACCTGTAGGTATTTCGCCGCCATTAGTTTTTTTTTTTAAGTGTTATTTTAGCATAAAAAGAAATCAAAGTAGGAACAAAACAACAATAAAAAAGACGTAGTACCAAGTACTCGTGACGCTTGATGTGTAAACATGTTTATCCGTACGGTTGTTCCCAATATCACCCTGAAATGATTCTTAATAAATCCCAAATTGACCCCATATTCACCCCCAAAATGATCCCAAAATTAACCCCAAACCACCCTATAGGAACCCAAAATGATCCAAATATGACCTCAAATTATTCCAAATATGACCCGAAAATGATCACAAATTGACTCCAAAATTACCACAATATGACCCCAATATGATCCCTTTCCTTTTACTCTCCTTTCTTTTCCTTTTCTACTTTTCTTTTCCTTTCTTTTCCATCCCTTTACTCTCCCTAACTTTTCTTTCCTTTCATTTCCTTTAATTTTCATTCTTTTCCCTCCCTTCCCTTTTCCTTCTTTTCCTTTCCTTTCCTTCCCTTTTCTTACCGTTCCTTTTCTTCTCATATCTTTCCTTTCCTTCCCTTATCTTTCCTTTCCTTCAATTGCCTTCCCCTTCCATACCTTATCTTTCGTACGAGATTGTTCAGTTTACCAGTGTCATTTTTTTCTGTGTAAAGTTGGTTGGTGAGTGTCTTCGGAAGTTTCCTTGTAATGCTTTCAAATGGTTGCAGAAAAGTATCCTCTGCGTATTTTTGGATTTTTTTTGCCCTTTCGTGCTAGTTGGTAGTGAGAATCTCTTTCGTATTCAGTCGATTTTATGTCTTCCTCGCCTGGACTATAGGTTAGGCGAATGTCCAATGGGAGCACGCATTTGTATAATCGGGATTATCCCAGCGACCCCACAAAGTCATTGTGCTTCCGCCAGTAAAGAGAGAAAATTGCTCATTTCTCCTCTCAATTCAAAAATGATACATTTCAACCAAAAAAAAAAAAATTTTTCCCAATCACTTTCGTATTCAGTCGATTTTATGTCTTCCTCGCCTGGACTATAGATTAGGCGAATGTCAGATGGGAGCACGCATTTGTGTAATCGGAATTATCCCAGCGACCCTACAAAGTCATTGTGCTTCCACCAGTAAAGAGAGAAAATTGCTCATTTCTCCTCTCAATTCAAAAATGATACTTTTCAACTACTAAGTATTTATGCATGTAACGATACAGAAATTAATTAATTGTATAATTACAATTCCGTGGCTGGTAATTAATAAATGTAATAACTGCTTTAACAAGTTCTAAATGTCATAATTAAATTAAAAAAATCTGTTATTTGCCAATTTACTAGAGTATTTTATTTATTTAACCTTAACCATTTTATTTTTACAACAATTTAAACTTTGATAAATTAAAAAGCCGACAATAAACGGAAGACTTTAACTCTAAACAAGATCATCACATTCTTTCCTCAATTCATTCATTCAATTCGCTTATCAGTTATCATACAGCAACTAATTCAATTTAGTTCTTCTCTTCCTTTTGTGGATGAGTGCTTAGGTATTGGAGTGACTTGAGGATTGCTTCTGGAACTGGTGGTGATGTTGGGATGAGATCGCCTTTTGGTTGATAGCCATTCTCGTTGGCGATGTATGATACTTTGATGGTTTTACCTTCGGGTGACACCCATGAGAAATCGCCTATAATATTGCCTTTAACATCACCGGCACGCACGCCATGAATGTTGTTTGTTGTTTCTAGAGCAGTTTCGAAACCGTCAGCGCGTACCACCGAGGTTTGCAGTTTGGTTTCGGCATGTTTCTCGTCGATTTTGCTGCTGCTCTCAATAGCAGCGGCTGAGACGTAGGCGACGAAAGCAAGTACTAAGACCTGTAGTGGAAAAAGGTAAAAGTTGTTAGATCCTTTTGAATGAGTTCTTTTGGCTTTCTCTACTTACGTATTTGAACATTTTTGTTGAGAATTTTTTATGGCAGTGATAACTGTTAGATTGGAACACAAGATTGTTTGTGATGCTTTTTGTCAAAATCGGTAGCCCTTTTATATTGCAGTATTTTGCTAGATTTTGTATAAGCCTAAATGACGTCAAAACCGGGAATATAAGGTGCAGTAACAATGGTTTTTTGTTTGTATGAATTCGGCTAAGATGCGCTGCAATTATTGCAAAATTCAAGTCGAACTCGTTCGAGAGATTGTTTTTGCTTAAGCTTCATCACATTTAGAACATTAAATTGACTTTTTTATACTTTGCTAATTCATATGCATAAGGCCCGGTTTTTCAGTGCAGGTTTAAACCACAGATAAACTTGACTAGAGTTTATACCATAAGTAAAGTGTAAGTAAAGTTTAAACTTGCACTGAAAACCCAGGCCTAATTGAATACAAAGAGCGTTCAATTCCATGCAAAAACTGGTGTAAAACTTGGCTGTGCGATTATTGCGTGGGAAGATGTATTCGTTTACATAGAAGCTTTTCACCAAAACAAAAAACGGCGACGAGGCACGCTTTCTGTGTAAAATAAAAACCCATATTTGGCTATTTTTTGGACCCACCCTAATGTAGATAGGGTGTTAATTAATTAGTTAATACGCACCACTCGCTAGAATGCTGGGTAGTAGTTACATACACTTTTTCCGTTTCAATTTTTTTATGAAATGAAGATTGCATGCCTTCACTTATCAACTACAATTAGTAGTTTTCCTGTCCGAAGTCTGACAAATGACAGGCTAATGAGATGGATTTGTGAATTTTTCACACGAATGCCTTTAAGGAATTGATTCATCTCACTTAAATTGAAGTTATGAAGATAATAACGGTAAACAATTAACATATTTAGTGCATAGTGAGACTTATTACAAAGTGCTACAAAAAAAAACAAGTAAGGAAAGCTGTCTTCGGCTGTGCCGAAGGCTAAATACCTTTCATGAATAAGCGTCACGATTTTCACTGTTTGATCCCAGTACAGTCTGTGTGAATTTAACTTAAGCTCATACCGAAATTATCGGAACTATCGATTATATAGCGGCGATGTGTGTATTGGTCCGATCTCATTGAATTTTAACATCGGCATTCCACATTCTAAAGTAGCAATAGTTACGAAATTTCACGTTCCTACCTATATAATTACAGGAGTTATCTACCAAAATCCGTTTATCAGAATAATCGATTGTATGGGAGCTATGTGAAATATTTATCCTATCTCAATGATTTTCAACATCGATATTTCACATATAAAAATAGCAATACTTACAAAATTTCACGTTCCTACCTCTTTTATTACAGGAGTTATAGCCCAAAATCTGTTTATCGGAACAATCGATTGTATGGGAGCTATATGTAATATCGGTCCGATCTTGCTGGTTCCGACAAATGATTCCTATATTGGAAAATGGTGACCGCATACAAAATTTCAGCCAGATATCTCAAAAATTGAGGGACTAGTTTGCGTTCAAACAGACAGACGGACAGACGGACATGGCGAAATCAACTCAGCTTGTCATCCTGATCATTTCGGTATACTTATTGATGGGACTATCTCTTCTTCTTCTCATATTTACGATCATCGGACCAAAGTTATAATACCATTTCATGTTCATGAAAGGAATAAAAATGAATAAATTGAATACACTTTTGAAGCGACGTTGTAGAAATTGTTCACCTGGGGGCAAATTCGTGTTCTATGAAGTTATAAAATGAAAAGAATTTTCATGCAAAATTTATGAAAAGAAACTTCAAATTCATACAATTTTTTTCACGTCATCAATTCATAGAACTCCCCTCAGAGTTTTCGTTGAAAAAAAAAATCACTAAAAATCAATTTTGAAAATCTTAACGGCTTTGGTTAGAGAATTGTTAACACTTTCGAAATATATATAGTGTTTTGTTCATTTGAAAAGTGTGTGACATGTTTTTCACGCGAGAAGTTGAATTTTTCAAATTTTTTCGGGGTTTTCCGGTTTTGACGTCATTTTTTTGCCACTAATTGACAATGAATGAATCTTATTGGGCATGTGTCATCGAGAGGCATTCACTACTTAATTATACCAGTTTTTTTTTTATTTTTTGTAAAGGACTTAACGTTTTCAAGATATGCAGCATAATCCAAAATTTAGTTTTTTGGTCTCAACCGGCCTACAGGAGTACTATGTGTAAGAAGGCAAGCCGATTTGAAAATAACCCAAATGACAAAGAAAATCGTATTTTAGGGATCAAAATAAGATATTTTTCCCTAGGAAGCATACCTCTAAAAGCAATTCTGATGTCTCGACTTTGTACTTTAGACTTCGAGCGCCAAAGTTTGAAAAATCCCAAGCTGACCCATTTAGAGTGCCACAATCATGTCCTAATGTATGACCGGCCCACAATAACTTTGAAGGGCCGACTTGTCCATGCCAGTAACACATTCCTAAAACTCCACCTGCTGGGTTCCCCATACAAACATTTAAAAAATAACCATTTTTGACACTTTACATGATCAGCTAAATTACTATCTTTTTTCTTTTTGGAGTTTATTTTTTTTCTCTTAAGAACTTTAAAAAACATAGCCATTTCACTGTTTTTTTTTTGTTCATGAAAAGTGCCAAAAATGGTTATTTTTTTTAATATTTGTATGGGGAACCCCCAATATATCAGCTTTGAAGGACGTCCCATCTCACCTGAACAGGATAGTTGAAGCTTTCTCCCTTCCTTCTTTGCAACTGACTGCATTCTTTCAGTGCTCTCATAAAAAACAGTAGAACTATAATATTTGCCTTTAAGAAAAAGATTTAAAAAAATTGCCTTTCATTTGTTTACGATAAAACATTGTTATGAGTCTCTAGGCTGGGTCTGTGATTGCTGCTAAAACAGTGCAAAAGGTCTTATGATGCCGCCAGCTGCTAAGTCGTGTGCACTCGCTAGTACCGGGAGTTTCAGCCTGGGCCAGGTATTATCGTAGCAGCTGGCCAAGTCCCTTCTGCCCTCAGCCTATGACACTAACAAACAAACTGTTGCACACTTCAATCACAAACCAAATGTCTCCCACTTCGGCGTCTTCATGCCCCTACACCTTTGCAGTGCCTGTTAGGTACGATTTTGGCAACTGCCCTGTACCCACCCAACCATGGCTTTGTGGATGTAATTAAAGCCCCTTTTACCACCTACACTTCCTTCGGAATCAAACTATGGGGTAATTTAGCAATTCATCATTACAATTTTATTTACAAATTCAACTCATATGTTTAGCCGATACGATTAATACAAGTTTCTGTTATCTGGAAAAATCCTTAAGATTAAAGTATATCTTCACACTAAGTTTTGGTTTAAAGAAAAATGTAACCTAATCAACATCGTAACCTCATAAGGGGTATAAGCCAGCTGATTCCCAATCTGTCTCAACAAAGAATCTATGTGGTCATTGACCCATTTTTATTTAAAGGTATGTGTGAGCGATTAGTAAGTTTTTGCAAAATTGAGAAAAAAAAATAAAAAAGAGGAGCTGTTAAGGAGATGAAAAATGTATATATATAAATACCGAAGAAACCTCTATAGGGTACTCAGAGAGTAATGTAATAACCCCACTTAACTCGCTCCATTTTGGGACACACTTAGTTAGTGCAGGGGCCGGGAATAGCAATAAAATAATAAAAAATGTTCGACCTTCAAAAAGAACTGCAATCTAACCTACAAACATACCTGACTTAATCAAATGCATGTTCAATTGATACCTAATGGTATAATAGATCAATTATACTTAAGAATCAGAACGGACTTACATGATTTGCAGATCCCACGTAGCGAAGAGGCCTCCTTGCTGTTGTTGCTGCTGTCAATTTGGTTGTTGTTGCTTGTGTTTTTTTCTTTGCGTTGCTGTTGTTATTAAAAGCGTGGTTCATGCATTTGAGTCTAATCAGGCATGTCGTTACATCGGGTTATTTAATTCGATAGGTAGGTAGTATAATACTACTGAATCTTGAAATATATGACTTTTTATGCTAAGGAGTCGTTAAAAATTTTGTATTTCCCCTTTTTTTTTTTGGGGGTATTCGGTAACGTTAGGATGAGCTAGACGTGTGGGTGGAAGCAAAGCGGGAGTACGCGCTCCAAATGCAAATTAAAACCAAAGGCAAAGATGAGTACCAAAGAAAGGCTTAGCTGCACTCTCTCCAGCATGAAACAAAAATGTGTATGATCTGTTGTTGGGGCTGATTGGGCGATCATATGGATCAAAAAGAAAAAAAATTCTTAAGTTTAAGCTATCTTATTTGTATGTACATGTTTGTAGCTCTGTGTGGCTAAGCATAGAATACAAAAAGGTAGGATTTAACAAAATTGAAAGAAGTCCCATTCTTTCAATATATTTATGCTTCTTCTTCTTAACAAGGCTTAGATAGAAAAGTTAAACGATTGGTATATACGTATGTACGTATGGACTATTTATACAAACAAGCATGTCCACATGGTAATAGATATGTTGGCCAAGTTAACTACAATCGACTTATGGTTAGGAGTTACTTATCTAATAGATAGGTAGGTATCTATCGGTGCCCATATTTTGGCGAAATGTAGAAGAATTGATTTTGATTACACTTATGTATTTCGATTACATACTTTTTCTTTTTAAATCAACCTGACTTGGTATTAAAATGGGTAAAAATTGTAGCTTTTGGTTGTTTCGAAATTGGTTTTGAAACTTGGCTAGATCGGAATCTGGCCAAGGGGGACTTGAAATTAAGGTTGTGTGGGGCCCTTTTTTTTTTGTAGGCTATCTACACGCTTAAAACATCAAAGAATTTGATTTCCACGTTGATGTGGGTGGTGGCGGCCACACTGGTGCAAGATCTTCGAATCTTTTAAAAATTTGTCGGTCACTTTCAGCACTTCGGTTCCTTCCAAAACGCGGTTCACGCCCTAAGCAAAACGCGGATACGTATTAGAAAATTCCTACACTAATATCGCACAATGAAGGTATAATTGCATTTTATGCTTACCTAATAAATGAAATCTGCGGGATGGCAAAGGTTGTTGCTGCTCTATTTTACCGGGATTTATTTTTCCTAGGGGTTGCTGGGTCTTCTTCGCGTAGTGTCGGCTCCAAAGTTCAAACAGGAAAGAAGGAGGACATTTTGCTTAAATGGATGTTAAGCCACGATTTGTCGGTAGTAGGTATATCGATATCTCGATACAAAAACATATGGTGAGGGAAATTCTATGTTAATCGGTTGTGCAGCACAGGGTGTCGGCGAACTCAAATTAGCCGTGTAGGAACGCGGAAGTGTAGTACAAGTGAAAAAATGTAAGTGTAAGGGGGAAATAAAGGATAAGTTTCCCTTTTCTTTTCTACATGAAGAGCTGCCAAGTTTGCTTTATTTTCCGAAGCAAAAGAATAGTAAGAAAAATTAGACCTTTTCTTTCTTTTTTTTTTTTTTACATTTTAGAATGCAAAATCGTACCGACGGTACACATCCCCCCACCTAGAGTGTTGGTGCTGTTAAACTATGGCATCTCGCCTTTTTGGATATCTTTACGATGGTAGGTAGCCCGCTTCCCGTTCTCCACGTCTTCCAGTTGGTACATACAATTTCCCTTAAGGGCAATTACTTTCGATTTTAAAAATTTTGGTGCAAGCTTTGCGCAGAACTTCTTACTTGCATCGCTTTGAACGAAGTTTCTTCTGTAGACTATATCACCCACTTTGAACGTTTGTGTGGAGCTTCGGAGATTGTAGCGCTTCGCGGAATTTTCAAAGGCCGTCGCTATATTCTCCATTATGGATTTCCTAACAATTTTTAACCTGTCATTCCTATCCAAAACATTGTCATCGAGCGTGTCTAATTTTCGCAGTAGTTCGTACTCGCTGGCATGCGCTACCATCTGTTGTCCAAACAGTGCAAAGTAGGGCGTGCATCTAATGGTTTGGTGGAAGGAGCTTCTTAGGGCTTCGGCGATATCCGTCAAGTGCTTGTCCCAATGCGCCTGGTCACCCTTCAAATAGGACCTAATACCTGCTATGATTGAACGATTAACTCGCTCACTGGCGTTTGCCTGGGGACTATAGAGAGCGGTAAAGACATGTCTGATACCACGCTCAGCCAAGAGGTTACCAAACTGTTGGGATTTGAATTGCTTCCCATTGTCGCTAAAACTATCTCCGGAGTACCAAAAACACTGAAAACGCTTTCTTTTAAGAAACTGCAAATAGAATGTGTATTAAAATTTCGAACCGCTTTTAAAAAAGGAAATTTAGTTAGGTGATCGAGCAAAATTAATATACCCGTATTTCCCTGTTTCGATCTCGGATAGGGACCAATAAAATCAACATAAAGTTTTTGAAATGGACGTTGAATGGTATACTGTGCGGACATAGGTGGTCTTAAGGTGACGTTGGGTGCTTTGCTCTGACGGCAAACTTGGCATTTTGCGACGTAATCTTTAACATCAGTGGTCATATTTGGCCAATACAAATTGAGTCGCAAACGCTCTAATGTCTTGGCTATGCCACCATGACATTTGTTCGGGGGATTATGAGCATTTTCAATGGCCTCTGAAGACAAGGTCTTCGGTACCCACAACTTCCAATTAAAAGCTTCGCGTGCCGGATTTCCATCCGGATGTTCGGTTCTCTTATACACCTTTTCATCAATAATTTGGAGATCTGGTAGACGGGATTCATTATTTCGGACATGACTTACAAACTTTTTGTAGTCTTCGGACAAAAACTCGGACGAACTCAGATCAACTAGGGGGCGGACTTCTAACTCGTCTATTTCGACATCGGTGTCGAAATTTTGACGTGACAAACTATCTGGAACAACGTTTAAGGAACCTTTCCTGTGTTCGATATTGAACCTGTAGCCTTGTAGCTTCAAGGCCCAACGTGCCAACCTACTCGACAAATCAGTTTGCCTCATCAGCCATTGCAAACTTGCGTGATCGGTTACGATCGTGAACTCCTGGCCCTCCACATAAGCCCTGAACTTCTTTAAGCTAAGTATTGCCGCGAGGCATTCCAATTCAGTCACGCTATAGTTAGTTTGGGCCTTGTTTAGTTTTTGCGAGAAGTAACCTATCGGCATCTCGGTTCCTTCGGCGTCCTTCTGGGACAACACAGCACCAACACCAAGCTTACTTGCGTCACATTGAATGATAAAGGGGAGGTCATAATTAGGGCTGGCTAACACTGGCGCGGAACAAAGCCTATCTTTTAAGTTATCAAACGCTTTTTGGGCTTCTTCATTCCAAGCAAAGCTTTTGCTCTTTTTCAGGAGGTTGGTTAACGGCGTTGTAACTGACGCGAAATTCTCTACGAACCGCCTATACCAGCCAGCCATGCCCAGAAAACGTCTAAGCTGTTTGACGTTTTTTGGAGCTGGATAATCTGTAACCGCTGACACCTTTTCGGGGTCTGTCTTTAGTGTGCCGTTCCCTACTATATAACCAAGATACTTTACTTCTCTGATGCAAAATTTACTCTTTTCTACATTGATAGTCAGACCAGCTTTCCTCAAGTGATGCGCAACTTCGGACAAAACGGACATGTGTATATCGAACGTTTCCGATACTATTAAAAGATCGTCCAAATATACGAATACTTGGTTTTTTAATGTTGGTGGGATAACACGGTCCATCAAGCGACACAGGGCTTGTGGGGCGTTGCACAGACCGAAAGGCATTACGCGGTATCGGTAAAGCGGACGATTGGGGACGGTGAAACAGGTGTAATCTCGGGAGTTTTCTGCGAGGGGAATTTGCCAAAAGGCTCGTCGCAGATCGAGAGAACTAATAAATTTTGCCTTCGGTATTCTACTTAGGATACCGTCAATATGGGGTAAGGGATAAGCGTCCTTAATGGTTACACTATTTACTTTTCTAGAGTCAAGACACAGACGGACTTTGTTCGGCTTTTTAACTAACACAATCGGACTAGACCATGGACTATTTGGAGCCTCCTCGATTACACCTAACTGTAGCATCTCATCTATCTCAGCATGGACTAATTTTTCCACAGCTGGAGATATCGGGAAATAACGTTGCTTTATCGGACGGATGTTTGGCTGGAGTTCTATCACGTACTCCATCAATGCGGTTTTTCCCAATCCTTCTTTCTCACAGGACGGGAATCTACTCCGGACTAAATCTAGTTGTTGCTGTTGCTCTACACTTAAGGAAAGGGTATTTTCATCGCGATCCGCATCAAGAGAAACCTCGGAAATCACATTAGGGGCGATTTTAAATTTGACCCAAAAATCTACTCCTAAGATTACCTCTTGTGACATGCTGGGAATGACAAAAAATCTGATGACCTCACTTTTACCATTGAATTGAACTAACAAGTCGATGGTTCCATAGACAATCTGTTGTTTACCGTCAGCCGTACAAACAGACGTGGTGTGTTTACGCAAGCTTTTCGCCTTACAAATTTGGTCAGCTAAGGTGGAACCTAGACAGGAAACCTGCGCGCCACTATCTAACAGTCCTAAGTAATGGGTCTCTAAGATTTGGATTTTGGCATATGGCCGCAAATCTGACGGTTTGTGGTCGATGGTGGAGATGAGAGCATTGACTACTTTGCGACTTCGTTTGATGTTTTTCCAGTAGTCTTGTATTCTCTTGGCTGAACGGGTTGGGAAGCGTTCGTTTGGGAAAATCCGGTCTCTGATTTCATTGTATCGGGCCAGGCGAACTTCATAAGGGATGATTTTGTGCTGAAATGGGATGTTTTTAAGAGGGTTATCAGCGCGTAGAAGGGCCTTAGCAGGGGCAGTTATATTTAAGTTTTCTTGTTGGGGTCGTTGCGAGGACTCTGCTTTCGAGCCTCGCTCTCCATCGAGTTTCCCGGATTACAGGTATTGCATTTTGGGCGATAAACCTCTGGGGCACCACATCCGTAGCAGAAAACTGCTCGATTCTCCAGGCAATCCATGTATCGGTGTCCTTCAGCCTTACAGTTCCAGCAAACTAACTTTGGCCTAGCTGCGTTTCTACCAACTTCGTTGATCTCAAACTGCAGTTCCTCTGGCTCTAGCTCTAGTACATCCGCCTCGTCTACATAACGTCGTTGTGGGTGCCGTGCATGAGTGACCGGTGGTTGACTCGATGACTTGGTGACTTCATTTACCAGGCTTTCGCCTTTCAAACACAGCCGACGCAATTCCGCTAGAGAGCTAATGTTAAGGTACAATAATTGTTGTCGTACGCGCGGCCTAAGGTTGTGCTGCAAGATCTCCAATAACTCCGACTCAGGTAAGGGTGATTGTAGGGTCTCGGCCACCTTAAGGACAGCGTTCCTGAAATCATCAAACCCTTCAGTCGGACCTTGTTTGCGGCTTCGAATCAATTCCTTGATTTCGAAGTCACTTTTGTGAAGCTGAAAATTTGTCCTTAAAGCTTGACAAAGTGATGGCCACGTAACGCGCTCAACCGACCGTCTATACCGCCAATACCACTCCCTGGCTTCGTTAATAAACAAACTCTGCACGTGTTCGCACAAGACATTAAAATTACCGCCAAGCGTATCGGTCACTTGGCATTCTATGCGGTATATAAAACTATCAACCGAAAGCTTAGGGGATCCGTCAAACTTTATGTTCCAATTTGCTATCAGTTGAGCCACTCTTCCCGAATTGGGCACACTGGATAAGTCGCTAAAGCGAAATTGGTCTATTTGATGATGGAAATTATTGGTGTTGTTGTTTATGCTGGGTATTTCCCTCGGCAAGACGGGGGTTGATCGATTACGTGGGTTACCGGGTTGCGGAGCGTACGCTTCAGGGCTAATGTTAACGTTATTGGGTGCAGGCGGAGGTTGTGGAGTGTTCAGGTTCAGCCGGTCTACCAGGGTGGTAACTATGCCGTCCAGTCTTTGTTCTAGCAGCTGAGAAATACGCGTTTCCAGACTATCAAAGATTGAAGCCTGTCTGGCTGATATCACGGCAGATACAATGTTGCGAACCCTACTTTCTTCCTGGTTTGCATGAGCTTCTTGGGCGGTCGATATGGGTAGACTGGTTGCTCCCTGCAAATCCTGTTCTTTCGGTTGGGTAGATGAGCTACGTAAATTCCTATCAGACAACGGAAGACCAGGGGGTAAGCCAGTATTTTTAGACCTAGCACCGGTCTTGGCCGGGAACTCGCGACTGGTACATTTAGCACGACATTGCGGACAGGTGGAGTTTTTCTTCAACCAATTTAGCAGGCATATCCTGTGAAAGCGATGACCACACGCAGTTGTAAGGACATCGCTACCTTCTGAAAGATCCTCTCTACAAATCGCACATGCACCTCTTTGGTCCAGTCGGAAATCACTATTATCCTCAGATTCCATCTTCAACTTAAGTGATAACGGGTACAAAAAAAATATAAAAACCGAGAAAAGCAACTGTTTTTTTTTTTCTAAGCTTACTAAACCCAGCTCAAAAAAAATTATGTAGATTAAACAAATTTATCAAAAAGATCAAGCTTGTAAAACGCTAAGAGTTTATGTATCCTTAAAAGTACATTCTTAGGAAATTCAATATAAACGAAGAATCCACATCCAAAAATAATTATAAAACAATCTAATGATCAAATTTAAACCAAAGTCAATCAAAAAAAAAATCATCGATAAAATAGCCTGATTCTCCGGTCGTGTGGTGGTATGAATTGGTGTAAGTGGCAAGAATCGAATCGAAGTGGGTTTCACCTAGTCTGAGGTATCTTCAACAACAAAAAATTTACGAAGCACTTGGTCATGGTCGAATGTTTGACCGAGCAAAAAAAAACTATTAAATTACAAGGAAAAACTAAATACAATGGAAAAATTTCTCGAAGCAAAATTGAGAACCAAAATGCTGTCAGATTCGTTGTGATCTGGGGTCACTGTAAGTTACTGGTAGGCTAACTATCATTTAGGTAATTAAATCCGTAATTCCAAATAACTAGTTATAATCCCAAAAAAGGAACTGAAAACGAAAATTGAGGCTTGGCGTGAATTGAACTGTATACAATATCTTCGCGGTCACCGTTCAAACATATAGTCTTAAAAAGATGCATTTCCTTCAAAGAGTTTGCATACTACCAATTCCACCAAAACTCATGAACTATGGTAACCTGGTCAAAAGTATATGCTCTTGGCAGAAAAGTTTGATTTCCAAGTGTTGCCATAAAACTACTTCATAAAAACTAAATCAAGAAACAATTAAATCAAAGAAAAAAACAAAAAAAAAGATCAATATCAGACGGACTAAAACATATTCCAAGAGGGAATAAAATCGTAGGGACCGTAATGGTTTAAGCCGACTATGAAGTCAACCGCATCTTCTATAGAGTCCCTGCTCGGGCGCCATTTCTGTTATGAGTCTCTAGGCTGGGTCTGTGATTGCTGCTAAAACAGTGCAAAAGGTCTTATGATGCCGCCAGCTGCTAAGTCGTGTGCACTCGCTAGTACCGGGAGTTTCAGCCTGGGCCAGGTATTATCGTAGCAGCTGGCCAAGTCCCTTCTGCCCTCAGCCTATGACACTAACAAACAAACTGTTGCACACTTCAATCACAAACCAAATGTCTCCCACTTCGGCGTCTTCATGCCCCTACACCTTTGCAGTGCCTGTTAGGTACGATTTTGGCAACTGCCCTGTACCCACCCAACCATGGCTTTGTGGATGTAATTAAAGCCCCTTTTACCACCTACACTTCCTTCGGAATCAAACTATGGGGTAATTTAGCAATTCATCATTACAATTTTATTTACAAATTCAACTCATATGTTTAGCCGATACGATTAATACAAGTTTCTGTTATCTGGAAAAATCCTTAAGATTAAAGTATATCTTCACACTAAGTTTTGGTTTAAAGAAAAATGTAACCTAATCAACATCGTAACCTCATAAGGGGTATAAGCCAGCTGATTCCCAATCTGTCTCAACAAAGAATCTATGTGGTCATTGACCCATTTTTATTTAAAGGTATGTGTGAGCGATTAGTAAGTTTTTGCAAAATTGAGAAAAAAAAATAAAAAAGAGGAGCTGTTAAGGAGATGAAAAATGTATATATATAAATACCGAAGAAACCTCTATAGGGTACTCAGAGAGTAATGTAATAACCCCACTTAACTCGCTCCATTTTGGGACACACTTAGTTAGTGCAGGGGCCGGGAATAGCAATAAAATAATAAAAAATGTTCGACCTTCAAAAAGAACTGCAATCTAACCTACAAACATACCTGACTTAATCAAATGCATGTTCAATTGATACCTAATGGTATAATAGATCAATTATACTTAAGAATCAGAACGGACTTACATGATTTGCAGATCCCACGTAGCGAAGAGGCCTCCTTGCTGTTGTTGCTGCTGTCAATTTGGTTGTTGTTGCTTGTGTTTTTTTCTTTGCGTTGCTGTTGTTATTAAAAGCGTGGTTCATGCATTTGAGTCTAATCAGGCATGTCGTTACATCGGGTTATTTAATTCGATAGGTAGGTAGTATAATACTACTGAATCTTGAAATATATGACTTTTTATGCTAAGGAGTCGTTAAAAATTTTGTATTTCCCCTTTTTTTTTTTGGGGGTATTCGGTAACGTTAGGATGAGCTAGACGTGTGGGTGGAAGCAAAGCGGGAGTACGCGCTCCAAATGCAAATTAAAACCAAAGGCAAAGATGAGTACCAAAGAAAGGCTTAGCTGCACTCTCTCCAGCATGAAACAAAAATGTGTATGATCTGTTGTTGGGGCTGATTGGGCGATCATATGGATCAAAAAGAAAAAAAATTCTTAAGTTTAAGCTATCTTATTTGTATGTACATGTTTGTAGCTCTGTGTGGCTAAGCATAGAATACAAAAAGGTAGGATTTAACAAAATTGAAAGAAGTCCCATTCTTTCAATATATTTATGCTTCTTCTTCTTAACAAGGCTTAGATAGAAAAGTTAAACGATTGGTATATACGTATGTACGTATGGACTATTTATACAAACAAGCATGTCCACATGGTAATAGATATGTTGGCCAAGTTAACTACAATCGACTTATGGTTAGGAGTTACTTATCTAATAGATAGGTAGGTATCTATCGGTGCCCATATTTTGGCGAAATGTAGAAGAATTGATTTTGATTACACTTATGTATTTCGATTACATACTTTTTCTTTTTAAATCAACCTGACTTGGTATTAAAATGGGTAAAAATTGTAGCTTTTGGTTGTTTCGAAATTGGTTTTGAAACTTGGCTAGATCGGAATCTGGCCAAGGGGGACTTGAAATTAAGGTTGTGTGGGGCCCTTTTTTTTTTTGTAGGCTATCTACACGCTTAAAACATCAAAGAATTTGATTTCCACGTTGATGTGGGTGGTGGCGGCCACACTGGTGCAAGATCTTCGAATCTTTTAAAAATTTGTCGGTCACTTTCAGCACTTCGGTTCCTTCCAAAACGCGGTTCACGCCCTAAGCAAAACGCGGATACGTATTAGAAAATTCCTACACTAATATCGCACAATGAAGGTATAATTGCATTTTATGCTTACCTAATAAATGAAATCTGCGGGATGGCAAAGGTTGTTGCTGCTCTATTTTACCGGGATTTATTTTTCCTAGGGGTTGCTGGGTCTTCTTCGCGTAGTGTCGGCTCCAAAGTTCAAACAGGAAAGAAGGAGGACATTTTGCTTAAATGGATGTTAAGCCACGATTTGTCGGTAGTAGGTATATCGATATCTCGATACAAAAACATATGGTGAGGGAAATTCTATGTTAATCGGTTGTGCAGCACAGGGTGTCGGCGAACTCAAATTAGCCGTGTAGGAACGCGGAAGTGTAGTACAAGTGAAAAAATGTAAGTGTAAGGGGGAAATAAAGGATAAGTTTCCCTTTTCTTTTCTACATGAAGAGCTGCCAAGTTTGCTTTATTTTCCGAAGCAAAAGAATAGTAAGAAAAATTAGACCTTTTCTTTCTTTTTTTTTTTTTTACATTTTAGAATGCAAAATCGTACCGACGGTACAACATCTGATATACAAATATTATGTGTTTTATTTTTTAACCTTTTTAATCAAGTAATTAATTGCAAATAACCGCTAAACCTAAGTAACGCATGTAAATATTTTTATTATTTGTAGGTAGGCATGTTTATTGTTTACTTTTTATTTTTTTTGACCGTGAACACGATTTTTTGTTTTGCTTTTCTTGTCAATGATCTTGAATTGTATCATGTAGTCATATGTAGGTAAGCCGCTGATCCGGTTTTTGCTGCGATAAATTATGACACGTTATTTGTTGTTTGATTTAACGATAAAAAATTTATTACCGCTAGTTCGATGCGAGTATCTTTTTATTGCAGTAAAATTTAAAAATGACAAATAAGTGCATTAGAGCGGTAATATTTGGGCATGATACCTACGTAGGTACATTAAGTATAAAAGTATTGCCACTTAGCAACAATCAAGCTTATTTCATATCATCTTAAATATTTTTTTTTTCTTGAAAATTATGTATATTGACTTTATTTTTTAGAACGGCCAAAAAAATTATTTAGGTACCCAACAAACATTTAGGCTTGAGTTACGTTAGATCTTAAGTTAAGAAGTAACGTACTTCTGAAACCTCAATAAAACTTAAATCGAAAAATAATTACATATGTACAAAGAAAAAATTGAAATAATAGGTCTGTTTACTGAACAAAAAATGGTTCAGAGCAGGTTAGAGCAGAGCAGGGCAGCTGTCAAAATAGAAATAGAGCAACTTAGAGCAACTTAGGCAAGAAATGCCATGAAACACTTGAATTTCGATAGTTTATATTTATTTGGTTGTTTTGTTTAAGTCCTCAAAATTAATGCAAATACACGTATACTAAAACGTTGCTTTTCTTGCAGGCTAGTTTTTTTGAAGTTTTCAAAAAGCTTTCGTCTGAACATATTCTGCATAAGAGCTGATGCATGATTTTTAACAGCTCTTCGCCTCCGTGTTTGAACAGCTCGACGGGAAGTCCGTCTTTTCCAGGCGCTTTGTTGTTTATGAGCCGGGATATAGCTATCCTCACTTCTTCATAGTCAGGTGGTGGGACGACCTTTCCACCGTCAGGGATTGGGGTATCCGGTTCAACGTCTCCCTCGCAATTTAGCAGTGAGGAGAAGTGCTCCCTCCATAATTTAAGTACATTCTGGACGTCAGTTACCAGGTCGCCATTATTGTCCTTACAGGAACTTGCCCCGGCCTTCGTTCCTGTCAGCCAACATCTCAAGCTCCTCACACTCACGCCTTTCGGCCTCACGTTTCTTTTTTCTGAAAAGGCGTCTCTCTTCCTTCTTCGCCTCGCGATAGCGTTGCCATACACTGCAGGTTGCGCCCGTTCGCAACGTCTCCCTGTATGCAGCGTCCTTTTTGTCCGAGGCTGTGCTGCATTCCTCATCGTACCAGTTGTTCTTGCGGGCTCGCTGAAACCCTATAGTGGCCTCAGCGGCGCTACGTAATGAGTGATGATTCCATTGCTCGGTTACATCGTTAGGTCGAGGATTGCTCTCCGATAGCAGGTGTGAGAGTCGAGTGGAGAAATTATCAGCTGTCTGTGTCGTTCGCAGCTTCTCGACGTCAAACTTTCCTTCCGTTACTGTGTGCACTTTCTTCGCTGCACAGAGGCGTGTGCGTATCTTGGCTGCAACAAGATAATGGTCCGAGTCGATATTGGGACCGCGTAGGGTACGCACGTCTAGAACGGTGGAGCTGGTCAATCTGGTTTCTCATCCGAGGCGTTGGTGTTTTTCTTTTCATTGTAATAAGGTTTTTTACGTGGCGGGTCCCAAACCCAGCGCACAACCCATTTCGTTTTCCTTTTACTTTCATGAAAAATACGTTCAGCCTTTGATTTGTAAGAAACTAAACTCCGTCAGCCATATTTCCTTCACACTTTTAACTTGTCTATGGTCAGGGCATACTTACGTTCAGGATCTAATCCAAGTTGTGGTACATTTCCGAATATCCAATAAACGAAAGGTCCTGGCAGTTGTTTAAGTAAATGCCAGCCCGTTTTGTATTGCACGTATGTCCAGTAAGCATAAGAAGCGATGAACAGTGTTGTTAGCAAAATAACAGTTATCATTTTGAAGAAACAAACTTGCACGAACAATTTTTAAAAACTCAAGTTTTACTTGCTAGTTCTTTAGCCTTTTTCAAATTGTTACCACTTAAGCTCGTTTAGGTTACACTAATTATATTATATTGTTTTTTATTCACTATCCTTAAAAACTTAGTAGCATTTATTATTTTAAATTTTAGATTAAAAAACACTTCATACAAATTTTTGAAACTTTGCTCCGCTCGAGAGACCTTTTTAAGACACGTCCACCTCAAAACTGATATGAGCTTATTCATATTTCAAGTAGGTAAAAGTTTAGTATAATTTTCATTGAGGCTTTCCTGCTAGAATATTTGTTTTGATAGCTATTTAATTAAAATTGCGCACTCACTTACAAGCATACATACACTACAACGTATGTTCTCATGGATTACTTAATGTTAAAGTTCTCATTTTTAATAATTACATGCGTTTAGCGTCTAAAATCACCTCAAATGCCTCATTTCAATCTCCCTTAACGCCGACAATTACACTGAATTATCGCGTTTCACAGGCGAATCTAATTTAAATATGATTGTATATGTATTACTAGCTACATACGAAAATATGAGCCTAATAAGTAAATTGGCATGTTTTTAAAATATAATTATTTTAATCCATTTTTTGCAAAACATTTTGCTTTTTGCTGATTAGAAGAAATATTGATAATAAATCAGTCATTACTGTGAGATTAGCGTAAAATGTAGAATTATAGTAAATATTTATAACAAAAAGTTGAAACGAAATCACATCAGCGAGTTTTACAATTTCGAACAATTTTATAAAAAAATATCACTCCATGTAAATATTTCCGTTATTCTCCATTCAAGAAACATTTGGAAGGCTGGGAGTAAAAAAGAATGATAAAATAAGCGACAACCCAAAATAAGAATGTATTAAGATGGTATGTCTAAAATTTTTTAATTAAAATAACGTCAACAAAACAGAAACCAAAAAACAATTTGCTTAAAAATTTGCACAAAGCTCAAATTTGCAAAACGCCCATCAAAATTTTCAACTTTTTTGCCAGAATTTTTCTGAGTATGCAGTTTTGTAGGCCACTCAATTTCACTATAATAATGTGCAAGCTAGAAGTAGCGCAAAAATTTCCCTGATTTTTTAGAATTTTGTTCGTTGGTGGTGTTGCGTAATTTCTTCCATACAAAACTAATTTCTTTTTTTTTTTTTTGAAATTTTTAAGGATTTTTTTTTTTGATATCTGTTTATAATTGGTTATATTTTAATTCAAAAATTTTAGACATACAACCTTAGTACCCTGTCTAACGAAATTCAAAAAAATTTGAGTGTACCTAAATTTTTTTGAGTGGGTGTATGTAGGTTTTTTCGAACGTTAGAAATTTGTCTTGGGTACTGTTTTTTTGTATAAAGAGGACCAATTTTTTTTGCAACACTGTATTCAAACCGCTTCAACACTATTTTTTTCTTAGGTCAGTTCGAGTGATAAGCGATCTAATTTATTAGCCATGAAAACAAATAATTTGTTTCATGAACAGTAAAAGTGATTGACGAGTAGGGATGGACATTTCGAGAAGCCACATCGATGTTCGATGCATCGCCAATTTAGATGACTTGCTGAAGGCCAACAAGTCTATTATATCCAGCTTCGTGACCTGGCATAGGCTATCGAGAAAGGGAACTCCCAAAAGGTGCAGGTGTTCCACCGTTTTCTCCTCCTCATCATCTTTGTAACTCCCACAGCATCGTCGGTAGCGCACACCTCGCCTTGCTGCACGCCTACCAATAGCGATCTTTATCCCGAAGAACCTGCTTGCTCGTGCCCGTAACAAGTTCGTCTGTCCTACCGTTTTCTTCAATGTCCCTGTATCCCGGGACCCTGGTGGGGTTGACGCGGTTGTTTTGGGCCATCTCTTGAAGATATCGACTACAGATGAGCATGAGTTCTGAGTTGAAGAAGTAAGAGCTAAAGGATTTGATGGCGGCTTGGCTGTCGCTGAAAATAACGATATCCTGCCTGATAGTACGTTTACCTATTCATATCGCGGCGTCCAAGATAGTCTGTAGGAGAGCTCAAGGTTCAGATTCTTTGAATAAACTCCAACTCTGTCGTCTAACTTCTGCTGGGAATGTTTATTTTGAAATAGCTATCTCCGACTGTTGTGGTCGCACAAAGAACTGTGCTCAGCGGGAGAAAACCGTAAGATCCAATCGATTTTAATTGCCTCAAAATAAAACTATCGATAGTTATGCAGCACTAATAATTAAGGCTATTTTTAGAAACGGAATTTTCCCGTTCAGCTGACGTAGTTACTGTGTGGTGTTGATAGAGGTGTTTGCCAAATATGCTTCCAATTGAGTGCCATTTCCGTTAACTCTCTCTAAAAAATGCCTTGTATTAAACAATCTTCGGCTACTTTTGAGTCACAAAGTTTGTTTTTATACCCAGCGTATTAGTACTAGTACAAGGGCATTATAATTTTGTCCACTTAACGGTACTATGTAACGGCACAATATACGGTAGTCTATTGCTGTAAATACCGACGGTATTGTGAAGCAATTTTCGGGATTGTATGAAAATGTGTTTTTGAGAAAAATTTACCCACGCGCTGCAGGAACCAGACAAGCCGACATATGTTTCGATGATATGGTTGATTCTTAGGTTGAAAAGAGCGAGTTCATTAAGGCATGTCCGTCTGCCTCTGTCTGTCCGTGTACACGATAACCTGAGTAAAAATTGAGATATTTGCATGAAATTTTGTATACCGGTTACTTTCTGGCCAAGGTAGGTTGCTATTGAAAATAGGCGAAATCGGATGATAGCCACGCCTCTTTTTTCGATATCCAAAATTTCGAAAATCACATAAATTGAATTATCTCGGTAGCTAAAATGATATAATTTTATAGGTGAATACCCCCGATCATTCACTTATGATTTTTCTCATAAATTTTTTATAGTGGGCGTGGCACCGCCCACTTTTAAGGGAGGCATTTTTGAAAATTTGACTCGTCGTAACTTTTAAACTGATTACGGTAGAACGGTGAAATTTGGTACAAGGTATACTAGCATAATAGCGAGTATACCTGATGTAATTGGACGAAATCGCTTCCTAACCACGCCCACTTCCAAAATGGAAAATTTCGGGTTAGCCGAACATAAGACTTCCTTAGTTGTTTTATATTTCTTTCCTTTAACCCTGATTGAATTGAAAAACCAAAACTTACCTTAACTTTTCCAAGACATGAAATAAGTATAACAATAAATATATATTCAAGTATTTTGTGTTTTTATTGTGAAATATGTAGTAAGTGAAAATAACAAATCAGCTGGAATATGCAAAACAGATACAGGCGTTGGCCTTGGCATAAAACTATTAGATACAATTTTTCGACATTGTGCTCAGTTTTGCGACTTGACAATCATCATTTATAATAATCGTAGTTAGTTTAAGTAATTCGTGCTGCCAGATGGAGCATCTGGCTTTTTCGCTGGTTGAGTACGTGGAGCTGCTGGCATATCTGCGTGGCGAAAATGTTTGGAGTAATTAATGAATGATGTGCAGAACCGAAAAATAAACAAATAAAAAAATTGTTAATTGAATAAAAAAAGAAATTTGCTTTTAAGTGGAAAAAATCGATGTGGATTGACTAAATTTTTTTTTTTTTTAGCAAATTCTAATTGAAACAATTAAATTTAAAAATAATGCCATGAAATTATGTGACGTGCTCGATTCATGCATAAAAGTTGTTTAGCTCCCCACGTTTTTCGAGTGACAACACTCGTTTCAAGTGCTAAGAGTAGTAGGCAAGTTTAATGTTTGCTGAAAACGTAGTGCACACACCTTCCACATTGATGTTGCCTGTCGCACCTACTCTTTGTCAAAACTCTGTGTGAATGTCTTTAGCCATGATGTGGTGGTATTTGCTGCTGCCATAGTAACGCTTGCAACACTACTTGAACCGGCAGCATTTCCACTGACCACACTACTACCACCTGCGTCTGCCGATGACGACGCTATGCCAGATAACTTACCCAATGGGGTATGATGTAGACGTGAACTTTTTGTTTTAATTGGCTTCCGACGAATATCCATTGTGGATGACTCGCGCGCATCAACTTGCATAGATTCATCGTTGTCTGTTATTTGAGTTTTCAAAACTTTTTTCAAATTAATTATCTGGAAATAAATGGAAAAAGGAGAAAAGTGTTTATTAAACGAGTGAAAGCAAAGTGATAAGTGAGAATTTTGAAGGTCGAAGGCCGAAGGACCGAATGTAGAAGACCGAAAATGGTCTAAGTTGTACCAAAATCTTCAAAGCTTTGTAGAATATTTGAATGTCCAAACAAACTAGAACTTAAATAAGCTAACATAAAAGAAAAAACAATAAATAAAATAAAAAATAAAAAATAATTAATTAAATAAAAATATATAAACCTAAAAAACAGTAAAAATCACTAAACTAAAAGTAAACAAATAAATTAAAAGAAAATAAAATTTAATAAATTAAACAAAAAAATATTAAAAAATTTGAAGTTTGAAATAAAATAAGAAAAAACTATAAACAGAAAAAAAATAATGGTGATGAAACAAAAATAAATAAATAAAATAAAATTAAAAAATAAAAAATAATAAAATATATAAATTAAAATTAAAATTAAATATAAAAAATTAAATCTTGAAGAATGAAATGACATAAAAAAATAAAAATGAATAAAACAGTATAAAATAATTTAAAAAGAAAATAAAAGAAAAAAGGAAATTAATAAGAGAAAATAATAAAAGAACACAAACACAAAATGAAAAAAAAACTTAAAAAAAAAAAAAAATAAAATAAAAAAACAACAAAATAAAAAAATATTTAAAAAATTTAAAGTTAGATGAAACAAAATAAAAAAAATTAAAAAAAAATTTTATTAAAATACATAAAACAAAAATAAATAAATAAAATGAAAAAAAAAATTTTGAATTTTATGAAATAAAATGAATTAATCAAAACAAAATTAAATTAAATAAATTTAAAAAAAAAATTTAAAAAAATAAAATGAAATAAAAAAATTTAAAAATAAATTAAATGAAATAAAAAAATTGGAAATTATTAAAAGAAAATAAAATAATTAAAAAAGAAAAATATAAAAAAAAATTAAGAAAAGAAAAATATAAAATAAAAAAATAATAGAAAAAAAAAACAAAAGAAAATAAACATAATTAAAGAAAAAATAACAAGGAAAATATATATGATATAAAAACAAATAAAAAATAATAATATCAAATTAAATGAAATTGAATAAAAAAAATAAATAAAAAGAATAAAATAACACAGAACTTAATTAAAATTTAAAATAAAATATTAAATAAATAAAATAAAAAAATAAGGGGGAAAAAAATAAAATAAAAAGTAAAATAAAGGAGATAAAATTAGAATAAATAAATAAATAAAATAAAATAAACAAAAAATAATAAAATGAAAACAAATAAATAAAATGAAAAAAATAAACTAAAATTGGTAAAAAAAAAAATAAAATAAGACAGAATAAAATAAAAAAAACCAAATAGATGGAACGTAAAGGAAAGGATAAGAAAAGGAGCTGAGAAAAGTAAGGGGAAAGAGAGGAGCTATAGAAGAAAAGAAAAACCGTTAATTTCACTACAGGGTGGGCGCATACGCACATGAAAAAAGTAAAATTCTACAAGCGCCTAATTTGTGTAGGCAACAAAATACAAAAAAACAAAAATATAGGTACAAAAGAAATGCATATAAAAGTATTGTTTTGTATAATTTCAAAAGGAAAAAGAGAAATTTGCGTAATTTTTGCTAATGGCACTCCTGTTATTAACAACGACCGCCGAGAGCAATCGAAAAATATGAGCTCTACCGCACCCTTCGGACGCTGGAACTATTCCTTTTTATGTACACAAGTGTTTTGAAATGATTCTTTATTATTTTTTGTTTGCTACTTACCTCTGTATCAATGTGTTCTTTGTTCTTCAAGCTTTTAGCCTTCTCAATGTTGGCACGTGTTATTTGCACATCAATGCAATTGGAAATGGTATTACACGAATCCACCCACTGTTGTAAGGTGTGAGCAATTTTAGTTGTATAGCCGGGTGGGATATCGCGGCCTTGAGCATAATCGATTTCAAGAAAACGATTATTCTGAAAAAGTTTGCCATGGATTATATCTGCGGAGAGAGAAAAAAAGAAAAAAAATAATTTCTGAATACTAATGACAGGAGGGAGCATAAGAAAAAAGTCACTAAATGGCGAAGTTAGCTCTTTGAATATATCCTCAAAATAATTTAAAAATTTCGAGCGCTTTAAAAAGCAATTTTTGTTAGGAGGGGAAAACTTTCAGTTGACTAATGGGCAATACAGTCTCTACTAGGTACCATTTTATGTGCATATGTAATAAATTCTATGCAGTCGGCTTACTAAGCCATTTTCACAGTTCGCATAACATAGCCATTTTCCATTAAATTCGTATGCCATACTTCCGTCGCTACTTTTTGCTTACTCATGTCGGTTTGCGTAGAGAAACTGGTCTGGCAGCAAGCCAGCAGCAAAATACTGTTTTGTGGGCATTATTGATGATTTTCCAATTTGCAAGCAGCAAATCGAATTTCAATTTAACTTTTGAATAAACAAAAATCTTGGGCAAAATGTGAAAGGTAATGACGGATTACGGGCTTAATGGTTTCAAATTTCCCTGGCAAAAGTTCGTATGACATATGTAGTGCAGAGATCGCCAAACCTAACTCAATTGAGGCTTACTCTCAACACACGCAGTTTTACGCTCTGCATTTCTAACAATACAAAATGATTCAAAGACAACCCCGAAAAGGTTCCGAAAATGTGGAACAATGATCCGAAAAAAGTGCCAAAATTAACCGAAAAAATCCAAATTGATTCAAAGACCATACTGAAAAGGAAAATGTTCCGAAATCATCCGAAAACTATTACAAAAAAGACCCGAAATAAATTCCGAAAAAATCCCGGAAACAATCCTAAAATGGTCCTCGAATGGTCTCCAAAAACGTTCTTGATGCCCACAAATAAAACCAAGAATAAAACATTTTAATGAGCATTGGTTTCTAAAAGCCAGAAAGAACGTTCTTACATTGGTTCGCGAATATTTCGACGCCTCATATCCATACGCTTATGAAGACGAATAAAAGAAAATGACAAAAAAGAATGTCCCTTCATTGATTTGAGAATCCATTCGAGAACGATTCACGAATGCATTCGCGAATGTGAACGATGTGATTTTTTATGCGTTCTTAAACGAAAATTAGAATGTAAACTTTCTTACTGTTCACATTCGCGAATACGAACGAACGAGAGTAAATGTTTCCGAACCCTGCTCTGTTTACCAAAATTTGGTTGTTCTTATCAAGTACATACATAAATCGAATGTTCTCAGAGAAATATCAACCTGATTGACCGGTAAATTTTCCGACTAATCATATTTAGATATGTAATCATAATGCATTATTGCTTTATGCCGAGATTTTCAATTTCATTCTGAGTGAAAGTGTTCGTTACATGTGAAGCCAAATTTGGGTTGCTGATGTGATTTTCACACTACATCTGTGGTCGGCGATGATGAAATGTGAGTGTTAGTGCTCTGCACTGGATTTTCTTTGAACAATGAGTTTGTCTAGCCAAACAAAGTTAAGTCCATCGGGATGATCGCTTTGTGAGCCCAGAAAGTTCGTTGCCTTCGAAGTTACATGTCTTACCTCAGACAAATAATAGCAATATATTTTTATTAGAGACAATAGAAACTCATTTCCTAGGCCAATTCAAAACTCAATAAAAAATAATCCTTTACGAAATTCAATTGTCATAAAAATTAATGATGCATCAGCTTATGAAAGCGAAACCTTTAATTGTTCGCGAAAAATAACTGGAAACATTAACATAGCGTAAGCCACTTACAATAGACCAAAAGAAAGAACAGCATTATTGAACAAATAAAATCACAGCAGCGATTATTTGATATATACGGCGAAAAGTACAATAGCGTTTTTGTGGTTCGACTTTGAATTCTAATTGACTTTAGAGCAGGCCTGGGCACTTAGTGGGACAATTGTCCGAAAATCTGAGAACCAAATTCACATAGATTTCTACGCTCTTTGCTTGGCCTCTCGAATAATGACATTGTTGCTATGATCGCATTGACCAATCAATGGATGTCGTTGGTTATGCACGGTTTCGGTACTTGCTAGTGAGCGACGGAGCAAGCAGATGCGATGACCGCTCTTTCGCTAAAACACCTTCACTTTCAATTTTGCCGGGTCCTGCTTTAGAGCTCATTTCCTCGAAGAAGGTAACAGTTGTTAATGATTTTGAATAATAACATTTTTTTTTTAATTTCCCATTGTGAATGAAGTTAAGCGCGGTATTAGATATAATTTAACGGTACTCTTGACTTTGACAATTAAGAAGCAGCAAAGCGAAGAGGTTAATAGGCATGGGACAATGAAGCCCGCGGTAAAACTACAAGAAAAAGCTTAGAGTTCAAGTGTTTTGTTTTTCTGGTTACAAAACAAAAAGTGACTTAGCTTTCCTTTCGACTTTGAAAAATTTACGCTCATTCTATCATTCCAAGGCTGTTGTTAAACCTAACCCAAAAGTAAACTTATACCTGGCATAAGTCTAAGAGCGTCAAACGGCCCTATCCCACAGCCGTTTAGCAACACAGTGACTAATATATTAATTTGTAGAGCTCTATAGACCCTAGAAATTTAAACACTCATAGTTTGCCAAATATTTATTATTTTTCAAAAGTCACATTTAATTAACTTTCGCAACAAAGGAATTGTATTTATTAATTAAGGCGTGTATTTTGTTGAGAGGTGAGCAACAATTTCTAGTAGTTGATGGAGTGCAGCTTAGAGTGTCCCAATTTTTTTTTTTTTTTTTAATAAATAACATGTGTTCCAAATTTTATTGTTCTAGGATAACGGAATCCGTGCTGATTTTAAGTTAAAGTTGTATCTAGCAGCTTATAGGTACTAAGTTAGCAACAAAGGTCCATTAAGGCTTCCAAAAACATAATTTTAATATGGTGTCCATATATAAAGGTGGAACAGTCCTCTCTACGTTTCAATTTTTATAAGGACAGCAGGATTCTTTACAAGAATATTGAAAAAAAGCGTATTCACGAGAAAAGGTAATTGGAATTTCAAAAGTATTTCAGTAAATTGCGTAACAATATGTTTTCGAGCAAAAATAATGGTATGATATATCTTGAAATTTTGCAACTATAGTGCACTTTTTATACGTCATACACGGCGTATGAGTAAGGTAGTGTTCGTGCTGAGTTTTAAAAGCAGCATTTTCCATTTTCGGTCGTACATTTCAAAGATGCCTTCATGCTGCCGCATTTTGAGAATGCGCATTTAGCTAATTTTCGAATGCTTAAGGTGCGTTCCTACATCGCAAGTGGAAGTATGCTTGCCTTTTCAGATAAACTCCATTGCTTTTATAAAAGTGAGTTCGAGGGTAAAGAAACCGACTTTCTAACCAAACTTGGAAACTCTTCACTTCGAACATTGTAACTTTTAACAGGAAAAATGATTGCATAAGTAGGTACGTATATTTGCTTAGTGAGAAGATATCCTAATACAAACAGCGGTTCGCCCAAAAGTATGCAACATTTTTTTTCACTTTTTCTTCATACAAGGAAATTTTTGTTCGTACTGTATCTTCGTAGATGCTAAAGCTAATGCAGAAATAAAGTAGCATTTAGTTGCGTTTAGCTTTCAAAATTGTATGAAAAAAATGCTGCATATTTGGCTAAATGCGAAAATGCAAAATGCAGGCCCAGCATGAACAGCACATAACATTAGTTATTCAGGTAAGAAAAGTTCAGATCAATTTTTATTAATTTTTGGTTTATGTCTCCGAAACGGATTAAGATATCGAAAAACAAGTTTACACTACGTTCAGGCCCTTATGAAAACCTTATATACCCATATTGTAAAATCAATTTCTCAGATATTTCTGTCCATCTCCTGTGCATCGCTCAATATTTTTATGTATAATTTCAGGACTTTTATTAGATTACAACTTTTTAGAACACATCCAGTTTGTAGAAAGCTGGAGGATACAAATTTTAAAGCACATTGTTTCTATTTCCTTAAAGAAGAATTTAAAAAAAAGTTATAGTTAGCCTATATTCCAAATTTTATATTTATTAGTACCCATATATCCACATTTTTTTTGGAATTTTTCGGAATGCGTTCCGACTTTTGATCCTTCAAGGAATATCCTTAGCACTTGGTACAGAGAAAAAAACCTACAGTCTAGTGTAACTCCAGTCCATGATTAAATTTAAATTTATTTAACAGTTCCAAAAATTAAAATAAAAAACCGCCAGAGAGGAAGACATGAAAGTTTCAAGTTGGTCCAACACTTCAGCCGTGGCATTGTGCACTGAACAAGTTTATACTAAGCAAGTATGTATATTCGAACAGCAGTGAATCAGCGCTAGTTGATGAAAATTAAATCCCAACACGATTAACTTGAGCTTAACTACTTCGTCGTTTTGCAAAAATAAATTAGCAAAACTTTAGCAGAAGCAACACTAGTCAAATAGAGCTAATAACAAAAAAAAAAAAAACTAGCGAGCACAGCTTGGCGACGCTAAAGATTGAACAAACAAAATAGCGTGTCACCATAAACCATTCGCTAAAAACTACTGACGGCTGACTAAAAGCGGTTGTACACTTTGAGCCACAGCTTCAGCCAACTAAGCAGTTTAGGACTTAAGTGTCGTTGTTTTTCCACTGAACTGTGATTCCACGTAGTCAAGTAGATTTGAATAGCGCCAGCTTAAGAACACCAACAGCAGCTAAGCTAGTTTGTTAATTTTTTCTTCGCAGAAGTGAAAGCTCTCATCATGCCAATTTTAGTTACAACTTTAAGCGCAAAAATTTCGCACTACTTATTAAAACAGTTTGTTTTTGTTTTTTTTTTTTGTTATTCCCCAGCGTATTTATGTAAATAAGTTTACAAAGAAATTCTTGTACCACTTAGTTTCTTCACAAAAAGTTAAGTTTTTTTGTATACCGAAAAGTTCTAGAAGTCCAAAAGTATGTGCACTGCCTGCTTGTGTAAAACCCAGTCGTATCGTGTTTTCGTTCATATTTATGTTTGTGTAAACGCGAAATTGTCAAGTTTTTGCACATAGCCCGGTCAAAATAGACATAGAAATAGTGGTTAAATAAAGTCAAAAGTCAAAGTCCAAATTTGAGGTTTTTTCTCAATTTTTGACCCCGTATAATTTTTTAGCACAAAGGGGATCGATGGGGACTTTTGGAGGTTTTCTATCTGAAGGTGAACGTAAGCAATATGCAAAAATTTGGTTCTGTGGGAATTTTTGTTGTTTCAAATGTCTATATTGACCGGACTAAGACCTAAATCCCAAAGAGCCTGAGATTCGTTGCTCGAAAATTAATTGCCACTGCACAATAATGCAAAACAGCAAAATAATATTCGAATTCATAGCATGCAAAATACTCGCACTTTGCAAGCAAAGGAAGCCAACAAATTTCGTTTAATAATTAATTCCTTTGCAATAATTTTTGAGGTTTCGCGTGAGCTTAAGCGATAGTGATGCTAAGTGTTTTTTTTTTTTTTTAATTTTTTGAAAGGAAAAATAGTATGGGAAAACATTTAATTGAGTAGAAAGGTTTCGACTTATCAACACTAAGAAAAAAAAACATACTTCAAAAGTGTAAGCGTTTTTCTAAAAAAAATTCCTTAGTTCAAGAAAATGTTCCATTTATTGGTTGAAAACCAACTTTGTGGAAAAAAAACATACCATTAATTTAATCTGTACTTACACAGAGCATAATGAGCTGGTCATATCACACAAAATATGGGTTGAGTCAACCAAAATCACGGTTGATTCCTATCGATTATTCAATGCTGTGGATTCAATTTAGCCAAAAAGGAGTAAAAGTAAAAAAAAAAAAAAAAAAAAAAAATATATATAAAAAAATAAAAAAAAAATATATAAAAAAATATAAAAAAAATATAAAAAATGAAAAAAAAAAAATTTAAAAAAAAAAATTAAAAAACAAGATAATTTTTCATAAATTGACTTCATAGGGCATCGAACTCAGGTATCTTGAACGCTCAACCCAGATCTCTACCATGATACCATGTTGTTGTTGTTGTTGTTGTTGTGGTTGTTGTTGTTGTTGTTGTTAACAGCAAAACACTCCCCGAAGATTTTGGGGAGTGATGCCGAAGTTGACAGTCCTTGGCCGGATATGACCCCGGTATGCTGCGGTACTCCCTTGCGGTACTGCCCGACTGTCGTGGTAGCGATTTGGTATGACCAGTGGAACCTTCTAGGTCATATCATCCCTCCATCCCTGAGGAAGAAGAAGATGGGTAATGAGAGGTGAGAGGAATCATATCCGTAGATCAACCATCGAGTAGCACGTCATTACCTATGAGCATATTAGTCGACTCTTACGGCCGGTATGCCTACCTCGGGCATATTCTAAACCCCTAACCCGCAGGGGCAACCATGATGCCATCGTATACATATGCTTGCGGGCGTCTAATTAAAGCTTTGTTCTATGAAAGTAATGACAGATCTTCCTTGATGAAGTAACTACAAGAGTTTGTAGTTTTTAAAATGACAGTCCATTCGCTGTTGGATTAACTGCAGGAGTTTGTTGTTTCTACGTAATTCTATTTTACCAGTGTAATTTTTTTCTGTGTACAAAACGAAAAAATTATCAAAAAATCAATATTTACAAAGGCGACCGGTGCTTTACATTTTGCTTCATTGCGCAGTAGAGAAACTAGACTCCCATTAGAAACATCACAAGGTCCATTAGTAGAAGTAATTGCAAGGCATTACATTTTTGTTTCACTTTAACAAAGCTTACCCTTTTTATGACTCTCTCACGCATATGCCATTTTCAAATGAAATGATCGTCGCTAAACCGTAAAGGAATTCAATTTGGCAAATTACTTGAAGACTTTTCCATGCAACTAGCTACACAAAATTGAAAGTGGCAAAAAGGCGATATAGCAAACAAGTGGAATAAGTACCGATTGAAAAGTAATTGAGAAAAACTTAAATGGAAATGTTTTGTAAATTGTTGAAAAAAAATGCTATTCACACTTTGAAATGAAACATACAATGAGCATAGTTGCAAGCGAAACTCTAAGAGTACAAAAAAGCACAACAGAAAAAATTCCAAATAAAATAAAAAATGTAGAAAAAATAGGAAAAAAAATAAAAAACTACTAACGACTAGTAAATAGTGCAAAACGCCTCATTTAACAAAGTAGCAAGCGTGTTTTTTATACTTTAAAATTTGCGCAGATTGCAAAATAGCACAAATAAAACAAATAATGCGAAAAGAGAAGCAAACGAAAGCGACACTTTTTCCAGTTTGAGTTTCCTCGAAATGATTTAAAGGTTTTTAATTACAGTTAAAGAAGTCTAGCAGCACAGCGAAAGGCTTGAAGATTTCAGCACGTACCAGCTTGAAAGCATTTAAACTGACGCCTTATTAACTATAAGAAGTAAGAAATATTTTGCGAAATGCTAAGACATTTAGTGAATACAAGCAAGTGGCATTTGAAATGTTTAAAATTTGTCTCTAAACAAAATGTCATATAAGCTCATTATGTATGACACGCAGAAGGCATATTTATTGAAAGACTGTAAATCTAACACCAAGCAAATGCGTAGAATATTGATCTGATTTTTGACAAGTTAGTGAACTAATTAATTCATAGACAGAAAAAAATGACAGGTAGGTTTAGTTTTAAAATTTTGGGTGTCATGTGAAAGTTTGTTATAATTATTATAAAATGGTTGTCACTTGTTCAAAAAAAATTGAAGTAAACGTTTTCTTTCCTGGAGTTCTTGGAACGCTTTCAAAAACGCACAGAGATCTTCTTTTTGTTTAAATTCTCTGCATATGACAATCCATATAACATATAGTATATTAACATAAAACATGTGCTTGAGCTTAGTTTTCTTTGTACAATACGCTTTTGACACAGATATATAAGATACATACACAGTAAAAAGAAAAGTCTAACTTTATTACCATTTTGGTGTTTAAATATAATAACGCCGAAAAGTATTAAATTAATACCATGTTCGGTCTAATTAAGAGAGAGAGGAATTCAGTCTGAGGCAAAAAAAAAAATTTACATCGTTTTGTTTTATTGCCTTCACCGAGAGTAGAACTCACAATTTATTGAATGTTGATCGGAGATATCTACCATCAAGCCATCGAGTACTTATGCTTGCCAGAGTCTAATTACAGCTTTGTTCTAAATGATAGCAACGAACCGCGTGCTCTGAAGAACAAACCACCGTACTTAATTTAATGCTAAAAAGTAATTAATTTAATCCTTTTCGGGTTTGGGTTTTAAACCAAAAATACTTAAAACATTATAAGTAGAGAGAGCGCTAAAGAGAGAGTATTATTTTGGTATTATTTTATTACCATTTTGGATTAAAAAATTTTCAGAGTCTTAAAATAATACTATTTAGTATTAAAACTCAAATTTAATTCCAAAAAGGTTTCATTTCAATAGCGCCTGGCATTAAAAGTAAACTTTCATTTTTTACTGTGTATAAATATCTTAATATACCTCCACTTTCATGCCTCTTTCCCTCTTTTCCTTTGCTTAAGATAACAAAGTGAATGATGACAGCTTATTTGCTTCCTGTCAGGATATACAACGGCATGAATAAAAGTGCACCAAGAAATAATCAAATGCAGCAAGTTTGCATATGGATTAATATTTTTGTTTGAATATTTTTAGCAGCAGCTATTGATGTTTTGAATAACCATTGAACGACTAAGAAGGAGGCGTGACGCTTGGTATGGTAGATGAGATTAATCTAAAACACCTCAAGAAAAACGGTGAGTAACGTAGAAGATAGAGATAGAGATAGGGATAGTCCGAGAATATTAACAGAAAATGGAGGAGAAGGAAGAAGATGAAGCATCGAATAGGGAAGGTGAAATGAACAAGGAAACAATACATTTCTTTCAGATGCAAGATGGTGAATTTTTGGGCCAGACAACTTCTGCCGGTCCCTATGTTTGGTAGTAAAACATATTCTACATAGTTAGTATGTAAGGAAATAATTCAGTACTCAGCATATATTAGATATTCTCATTTGCATGTATACATACGTACCACCAGATCTGGTACTAAGCCATCAAATTGAGACCGGTAGCGTTGAACGTGATCTTTGAAGTTATGCAAGTCGTTTGCCAGAGCAAAGGCAAATACTCTTGATGTAGGATGCCGTGACAACTGACACACACACAGAACGACACGCCCACATGCGAAGGGTACTTTGAAAATGCATTTAGGTGGCTGTGCCGACACATTCTTGCATTATCGTGGTTAAACATGATGCGTACGTTGACTTGTGGGCAAAGTCAATTCACCACAAATTATTCTATCCTTGAAGATGCTTGCGACTCTGACATAAGCTAAATTACATAGGTCACAGGCAGATACTGATGTAGGTAGATATGTAGGTGTGCACATTCATTAGAAATAATCAGTTGGCAGTCAACTAAACTGTCTCAGGTACTTTCACACAAATTTAATTTATGTGATTGAATTCAATATATGTATGCAAAACAGCAAATGTGATGTTACCATAGACAGACATGATATAATCGTTATATGCTTAATTAAACTATTTAATTATTGCAAGTGCAGGAAATGGGACTGTCAAAGGTTTAGGAACACTACACTGTACTACACTGTAAACTTTTTGATCAATTTTACAGTGTTTACCTATATTTGTAAATTTTTGTTGACTCTTGCTTTTGCTTGAAACTACAATCGTTTCTGTTAACTATCTAAAAAAAAGTCGCGAAATACATAATTTTAAACATAAATTATAGGAAAGTATGTACACAGAAAAAAATGACACTGGAAAAATCAACAATCTCCTACTGTTATCCTGAAGTTGACCAAATTATGTAAAATTGATCCAATTTTGGTTATTTGGACTCAATTTTTTGCTGAAGTAACTGTATTCAGTTTTTGATTGAACAGTCATAGATCTGTAAATTTTTAATTAACAAAATTTTGTAAGAATGAAAGAATTTCTGTTGATCAAACTAAAATTTGTGTTAAAACAATAACTTCCTCTAGGTAATGCCACAGCGAAGGAACTGTCATTATACCTTTCATGAATATGAAATGGTATTATAACTTTGGTCCGATGTTTGGCGGCCGCCGTGGTGTAGCGGTTAAGTGTTCGGCCTTCTATACCAAGTCGTGGCGGTTCGATGCCCGGCAAAAGTAACATCAAAAATTATTTAGAAAAACTATTTTTCTAAGCGGGGTCGCCCCTCGGCAGTAGTTTGGCAAACTCTCCGGGTGTATTTCTGCCATGAGAAGCTTCTCAGCAAATTCATTTGCTTTGCAAGAGCCGTTCGGAGTCGGCAAAAAACGGTAGGTCCCGCCAACTTGTAGGAAAAACTCAAAAGCAACACACCACAAGTTGGAAAGAGAAGTTCGGCTAAAAATCTCGTTAGAGGTTATGATAGCCTGTTGGTATATCGCCGCCATTAGTTTTTTTTTTTTTTTTTGTAAATATGAGACGAAGAAGAGATAGACCCATCAATAAGTATACCGAAATGATCAGGATGACGAGATAAGTTGATTTAGCCATGTCCGTCTGTCCGTCTGTCTGTTTGAACGCAAACTAGACCCTCAGTTTTTGAGATATTTGGCCGAAATTTTGTATGCGGCCACCATTTTCCAATATAGGAATCATTTGTCGGAACCAGCAAGATCGGACCGATATTACATATACCTCCCATACAATCGATTGTTCCGATAAACTGATTTTGGGTTATAACTCCTGTAATTAAAGAGGTAGGAACGTGAAATTTTGGAAGCATCGCTATTTTTATATGTAAAATATCGATGTTGAAAATCATTGAGATGGGATAAATATTTCACATAGCCCCCATACAATCGATTGTTCCGATACACGGTTTTGGTAGATAACTCCTGTAGTTATATCGGTAGGGACGTGAAATTTCGTAACTGTTGCTATTTTATAATGTGGAATGTCGATGTTAAAAATCAATGAGATTGGACCAACAGAACACATCGCCCCCATATAATCGACAGTTCCGATAATATCGGTATGAGCTAAAGTTAAATTCGCACAGGCTGTATTGGGATTAAACAGTGAAAATCGTGACGCTTATTCATGAAAGGTATTTAGCCTTCGGCACAGCCGAAGACAACTTTCCTTAGGTTTAGTAGAACTGACAGAAGTGTTGCTGATCAAACAAAATTTCGTGTTGAATCAACAAACCCCTGCAGTTAATCCAACAGCGACGATACTGTCATTGCTGTCTCAGAACAAAGCTGTAATTAGACGCCGGCAAGCATAAGTACACGATGGCGTCATTGTAGACACCCGGGTTGAGCGTTCAAGACACGAGAGTTCGATTCTCGGTGAAGTCAAGTTTTTTTTTTCTGTGTAAGAAATTAAACAATCTGTTGCGTAAAACCCATGTTTACAACCGAATATGTTTAAACTCGATCAGCCAATGCTCTTCAACAAGCTCCCTTTCAGTTTTTATTGAAAGTCAAAGTGGTCCAGGCGCGTTTGTAGAAATAAAGTGAAATTTCAATATAAAAAAACAAGGATATTTTCCTAAAAAGTTTTTTAAGTGTAAGTGGTTCACGAATACGTGAAAGTGTATAGCGGGGCCTTTAATGGCTGGCTTGAGTATTCACTGAAGTTTAAATGTAAGATATTGCAAGTAAATAAGACTCAAGTGGAAAGATAACATTAAACGGAAAAAATTGTACAAAATGGGATTGTGGTTAAGAGAGCAAGTAAAACAAGTTTATACAGCTAAGCAGCGAGCGCAACTTAAGCAAACACAGCAAGCTCTTAAGGAAAGGAAAATCATAAAAATAAACATTTATATTTTTATTGTTATTATTGTTAATGTTTTGTGTTACTGTGAATTGTTCACACTTGCGGTTTGCTCTGAAGTTTTTTCAAGTTAACAACAGAACAAACGTTAAGCCTGCTTGACTTAATGTTTATAAGCACTTTAAAGTTGAAGATATGGCAATGCTAAAAGATACCGGATCGCAGTTTTCTAAGTACAAAAAAATGTGAAAAAGTAATTTTTTATTTATTTTGTTGTACAGAAAAAGAAAGCGACGAAACCCCTAAACTTGATGCTGCATAGAGCGCACACACTGACAAGAGACTAAAGTGCTTTGCAGCACCCTAATAAAGTTTTTAATTTCCCTGAAGAATGAAAGTTGTGCTTTTTTTTGGTGAGCTGAGCTTGATGCGAGTGTGGCTGTGAAGTGGCAAATATCTTGATGCAATGCGTGCAAGCAACTTTTACTTATTCGACTTTGGTTTGGTGTCAGTTGTATATCCTTTTTCTACGTGTAGCCAGCATGTTGCACTTCAACGCCTTTTAACAGCTGCTTCGTTGTTGTATATTGTTGAGGCGACCCTGCTAGCCATACATACCAAGTAAAAGCGCAAAAAAGAAGAAAACGAGTGTGTAAAAAAGTTTGCATTCAAAGAAAATGAGTATGAATGTAGCGGCGCATGCAGCATTCACGTGGTTAAATCATCAATCTCGTACTGAAATCCTTTTTTGACGAAATTCTGTTTAATTGATCAAATTTTGGTTATTCGAACGGAGCTTTTTGTTGAAGTAACTGCATTCAATTGTTGATTGAACAGTCGTAGGCCCTGTTAATTGTTAACTAAATTTTATAAAACTGGTAGACACATGCGTTCAGCATTCAAATATTGCGAGCTCGATTCACGCTGGCAAGCCTAAGTATACAATGGCATCAATATAGACACCTGCGTTAAGCGTTCAATACACCTGAGTTCGATTCTCGGTGAAGTTAATACTTCTTTCTGCTTTTTTTTTTACTTTCACTCTTTTTCGTGTTAATATATAGAGCAACAACTTAAACAGTTAGCAGTCTCAATGCAGTTGAATCAACACTGGGTAAGAATTGACCGTGATTTTGGTTGAATCAATCCATATTTTGGTTGATATGATCAGCTCATTTTTCTCTTTGTAGGACTGTTCAAGTGTTAGACCGAATTTCGTTTGGCATCGATTAAACTGCGCACTTCTTAAAATTTTTGGAATTTTATATACGCTATTTTTTGTTTATTGGTACGTTTATTCAAAATATTTGCTTTTAAAGAAATGCTTCATGCATGTAAAATTTAATTGCTTTTAATACCAATCTCACTAATTAAGATACCAATTAAAAGCAAGTTCAACAAATACGCAAACACGCACAAAACCTTTCCACCCGCCACCTTTATGCTGGCAATCATGCACTCACATGCACTTTCATTGAATTCTTTTAACTAATTGTCACATTGGGATTGGTACATATGGTGTTCGATGCGCATTCTGTTGAATGCAAGAGATTTTTCAGTTTTCATAGCATTCAATTGTCATACATACAATGAAAAAGTAAAACTCTGAAAACAAAAATCAACTTTTTCGCATATAAAAAACACTACTCACACCATGCGTAATTGTAATGGAGGAATTTTTTAGAACTGGTCTGAGAGTGAAATATATTCTGAACACCTTTTCACAGAACAAGAAAAGGCACCCTGCAGCAACAATTCCTATATAACAAACAAGCAGGCAACTGCAACTTAAAACGTAGTCAATGCAATATTTCTACCCAATGCTTTCGATTTCACTCGCAAACCGCATGTGTATGTGTGTTCGTACAAAAAAAAAATACTTTTCAATAGTTTTCATGCAAGAATGCCATTGCGTATGAGCAACATTCGTTTATAGAGTTCAAAAGAGTAAGGCAAGCAAACTTGGCCACACTGGAGGGCATGCACGAGCAAGCATTTTATTACTTGCATTCCTAACTAGCTTATATATATACATATGTATATTATGCATGCACGTACATACATATGTATTTACTAAAGCACACCTGCTCTATATTATTGCTGTCAAGTGGTTAACTTGAAAGAAGTATTCATTCTGTAGCTGTTAAAGTTTACCATAGTCGCAACATACAAAATGGTTTTACCTACATAAATATATGTAAGCATGTTTTTCCATCTCTTTATTTCTTTAGCAAAAGTAGTAATATATCTGCTTGAGAAAACTCTAGTAAACAAATAAACCAAGTTGGTAGTTGTAGAAAGTGTTTGCAACAGCTGTTGGCAAAGTTACAACACTCTATTGTTCATACACACATTTATAACAACATTGGCAGATATGTATCTGTTTAGTAACCGAAAAAAGTTAAGAATATTCGTACGTGCATTTTAAATTCACTACTTTAAAAAGTTGAAACAAATACAACGTAGAGTTATTGTGAAAAATTAGATTGTTTAAAGTTTCAGTTAAGCTTTAATCCATCTCAGCAAACGTCGATGAACTATTTTTTCCGCCCTTGGAAAAACTTTATACACAGAAAAAAATTACACTTGTAAAATCAAAAATTTCGTACTGTTTTCCTGAAGTTGACCAAATTTCGTTGAACTCATCAAATTTTGGTTATTTGAACGGAATTTTTTGTTGAAGTAACTACACTCAATTGTTGATTGAACGGCCATAGATCTGTAAATATTTAATTAACAAAATTTTGAAAAAAAAAACTTAAAACTTACAGTTTTTTTTTTTGATCAAACTAAATTTTTTGTTAAAACAACAAGAGTGGACCAACTTTCATTTTAAATTTATTGCATCATGCAATTAATTTAACAGCGAATATACTGTCATTACTGTCATAGAACAAAGCTATAATAAGACGCCGGAAAGGATAAGTACACGTTGGCATCATGGTAGACACCTCCTTCAGCAGTCAAATGGCGTGAGCTCAATTCTCGACGTGAGAAAGTATGGTGTAAGTTAGAACAAAGCTGTAGTTAGATGCTGGCAAGCATAAGTATACGATGGTATGAGTTCAATTCCCGGCGAAGTCAATATACAAACAATAAAAGATAGATTATTTTTTTCACTTTGACTCCTTTTGGTGTTAAAATAACACTTATTTTAGTTTACAAAAATTTTCCGTTAAAACAACAGTTAAGTTACGGTTACCAGTTTCAATGTAATTGAAACAACCCATATTTTGGTTGATATAACGTTTTTCTTTGTGTAGTCTCGAGTTGATTTCTAATCTTTGATAATCTTCGAACAGTGGGATACTTTATCAATTCTGGTGGGAAAACAAAAGGAAGAAAAATTTATTTCTGGTGAAAAGACACCAATTATTTAATATCAGTTGGAGTAGTAAAACTATTATTTAATTTTAGTGTATTTTAATTTTTTAAATTATTTTTTTCATTTTATTTTATTTTTTCCATTTTTTTTTTTATTTTTTATTTTTATCTGGTGGGAAAACAATTGGAAGAAAAATTTATTTTTATGAAAAAACAGCAATTATAATTAAATATCAGTTGCAGTAATAAAAATATTATTTAATTTTAATGTATTTTAATTTTTTATAAAATTTTTTTTTCAATTTGCTTCTTTAAATCTTTTTTTTTTCAATTTTATTTTATTTTTATTATTTTTTTATTTTTTTTTTTTCATTGTATTTTTTTTTTAATTGTATTTTTTTCATTTTTTTCTATTTTTTTTTCATTGTGTTTTTTTAATTGTATTTTTTTAATTTTTTTTAATTTTTTTTTTTTTCATTGTGTTATTTTAATTTTTTTTATTTTAATTTAATTTACATATTTTGCTTTATTTTATTGGTTTTTTATTTAATTTTTTTTTTTTTTTTTTTTAATTTTTTTTTTTATTTGAAAAATTGTATTTTATGTTATTTTTTATTTTGAAGAAGCTATGTACAAATGTAAGCTAAATTCCTTAGTACAATCATTCATTCAACCCAGTTAAAAATAAAAATTTAAAAGGGTATATTTAATGAAATCTACTTACTCACTAATTATGTACGTATGTACCTGCTTACTCAGCATTAAGCTTGATAAAATCGTCATTCATTACAAAACTGACACGTTTTTAGCTAATTGCAATTAAGTATTATTGAAACAAATATACGCCTGACTAACAAACGAGCTAATTTACTTTACCTTGTCGTCAAACGGAACAGTGCCATTATGCGTGCTAAGAGTGCTGAGACATACTACATTTTAATAAAACTTTAAATCAGAAACCATAAATTAAGACACAAGCAAAACTCAAGTAAATTAAAATCAAATACGAGTACATCATGTCTAGGCACAAACGAAAAAGAAAACACACACAATTTATATGAAATTCGCTTCAAGAGCACAGAAATGTAATTACACCCTTAATTGTTTCTTGCCCTGCGTTTCAAGTCCTGAAGCAAAGGAACTCAAGTACCTATGCTAATGCGTTAAAATTAAAATACTATTTGAGAAGCTTGAGAAACCAAAAAAACTCAATTTATTGAAATCACAAGTCAAGTTTACTGGCAAATTGCAAATCGGCCTGAAAGTTGAAATGTAACACTTGGATGTGCTACACAGGATATTAAGGAAAAACAACAGAGCGTTGTGGCAATTTAAAGCCACCCACATGCAGTGTAAGTAAAACAAACAACGGCAAATCTTACTCAATTGAGTATTACGCTCAGCACACGTATTCTTACGCTTTGCTTTAGGATATAATTTTTATATCAGCCGTGGTATAGATAGCTCTCTACTGTTTACCAATACACCCTCAAGTTTCAATTTGCCGACCTCTGAAGTGAAAACCAGACGCATTGCTGACATAGCCAAAACAAAATGTAAAACCAAGAGCTCTCCAACGTTCGACCAATGAAGATATCCAGCACAAAGGTCAAAGTGGAAAATGATTGCAAGTGGGTGTAACACAACGCGACGTTTTCAATGCTTCAAAACATGGACTGTAAATGAAACGAGAAGGGGGCGCGGAAAGCTTCTCAAAATGCAACGCCGAAAAGGTGAAATAGAAAAACAAACAAAGAGAATTGGACGCAAATGAATGAGGGTGGAGAAGTGTGTGTAAGGAATGAACACGGTCCAGACAGCAATCACAGCGGATGTGATTGAGAGCTCACCTAATTTTCATGACAACGGCAGACATAAACGGCGAATACGGGTGCACAGTGAAAAGTAAACTGGTCTTATCAACCAAAATATGGGTTGATTCAACCAAAATCATGGTCAATCCTTATCCATAATTCAATGTTGTTGACTCAAGTGCAGTGAAACTGTTAACCTTAACTTGATGTTGTTTTAACAGAAAATTTTTTTGTTTAAGGTTATAAACTAAAATAGGTGTTATTTTAACACCGAAAGGAGCCAAAATAAAGAAAAAAAGAAAATTATTTTTCAGAGTTCTTATATTGACTTCGACGAGAATCGGGAACGCAGGTGTCTTGAGCGCTCAAACCAGGTGCCTACCATGATGCCATCGTATACTTATGCTTGCCAGCATCTAATTACAGCTTTGTTCTAAATGACGCTACACTTTCTCACGTTGCCTTCTTGCCTTCACCGAGAATCGAGCTCACAATATTTCAATGCTGAACGCAGGTGTCTACCATGATGCCATCGTGTACTTATGCTTGCCGGAGTCTAATTACAATTTCGTTCTATGACTGCAGGAGTTGTTTTTAATGACAGTTCCCTCACTTAACTGCAGGAGATTTTTGTTTCAACACAATATTTTGTTTCATCAACAAAAACTCCTAAAAAAAAGTCCTACTAAATTTAATAAAAAAATAAAAAAATTTTAAATTAAATTAAGTAAAATAGATTAAAAAAATACAATAAAGCAAAACAAGGTAAAAAAATATATGATAAATAAAATAAAATAAAACAAATTAAAATACAATTCAAAAGCAAAAAAAAAATACAAAATAAAATAAAGCAAAATAAAAACAAATAAAACGAAACAAAAATTTAACAGGTATGGTTAAATCGCGCTTAACTTCAACCTGAAGGCTGTTAAATCAAGCCTTGGGCGCACAAACAACAGAAAATCAAGGCACAAACCACAGTGCTAAACACATTCTTTCGGGAAAAATCAAAATCTCATTAATGCCTTGGTGGAAGAAATAAACGGTTTGGTAACAGTGAATTGAGTCTGCGACTAAGACCGCGTTAAGGCAAATAAATCAACTTGGGCATATTCTTAGAGTGAACGTGCAAATAACAGCAAAATTAACAACACAACCATAGGCAGGAAAAATACTCGCAATACAAAGAGTAAGAGGATACGCAAAGCAGAGCAAGGTAGACGTGTATACTACACATGCCTCACCCAGGAGTTCTTGTCAAACGAGAACGCTTCACATAAATTGCATAGGCGCTCTCTCACAACTTCTTCGAGTGCTCGTGGGCGTGGTAGGTGTGAACGGTTGTCGACACAACACGCAACAGGCTGAGCTCTTGTGCTGATAGTAGATAAAAGATGAGCCGACTTGCAGTATTAGAGGTAATGAAGGCAGAAAGATGGGTTGAGTGGAAGGCGCGCACATTCAACTGCCGCTAATGAATTGCGTATTAAATTTAATTGAAAAGTTTTATTTATTCGCTGTTTTCAGGATAATAATAAGTGTGTGTATGTAGTTGTTTGTTTATTTATAGAAAATATACGCGTTGCTAGTTCTAAGGGAATGATAACGCGAACGATGGCTGTGATTAGTAGACAGCGTTTGGCTGATAAAGTTTTCACGTCTGACACAGACACAAAGCGAGTAAAAGAAGTTTTTCTAAGATGACAGCTGATTAATTATACAAAAGATATTCGCTTTTGGATGAAGATATTTACATTTACGAACGATTTCAATTACTTGACTGCCTAATTTAGCGATTTGGAGGAGGCTGGGTCATTTACTTGTGAAAAGCTTTTTATCTGCAGAACTTTTGTGATTGAAATGTAAAGAAGGTCTGCAAAAATAATTAGAAAAATGTTGGCTGGCGCAAATTTGTAAGATTATAGTATTAAAAATCAGCTACCTGCAATAAATCAACAACCTCATTCGTAAGTAGGTATGTATGTACATATTTGGAAAATCAATAAGCAAAACAAATAAGCAAGCCGAAATTAGCAAAATAAGGTTGAAGCAATTTGCATCAAAAAATCAAATACAAAAAACCGAAAACAAAAAAAACTAAATAAAATAGAATATTTTCCTGAATTTTGATACTTAGAGAAAATTGACAAAGATTTACACAGCGATGGATACCATGACGCGTTTCGGACTTTCCAGGGTCCACATCAGATGGATTTTCGGACACAGAACTACTGTGTCTGCACCGAAGCGGTTAAAACAATTGCTTATAACAAATCAGCTACGATGCCCTGTAGTATTTCTAAGTCAACTTTCTTATAAGCGTGCCAATTTCATACCTTTAGACATAAGGCCGCGACATATTTTCCATATGATACACGGAAAATGAGTATATTATTAGGCGTGCATATTTATGCAGAAGCACACTGAGTTTTTTTTTTTTTTTTTTTTTTTTTTTTTTTTTTTTCTGTAATTTGCATTCCTATATACCACTTTTTTGTGTATTCTTGGCTTTGCTCTACCTATGGTGTGTACTTATGTATCAATTATGAATGTTTCTTATTGGAGCTTAGCTCGAAAATTGTTTATACCTGCTGTACTTTTTACTAGTACTAGGGTATTCTAATTTTTGATGTTACGAAATTTTTATGAATTTTGATACTTAGAGAAAATTGACAAAGATTTACACATGACGCGTTTCGGACTTTGCAGGGTCCACATCAGATGGATTTTCGGACACAGAACTACTGTGTCATGTAGTAAAAGCTGTATGTATGTAAGTCGAAATATATGTAGATACATCTTTCACATTGTAACGAATATTCACACAAACTTAAATGAAAACATAACAAAAAGTACCTAAGTATTCAAGTATCAATAAGTGTATAATATACGCACTAGAAAGCCAGCGGCTATAAAACAAATCTCAAATTTTATATATAACAAGCTATAGTTAGAGAAACGTTCTTTCCTCTGCTACAGCTTTTTATGTTTAGTATAAAATCAAGTATGTAGGTAAATATTATAAAATAATCAAACTGAATGGCAATGGTGTCTAGCAGGCAAACTCAATTTGTGCAGCACATCGGAAGCGATATCTGTGCTATCACCATACGCCAAAACAGAGCCAGCTTGTACACGTCCCAGAGTATAGTTAGAAGAACGTGGTGAGCAGATGATTGGCTTGCGGCGTTGTTCAACAAAATAATGTTAATTCTGTGCATACAGTGAAGCGCCACTAGCATAATGTGTTGTGGTTGCTGCGGATGGAAGCTAGAGTCCACAGTGCTTGAGTCATAGCTACAGTCACCGTGAAGTCAGTGTGAAGAGTAAGAGTAAATATTTTCATGGGGTCATTAATAAGTTTAGCGCTTAAGTAAAGTGTGTGACAGTTTAATAGACTATGTAGATGGCAATGCATTATTTGTATGAGTAGAATATCGTGTTGATCTATTTGATTTTTAAAATGTTATTAGGACGATTTACTCAAACATTTGAAGAATGAGTTTATTATTATAAAGAAATGATATTGAAGAAAAAAAGTAATCTACGACTCTAACATGAGTCACATACGACTCTCACGTGTTTATATGTTATAAGATTCTTTTATCACTCATCTATGAGATTGTTAAATAGGGATAGGGATAGGAACCCAACAAACACAGTGTTGAACGTTGGAGGAATTTTCTTTGATATATTAGTTAACTAGTGTAATTCGCGAGTCCAGAAGGATACTCGAGTCCTACACTAGAAAATAACTCGAGAATGATTAGAAAAATAATGCAAACTCACTTCACGTTAAAGTTCCATTTCAACGGAAGTCCTGGGAAACGACCGTTTCAAAAGGGTTGGACCAGAACGAAATGGGTATTGGAAAAGTAGGTTCAATTGAGCAGCTAAAGAAATGTAGAGCATCATGGTGTTGTTTAGTTGTTTGGATAACTAAGAGTTTAATCTATTACAGTATTCAGAACGAAGTTGGGCCAGAGTGAATCTAGTGTCCCTTGGTAAGGTGCGTTCCTTTTCAGCTATTTAGGGTTGATGACTGTTTAGAACGGGGTTCACAGGCCGAGACCTGACGAAGGTATCAACCAACTCAGTGGGGATGTCGTTTCAAGTCCGCTTGTGGTTCGACAGATCAAACGGTAACGTAATATGATGCCGGATCTCATCATAGTGCCTACAGTCGTGTTGCCTTATGTCTCTAGGGGCGGACTTGCGTCCAAAAGATAACGGTTTAGATGTCCTGACTTGTAACAGTTCAGAAGGAATTGCCTGTTCAGCATTTCCACGTGCTTATTGGCGACCAAATGGGTGCAGCGTAGTCAAACACCGGTCGGCCAATGGCGCTATATATAGTCAACAACGTTTCTTTATCGTTTCTCCAAGTAATGCCGCCAAGTGACTTGAGGATCTTGTTGCGACCTCGTACCTTTGAGACCATTGCAGACACATGACCTGCAAATGAGAAAGTGTTATAAAATGGCACTCCCAATAAGTTTGGGTTGCTGACAGGTGGTAGCCTAACGCCATCTACGTCAATGCCTAACTCGTTTCTCATTTGGTGCGTTGATGTCGTAAATAGTGTCGCCGTAGATTTAGTCGGCGATATTGTCAGATTTCCCTCAGTGAAAAACCTGTAAAGCTCGCAAAAATAACTTTTGATTTTCGTAAAGAGTTCGTCAGTGTGGGGCACCTACCCCGTAGCCATTATCGTACATCCGTCGGCATAAGGAACGATGGAGAATGGGGAGAAAAAGAAAATATATAGAAAGGCAGAGGGAGATAGGGTCTTTCATGATGATTTTCGGTGAATGAAGTATTTAAAATCTCTCAAAATGTGGAAAATAACCGAAAAACAATTTCCGCATGTATGACTGTTATCGCGTTTTCGCTTAAGCAAAAGTACTAGGTATAATTTTCAGGAATTGAAAACGCAATCAACTTGGCTTAGACCTACAAGCTAACTAATAATAAAGTCCTTGAATTGCGTGTAAGCAATAATCCCCGTCGTTTATATTCGACCAAACTAAACAGCCGCTCGCAGTCGCCCCGCTTCATGCAAGAGAAAAGAAGCAATTGTGGTGAAAAAATTGCACTGAAATGAAATATTGCCAAATTAATGTACAAATGTGCTATAGATGTATGCATTCTCGTATGTATGTAAGTACAAATTTACACACTGTTGGATGCTTGTTTTTGGTGGGTTTTGTTTGTGTGTTTTAATTCCACAACACAGCTGGAACTTTCACAATAAACTGAGATTACCATCAAACTGATGCTTGCACAATTGTAATAACGGTAGAGCACTTTGTAGCGCCAACCAAAATTAAAATTGTACGTGAGCTGTAAGCCATAGAAGTACAATTTCGTGATACAAAATTGAGAAATATAATGGAAGCACTAAACGTATTTTTGGGATGCATTTCCTTTTTTTTGCGGATAATGCACTCTTTATTTTAATGAGTAGCTGAATTTTGAAATTTGTTTATGCTTGAAAAAGAAGAAATAAGTACGCATATGGACAATAAAAATAAAATTACAAAATAAAAATACCCATAGCAATTCATTTTGTTTCACTTGATTGCATTGTATTTGCGGCTGCTAGCGGAATGTTGCATCAATTGTACCTAGTATAGGAGGCTATGCGTTGAAGCAGCACGCATGCATATCAAATAAAATGAAAGGCTCAGTCATGGCTCAGTCATTGCATTTCAAATATGTCAACAAAAATTCTCGCTTGCATTTGATTTGCGCTGCCAAGTAATCTGATGGGAAACTGTCAACCGAAATTGCGCACAGCAGCTGCGGCAGTAAATCTTCTAAAGTAGTAAATCTCACAAAAAGTTGGTGAACGTTTCCTCGACGCACCACTTTCGTAATTGTTTTAAGCACTTTCTACCTGTTGGCATATAAATTTGAGGAAAGCAACAACGAAACTTCAATAAGGACGGGTAGCAAAAGTTTATAATAATTGTATGAAGATGAAATATTGGGCTTTGGCGATAAGCAGTAGAAGTAGTGAAGGAGAGGTTAGGCGGGGTTTTTCAAGTTTTACAATTTTAAGTGTATAATGGCGCTGAAATGTCGCAAGAGCGAAGGTAAAAACGATTAAAACAATAAGATTGTTGCAAAGAACTCAAAACCTCAGCATCCATTGCCCCAACTCGCGGAAGGTAACTTTGACAGCGCTCACACTTTTTTGACCTGGACATCACCGATGAACGTGATATTAGTTATTCATGAGCATCACCTCCCGTTTTCACAATAGCCGAGTCCGCGGCGGTGTGCTCGAATAGTACAGGCTCGCAACCTGGTAAAAGCAACCGCAAAAGTTCTTAACAAAAAGTTTTTCAAAACAGTGTCGCTGCTGGACAATGGTTTGGCAAACTATCCGAGTGTATTTTTGCTGTGAAAGGATGTTTAGCAAAAACTCATCTGCTTTGCAGGTACCGTTCGGAGTCGGGAAAAATCATTAGGTCCGGCCAATTTGTAGGAAACACTTTAAAGCAGCACACCACAATTTTGAAGAGAAGCTCGGCACAAGTCTCTTTAAAGGTTCTAAAGATAACTTTTTAGTATATCGCGCCATATTCAGTACTGAAAATATTTGATTTTAGATGTAAAAAAGTCGTATTTTTGGGTTAGTATATGGCCGTTAATGGGTTAAAGTTCTACACACCTACAATTAACGTATTCGCATACAGTTTCTGAAAGAAATAAATTGATTTCAGAAGATAAAGAAGAAGAAAATGACACGTATGATGGGTTGATTTATTTTTGTTTTAAATATAGTTTTCGAAAAAAATAAAAAAAATTTAAAATAAAAATTTTTTTTGGAAGAAAAGTCCAACCCTTTTTTATTTTTTTTTTTTAAACTCCAACTATTTCTGCAATAAGCCCCGCTAATAACAAGATGTGCCACCAATCGCTTCTATTTTTTTTTTTTTATTGAAGAAAAAAAATCTCTTTAAAAAGTTATACATATAAAATGAGCCAAACTTAAAAAAAAAAATATTTATTTTTTTTTTTTTTTCAATAAAAAAAAGAAAATATTGAATGAGCCAAGTTTAAAAAAAAAAATTTCAATCAAATTTAATTAATTAAAGTAAATTAATTTTAAAATTTTTTATTTTTTTTACGAAAACTACATTTAAAAAAAAAAATGATCAAAAACGGTCGATTTTTGAAAAAGTTATGAACTTTAAAAAAAACCTTTTTTTTTAATGATTTGGGGAAAAAATTTGAAAAAATTCTAAAAAATGTCTTTCGGGGGTAGAAAGATAGCAAATTTTTAGCGAAATGGAAGGCGGTCAGGTAAAAAATGTGTCGATTTGGCATGAATGACCCATATTTATTTATTAAAAAAAGAAAAGATTAATTCATGAACTTTATTGACTTAAAACGCTTCAGAGTAGATAAAGTGCTGCTATTTATACAAGCTTGTTGTTGTTGTTGTTGTTGTTGTTGTTGGTGTTGTTGTTGTTGTAGCAGTACTTTGCCGTGTCTAGTCTGAAGATCCTCTTATAAAAAGTTATACGGCTGATACATTAGCGTATAATCTTCATTATAAACTCCCAAAAATTAAGAAGATTTGAGCGGCCATAACAAAATCTTCGCTGACAACACTCTTCAGATAAATAAACAAAAACTGCAAGAAAACGCTTATTTCTTGCAGTTTGCCGGTAAATGTCGCCGGCAATTGTTTATTTTATAGCAAGGACAACTACCAAACTAACGATTTACCGCTACTGTACAGTAGAGTCACCAAAAAATAAACAATCCCCAGCGACATCTAGTTTTAAATAGCAAGCTATACAAACAAAGCCCTAGAGGGCGCCGTTTATTATTCTTCAATTTTGTGGTTGTTTTGGTGAATAGCACTTTGTGGTACACGACTGTCTTGGGAACGATTTCGTTAGATTTTAGTCGCCTCTTACGACAGGCATACCTACCTCGGGGTAGGTGTAAAAGTAGGTCGCCTCCCAGTTGGTGCACCCTGGGTAACGCTAAATGACCTACATAGCCTACACGGCTAGTTTCTTGTATTGCCGGTTCTACGAGAACGGCACCAGTACTTGTGCTGCACCCATCGTGCCGAAACGACCCGGGCCGTTTTCTTATATCGACCCGGCCAGGAGCAATACACTCGGGGTGACCTGTCTGACATTTAGGCAGGGCTACACCTCGCTACAACAACGCTTCATTCCTGCGGGTCGAATATCCCAAATAAGACCAAATTTCCCCGCGGATGCAGCGGCCATGGCTAGAGAAAGATATTAAGTGCGAAGTCTCAATCCTGCAGACCCCCGCATAAGGGATCTCAACTCGGAAATTCGTAGGTTGGTCGATAAACATAAACTGGCCAAATGGTAACAACACCTAGAGCAATGCAACCTCTCTGATGGTGTTGGCAAATTATGGACTACGGTCAAAGCTCTATCTAATCCAACGAAACACAAGGATAAAGTAGATATTACTTTCGGCGACAGGGTGAAGAAGGACCCTAGGGGATGTGCGAACTCCTTCTGTAGACAATTTGTACTACATTCCCCGCCCGATAGAGCTAAACGTAGAATACAAAAACCAAGGTCAAGGAAGCCATCAAACAGGCTAAGCCCTCAAAATCCATCGGCACCGACGGCATTGCCATGAAGATGCTGAAACATCTAGGCCAGAAGGGACATAAATACTTAGCGGCCCTATTCAGCCTTTCACTGAACACTTTCGTCATTCCTGAAATATGGAAAAAGGTGAGAGTGGTTCCACTACTAAAACCTAGAAAGCCGGCAAACATAGGCGATTCATATCGCCCTATATCACTTTTGTCGCCGGTAGTGAAGACGCTAGAGTCCATTTTGCTCCCGTATTATACTGCAAATCTGCACCTGGCTAGTCATCAACATGGCTTCCGTAAGCTTCACAGCACCACCACCGCACTCAATGCCATTACAACGCAAATAAATAGCGGCCTAAATCAAAACCAATCAAATCACAGGACTGTGTTAGTGGAACTTGACCTGTTGAAAGCTTTTGACACAGTCAACAATGCCACTCTCATACAAGATCTCTGCGAAACACAGATACCTGATGGGTTAAAGAACCGCTAATTATTTGAATGGACGGCAGGCGTCGGTCAATTTTAGAAACGCAACATCAAAACCTAGACGTATTAGACAGGGGGTGCCACAGGGTGGTGTCCTATCCCCGACACTGTTTGACTTCTATCTATCGAAAATGCCCCCACCACCAGATGGCGTCACCGTCGTTTCATATGCCGACGACTGTACAATAATGGCGACAGGGAAGGGCCCCTATACTGATGAATTCTGTGCGAAAATCAACGTTTACCTCTTTGACCTTTCCAGGTTTTTCACTGAGCGAGATCTGACTATATCTCCGACTAAATCCACGGCGACGCTTTTCACGACATGGACGCACCAGGTGAGAAATGAATTAGACATTTTCGTTGATGGCACTAAGCTACCAACTGTTAGCCACCCAAAGTTATTAGGGGTGACACTGGATAATACTTTCTCATCTGCTGGTCATGTGTCTGCAATGGTCTCAAAGGTACGTGGTCGCAACAAGATCCTCAAGTCTCTTGCGAGCAGTACTTGGGGAAAAGACAAAGAAACGTTGCAAACTACATATAAGGCCATTGGCCGACCAGTCTTTGACTATGCTGCACCCATATGGTCGCCTAATGTACATAACACCAACTGGACGAAGTTACAAGTCTGCCAAAATACTGCCATCAGAACTGCTACGGGATGTCTCCCCATGTCTTCCGAGTCTCACCTCCATCAGGAGGCAAAACTGCTCAATGTAAAAGAGCACGCGGAAATGCTGAGCAGGCAATTCCTTCTGAAATGCCACAAGCCGGGACATCCAAACTGACATCTTTTGGACACAGATCCGCCCCCGAGAGACATAAGGAAACATCTCCGTAAGCATTATGATGAGATCCGGCATCATATTACCTTGCCGTTTGATCTGCAGAATCATAAGCGGGCTCTAACCGACATCCACACCGAGTCGGTAGACACTTTTGTCAGATCTCTACCTGTGAATACCGTTCTGAACAGTCCTCCACCGGATATTGCTAAAGAAGAACGCACCTTACCAAGGGAGACAAGAGTCACCTTGGCACAGCTTAGGTCTGGATACAGTGTGAGGTTAAACTCCTACTTATCCAGACTGAACGATACAATCTCAAAAACATGACCTGCATGTGGTAGGACCCCCCATGATACTCTACATCTCTTCAATTGTTCATCTGAACCCACTCTTCTAACCCCTCTGTCCCTCTGCACAAACCCTGTTGAAACTGCACGTTTCCTTGGACTCCGCTTAGAAGAGCTTGATGAAGATCTTCGGAATGATCATACACTCTAGACAGAGCAATGCATTGTTAACAACAACCAGGCCATCAAGTCTTTTATGTCCAGCTCCGCGACCTGACGTAGGCTATCGAGGAAGGGAACTCTTTTAACATTTTTTTTACAGGATAACACTTGTGATGTAAGAGCTATATGCATATCTGTGTGCTACATTTGAAATCCTAAATTTCAGATTGCCAATTTTTGCACTTTTCAAATACCCTAATAGTTTTAAAACCAAATCTATTTCTTATTCCTCAATTTCCACTTACCCGCATAGATTGCTTCAATGATAACATCCTCCAAATGACGTACATTATTGATTTCCAATTCTTCCAACAACACCTCATATGGGATGCATTTATTTTTAATAGCCAACGAAACAATTGTTAAATGTTGTAATTTCTTTTGCATTGTAGCTGTTAGTTCTATATAATCGCCTGGCTGTTGCCGGTATTGTTTGTAGGTGCCATAAGCAAAGAGATTCAAAGTATTCAAATATTTGGCGTGTGGACCATCTTTGAGCTACAAGAAGAAATAAGAGTACGCTTAGTAGTGGAATACACAATTTCAGAATTCACCAAAAAAACATTATTTACCTCCTGCACATTGGGCAATGCTAGCAATTCACCAAAAACGTAAATCAATGGCGCTTCCAAAACTTGACGCACCACCTCCAACAACTGTGCGCCGTCTGCAGCTTTTGCAGACACACAATATTGTTTAAGTTGATTGCGCGATGCATCGGTAGTGGCCACCGGCTCATCGTAGCTCATTAATATGTCTTGAGTCATAGTTTTTTAACTTTTTTAATATTTATAATCACGAAATTTAGTTTTTTGTTTATTCACGAAAACGAAATTTCACAGAGCGCCCGAACAGCGGATTTTGACAACTAGTGTTTGTCAATGTACAATAGACTTGGGTAGTTCATGAACTAATTAGTTCATTGCCCTAGATCGTGGAAGTGATTGCGAGAACTAATTCAAAATTTCAAATGAACTACTTGAACTATGTAAAATGTTCGTCGAACTTATAGAAAAAACCGAGAAACCACAACGCGTGTCAACGCGCACTAAAGCGAGTAACAGAATCAGTCCGCCAAAACGTCAGATGCGTGACGTTCATCAATTTTAGAGCAAATTCTATTTTGACTTATCCGTCGTATCTGGCGTTACTCTTACATACAACCGCAGTCTACTTTGCTGTCAGTTATTTCGACGGACTGACTCTGCTGAACGCTTAAAGTAAAGTATCTGCCAACCAGGGCTAGCCACAGTGAAAACAAAATCAAACATTGGCAACTCTAAAATGGGTAGAAAAAAACCTATGTAAACAAAAGTGCATACTTTTTTACCCTCTTTTTTGGTAAGTACTACCCAGTAGTTGCCCAAGGTTTTACCCGCTGCTGGTTATCAGGGTTTGTACTTCTGAACAAAACGTGGTATTTGTTTCCTTTATCGGGTCGATTCTAAGCGTAACCGGACATTTTGTACCTAGAAGATTATCTAACCGAATATCGTAACCGTCGGTAATGTAGTTCATGTAACCGCGATTCTATCGTGCTTGGAAACGCTGCCAAAAACTATAAATGCGCGAAAGTGAATAAAATGAAAATGCAAACGAAATTTCGTGCAAACAAGTGCTAATATTGTTTATTATTTGTCGTTAACTAGTATGCGTACAAAATTTGTACTATTTTCGGTCCAAAAAAATATTTACAAAACACGTGCTTTTTTTCCCGGTTACGTGACGTTACCACCTATTTTGGTGGTTACGAAACTTGTCGGCAACTTTAGTTGGCAGAATACCAAAAGGGTGTAAAATTTGACAGATTCTTAGTTTTCCGGTAAACAGAATGTTGTTACCACATTAGAATTAGGGCGTAAAGGGTCAAATACATAAAGGGTCAAATACATAAAGGGTCAAATACATAAGGCTTTGTTAACCTCGCCTGACATTTGCTACCTCAAAACTTTGCGTCCAACTTCAGAGGTATGTTGCAATGAATGCCTTAACGCTTCTCTTTTATACATTTCTTTTCGTTATTATACCTTCCATGAACATGAAATGGTATTATAACTTTGGTCCGATGTTCGAGACCTTTTATACATTAGTTTTCGTTATTTATTTCTTTGCATTCAGAGTGTTTTGGTTAATTTCATAAATTAATAGAGAATAAATTAATTAATTATTATTTCCTCCAACTTTTTATTCTTTAATTAAAGCAAAGTCATCAATATCTGATTGTCAAAGCAAGCAAAATTTGAGAGTTTGCCAAATTTTAACCTCGCTTCAACTTTGAGGTCTCCAATTTGCCATGCTTCGTTTAAATACGTATACTGAACTTTTCTGTCAAAGTCAAAGTTTGAGGTAAAGTCAAAATAAAGCTATATGTAACTGGCCCTTAAAGGGTGAAATACATAAAGCTTTGTTAACCTCGCCTGACATTTGCTACCTCAAAACTTTGCGTCGAACTTCAGAGGTATGCTACAATGAACGCCTTGACGCTTCTCTTTTATACATTTGTTTTCGTTATTTATTTCCTCGCATTCAGAGTGTTTTGGTTAATTTATTAATTTAATAGAGAAAAAATGAATTAACTATTATTTTCGCCAACTTTTTATTCTTTAATTAAAGCAAACTCATCAACATCTGATTGTCAAAGCAAGCGAAGCAAGCAAAATTTGAGAGTTTGCCAAATTTCAACCTCACTTCAACTTTGAGGTCTCCAATTTGCCATTCTTGGTTTAAATACGTATACTGAACTTTTCTGTCAAAGTAAAAGTTTGAGGTAAAGCCAAAATAAAGCTTTATGTAACTGACCCTTAAGTCCTTTATCACGCAATACCAGCAGAAAAATTATATTAAAGTAACGAATATTTTAAAACAATATATGTAAAATAAAATACAATGAAAAGAAAAACGTAAAGGAATAAAAAAAAGCAAAAATTATGAAAAAAATATAAAAACAGAATAATTTAAATATAAAAGCAGAATAACATAATGTCTACCAGATAGAAAATTATAGGCACCTCATGATGCATGATCGTTAGTGAAAAAATCAAATATAAGTTTTTTAAAATTATTTTCCGGCAAAGAATTCCTTATAGATTGGGGAATGGAGTTCCAGAGTCTAACACCGTTTATAAAGAAAAGCCTAGAAGAGCTAGAGTAATTGAACTTTACAAAATTTTTGTACGTTTTTTAGCAGTTATTTCCTAAGGGAAACAAATACTAATAACTGATCTAAATGAACTAAAAACGAACTATATGAACTAGTTCATATAGGTAAGTTAGTTCCTGATCACTTAATGAACTATACTTGCCAACTCTAATAATTTGTTCCTTGTGAATTGGATATGCGCATGTACAGTACGAAGGAAAAATGCATACTAAGCACAAGTGTGTTATAATCTACCAGGCCAATTTCATGTATGTTCTTTATAATAGGTTTTGAAATCTTAAAACATATCAGATGCATTAGTATTAAGGCATCGAGCCCGGCGAATCCCAACCCGAATGCCGGACCTCTCGCTAAATTTTTTCGTCCCGAAATAATAATCCAACGAAGAGTTGTCAGAAGACGTGTTTTGACTACGATTTCAAAAATATACATATATATATATATGTATATATATATGTTTCAGTTGCAAGGGAAAACCTGTTATAAAATTTGGTATTTGTGTGCCGGCCATATTGGCAAGATAAAGAAAAATATATAAAAAAAAAATTGTGTGTCTTCGCTTCGGAATATGCATTGGATGCTATCTGAGATAGTCCCGAAAAACACCGGGACACCGAGATTGTCATTTTAAAATCCCGAGCTTTTGGATTCGCTGCCTTAGTGAAGACCAAATTCTTTAATGGTACGATGACCGACAATTTTTATTGTATTGCGTATTGTTAACTCGAATCATTGCCTTATTTCAAAAAAGTCCTATCTTAGATTTTAAAAACGTCTCAAAATTCCTTTCATTAAGACCTTACTTAAAAAATTGTTTTTAGAGCTCCTTATCTCAGAACGAGTTTCAAAAGCTCCCCATCTCACCGAAAATACAAAATATTGTCAGCTGAATTAAGATATTTTTGAATCAAATTTTGAAATAGGGCATTATTGAAAAAAAAAAATTATATGGTGGGTTCTTGCAGCACTAGGAACAAGTATATATTTCCGGCGTGGTTTGCTGTTACAACAAAATACCCTTTTAACAAGTTCTCTGACCTATTTTTTATTTCACGCATTGATTTTGAGCACTTAAACAATTATGTAAGCGGGAAATTCACTGCCACAGACCAAACATGCAATTAATTACAAAATATTCGGCATATTAGGAAGCAAACAATTCCGAAAAAAATGGCGGATGTACATTTTAACGGTCAACGGAAATAGGCAAAATCAAATGCAGAATTTATGCGAATGCCGTTATGCACTTAAGTACGCACACGCAAACATACAAGCTTAGTACGAAACAGTTCTAAAAGGGCCCTGCTACAAATTCATCAGAAGAGCTGTGAAATTGTGCTCTCGTATGCAAAAATTAGTTGCAGGAGAACTTATTTCTTCAAAAAATGTAATGGCTAAGTAATTTTCTTTTTGCATTAAAAACCTATTTTTGAAGAAATTTTTCATATCGAAGCCTGCCCTGAAGAATAACCCTTTATTTCAAAATTTGATTCAAAAACACCCTACAACAGAGTTTTTAATGTTCAAAAGGCCCTATTTCAAAATTTGATTTGAAAATGCCCTATCTCAGCTGAAATTGTATAGAATTTTTATTCAGATACTTAGAGCGTTTTTGGAACTCATTCAGATATACATACGCCGTTCTTGAATTAAATTTCGTAATAGGACGGTTTTGGAAAACAATTTGAAAAATAGGGTTTCCTTCAAACAAATTTTAAGATTGGGTTGACTTCCCAATGAGCCTTGAAGGTTCTTCATAGAGAACGGTGAAAGCAGCTAATGGTGGAATGATCAAGTTTACTCCTTTTTTCCCCCAGCCTGCAGGGTGTTTGTAAGCTATCAAATATGCACAAATGCACATCACAAATAACAAATATGTTCACCTAAAACTAGATAATTGCATATGCATGAACGAGTAGACATGTCATTAGCGTTGCCCTTATAATCAAGTGTGCAATTTTTTGCGTACATAAATTTTTATCCCGATTGGAGGCGGTTTAGGAGTGTTAGTGCTTTAAAGTTCAAATTGCCCTATGGAGACCCAAAAAATTAAAGTTATTATTTTTTTCATTAATACTCAAAATTGATAGCAGTATGTTCGGAGATATCACATAAAAAATTTGGTTCCAATTGTAATCGCCTGAGGCGTGTCGCAAGGTGGTTAAAGTTCAGACTATCCTATAGATACTCGAAAAATAAAAATGGTTATTTTTATCTAATACTTAAAATCGACAACACTATGGTCGGATATATATAAAAAAAAAAAACTAATGGCGGCGATATACCAACAGGTTATCATAACCTCTAACGAGATTTTTAGCCAAGCTTCTCTTTCCGACTTGTGGTGTGTTGCTTTTTGAGTTTTTCCTACAAGTTGACCTACAGTTTTTTGCCGACTCCGAACGGTACTTGCAAAGCAAATGAATTTTTTGCTGAGAAGCTTCTCATGGCAGAAATACACCCGGAGAGTTTGCCAAACTACTGCCGAGGGGCGACTCCGTTTAGAAAAATTATTTTTCTAAATAATTTTTGATGTTACTTTTGCCGGGAATCGAACCGCCACGACTTGGTGTTGAAGGCCGAACACTTAACCGCTACACCACGGCGGCCGCCGGATATGCCACGAACAAAATTTGGCTCCTATGGCGTGTCGCAGAGGGTAGTCTAAACATTAACCTCCCTGCTACACGCCTTAAGCTGATGACCCAATGCACGCTTGCTTTGCTTGCCTTGCTTACCTACGCTTACCTTGCTTTCCTTTTAAAGCTTCTATGGCCCAATAGAAGCTACAAAAGTTGTCAAACATACAGGATGAGACAAACAAGACAACAACAAGACAAACAGCGAAGCGTGTAAAGCGCTGTCAAATAGAGATTTGGGCTATTCGACGCTTTGAAGCGTTTCAAGCAAGCAAAGTAAGGCTGCCACTGGGCCAACTTTCATACATTTCAGTACAGCTCAAAAGAATTTTGACATTTCTCGAGGCAAAGCCAGCAAAGCAAGCGTGCATTGGGCCATCACCTTAAGGCGTTTTCAAACGTAACTAAACCGACCGTAGTGCACTCGATTTTAAGTATTAGATAAAAAGAAAAATAATTTTATTGAGTCTTCAGGGCAATTTGAAATTTGACCCTTGTGCGACTCGCCTTAATCGTTTGCAATCGCCACCAAAATTTGTGTGTGATATCTTTGGCTATATTACTATCGATTTAAGGTTGAGCCTTTGAAAATTTGATAATAATATTGTCTTCCTACAAATCAGGACCATCCTAAGGTACGCAAATAGGTAGTAGGGCGATACAATCTTTTTTATTAATTTCTGAAGGCTTTTTGTAATTCAAATTTTTAGAACAACTATATTTTCTTTCGCCGGTTACACTCAACCTATTAGGAATATCTGAAATCTATTTAGAAAACCTTTCCGTTTTTTTTCAGGATTATACATTTCAAAATAATATTATCTCCCTACAAATAAGGACCACCCTATGTTACACAAAAAGTAGTTACTACAGCGATACAATTTTCTTTGTTAATTTCTGAAGGTTTTTTGTAATGCAAGTTTTTAGAATAACTATCTTTTTTCTTTCGCCGTGTACCTACTACTCGACCTATTAGGAATCAATTTAAAATACTTTTCTATATTTTTTTCAGAATCATACATGTGAAACGAAAAATGCGAAAGCAACCACATTTTCAATATATGTAAGTTAAACTACGAAACTACGCATCAGCTCCAATTTTTTTGTGTGCGTACTCAAAACCAGGCTTTAGAAAAAGTCATATACATAGTCGAGCAGCCTACCGCTCTACTAGTATTTCAAATTTGCAAAATTAGCGAATTTGGTCGGCCGCAACCACACCTCTTATGAGCTAATAAACAAACACGAGATGAAGTGAAAAACTTGCACGTGCTTGCTATCAAATCAGTCGGACGTATTCGATAATAGTTGCTATACCCAATGAATGCAGTTATTTTCAAAACATGACACGAAACATCGCTACACCTGAATTCATTTGGTTATTCAAGAACGCCAGCCCGGAGCGCGTGAGGTTAACAAATTTTACCAAATCTATGTAGTATTGGTTAGAGGGAAGGTAAGTTACACATTAATTTGCCTTACAGATACAACACTGGTTTGAAAAACATGAAAATCATTTCACAAATAGCTGCGGCCAACTGGATTTTTTAGTATGTCTATAGGGTGTGGAGGGGTAATAAGTGGTTACAGGTGTACATTTGACAGTTGGATGGGCATAGCATACCTTATGCTGTGTGAGTAGTGCGGTGTTATAATTTCCAACACATTTTGTGCCAATTCTGGGCACTACTATGGGCGGAAATGCAAATAGCCGTTAAAGTGCCGCCATGTTGGCAGATGCAGTGCACGTGACAAGTGCTGTCAAACTCAGCGAGAATGAAAACGGAAACAATGATGAGGTGAAGTTATTCCGTTTGGTGGCATATGATAGAACGATGGCTTAGTTATTCAAACAGGAGTGGGTGGCGTTTAAAAGTAGGTACGCATGAAGTATTCTGTAGTTTATTTTTTCACGAAACGGACTTTTCCGGCTGACCTATTTTATTGCCTTATTAACCGAAATCGCCTAATATAAAGAACTAAAGAATGTCTTGTTTATGGACCAGTCTCTAAATTTAATTTAAATTCTTGTCCTTCAAAGCTATTCAATTTTTATAAATGTCCTTTCAGCTTGTTTATCGCCACATACAATTAAATTCAAGTCACGATGGCTATACAAATTAACAGCTGGCATGAATGACAATTATGTATAATGTATCTAACTGTAAAAGCAAAAATGACATGCTTTGGTAAATAACAAATTTATTTATCAGTCATATCAAATCATTTGTAGGCCACTCACATTCACGTGCGAATCATTCAACATCACGTTTTAATTTTTGGCTGTTAATATAAAAAAACAAATAAATTTGACAAGCATGCTAAAAGGAAAATAAAGAAAAGTGTGTTAAGAAAGCTTTAATACTTTCATAAGCATTAATTTTACTTTTATTTGGTACTTTTGGGGTGTTATGTAGTGAATTTTTCTTGGAAGCTGTTATCGATTTCGTACACACAAAAATCTATCGATAATCAAAACAGGTCGATACTCGATTTCTTCATATTGTTTAAGACCACCGAGTTTTCTTGACCAAAGTATAAGTTCAAACCCCATAAATCGAAACAAATCGAATATCATTCAATTTCAATTTCTCAAAAGAAGGATATCGGTGCTTCTTTAAAAGAAAAAATATTCAATTAAAGAACACATACATAAACATTTTCCAGACCTGTCTAAAGAGATAAGAGATTATTAATCATGTCAGACTATTTGAATGACTATATTCATGAATAGAATGATCATCAATTTACATACTTTTGTCTTGATAAATTTGTCTGGACGCTTATTTTGGTTTGCAAAAACTATACTAAATTATTTATTTGTATTTTCTTGTATCTCGTAATAAAACGGCCTACAACTAAACTAAAATTAGAATCCCTTTCTAGGCGAAAAAAAGTAAAGAAAAAATGCTGAAATAAACGTCACTGTCAGCAAGCTCGCATCATGAACCCTGAAAAATTATTCAAAAAGACGTCAACCGTCAACCCAACAAAGGAATTAACACATTGAACAAGCCAAAAGATATGAAACAGAGAAGTATGAACAACTAAAATTTGTATCTTACATAATTGACACGTTTTACAGCCACATATTAGCATATAAATTTGCATATTCGTTACCAAAGTGTAAGGCTGTCAAAAAACTGATAGCAACCGTCATCAAAGCTTCGAGTTTATTCGTCTTTGTTGACGGTTTGCCATACATAGCAATAAATAAAAACTCACTACAAAGGGAATGGACATACCCACAATAATAGCAAATAAAAGATTACAAGATATGGTAAAGTTAGCAAAATCTTTGCCTGGCTGAGTGAAGATATGATAAGCGCCTGAAGGTGTGCTTCATAGTACATTTACACTGCACCAAATTCGGCGAATTCAAATGCGCCAGTTCGATACCGTTTACACTGGCAAATCTGCATTTGGCTTCACCTTCCCTGCAAGAATCTTCTGCTAGGACAAAAAGCGAGCGAGAGAAAATTCATTACCGTGCAGATTTAAACACCTTTAGAGGAATAATAAAAGAAGAGTCAAGAGAGCTTCTGCCTTTTCCTGGTAGAATTGGCACATTTTCTTAAGAAAAACTAGTTGAAATTGTTTTTTTTTTTACAGCTCTGCATAGTGCAAAAGTTATCACACGTCAAATACCCATTAAGGTTCTTGCTGGGCAATCCTTAATGTGAAACACGCGCAGGGTTGCTATTTTGAGGAACTGTGGATTGTATTGTTCGGCAAATGAAGCCAAATGTGATGAAATTCCAAATTCAGAAAATAAGATTAGTATGGAAAAAAGCGCCAAATTTGCAATTTTTCGCCTAATTTGCCAAAATTTGGTGCAGTGTAAATGTACTATTAAATTATAAATTTTTGCTTTTGGTAGTTCGTATGCGAAGCTTCCCTGGCGGGAATGGAAATGCTTTTGAATGAATGAGTTATATCTACTGTTCGACACGAAATTAAACAAAATTAAAAAAAAATTAAAAAAAAATCTAAAAAAAATCGAAAAATATATAAAAAAATAATTAAATGAAATAAATTGAAATAAAATAAAACAAAAATAATTAAAATAAATTAAAGTAAAATAAATCAATAAAAATTAAAATAAAAAAAATAAAAAGAAAAGGAAAAAAATAAACAAAAAAATAAAAAAATAGAATTAAATAAAAAAAAAATAAATAATTAAAAACAATAATCGAAGCAATACCACTTACTACGGAAGCAAAGAAAACACTTCAAAGTCTGCTAATAATCACATATCTACACGTATAACCTTTTCAATTGCATACCCCTTTTTAGTACTAAACTCTCTGTGGCGCATGCGTCTCACAAATTCGACCATTTTCATGTATTTGTCTTTTAAAATCGGCATTTTTCTTTGCCATAGACTCCTTCAATACGCTGACTGTCTTTGCTTTTACCCACATACATTCCCTTTATCGCGCTTATCATTCTTATCAATACACAAACAATCTTTTTCTCTTCTTAGAGAGGGTGACAGCGTTTGAAGAGTAGATAAGGTGAGGAGGCCGAACATATGTTTTTGCTTGTAGAAATTCCGTTGCTTTGTTGCGTGCCATTGAAATTTGTGCGCCATATTTATTGGCCTAATTTGATTCTTTTTCGCTATCAACGCGATGTCGATTGCATTCTTATCTGCATTTGACGATGCTATCGCTGGATGTTTTTTTTTTCTTTTTACTTTCTTTCTCTTTTTATGTTTAACGTGCACTTGAACTTTGCAATTTTTAAATTTATTTTTCTTATCAATTTGTCTAAACGAATGCTTGTAGAATGGGGCGATTATATCCTTTGTCATTTACTTAAAAATAAATCATTTCCAGCGAATTCCCCTTAAAAATGTGTTGTTTGCCTGAGCAGAAACGTAACAGCTGTTTTGTCTGCAAATTTCTACTGAGTCCTGTTCGACGAAAGCTTAGCATTTTCACAAAACTCTCTTTTGCTGGATGTTGGTTGGACAGCTTTCAAAAACGGACCTTTTTTGAAATATTTTTTATTTTTTTTGGTCGGAAGCGCTGTTTGGTAGACTAAAGCGATTGGTCAGCAACGCAGGCGTTTGGTTCTTATCCCACTTCCGAAGAAAAATCTCTGAAAAGATGTGTCGTGGTATAATCTTAACAGCTATTAGCTTGTTCTCTCAAAAACTCAATTAATTTAATAATTATTAGAAAAGTTTATTAATTTCCTAAATACAGCTTGATTTGCATAACTTTGCTTCTAATATGCTAATTATAATCAAAAAACAATATGAATATATCTCTCTCTATGCTAATTGTAAATTTAGAATATTTCCGCCTCATAATAATCTATCGCGGTCAGGCCAAGGCAGCTAGTGAGACAATTGTCCGAAAACCTGAGAATCAAATTCACATACATAGCTTATAAGGCCTCTCGAACAGGGGCATTATTGCTGCGCTTGTGAGAGCACTATGGTCACTCTGACCAATCAGTGCATCTCATTTGTTATGCTCAGTCGCTCGTTGGCAAATAACGAGGTAACAACATACTGTACATGTCTCCAGGTTGCTAGTGAGTAACGGAGCATTTCATTGGTGCGATGACTTCTCTATCCACTAACACAATCGCAGTTACCATTTTGCTGGGGCCTGATCTAGGTAAACTGTTCAAATATGCTTACGACTGCATTTAATTAACTGATATGATTTATTTAGCATTTTCGGCAACAATTCAATCATTTTCGGCTGATTAGAGACAACTGCAAATTATGAATTATGTATCCAAAGTGCAAATAAACGTAAATTGATATTTACTATGACTGTTAGCACACTAGACTGGGTTAAAACTTTTTTAGTATTGAAGTAAAAAAAAAAATAATTTTTTTTTCTTTCTGAACCAATATTTTTTTATTCAACTTTATTCTCGCTTAATATCCGCAAATCCACTCTCATTTCCATCTATTTTTTCGAGCTAACTGCATATCTTCTGTTAGAAGTTTCCTAGCGGGTCGCAGTTCGCTTCTAACGTCAAAAATCAAAACAAACCAGAGGTTGAGGACGTCTATCATATCATCGGACAAAACTCAGAACCCCCAAAACCCCCCTCCCCCCCAATTAAATTAAATTAAAAATATGTATATAAAAGGTAATAAATATCATATTGCGCTATAAAATTTCGAAGCTTTTCATTAAAAAAAAAATCTCTATCTTAATCTAACTTCAGGCAATCCAATCTGGTGCAATTTGATTGTCGATTACAACTTCTTTAATTCATTAACTACTTAACTTAGTCTGTAAAGTTAGATGCATACATACAAACATATAAATGAAGACATGCATGGATGAAGGGGGTATGTCGCATTTTGAGTGAAACGAGAAAATCGGCTTTAAAGTTTTGCTTAAACATTTGAGGTTTTTTCGAATCTTTATGGAAAACTGACAAAAAAATTATGCAAAGCCATAAAAGACGTTGCATAATATGCAATAAAAAGCATAAGTTTTTATTTAGTGTTTTATATGAAAAAATCGGAACATACCCCCTTCTTCCACAATTCATATTGAAAAAGTGTGTACATACCCCCTTCATCGATGAATTATCTTCTACAATTTTCACGATAGGCAGATTCTGATAAGACAGAAATATAGATCTGCATAAACACTATTCACCAATGCCAAAAACAGAAATTGAGTGAGAATGCGACATACCCCCTTCATCCATGCATGTCTTCAAATATAAATGAGCCACTTTCTCTTAGAGTGTGAGTTAAATCTCAGCCCACTCATATCCGTAGGTACCTTTACGCATGCATACGCAATCGCTTATCCATAAGGAACATATGTTCGGCAGTGAATTTTTCCCAAAGGCTTCGGAAGTTGCAACATCTTGTTTATTACGCCTTTTACTTCGACATAAAGTTGATAAGGCTCACACATGCGATTACAAACCTTTCTCAATAAAAAGAACACCGAAATCTTAGTGTTTGCCACTTAGGATTTTGTTGTTGTGCTAACTTTGGCACAATTTATTTCCGTTTGTAAATGCGTGTGAGGGAGGTGGCAAACGAACGTCAGAAAAAACTTCAACTTAAAGTGCTCTCTTAATTCCATTTCGCTTAATTCACTGTTCTTTTAACAATTATTTCTTTGTTTTTGTTTATTGTTTGTTTTTCTGCAAAGCTTCTATAACTATATAAGTAGCTTTGTAAGCATGTACACCAAGTCTTCGCTGTTATTTATTCATACCTACATATTTCCTTTCTGATTCGCTTTGGTCATACTTACGCACTTACGTACTGAATTATCTGCTTACTTGCGCATTATTTTGTAAAAACTTTTCGTTTACAACTTTTTGTTACTCTTTATTACCTTTTGTTCTTTAGCTTTTAATCTGTCTGCTTTTGGTGTTTATCGTACATTAATTGGGTGGCATATACATATGTAAGTACATACAGATAAGCTTGTGTAGCTTAAGTATTGCAAAAATAAAAGCTGACAACTTTCTTTCATAGTCTTTAGATCTTGATTTCCTTTATTATTATCTGTTGGTCCGGCACGTTGTAAATTTACTTTTAAGTTTGCTACCGACTTCTTGTGAAACTTTTGTTTGACTTATTGCAAAAATCTAATAAATTTTGAAAGCAAGCGAAAACTTTCTTACAGTGAGTGTCTGATGGAATTGATTAATGAAGTCGTTTAAACGCCAATTTAATTTTTTATTAATGGTGTTTGAGTTAATTTAAGAAAAAGCGCGAAAAAGTATCAATATATGCAATAGGTCAATAAAGGACAAATTAGGAAAAAAATTTTTGGTCTTTGGTTGAGGTTATATAACTTAGAATGAGTAACTTATTAGTTATATAAATTTTATTTCATTTCATTTATTTTATTTTATTTTATTTTATTTTATTTTATTTTATTTTATTTTATTTTATTTTATTTTATTGTATTTTATTTTATTTTATTTTATTTTTATATTATTTTATTTTATTTTTTCTTGTTTTATTTTATTTTATTCTATTTTATTTTTTTATATTATTAATATTTTTTTTTATTTATTTTTTTTTGTGATTTTTTTTTATTTTTTTATCTTTATTTTTTTTTATATTATTTTATTTCAAGCCAGCTCGGGTAGATTTTTTGGATATATGAAGATTGCCGAAATGAAAATTTATTTTATATTTGAAATTTTGTAACTCTAGTTCTATCTATCAGCTTCTACTAAATTCGCATACAATTTCGCAAGGCTTCGTAAAACACATAATTTAAATATTGTGTCCATATAAAAAGGATTTTGTAAAAAAATCTCTACCTTTGAAGTTTTATAAGGACAACAGGATCCTTTACAAGAATATTGAAAAAAAAAAACGTATTCACGAGAAAAGGGTAATCGAATTTCAAAAATAGTTTAGTATATTGCGTAACAATATTTTTTCTACCAAAAATAATTGTGTATATCTTGAAACTTTGCAATCATAGGCCATACACGACGTATGAGTAACATTTAGTTATTCGGTAAGAAAAGTTCAGAAAAATTTTATTCATGCTTTAGTTGATATATCCAAAACGGATTTTAAACTTACACTGTGTTTAGGCTCTCAGGAACACCTTTCATTTGATATTGTTAAATCAATTTCTAGGATATCTCCGGTCCATCTCCAGTGCTTTCTTGAATATTTGTATATATATTTTCAGGGCTTTTTTTTAGATTATAACTTTAAATAACACGTCGAATTTTTTGAAACTTAAAGGATAATTTTTTTTAAAGGACCTAGCTTCCATGCCCTTGAAGGATAATTCAAAAAAGTTATATTGAGCCTATATTCCAATTATTATATATATTAGTAGCCACATATTAAAATTTTTTTGAAATTTTTCGAGATACGTTACAACTTTTGATCCTTTAAGGGATATCCTGAGCAACTTTGTTTTTTTTTTGGGATAGTCTAGTATGCATGCCAATACTTTATACTATTCAATTTCAAAGAATATATTTAGACTGACCTTCATATGCATAATAAATTCTATGAGAATCAGCAGACTGTAACCGTCGTTTCAATGATTCCTTCTTGGAAGAGTCAAAAACCTTTAATTTTCCCTAGAAGGAAATTGATTAGTAATAATATATTCGGCACGGTATACCTCAAAGGAGATCAAGGCCGAGCTTTTAATCAAGTGTTTAGTGTACCTTTGAATATATCAATATCAACGAACCTGGAACCGACGGCAGCCGCCACCTTAGGATTTAGCTTTCTAACAAAACAACAAAAATTAACTTTTGAAACAAGAGCTTCAAGGTGAAAGCAAGACTTTTTTACTAAAGCAAATTTGGTTCATTGAACCCACTTTGATATGCGATTAACTTCCAATCAGCGTCAAGCGCAACGGTTGCTCTACGAATACATAATCTCCTCGCTGGTAGTCTACACATAACCAAATATGCCCTTGGCATTATCTTCATACACACATACACAGCGAGGCCACAAACACACCACATCCTTGGACATGTACCTATCCAAACTTTTCTTTACCTTTCACCACTCGTCCTAGCCATTGATATCGAAATCAATCTTTCATTACTTGCTCATATTACAACTACAATTGTACGTGCGTAGATGTCTACATATTTACAAGCTGAGCTGGTACCATTTACATACATTCATTCCATTGTTTGCTTCATTGAATCATCGATTTCAGCATATCTTTTACGCATTTTGCACATTTGACTGAAACGTCTACATATTTGCACTCACCATTATTGATAATAATTTGTTTTTTTTTTTGCAGTCATTGTTCTTCGCTTAACTTCTTGCCCTACTCACATACTCACACAATTTCCACAACGGTGAATGCATTGCTCTTGTAGTCGTGATATTCGAATCATCCTCAAAATAATCTGATTCGTTCATTAATTTTGTGTGAATAAAAAAGAAAGCCAAATGTGTGTGGCAGGGGAAGCAAGTGAAAGTGTGGCAGCTGTGGTAGATTGCTGCTACTGTCAGTGTAATTGTATGACAGCAGCAACAACACGACTGCTAACTGCTGGGCGAAGGGCAAATAATAAATTTGTGTCGGTCATTCGCCTACCACTACCATGAGTCAGACTAAAGTAGAGTAAGCAAAAACTGTGTTAAAGCAATTGCAGAGTGAAATGAGCAAAATATATTGAATCTGTGAAATTTTGTAAAATTCTTAATAGTGTGTCGTAAGAGAAACAAGAATGGCTTATCTTTCAACAAAAAATAAAATAAAATTCAATTATTTTGAAGGATAAAAAAAGATAAAATAAAAGAAAAAAATAAAAAAAAAATTAAAGAACACAAAAAAAGAAAACAAAATAAAGAAAACAAAAAATAAATAAAGTAAAGTAAAAAAATTTAAAAAATACAACAAATAAAAAAAAGAACAAAATAAAAAAAATGAAGTGTATTTAAAAAATTAAAAACATAAAAAATATAAAAGAATTAAAAAAATAAAATAAAATTATATTAATAAAGGATTATAAAAAAAAAACAATAAATAAAATAAAGTAAAATAAAATAATTAATTAAAACAAATTATATTGAAAGATAAAATGAGATAAAATAAAAAAAATTAGAAAACAAAATAAAAATAGAAAAAAATAAAGTGAAAAAAAAAAAAAAAAAAAAAAAAAAAAAAAAAAATAATAAAGTGAAGTTAATATAAAATAAAATATATATATATATATAAAATAAAATAAAATAAAATAAAATAAAATAAAATAAAATAAAATAAAATAAAATAAAATAAAATAAAATAAAATAAAATAAAATAAAATAAAATAAAATAAAATAAAATAAAATAAAATAAAATAAAATAAAATAAAATAAAATAAAATAAAATAAAATAAAATAAAAAAAAATAAAATAAAATAAAATAAAATAAAATAAAATAAAATATAACAAAATAATTTAAAATAAAACTAAATTAAATTGAAATGAATTGAATTGAATTAAATGAAATTTAGTGAAATTAAAAAAACTAACTAAACTAAAGCAAATTAAGCTAACATTTTAAACAAATTATGTTTATATAAAAAGTCAAATGTTTTACCCAGAAACATTAATCAATTAGTAGCACCCACCATTCCCTTAACACAAAACCGCTGATTGAATTTATCATGAATAAGCATAAAAACTTGCGTAATCAGCCATCTGTATTGTTAATGAATTTCGTATGAATAAATGATTTTGTAAAAAGCATATCTAGAGCGGAAATCAGCTCTCAGGTTAGCGAAAGTCAAATTCTTGGCAAATCTATGGTGTGTATAAGAGATTCCCAGAATAATTTTTTATCTGCATATTATGAAGCCATTAGAAATGGTTAAATACCAGGTAGTAGATTAATCGTCAAGGAACAAAAATACACTTACATATACGTATGCTCTTGGTTCTTTGTTCTCTGTTAGCAACAGCACACTTTTTCAGTACATCGCGATTTCGCGTGAATTTCGTGCTCATTTTGTTACAGAAAACTTATCCTTTTATCAGCAAAAACACGTTTAGGGTATTACAAATATGAATGTATGTGTATATATGTATTTGAGCCTTTTATTCATGACTACTAAGTGCTATTGTTATTGTTTTGTATTTCATTATAATTGCTATTGAATAGCAGACGGTTCGTGTCTTTATTATTACATGAACTTATTTATTTCATAATTCATTGTCAATGTTCAATATTTTTGGGTTGTTATGGTGGCGAACTATTGTTAAAATGCACACTCTGTGAATTTGTGGAAAATCTCGTCTCATAATAAAAAATGTTGGCAAAGAATAAAATAAAATTATCTCCAACATATAATAAAATTGTAACAGGTCGATGTCCGTACATGGCAGATATCAACAAAAAATTGATTGGGGAAGCATTATTAAGCGAGTAGAATCCAAATAAACAATTTTAAAATTTTTTGTGTTTCTGTCTGTCTGTCTGTCCGTATGTTTGTGGCCGTATCACTCTGAAAGTAATGAATGGAATTGAATGAAACTTTTTTCGTTGGATTGCTCGACGCTCAACTTAAAATTTAAGATATTACTTTTTTCGATATCTCAACCGGTTTTGGAGTTATCGCACAATATGTGGACCATGTCTGTCTGTATGTTTGTGGTCGTAACACTCTAAAAGTACTGAATTGAATTGAATGGTTGGATTGCTAGACGCTCAACTTAAAGTTTAAGATATTATTTTTGGCGATATCTCAACCGATTTTGGGGATATCGCCCAATATGTGGACCAGGGGTGACCAAAAATGCCTTAGTACAATATGGGTGTCAAACGAAAGGTGTCAATGAGTGCTATAATATGCGATGCGGTTCATTAAAATATTTGAAATTTTTGTGGGAGATATCTTGAAATTTCGATAGCTCGACCGGTTTCGGAGGTATCAACGAATATTTCCACAAAAATGTCATAAAAAAAAAATATTAAAAAAAAAATATTAAATTTAATAAAAATAAAATTATATAAAAAAAGAAAAGAAAAAAAAAAATAAAAAAGAATAAAAAAATAATAAAATAAAATAATTTAATATAAAATATTATAATGTGAAATAAAATAAAATTGAAAGATATCTAAAAATGTTGCGTATCCGCCATGTCGAACCAGCTAGCTGCTTGGCAGGGAGTATCAATATTTTTGCCACACAGTAGTATAGACTGTGTGGTATTCAAAAATAGATAAAAGTATCTACTTCCTTGTGTGTGCATGTGTTCGTAAATGTGGCAAAGTTTATAAATCACTTTAAGCTCATATTTAACTTTGCTACTTTAAAATGCAATTTAACTGTTTTTGTTTTTGCTCTTAATTGTTTCCCACTCATGTGAGCATATATGAGCGCTGTGGGATATTATTGTTTGCAGCTGCTTAGAGATACCAGCACATCAGCGTACAATATTTCTACCATTTTGTTTCATGCAGGTTCTTTAACAACTTTACTAAAAAGGCTGCAGGCTCATTAAAAGTAAACACCTCTTCTGCTGTTCTCATAATTATTTACCACATGTCCACTTTTATTATTATTATTATTATTTCTGTGGTGTAATTATTATCGTTTAACGTCGGCAAGTTTTGTTGTTGTATTGCGCAAAAACTTTTCAAATTAAAATTACAAAGGCGCCAAAATGAAGTTCTTTTTTTTGGTCAAAGGTATACAAAAAGTTTCGTGCGGTGTCAGCATGAGTGGTTGGCCGGTTATCTGCAAAACAAAATAAGAGAAAAGAGGCAAAATCTCATAAATAACGCAAAATTTAGTTAAGACCAGACGCGATGTGCCCGCAAACTGGTCAACTCTGAAAAATGTGCAAGGGACGGTATGAAAATATTTTAAGTGAAAAGTAAGATGATTTGTTGCTCAAGATTTTATACCGAATGTCTGAAATATTCAGACAGATTAAAAAGAAGAGAATCAAAGTGACTACTGAAGTAATTGAATAACCAAAAATACAAAAAGCAAAACAGTTTTGGGTTGAAAATCCTACGCTCTTGAAAGCATGGCATGGTAATGGTGTGGTTTGACTGGTAAGATCTTTTGCTACAGACTCGAGGTCATCAAACTTTACATCATAAAGTCCGCAAAGTTTAATTCAATCGAAACGTGTAGTTGTTGGTGAAAAACTGTATTGGTTTTTGTGTGAGCTGATGTAAATGACAGACAATGTTAACTAAATAACTTTGTTTGTGGGTTTTTGCTCCTTCTCATTTTCATTAAGTTACAAGTGCACTTTTATCCATTAAAATTGTGCACTACATCCTAATTTTGTGTGGTTTAACTGGTGCCAACTGTTGCGGCTGTGCATGGCTACTTATTGCCAAGACTTCAACTAAAATACCGCAATGCAGCTTTACGGCTTGTAGTTGACACAATTAGGCACCTGCATGCTTATAATTACTACAAACGTGCTATTTTAACCTCAGAGATGGATTATTGGTGTTATACATCATCACTTTTGAAAATTTTGAGTATGAGTATTTATGTGTGCTGTTTAGCTTAAGGCGAAATCATGTCCGAAAATCGAATTATCACGTTTTCGTTGCAAATTTTCGATAGAAATCTAAGTTAGGCTGTGCTGACTTATTTATTTTAGGGCGGGGCGTATGAGTAACACTTTGCTTATACAATTTCCCTTAAAGCAGTGGTGCCATATCTTCTTTCACTCTACACCAGGGATCGCCAAATTGAAATGTGCGGGTGTATTGTTAAAAGGGAGAGTAATTTCGATACTTTTGCAATGTAAGCATAAATACATTTATCGACGATTACTACTTTGTGACTCACTAACGCAATTACTTATATATACTTTTGACAGATTGACGTTTGACTTTCCGATCTTTGCTTATTAAGGAAACGTGCAATGCTCACAATTGGAGCGGGAAACAAGAACGTGTTTTCATAAAAAAAAACTCTCCCTTGCAAACATGAGTTCTTAGCTGATTTTCTTTTTTATTTTGTTATTTTTATTTCTTATTACTTCGTCTTAACTACGTGGCCTAGACAGCTGACAACTACTATTATTTGGTGTAGCCAGTGGATAACCAAACAAGGGCTGATTTTTACAGCTTTATTTGAGTTGATGTCAGACCACTCAACAAAAAATTCAAATAAATAAGCGAATTTCCTCAGAATTCATTAGTGAATGTTGCTTTTTTGTATTTCTTTTTACTTGGCTTGTTATATCTGTCTCTTATTAATATACACATGTACTTGCAGGCTAAACTTACCGTTTAAGTTCTGCATAAATGAATATTAAGTTAATATCATCCATGCTTTCATCTGATGTCATGGCTTTATTCGATTTTTAGCTACATCACTTAATAATTTGACAACCCGAAATTGCTTGTGACACATGAGTAATAGAAAAGAAGTAAAGTTTCTTTATCGATTTTATTATTTTGCAAGTAACCTGACTGCCAAAGGACAAGCTGTATGTGTTTAATGACCATTCATGCTTTTGTGATAACTTCATTTATTTAAGTTTTTCTTTCTTTTGTTGGCTTCTTTATCACTTCCACAAGTTGCACTAGAATTGGTTGACAGTTGGAGCATGGAGATATTAACTTTTTTGTACCTATTATATAATTGTTTGATCTATTATTCGACTTATTTTATTTTATTTTATTTCTTATATTACTATTATTATTTTTCTAATCTTATTTTTATAAGGACAACAGGATCCTTTACAAGGGCATTGAAAAACGTATTCACTAGAAAAAGACATTGGTATTTCAAAAGTGTTTTATTAGATTGCGTAAAAATATGTTTTCTAGCAAAAAGAATTGTGTACATCTTGAAACTTTGCAGTTATAGTGGACTTTTTATGGGTCATACACGGCGTATGAGTAACATTTAGTTATTCAGGTAAGAAAAGTTCAGATAAATTATATTTATGTTTTAGTTGGTACATATCTCCGAAACGGACCGAGATATCGAAATAAAACTTACACCTTTCTTTTAATACCCATATAAGCAAAATCAGTTTCTATGGCATGTCCAAAAGGGGCTAAATTTGAATATTCCAAAATGCAAGCGTGGGTACACTGCATAAAGTTTCATTCAAACTTGCATTTTGTTTCTACTTTAAATAAGCTACACACGCTCCTCTCAGCACATCTAAATAAATAAATAGTAAATCACAAAACGGAAAACTTTTTACTTTTGAGAGGATATCAAAGCAATTGATAAAAATAATTCTCAAATTCTGCATATTGCAAACAAGCACTTAGCCATGCACAGCACACACACACAGCACACACACACACAAAGAGACATACTTCTTTGGATAAATCAGTATAGCAAACATGACGACTTAAAATTAAGTATCATAAATAAAGTCTTATTGAATAAATTTCTAAACCATAAAATTGCACATTTTTCCAAAGCCGAAAAAAAAATTCGAAAACATTTATTTACGCAACGACTGTTTGGGCGTGTGTTTCAGTAGCATCTAAACCAGGGCCCGGCAGAATTTGAAGTGAGTGTGTATTAGTGCACTCACCAAACACGCTAATGTGTATTTTGAAATTTCCACATCTTTGTTTACATTGTGTACATTTTATGCTTTATAGCACTTTTCGCTTATTTGCGAATCTGCTTAGTGTAAAGTTTACATCATTTGTTTTGCTGTGATTGATTCGAGCAATATATCCCATGGGTGTTCAACAGCAAACAGCCACTTCTAGCTGTCAATTGAACAGATGTATTCAAATAAACTTTAAACCCTTTTAGGTCGAAATGAAAAAATGTTTTTGTGAATTTGAATTTTTTTATTGTAGCATATTTTTTATGTAGCGTTGATCTAATAGCATTTGCGACTAATAAATAAGTAGAAAAAATATATCAAATACAGCGAAATATATAGCATGTGGAGAACTTTGTGTTGATAATGAGACCACCCTGGTTCTGTTCTAAAATAATGCCATTCCATTACCGTACCATTTTAATTATAAGCCAGTACTAGTTACTCATCAGTTTCGTATTCTACTGCAGGGTATGAACTTTTGAGCTCGTGTCATATTTGTTTCATCTGTTTATGGTTGAAATTATTACAAAATATATTGTTGTTTTTTGTATGGTTTGAGGTTCTGTTGCTGTTTGTTATGTAACATAAATTTCATTTTTTAATTAATTAGTGAGCATGCCAGTTTGCTCTGGCCAAACAGACATATGTAAATAGTACAGACAAAACCGCAAAGTAATTTTGATATTCAACTGCCGAACATACATACATGTGTACAGATGTGTGTAAGTGTAATAAATAAAATAAATTAAAGCGAATTTAGAAAAGGAAAAGCAGAAAAACAAATTGTTAAAAAAAATAATAAAATAAAATAAAATAAAATAAAAAAAAAAAAAAAAAAAAAAATAAAAAAAAAAAAAAAAAAAAAAATTAATAAAAAAATAAAACAAAAAAAAAATATAAAATAAAATAAAATAAAATGAAATAAAATAAAATAAAATAAAATAAAAGCTCGAAATTTAATACCTGAAACGGTTGAAGTGCGCAGTAGCTTTAGTGTTGCTAAAATAGTTTTAGCTGCTTAAGTCTAAACAAAAACCACAGTCCGTTTAATATCAGTTTTTGCGTATTTGTATCTAGATGCAAGTTTGGATAAATATTAAAGCTAAAAAAACATAGTTCATTGTTCAACATGAGCTTATGAAAAAATTGATTTTATTGTATTGCCTTTACCATTTTAATACCATAATCGCATATGTGCCAAAAAAAAACAAAAGGATTAACTTTAAAAATTCAAGTAAACATTTTTCTATATGGCCTACAGTTAATGCACTTAACCAGTTGGTTTACGGCGATTGCATTATGTGTAGCAGTTAAAGTTGTTTTTGTTATAAATACACACATGTGTTCATACAAAAGTATGTTTGGAAATTTTGTGCTATCATTTCAAGTGTATACTTTCGCTTATCAAAATATATGCTTATCCATTTACATAAAAGTAAATATTTTTTAACCATAACAGAAGCTTAGCTCCATATGCTACTCGCATCTCTCTTTATAATTTGTTCAACAATTTCACCTTCGCTGCTTAAATTAGTTTTATTTCATTGGTTCTCAGATTTACGGGCAATTGTCCCACTAGATGCCGGGGCTTGGTCTAGACCTAACAAACTACTCACCAAAAATTTATTGATCTTTTTGCTACCAGCTGCCAATCAAAAAATCTCAACTACTTGGTATGTTTTTTTTTTGCCTAATCTGTTATTTTACTGCAAAGTTGAATATACATACATACAGACATATGAGCAAAAGTGTTTGTGTGTATTTTAAATAATTTCTTTGTTCTTATGCATGCCTGAGTGCGCAAACACATTAAATTTCCATAAATATTTGCATATCTTTAGGCATTTAAGCACACATTTAAAATGGCTTACCGTACGCACTATGAAAGCTCGCATTTAATTTTATCGTTTTAATCTATTAAAGTGTTTTACATGACTTTTGTTGGTTTCGAAAATGCGGTCTGTTTATTTCGTGAATATAAAATATAATAAAAAAAAAATAATTGAAAAAAAAAATTTAAAAATTTAATAAAGTAAAAAAAGTATATAAAAAAAAAAATACAATGAAATAAAATACAAAAAAAAAAATAAACAAAATAAAAATTAAAATAAAAAAAAAATAAAAAATAAAAATAAATAAAAAAATTAAAAAAAAAAAAATTAAAAAAAAAAATAAAAAAATAAAATGAAATAAAATAAAATAAAATAAAGTAAAATAAAATAAAAAAAATTAAATTAAATTAAAGTAAAATAAAATAAAATAAAATAAAATAAAATAAAATAATATAAAATAAAATAAAATAAAATAAAATAAAATAAAATAAAATAATATAAAATAAAATAAAATAAAATAAAATAAAACAATATTAAGTAAAATTAACTTAAAATAAAAAAAAAAACTAGATTAAACTAAACAATAACATAGCACTCGTTAAAGCAAGATTGGTTGAACTATAACATTGCATCAGTAATTTCTGTTATTATGTTGCTATAATTCTTAGCCATTTTGAACTTTTATTACTGTCACAAATGATGTTGTGCTTGGCTTTTTAAACTAAGCTTTTACAACAATAATATCAAGCATTGACTTTCGCCCAATAGGGCAGTAAGCAGCTACAAAACATTTCTGTAAATTAAAATGATTTTCTGTTCATTAACAGTGGCAATTAACATTCGACTGTACGGTCTTAACATATTACTGTTAACACATTTATACTACAGCTTCTTGTTAGAAAAACATAACATCTAACAAATCATATGCTGTGGAGTCTCACTAGGCCACTATCGGAATAATTGAGCTCAAAATGAGCTTTGCTCGGTGATTTTCATGGCTGCCATATAATTTAGTGTCTTGCCTACAGGCATCAGAAAAAAAAAATATTATATATATGATGGGATTAGGTGACAACCCGGGGTAGCAACCTTACATTTTTGTTGAAATACCTTTCATTTGATAATGAAATTAGTTTATCCCACCCAATTCGTAAAAAATTAAATATATAGCCACCCTGTAGAGCCTTCCCATTGTCAATACCTAGATAAAAGACTTTTTAAAAATGAAATAGGTGGCAACCTTTTTCGTGATACGCAGACTATCAGTATATAAATTTAAGAGAATAGCTCCTTTAAAGCTATATGAAACGTATTTCGCATGTCTAAAGTATTAAATTTATGTATTTCAATTTCCTTGTCTTAAAAAATAAACTAAAAAAAAATGCTGATCCGCACGACGCCTTTAAGGTTAAAATGTGGCCAAGCAAACCCATATACCTATGTAAAAGTGATTGAAAAGTACAAAGAAAAAATCAAAGCTAAAAAAAGCTGTAAGTGATATACTTAATCACAAATTGCATAAATATATATGTTAATCACGATTTACAACGAAGCGTCATTGAACACACAACGCCCATAAAACCACACCGGTCACAGATACCCAATAAAAAGCTTATAACAAGAAAAAAATAAAAAACCAATCAGTAGAATCATCAGCTTAAGAAACCTGTTGAGTTGCTTTTGTTGTTTTACTTTGATTTTGCCGGTTGTCGTAATACAGAGATGATTGCTTGTGCTTAACTCAGTGGGCTCACTGTCAACGTTTTATTTATTTTTTTTTTCATCTTTTTTTTCTTGGCCAAGTTCAAATACGGTAAATAACGCGTGCTGCGCGCGTCACTGTCGGTTGCTATGGCAATTAGGTCTAATGACATTTGCAGAAGAAATCACAAGCAACTTAAAGAAAAAATAAATAAACAAAAACAGTTGGCGAATACTGCAAGCAAAACAAAATAAAAGTAGAAAAAAAAAATGTAACCGGAGGCGCTAAAAGCCAATGAAGTGTTTGTGGAATTTAAGCTGAGACAATATATATTTAAAGAAAAGGTGCAGCGTGTTGATTGGAGTTCAATTATGCCAATTTTAGTTACGGTGTAGCAATAAAGGCGGCTGCCGTGTTTGGGATTGTGCAAAACGGACACTAAATAAAAAAGTGGCAAAATGCGGAAAATTTCATTTACAAGTTTAGTACAACAGCAAAATAACAAAAATGCGGGGTTTTAATCGCAGTTAATGTGCTCAAACAATTACCGTTTCGGGCTATTTTAAGAAAAATTTTAACCATAAGTAAATGGCTTTTGTTTTTTGATATTTTTTTTAAATGCTACTTGAAATAGTTTTCGTTATATACCCACTAGTATCGCTTGTGATCGAAAATTCGACCAATAAAATCTTTAAGGGGTCGTGGGTTCGCTAGCCTCTGGGACGCCCCTGAAAATATACCGTCTATACCTCAGTTTTTTTTCAATTTCCTTTCCATCGGTGCATATTTCATTCAAATCTTTCAAACGGTTCGCTCACAGGAGGTTCCTAAAGTTTTTCATGTTATTAGCATCTCTACAGATTATGAAAATTTAAATATGCGGCAACCCTGTAAAAACTTCCCAGTGGCAACATTTACATAGTTAGGATAGCTTAGAATAAACCATGTTACCTACATATATTCAAAACTTCATGCAAATGAGCCAAGTGGTCTTAGAGAAACCATCTTAGAGAACTTCAATTGTATGAAAAAAAAAATCGATTTTTTTGCCCACTTTAAACACCATATAGTTGTTTGTTTCTTTTGTCAAAATGTTATGTAATTTCAAAAGTATTACAATTTGTAACTTAACTGTCGTTTTAACAGAAAATGTTGTGATTTTAGGTGTTGCTTTATAAATAACACTAAAAGGAATCAAAGTAAAAAAAAAAAAAAAAAAAATATTTTTCAGAGTTCTTATATTGACCTCACGAAGAATCGAACTCAGGCGTCTTGAATGCTCAGCTCATGCTTCTACCATGATGCCATCGTATACTTTTTGCTTGGCGTTTGAACAACAAAATTTCTGTCAGTTTTACAAAATTTTGTTGAATAAAAATGTACAGATCTGTCACTGTTCAATCAACAATTGAATGCAGTTAATTCAACAAACAAAAAACGTTAAAATAACCAATATTTCATCAATTTAACAGAATTTGCTTGTCGATTTTATCAGTACTAGAGTTCGCCCAGTGGTTGAAATTCAACCACAAAGCCTTATTTTATTTTCCTACCTTTTTGCTATTTCTTAAATTTGCCTTTCTTTTCCATATTTTGTATATTTTTGGTTTCTATACATTCCTATTCATTTTGCCTTTTCCTCCCTCTTTACATCATTCAGTAATATAGTTTCAGTGTTGATAATTATTTATTCTTCTTAGGTCGTCTTCATACGTATTTCTTTCCTTTCCTTTCCTTAGCATTAATTTACTTTTATTTCCTTTCCTTTCCTCTCCTTTCATCTCAATTTATTCTCTTTGCTTTTCTTTCCTTCTCTTCCCTTTTATTTCCTTTCCTTATCTTCTCCTTTCTTTTCCTCTTCTTTCCTTTTCTCTTCTTTAATTTCATTTTATTACCCTTCTTTCTTTCTTTCTTTTTTGTTCTTTTTTGTTCTTCTCTGTTTTTTTTCTTTCTTTTCGTTTCTTTTATATTCTTACCTGATCCTTCTTTCCATTTCCATTACATTACTTTTTTCCTTTTATTTTCTTTTTCTTTCCCTTTCTTTCGTTTCCGTTGCTTTAGTTTCCTTTCATTTTATTCCTTTTTTTTTTTCATTTCATTTCTTTTCTTTTATTTTTTTCTTACCTTTATTTTCTTTCACTTTTTTTCTTAAATTTCCCTTCCTGTCATTTCGTTTCCTTACCTTTCCTTTCCTCCCGTTTCCTTATTTTCTTTTGTTCCTTTCCGCAACTCCTTTGCTTTCCTTTTTCTTTTATTCATTTCCTTAACTTATTTTTTTTAGCTTTTCATTACCTTTCTTTCCTTTATTTTTCTTTCTTTTTATTTTCATTTATTTTCCATACCTTCTTCCTCGCTACCTTTTCTTTCCCTTCTTTTTTTCTTCTTTCCTTTCTTTGTCTTTCTCCTTTTGCTTTTCTTTTCCACTGCTTTACCTACATTACATTTCCTTTCTTCCCTTCCTTTTTTCTTTTCCATTCCTTTCCTTTCCCTTTGATTTTTCTGTCATACTTTCCGTTCCTTACCTTAACTTACCTTAATTATCCTTTTATTCATCCCTTTCCTTTCCTATTATTTTCTTAATTTAATATTTTATTTATTTCATTTTGTTTCATTTTTATTTATTTTATATTATTCCCTTTCATTTCATTTCCAACAAATTTTATTTTTTTAATTTCAATCACTTTTCTATTTCTAATTTTACTTTTTTGTTAATTTTATCAATTTTCCATTTTATTTTATTTCACTAAGTCTAGCCACGAAGGGCCTTGTGCATGATCTAGCTTATTTGTGCTTTCTTTTTTTTAAAATTTGCTTCTCTGAATCCCCACGCACAGATTTTGTTTTTGTAAACACTGTTTGTACCTAAGCCCAACAAAACAACTCACCCTACTGCAATGAATGCAAACACAACAATGCAAGTGGTCATACCTACATACACCCATAACAGCGGCTCTATAAAGCGAATGCGTGTATATCACATGTAGTGGTGTGATTTTCAAATCATATTATAATTAATTTTTTTTAATTTTTGGTTTGTTTTCGGCCACCCTGCTCGGCGAGACATATCGATACATACCAAATTTTATATACCTTAGAATTGTGGTTATTGCAAAAAAGGGACGAACCAGTTATGTTTGCGCATTTATATATAATAGATAATTAACAAAAAAAAATCCCAAATTATGAAACAAGTCCAGAGTCTGAAATATCTAGTTTGCGTATCTACATGATAATTGCCAATTCTGCGCAGGTTTTCTTAATTTGTCTTAAAAATTTGCTCTTAATAAGAACGAGTTCAGAATATTTGCTTTTGACGGGCGTTATGTTAGTATCGCCTAACCTGTTCAATAAACAGATCAAATGTAGATTACCCACGGCTAAAAAGCGCAAAATTGTAGATGGGATTTTCTACGCTCAATGACTCAGTTTGATAACGCAGCAAAAATAGCTCAAGCGCGTCACTTCTAAGAAAACTACGTTTACTGAGATAGTAAATTTTCATCCCAAAGTGAGCGTGTCAAATACTTGAATTACAACTCAATTATTAAGTGCGAAGCATCCATTTATGGCAAAAACATCCCGTCAATAGTTCAAATACTTGTCTAGTTAAAACAGCTACATGCATAAATTTTACAAATAAAGTAATATTTTTCATTTAAATCTGTTTCAATTTGTTTTGCTTGCGCGATTGTATAATTAATGGCTTTCTATATACCGCATTCCGCTCTTCATTGACATTACAGAATATGGTTAAATGCGTAATTTATTAGAGTTTTGCTATTTATTTTGCCTAATTAAATTTATTTGTGCCATTTGCTACGTCTCATTGTAATTACAAATTTTGCGGTCGACTGGTTTAATTGAGAGTTAATTGCTAATTTTATTGTTACTAATTTTATGTTTAATTTTTTGGTAAACTTTTTGGTTTTTGTGCGTTAGACCACGCAGCAGCATATCAACAGACAATCAACCGCAAAGAATGTACCAAAACAAACTTGAACCTTTTGCGCAAGCGCATTATTGAAGGTTCATTTTGCAGCCGTAATTGCGGTCGTTAAAGGTTAAATATATAAAAAAAAGTACAACCAATTAATTTTCAATGTTTTTTTAATCAAATTTCATGTTTTTTATAAAATTTGTAAGGCAATAACATTAACAAACTCTAAGGGAGTGGTTCAAATCAAATAAATCCACACTTTTGTAAAAAAAATAATAATACTACAAAAATAAATTCTACCCTAATGTACATTAATGTATGTATAACTATGTAGCTGTAGGTGTTAATTTGTATCACCCTTTTTTGGATCTCAATATATCTGCATTGCAAATATCGTCTATTTGATGAATCAACCTAAAATGTGATACAGATTCTTAATAAATATGCATAATGACTACACAGAAAAAAATAAAATAAAATAAAATAAAATCAAATTAAATTAAACTAGATTAAACTAAATTAAATTAAATTAAATTAAATTAAATGGAATTGAATTGAATTAAATTAAATTAAATTAAATTAAATTAAATTAAATTAAATTAAATTAAATTAAATTAAATTAAATTAAATTAAATTAAATTAAATTAAATTAAATTAAATTAAATTAAATTAAATTAAATTGAATTAAATTAAATTAAATTAAATTAAATTAAATTAAATTAAATTAAATTAAATTAAGTTAAATTAAATTAAATTAAATTAAATTAAATTAAATTAAATTAAATTAAATTAAATTAAATTAAATTAAATTAAATTAAATTAAATTAAATTAAATTAAATTAAATTAAATTAAATTAAATTAAATTAAATTAAATTAAATTAAATTAAATTAAATTAAATTAAATTAAATTAAATTAAATTAAATTAAATTAAATTAAATTAAATTAAATCAAATTAAATCAAATTAAATTATTTTAAATTATATCGAATTAAATTTAAATCGCCCAAAATCATACTTAGTTCGAACGACTTACCCAAATTAATAAAAAAACTGAATTCATAAAATAAAAATAACAAAACATTAACAACTAAATCATTAAACCGCCCCATTTCAAATTCGTTCAGACAGCCTTCAAAACAATCACGATTTTGTTCTTTTTTCTTTTATTTACCTATTTCGCCGCTTACTGAGATTAACTTTTTCCTCATCACACATTTTATACATATTTTTAAGTTACAATACAAGATTTCTATAAGATTTTTTTTTGTTTATGCTTCAGCGATTGCGCCGAGAACAGTTTAAATTCAGTTTCGTTTGTCAGTTGAGTAGTTAAGCTCGGTTAGGTATGGTGTGAATGATTGTACGCAGCTCAGAGATAATTAAGACATTATCACTTGATAAAATACATAATCAATATTTAACGACAGTTTGATTAAATGTTTGAGTTACTGAGATGCTTAATAAAGTGATTGCAAAGTGAGAAAAGAGTTCAAAGTGTTGAGCAGTTAATTGCTTTTTTTTTTGTTGTTGCTATTGGTGCTGTGCAGATAATAATTAAGCAACAGTTAGTTGGGTCTGCAAATGAATAAACAGGTAAAAAAAGTAAAATCACTTCACCGAAAGGTGTGAAAAAGGTTGTGATATAACAGCAATTAAGTATATATGTAAGTGTGTGTGTGGTTATCAAAAGAGGAAAAATTGGTTAATTAAGAAGATACGAGTTGATCAAACAAGAAATGTCTATTAATGAACACACAGTGAAACAAGAATCGTTTGTCTAAAGAAGGCAAATCAAAATAGTGCGAGTTTGATGAGTATACCCAGTTGTGTTTAGAAAACCACATTTATTTTGTTCGGGTATGAAAATTAACTGGTGTGCTATTCAAGGGATTCCTTTATGGAATACATTTTAATTTGTTTTATTTCGTTTTAATTTATTTTATTTTATTTTATTTTATTTTATTTTATTTTATTTTATTTTATTTTATTTTATTTTATTTTATTTTATTTTATTTTATTTTATTTTATTTTTTTTTATTTTATTTTATTTTATTTTATTTTTTTTTATTTTATTTTATTTTATTATATTTTATTTTATTTTATTTTATTTTATTTTATTTTATTTTATTTTATTTTATTTTATTTTATTTTATTTTATTTTATTTTATTTTATTTTATTTTATTTTATTTTATTTTATTTTATTTTATTTTATTTTATTTTATTTTATTTTATTTTATTTTATTTTATTTTTTTTTTATTTTATTTTATTTTATTATATTTTATTTTATTTTATTTTATTTTATTTTATTTTATTGTATTTTATTTTATTTTATTTTATTTTATTTTATTTTATTTTATTTTATTTTATTTTATTTTATTTTATTTTATTTTATTTTATTTTATTTTATTTTATTTTATTTTATTTTATTTTATTTTATTTTATTTTATTTTATTTTATTTTATTTTATTTTATTTTATTTTATTTTATTTTATTTTATTTTATTTTATTTTATTTTATTTTATTTTATTTTATTTTATTTTATTTTATTTTATTTTATTTTATTTTATTTTATTTTATTTTATTTTATTTTATTTTATTTTATTTTATTTTATTTTATTTTATTTTATTTTATTTTATTTTATTTTATTTTAATTTATATTTTTTTTTCTTAATTTATTTTATTTTATTTCAATGATATATAACGAATAATTCTTTTGGAATTTAAATAAAAATGCCAAGAGTCAATCATTATCCACACACCCTAGTATTAGCCCACTTGCCACTGGCTATGCGCTGTCCTTTTATTACTACTTAAAAAAAATTTGAACTCAAATAAAATATGCAAAATATTTAAACTTTAACTTTTTCGCGCTGTCACTTAACAATTAAAAACTAATTGTTGACACTGCGACAGCCGGAACTGCATGTTTTTGCTGGTGTCACGATTGAATGCAGCACGAATATTAAATGAGTAGTTGTAGGTAGCAGCTGTTGCACTGATCGTTTTTCAACATGCGCCGCTCACTCAATTACTTTTCTTTTACTCCAATAAATCATAATTTTTTTCTTATTTTTTTTTTAAATCTATTTCTGTACCGTCACACATTTATTACCAATTCTTTCTAGGCGTCGTTAATTTCAAAATTAACACTGCTGCTTCTCTTTTGTGAATGTCTGTAATTTACCTTTCCAAGTGCGATGCTCACCAAATTACCATATCAAAGCAAGACAAGTTCTCTCAACTAATTAAATGTAAACTCATACGCCTACGCGCACTCAACGATAGGGCTCATGAGTGTAGGCGGTTAACAGGTGGCAAGCTTTGTGAGTGTAATTGTGTGAGTGCACTTTTCAATATAATTATAAAGCCGTTTAAATGAATATGATTTTATATTAAACAATTAATTATGGATTTTTTTTTTTATAATGCAATGACTTTTAGTTCATATATACAAAGTTGAAGCAGTGATCGACTACAATAGAGGCGTTTATTTGAGTGAACTACCCCATTTCATCAATTATTTACTTGAAAGCCTAAGCTGCCGCCTCAAATTGCTTTATTTATTTATTTTAAAATCAAAATAATTTTTTTTTATAAAAAAAATATTAAAAAATTTCAACCCACTCTAATGCTCACTAATTATGTTACACAAAAAAATTTTAATTGATGTATGTATTTCGTCAATTTCTTGTAGCATTAAAAAATTTACGATTTTACCTACTGTGTAATAAAAGGTATAATTAAATTTTGCTGCTGTTCAGCTGTGTCGCCACTTTGTTGCTTGAGCGCTAATTATTTAATTTGATTGCATATATTTGAATTTTTAATTTAAATGTTGACAAGTGGAATGCATGCGTGCGCTTTGATGTAAATATCTGTGGTATGTATTTAATTATATGGAAGAATGCAAACAAGACGCTTTACAAGCATTAATTTCCTTTCCTTGTTTTATGTTTAGTATAAAGCCCTGTTCAGACTATAGCACTAACTACTTAGTTTCGTAAAAATTAGATATATCTATCATATGTATTTTATTTTCTTTTTTCTTTTTAATACAATTTAATTCAACTTGATTTAACTTAATTAATCTTTATTTGATTAAATTTTGTTTAATTTGATTTACTAAAAATTATTTTAATTTAATTGGCTATTTATTTTTATCTAGTTTATCTAATTTAATTTAATTTAATTGAGTTTAAATTTTTGGAGTATTATTTAATTTATCACGGCTGAAATTGACAGTCCTTGGCCGGATATGAACCCGGTACGCTGCGTAACTCCCTTGCGGTACTATCCGACTGTCGTCGTAGCGATTTGGTATGACCAGTGGAACCTTTTAGGTCATGTCATCCCTCCATCCATGAGGAAGTAGAAGATGGGTAATGAGAGGCATCATATCCGTAGATCAACCATCGAGTTAGCACGTCATTACCTTATGACCCGTATGTCTACCTCGAGCATATTCTAAACCCCTAACGCGCAGGGGTGAGTGTTTTAAGAAGAACTGGTTCCCTGTTACATGTTCGAGCTCGATTCCGAAATATCGACAAAATCGTGGACCGGGTGTGACCTTAGAAAGCATTTGGCCCATATAGGTAGGTACCAAAAGAATGTGTTGATGACTTTTTACCAGGATGTGGTTCTTAGTTTCGTTAGCGACCCGGTTTCAAGATATTTGTCTAATTTTTACAAAATATTTTTTGTGAAATTTTTCCAAATTTTTTTAGTAGCTTTTACCAAATTTTTTTGTGCAATTTTTACTCAAAATTTTGTGTAGTTTTTACTACATTTTTTGTGTAGTGTATACTTCATTTTAATGCAATTTTTACTAAATTTTTTTTGTAATTTCTACTACTTTTTTGTGTAATTTTTACTACATTTTTTCGTAGTTTTTACCAAATTTTTTGTGCAATTTTTGCTACATTTTTTGTGAAATTTTAACTAAATTTTTTGTGTAGTGTTTACCTCATTTTAGTGTAATTTTTACTACATTTTTTGTGTATTACCTCTTTTTAGTGTAATTTTTACTACATATCTTTTGTAATGTCTACTACTTTTTTGTGTAAGTTTTACTACATTTTTCGTAGTTTTTACCAAATTTTTTGTGCAATTTTTGCTACATTTTTTGTGAAATTTTAACTAAATTTTTTGTGTAGTGTTTACCTCATTTTACTACATTTCTTTTGTAATTTCTACTACTTTTTTGTGTAATTTTTACTACATTTTTTTCGTAGTTTTTACCAAATTTTTTGTGCAATTTTTGCTACATTTTTTGTGAAATTTTAACTTCATTTTTTGTGTAGTGTTTACCTCATTTTAGTGCAATATTTACTACATTTCTTTTGTAATTTCTACTAATTTTTGTGTAATTTTTACTACATTTTTTTCTACATTTTTTTACTACATTTCGTTTGTCATTTCTACTACTTTTTTATTTAATATTTACGATATTTTAGATGTAATTTTCATCACATTTTTTGTGTAATTTATACAATATTTTTTGTGTAATTTTTAGTACACTTTTTGTGTAACTTTTACCCCACTTTTTGTATAATTTTTACTAATTTTGATGTTTTTACTACATTTTGGTTTAATTTTTACTACACTTTTTGTGTAATTTTTAGTACATTTTTAGTGTAATTTTTACTACATTTTTGTGTCTTTTACAAATTTTTTTGTGGAATTTTTAATGCTGAATTTTTTAAGGAAATTTTATTAGTCTGAACATGGTCTTAATCTACTTTTTTATACATTGATGTGAGGTTTGATTGCTTTGTAAATGCTTTTGTTTAATTAATATTGTGTGTAATCAATGTCTTATTTATGCAAATTAATGCATATGGTATGCCATATCTCTTTACAGCGCATAACACGAAATTGCATAGTATTTCGCTAATTAAATTAAACACGTGAATTTGGAATGCACTGAATTTTCAATGAATATATACATACATATGTACATACATACTTATGTACATATTAAACCCTTTGAATATTTTATTGTTATGTAAATATTTAAAAATGACAATAAAAAATATTATTTATTAATAAAGAGAGAGTTTTTCAAACTAGTTTCCTAGTAAAATTCGTGACTAGTGAAGCATCAGCTCGCTATAGAGCAATTTTTTTCATTAAATCCATTCACTGATTTACAGCGTTTTTATACATTTTATTCTCACATTATTAACTCTTTAATATCGTGTTGCAGTTCATTTTTGAAAGTAGTGAATGAAGCAGCTATAAAAAATTTGTTGATTGTTAAGTTTCATAATGGCGAAGGTGTGACATGCTGCGTTTTGTAGAAAATTGTTTGTGTAACGTGAATGGACGCTATTTAATATACAATTCAATAAACTGATTTATTGGCTCGTAAACAATACATGAGGAAAAATGTGTTAAAGTAGCTTAAGTCGGATTAAGAAAAATTTAATACTTAGTTCGGCTTAGCATACAGAAACTTTTCACTTATCACTTTTTTTGAGCAGAAGATAAGTGTTTTTTTTGTCGTTTAAACCCTTTTTCGATCGTTATTTCTTTTAGTGTGGATACCTACGTTAAAATGTATAAAACTGTCATTTTAGCTCAGCTATTCAAGCCATTAGAAGCGCAATCGCTAACATTATTTACAAACATTCGCCGAACGGTTCCTGTTTCAATTCAACGAGCGCCGGAAGCAATATTCCATATCACTGGTGTGTTAGTTAGGTTAACATCGTTATTATGAAACGGTTATGTGTGACCTTTCGTATACATGTTGCAATTGTATGGACGAGTATGTTTGTTATATTTTTTTTTTTTGTGGATATCTGTTTTAGTGCATTGGCAGTTGGCTGTTTGTTAACTTCAGGCTCTTTTACTACATATTTTTGGGTTGACATTTTAGTGACATTTCATACGATTCAATAATTCACCTGAATGTCCGGAAGCAACGAGCAGTTTGCTTTTGATTGATTTGAAAGGTTTATTGCAGTGGCAATGTAAAATCAGATTTTCGTGGATTCGAAATTTGATGTTATGGGGAGATATTTGTGCCGAACTTCTTTTCCAACTTGTGGTGTGGTGCTTTTCAATTCTTTTTTCTACAAATTGCTGGGACCTACAGCCTCTTGCCGACTCCGAACGGCAGATGAATTTTTACCGGAGAGTTTGCCGAACCACTGTTGGGAGGCGACCCTTTTTAGAAAAACTTTTCTAAATAATTTTTGATGTTGCTTTTATTGGGTTGCGCTAGTTTCACGCTAGGGTCAATACCAAATTTCTTTTACCCAAACTTCCTGATGAGCTACAAACTTGAAACTTGGAGCATAGTTCAGAAATGCTTGCCGCTAGGTGGCTCACGCATCGAGATATACAGGAAATTGGGAAGACCGCAATCGATTTTTAGCCGATGTCCTATCAATCTTGAGAATTGAAATTAAGCATATAATTTGTGGGGGTTATGACTATAGAAATATAAACTCCACTAGGTGGCGCGCTGATCGCGATAACTGAAAATTGTTGAAAGTCTCTTAAAAACGGAATCTTGACACATCTTTCATAACAAAAAATGTAAATTTACAGTTCCTTCGCTGTTGAATTAACTAGAGGAAGTTGTTTTTTTAACACAACAAATTCAACAAATTTTGTTAGTTAAAAATTGACAGATCTATGACTGTTCAATCGCAATTGAATGCAGCTACTTCAACAAAAAATTCCGTTCAAATAACCAAAATTTGATCGCTTTAACAGAAATTGGTCAATTTCAGGATAACTGGTGAAGATTGTTTATTTTGCTAGTGCTATTTTGCCTGTATTTGTAGCGGAGCTTTTACGACCTGCGCATATTAAAAATGTACATACATATGTTTACGAATTATGAATTGCCTTGTTGCATCTGAATTCGATATTTTAAAACCAAAAGTTGAACCAAAAAATATTGATTGCCTATTAAACCGTTGGAAGAGCAATACGTGTCATCAATAAAAAATACATATGTATCTACATATTTCGATTTAAAATTTGCATTCATATGAATGTGGCCAAAATCTGTAAAAAGAAGATTTACATATCTATCCACTCGTGGGCATATATTGAATCAGCCATAGCATCCGCAAAAGCGGGAGGATGTTGTGGATATGTTTTTGCCTACTGCTGCAATCAAGTGCATGTAAGGATAGATATATACTCATGCAGTTGCATACGAGCTCGTCCTTTCGCTGCCCAACTCGGCTTGATTGTTTTGCACTCAACTGAAAGGTTATTGATTGCGTTAGGGCCATCGCTGTGTGAAGCTGTGAATTTTTAAGCCTTTTCAATGCCGAATACATGCATAGATCATTACCTTTGACCGACCCATATGTGTGTGGAATCTATGAGCAGTGTGAAACTTTGTTAAAAAGCGTGTAAAGTATTTTATATAAAATTTTAATTTATTTTTATTCAATTCATTTTTGGTTGATTGACGATTTTTGTGGTATGTGTGTGTGTGTGTGCAAAACAAAAGCACAAACAAAAACACTTGTTGTCCATTTCTATTTAGTGTTTCTATGAATTTAATTTGACTATCGCTTTAACATATCTCCAAACAAACATGCATATGAATGTGGGAAAATGTTCTAGCTGTTGCATTTTATTGGTTTGCTCGCCTATCAATATGCCATTTAAGCATTTTTTGTGCTTGTTCTAGGTTTTCGGTTCACTTGTTTTACAAATTTGGACAATTAGTTGGAAAATCGAACTTTTGACTTATTTGACATGCAGTGTTTTTTGTTAGTTTTTGTTCAAATTGAATTTTTTTAAAAACATGCATAAAACATTTTTATTAGGTTTGATGCATTTGTGTACAGTTATAGATAAAGCTTAATTAAATCGGTTGGCATTTTAAAATACATAAAAAAATAAGCAAATACCTTCAAAGTATTGGTCAAATAAAAACATTCAATGAATACATTTTTAATCTGATTATCTTAATGGAAGCTTTTAGAAAATTTTTTTTTAAGTTTCGAAAAACTGTAAAATAATTTTTTTATAAAAACCCAAAATAGAAAAAAACATAGAATCAGCATACGATTGCGAGATGGACATATTCAATTTTTAGATAAGTCTATATACATTAGAGCGTACAAAAAATGTATGGGAAAAAATAACATGTTTTCGAAGTTTTATTGTTCTAAGATAACGTAACCCGTGTCGATTTTTAGTTTGAGTTTTAGCTAGCAGTTTATTTTGTTCGCTAAAAACTACAGTAAGACTTTAAAAATTAAATGATATAAATATTTTGCTAATATATAAATGACTGTGTAACATATCTCCACCTTTATTTTTTTATAAGGACAACAGGATCCTTCAAAAGGGTACTGAAAAATGTATTCACTAGAAAACGACATTCGATTTTTAAAAGTGCTTTATTAGATTGCGTAACAATATGTTTTCTAGCAAATACTATTGTGTACATATTGAAACTTTGCAATTTATTTAATTTTTATAAGTCATACACGGCGTGTGAGTAACTTTTAGCTATTCTAGTAAGAAAAGTTCAGACAAATGGTATTCATGTTTTGGTTGATATCTCCGAAACGGATTAAGATATCGAAATGAAACTTCCGCTACTTTCTGGCTCGCATGAACATCTTTCATTTGATACCCATATTGTAAAATCAATTTCTAGAGTATATTTTGTCCACATTTTGGGTTATCCTTCAATAATTTTGTAAAGGTACATTTTCAGGATTTTTATTAGATCAACACTTTTTAAAACACATCGTGTTTTTAGAAACTTGAAAAAAAAAAATAATTTTAAAGAACACTTCTACCATGTCCTGAAAGGATAATTAAAAAAGGAATATTCGAATTTTTCTTTAAATTAGGTATGAGGTATGAGTTACAACTATTTATCTTTTAGAGCAGATCTTGATTAAAATTCCACTAGGTGGCGCGCTGATCGTGATAGTTAGGAATTACTGAAACCCTCTGAACAAGAAGGAAAATCTTGCGATCGATGTTTGAGTAACTTCCAAGTAAGCTACAGACCTGACACTTGACACATGTTTCAGAACACGATGAAAATGCAAAAAAACACCAGGTGGCGCGTGGGTCAAGCTATTTCGAAATTCGATTGAATTGAATTGAAAATTTTGCGATGGACTTTCAACATATTTCCTGGCGAACTAGGAACTTGAGCACGATGCTAATACAACTTGCAGAAATTGTCTGTTTTGAATCACCCTAATCCCTTAGGTCAATAAATAAGAAAAAAAGTTAAACTGAATGTACCTACCTAGATTTTTTCTGAATTTTACAACATTTTAATTGACCACAAATAGCTCTCTTGTTTACGTTTCGAAACCACAGCAAAGCTGTTACTGAGATGCATAGCTGAAGCTATCGGCTGTGTCTGTCGTATACATTATAAAACTACACTGATGAATTGAGATGGAAGTAAAAGAGCAACCACATAGTTAGTTAGCAGGCAAGTTTTCGAAAGTTAAATCTTTGATTGCTAAGGCTATGTGCAGGTTAGCGTTGATTTGATATCAGTCGAACATATGTAGCATACTTTTAGGTGCTAGGATACTTACATATTTACTTTAGAATAAAAAATAGAACATTCTGAGGTAACAGTATCCTACTGACAGCGTTGGTTAAGTATGTCAACCTTGAGCTCGAATCAGTAATGTAAACAGTCACAGTAGAGATGGAACATTTAACAAACACCGTAAGAATCCATGCACTCAATATTAAATGTCACTATGTAGAGAAGCACAAAAGTGTCTAAAAGAAAAAAAATTTAGGAAAAAATTTAAATGGACATCAAATACTTATGACACTGCAAAAATACTTAACGATAACCCCATTTGCTGGTAAAACAACCACCGTGATTTT
>CAXKVI010000004.1:2992276-2997276 GCA_964058755.1 Campiglossa producta | reverse complement strand
AAATGAAATAAAATAAAATAAAATAAAATAAAATAAAATAAAATAAAATAAAATAAAATAAAATAAAATAAAATAAAATAAAATAAAATAAAATAAAATAAAATAAAATAAAATAAAATGAAATAAAATAAAATAAAATAAAATAAAAAAAATAAAATAAAATAAAATAAAATAAAATAAAATAAAATAAAATAAAATAAAATAAAATAAAATAAAATAAAATAAAATAAAATAAAATAAAATAAAATAAAATAAAATAAAATAAAATAAAATAAAATAAAATAAAATAAAATAAAATAAAATAAAATAAAATAAAATAAAATAAAATAAAATAAAATAAAATAAAATAAAATAAAATAAAATAAAATAAAATAAAATAAAATAAAATAAAATAAAATAAAATAAAATAAAATAAAATAAAATAAAATAAAATAATACAAGCCGAATTAAAATTTAACATACGAGAACTTCATTCAGTATAGATTTCCAAACCACAAGCAATTAATACACATCCACCCTCCCTCCGTCCCATACCTTCAAGAAATTCAATAAATTAGCTTTCGTTTAACTTTTCATATCGTGTTTTTGATTATTAGAATATCAACACTCAAAGCGTGCAATCAACCTTAATCTATATTTACATTGGTACTTCTCCAGGTAGCAGACACTGAGTTTTTATGACTTGATAGACTTAGCTGACTGTCATGGTAAGCCAATCCTTAAAATCCGCAAAATGCTTTCAACAAAGTGCTAAACTGGTATAGTCAATGAGCTGTGAGCAAAAATCAGTGTAAAGTGCTGTTGGTGCTAAGGTGGAGTGGAAGAAATGTAGCAGGAGGGAGACAACCTTTTAATTTTCAAAAATTTCTGCGAATTGGTAACAGGATTTACTATTACTACCTGCTTTGCATGTCTGTACTTTGCTTATGTGGCTTTTGTGTAAGCTAAATTACATGTCTGATAAAATTAAAAAATTCCACATTTTAGATTAGCGTACGTACCTAGGTGAATGCATGCCAAAAGCTATCGTCTAATACATATAAGCTTTGAGCCATTAGCTTGCGGAAACCAATGTGATTTTTGGTAATAACACTCAAACACACCTAAGCTTATGTCGCTCTAAGCAAATTCAAAAAAGCAATTTTCAGGAAAGACATTAAAATCAACCAAAGTGATATGGTACAAAGCGCAACAGATACTAGGATGTTTGTGAAAAATACAGCATGAGCTGCTTAGCATCTATGAGTTTAACGTAAGCAAATTTGAAAAGCGAGACAAAGTAAATGATTGCATAAAAATGCTTGACATGCTTCCGTTCTGTGGCATGAATGTCAGGAACAATATATTTTCGTTTACACTTTGATGTACGCGCTTTTATTTTCATATTCTCAAACATATAACACATTTGTTTTGCTTGCCGAAGTCAAAGACTGCTTAGAGACATGTAATCACACACACACACGCACGCATTCACTTACATACAGAAATGAGGGCGGGGGCGTATGAGTAACATTTCACACGCACGCACGCTGTTTTGATGAAGCTGTCATCATCGCTTGACTTCTGCTTCCTACATCATATTTCACCTTAAAGAAATTATATTTTGAAATATTCACGACAATTTTTGTCAGCTGGTCGGGTGCTTATTGTACATACATATATATTTATTTAAACATAAACATCATAACAAAAGTGAATTATTTAAATTTTTTCTCGCGAGTTCTTTTATTATTTTTTTGTGTTGGCGTAACAGGCGGAACTTACTTATTTTCAGGTGATTTTCCCCACATTTATCTTTTCGTTTTGTTTTTTTTTTTTTTGTTTTGTTACTAAATTTAAACTGAAGGCGCTAAAAAAAGAAATATAAATTGTAAACAATGCTACATCATTAAGCTGTGGCGGGAATACGAAACAAAGTCTCTGCAATTTTACTTCCTTTCATTGCTTTATGTAAATAAAAACAGCTGTGCAAAAGCAAAAGTTGAATGAGTGGATTAAGTATTTAAATTTTTTGTTGAAAAACTGTTTTAGTTCCTTACAATTTTTTATTTCTGCCAAACCTTCGGCTTTCTTAAATTCTTAGAACTTTATTTTGCACCGAATTTTTATGCTTATTTCTTCCAAAAGGAAACAAAAAAAAAGTTAGATAAAAATAAATTAAAGTAATAATTAGCTAGCAGCTTATACTAAGTGCGCAAAAAAGTCCACTAAGGCTTCGAAAATTACATGATTTTAATATTTTTCCTCTAAATAAAAGACTGTAACTAATCTCCACCTTTGAATTTATATAAGGACAACAGGATCCTTTACAAGAATATTGAAAAATGTACTCACTAGAAAAGAGCATTGAAATTTCAAAAGTTTTTGAGTATTATTATTATTATTATAAGGCCTTATTACACCGCGATCTTCAGTGTGATCTATTTTATAGGGCATACACGGCGTATGAGTAACATTTTGTTATATATACAAGTAAGACAAGTTCAGGTCAATTATATTCAACACCTTTCATTTGATACCCCTTTATTATGATACTCTTTAAAACAACCCGATTTTTTAGAATTTTGAAGAATAATAATTTTAAAGGACATCGCTTTCATGGCCTGAAAGGATTTTTAAAAAAAGTATATTTGGCCTTTTTTCGAATTATTCTTTAAAGTAGTAACCACATTTCCACATTTTCTTGAAATTTTTCGGGATGGGTTACAATTTTTGATTCTTTAAAGGAGATCCTGAGCATCTAAAAAAAAACTAATGGCGGCGATATGCCAACCTTTAACGAGATTTTTGCGGAGCTTTTCTTCCAACATGTATTGTGCTGCTTTGATTTTTTTCCTACAACTTGGCGGGACCTACAATTTTTTGCCGACTCCGAACGGCACTTGCAAAGGAAATGAGTTTATGCTGAGAAGCTTCTCTTGGCAGAAATACACCCGGGGAGTCTGTCAAACTAAGATTCTGGTAAATAAAAAAAAGAAACATTTACATATTACCTGATTTCCTCGGAAACTTTAGCGAATACAAATGTTTGCTTATCTGCCCCAATTGACAATGCTAATATCAGATGTGTCCTGCATTCCACTTTCATTCAATGCTTCATTTGCTGCTGTTATGTAACGAACAGTCTTCCGTAAAGCACATTAGCTTATCCAACAGTTTTCTTTTTGATAATTCGAATCTGATATACACAATTTGGCTTCACTTGAATGTAAGTACAAGACTGTCAAAGTAAATATGTATTTAAACTTTATTGTCATTTAATGGTGTAATTTCCTGGAATTCTTTCTTGAATTTCCCATTTGTTCTTGGAGATTGCATTTCTGTGCTTCTCCTAAGTGTGTGCAATACAATTTTTCGGCTTAACTTCTTTGGTAAAGACAAGCCATTTTGCCAACAGTAATATGGTATTATGCTCAATACCTTGGCTGTTTGAGACATATTTATGCACACTAGACTGTCCCTAAATGGAGAGGAAATACCCTAGAAATTTCACAACATGGGTATCAAATGAATGGAAGACGTGAAAACAATTTAACTGAACTTTTCTCACTAGAACAACAAAATGTTACTCATACGCCGTGTATGACATATAAAAAGTGCACTATAACTTCAAAGTTTTAAGATGAACACAATTATTTTTGCTGGAAAACATATTCTAATAAAACACTTTTGAAATCCCAATGTGCTTTTCAAGTGAATACGTTTTTTCAATACCCTTCTGAAGGATCCTGTTGTCCTTATAAAAAATGAAAGGTGGAGATTTTTTACACAGTCCTTTGTAAATGAGCAAAATAAATAAAAAAATAAATAAATAAAATAAAATAAAATAAAATAAAATAAAAAAATTAAATTAAATAAAATGAAAAAATAACAAATAAATAAAGCAAATAAAATGAAATAAATGTTTATTGGGTATACACGAACTGCCATTCATATATGAGGCCAAAGATATGTGTTCTCTCAATGTTTACGCCACACGCACATAAATATAATCCACACTTCGTCGGAAACTGCAAGCACATAATTCATCCTGCCACAAGTGCTCAGACAAACAAACAAAAAATCGAAAGGATATTAAAACGTAGTGAAACAAACAAATTGTAATGACTTTGCTAAAGTTTCAACACCAGTTCATGGTAAGTTTTAGACAAGTTAAGAATCTTCTCGGATTTCTGCTACTTCAACGCTTCTTCAATGCAACTTCGTTGAAAATTTTTACTTTGTTTTAATTTTTCGTAATTCGCCGCTTTTTGTACCAACACAGCGGGGAGAGAGCACGCCAAAAATAAGTAAATGGGCACTGTAACGGTACACTTGTTTCCTTGCCTATGCCCGATTATCCTTGCTTAAGGTTAGATTAATTAAAATTAATGTTGAGTGTTAAAGTAAATGTAACAAACACTTTATTAAAAACTACTATAGAGCTGAACTTAGTACTAGATAGTAGCGTTGTGGTAAGAAAGGCGGCTTTTTCCTCTTTATGTCCTTGTTTATTCACCTGAACCTCTACCACTTCCACCATTTTTAAGTGTATTACCAAGAAAATTTTTGCGTAAGAACATTTTTAATATGCTAGGAAATGTTCATAGGTATAAATACACGAATACACAGTAGCATACCCCGCCTTTCATTTAATACTAATTTATTATCTCCAAATTTTTCAGCAGCAAAATGCGGTCTTACATTTCTAGCACATTTCATTATTTTCATTATCCAAGATGGCATTTTTAATCTACATTTTTTGTTTATTAATTTTAAAATTTTCCACTCGTTTGTGTCTGTTTCTTTTTCATGTTTTAGCAAGAGTAGAGTTATAAAAGCATTTGAAGCTCTCAAGCTTTAACTTTGATAAGGCTATATGCCACTGCTTCGCATATTTCATTTGAAAAGGTATATAAATTATTGTGGTAAGCCCATATCATAAGCTTTCACTTAAATTTTTCACTCGGCTGCTAAGAGCTTTTGCGTGCCCAAAAATTATGGAAAATTGTTATATAATC
>CAXKVI010000004.1:2937276-2987276 GCA_964058755.1 Campiglossa producta | reverse complement strand
TATAAATATACCTCCCCGTGTGCTTATGTATGTACATATGTAAAACAAGTTTGTGAACTAATTTTCTTATATTTTTCCATTAGAAGCTGATAAACTTTATTGCTTTCAATGTTTTCTTGCTTGATTTGCTTAAGTTGTTTGTTTGGCTTACAGCTGCTGTCATTTATGCACACATTACACACACACACTTGTATGAAGCGTTGATTGATTGTGTTTGTTCAACCATACATTCATATATAGAAATACTTTCAGCAACTTCCAAACAAGAAAAATGAAGCCTTGAGCGCTCTTAAAGCACAGCGAAGCAGGTGTGTGCGTCAATGCGTCATTGAATTCAATAACCTAAGAGTGATTGTTGTTGTCTACCAATTTTCCAAAATATAATAAATTTTTAGCTGCGCGTTATTAGATTTGAAATGAGCCATATTTTTCATTTATAAATGGTATAGATGCGTATAATGATTTTGTACTGTAGGGATGTATGTGTGTGTGTGTGCTTCTTTTGAAGGTTTTGTGTAAATTATTCATTATACTGCCTTTAATAAGCAAAAACGTTAAAAATATATCTAAAACAAAAAAAAACAAAAAAAAAAACATATCTACAAAAATAAAAATAAAATCCATACTTTGCACCTGTCTGTCCTTAGACAAAAAATCAATTTTATAGCTGCATTAAAAAAGTTACGTATTTTGTGCCACTCATCTAGCAAATGAGATTTTCAGCAGATTAAAAATTATTAATGGCCCATTCACCATGCTTAATATGAAATAAATGAGTGGATGACAAAGCCGCGTTGTATTCTGATGTAATTACAATTTTTGTATACGAGAGTTTAAGTACCTGAATTAAAACCAGTACTTAAAAGATTCAACAAAAAATTACACAGAAAAAAATTATACTGGTAAAATCAACAAACTGGTATTGTCACTCTGAAGTAGACCAAATTCTGTTAAATTGATCAAATTCTTAGTTATTTGAACTAAATTTTTTTTGTTAAAGTAACTGCACTAAATTGTCAATTTTTAATTAACAAAATTTTGTAAAACTGACAGAATTTTTGTTGATCCAACTAAATTTTGTTTTAAAACAACAACTTCCTCTAGTTAATTCAACAGCGAAGGAACTGTCATTTTAAGTTTATTGCATCAGCCAATTAAATTAGTAGAACAGACAGAGTTTTTGTTGATCAAACAAAATTTTGTGTTGAAACAACAAACTCGTGCAGTTAATCCAACAGCGAAGATACTGTCATTGCTGTCATAGAACAAAGCTGTAATAAGGCACTGGCAAGCATAAGTTTACGATGGCATCATGGTAGACACTTTGGTTGGTCGTTCAAGACACCTGAGTTCGATTTGTTTGATATATAATCACCAACTGTGTTGCAAAAAATTAACCCGATAGGTGGCGGTGGAGTCGAGACATTCAAGTTCGCTTATGTTAGTTTCGTAAGCAAAGTCGCGGGCACCTGCTAGTCATCTCTTGATTTCTTTAGGAGCAATGTGGCGTTTGTTTGAGTAAGATCAAGTTTGAGCACCAAATTTTTGGGCTATGACTGAAAACATCTGTTCATATTCAATCGAAAGGTGTTTGTATGTATCTATATGGTTCCATATTTTGCTCCCAACTTACCCATCTCTAGGCTTCTTTTGCCGAAATTTGCTACACAAACCACATACATACATACATACCAGAAACAAGCATACCAAGAAGAAAATTCAAATTCTTGCACTTACTAAATACCAAAATTGTATCCCGAATGACGTTACATCAATTAAATTGCTGAAATTGCAATCAAGCAATACATGAAGAATCTTGCTATTGTTTTCTACCATCGTAATTGGGTCATTTTCGAAATGCCATTCGATCTATTCGCAAATTAGAGGCAATGAGCAATGTTCACATACGTAGTTTTTGATGTAAACCAGCTGAGAATTGGTAGTGGCACATTCTACTCTCGATTGGGGTACGAGTAAAGCAATCGTTATAGTTCAATGTCACATCTGTCAGCTCTCCTATGTATGTAAAATACTGGTTTACCCAAAGGAAAAATATTTTTCTATTAAATTCTTAAATTTTTCAGTATGTAAATCTTCTTACATAATCAAATCAAACACTAACATGTCTCTGTCCTTCACGTTTTCATTCGACAGCACTAAACCAGACAATCGATTATGGGAAATTTGACTTCATCGAGTGGCGGCTCAATTGAGATTAGTCCGCGTGTTGCAGACAATCATAATCGCGCACAGAAACACACTTACAATGTTGCGGAACAAGCGAGTGATGATGAAATGCCTATCAATCGTAGTAGCAATACGAATAGTAACAACAACAAACACCACACTAACACATCAAACACACTCGGCAGCAATGGTCGGAATAATGGCACTGACATTTTGAACACAAATCTAAACCTCCCACCGAGTAACGGTGCAACTAAAGTGCTTCATACATACGAACCAAACGAAAAGTATATCATCACGAAGAATGTCATCGTTATAGGCCTGGCATTTATGATACACTTCACCGCATTCCATGGTACTTCAAATCTGCAAAGTTCAGTGAATTCAGACAAAGCCTTGGGCACAACAACACTTGCCGTCATTTATGGTTCATTGATTTTATCAAACATTTTTCTACCAATGACAGTTATTAGGTGAGTATGTTTCTAAATATGTATTTACTGTTATGTTATAGTACTTATGTGCGGACATAAAACTGCAACTCATAGAATGCTATGATAGTAATTTAAAGAGCGATTATTTTTTTTTTAACATTTCGGAAAGGCATTCTGAAAATTGTTTTGATTAGTTAAATGGGCCGGATCGTGATAAGCGAGACACGCGAAGCCAGATAAAACTCACTCAAAATCGTTTAACTCAAAAACACTTAAAAAAAAACTTTTAACCCTTCATTCATCCATTAAAAAAGGTCCCTTTGGCCTCAATTTCGAATTGAAGATATAAGCAATATTTATTTGTGAGGTCGTCAGAAGGCTAAAATATAAAAAAACATTATTTTTTGTATCTTATTTTATTTTACTTAATTTTATTTCACTTCATTTTATTTTATTTTATTTTATTTTATTTTACTTAATTTTATTTCACTTCATTTTATTTTATTTTATTTTATTTTATTTTACTTTGTTTTATTTTATTTTATTTTATTTTATTTTATTTTATTTTATTTTATTTTATTTTATTTTATTTTATTTTATTTTATTTTATTTTATTTTATTTTATTTTATTTTATTTTATTTTATTTTATTTTATTTTATTTTATTTTATTTTATTTTATTTTATTTTATTTTATTTTATTTTATTTTATTTTATTTTATTTTATTTTATTTTATTTTATTTTATTTTATTTTATTTTATTTTATTTTATTTTATTTTATTTTATTTTATTTTAATTTATTTTATTTTATTTTATTTTATTTTATTTTATTTTTTTTTATTTTATTTTATTTTATTTTATTTTATTTTATTTTTTTTTATTTTATTTTATTTTATTTTATTTTATTTTATTTTATTTTATTTCATTTTATTTTATTTTATTTTATTTTATTTTATTTTATTTTATTTTATTTTTTTTATTTTATTTTATTTTATTTTATTTTATTTTATTTTATTTTATTTCATTTTATTTTATTTTATTTTATTTTATTTTATTTTATTTTATTTTATTTTATTTTATTTTATTTTATTTTATTTTATTTTATTTTATTTTATTTTATTTTATTTTATTCTTGTTTTAATTTTTATTTTATTTAATTTTTTTCTTTTATTTTATTGTTTTTTTTTTGGTTTCATTTTAGTTTATTTTTTTCTTTTTTTTTCTTTTTTTCTTTTATTTTTTTACTTTATAGTATTATTGTGTTGTCTTACTTTGCTTTATTTTATTTTTTGATTTTCTTTAATTTAAAATATTTGATATTTAGAGAATTTTAACATCATAATTATTTAAACAAATTAATATTTCAAAACTCTCTTTTAATAAATCCAAAACTAAGTACAAGTTAGGCCGACTCAATTTCCTTTGCAAATCAATGGAGGCTGAAAAGATATTCATAAAAATAAAAACTTGAGCAAATAACTACTTGATGCACATTTGCTGCATTCATTCAAATTTTCACTCCTTAGCATATGTATACTCCTTCTCCCTTGTTCTCTCTCTTTGACTTTCAGTCATATTTGACCTTCACTTTAGCTGACTCATTTGTTTGTGTGTTCCCTTAACGAACTTTTCTTTGTTGGTGCAGCTGCTGCAGCATGAAAGATCCATAAAAACATTGTGCTTATAAATGCAAGCATTAACGTACATATGTCGGTACTTTTATAAGCACACATACATTAGGGTGTCTCTGCTTTTGCTACTTGTAATATAACATTGAATTAAGTCAGATGGAAGATGATGGAACACTCCCCGAAGTTTAAAGGTAGCGAAAAATCATCAAAAGTTTTAAAAAGGACCACCCTAGTGCACACACATGAACAATATACACTAAAAGTCGGCATGTGGTATTATATGGGGTTAAACAATGATGCTAAATGCAAACATTGCATGGCTAGATACTTTTATTGCTATTACCAATCGCTTCGACTGAGCTCCATTGGGCCAAATCAGTACGCTCCATTCGGTTTTCTTTTGTTTGTATGTGTTTGTAAGAGCTGATACGAATGTGTGTTAACTTTTGCATTTATGCATGCATTTGTTTTGTTGTATTTAATATGGATGCATGCAAGTGGATATTGTATTACTGTGTTGGGTAAATGCTTCCGGTCGACTGTTTACAGTAAATCTACAAGTATGTAAGTCGAAGTGGATGAATCAATAACAATGTTAGTACGCCTGTTAACATGCACCACGATTTAGGGCACATTAGTGAAACTTTAAACCAGTTAGAAAAATAGCAGTTGTCAGTGGTTAGTGCAATATAAGATAGAACTAAGTAAAATGAAAATAAAATAAAATACAATAGGTACACTAAATTAAAATAAAAAAATGCTAAAAAATAAAATAATTAAAAAAATTAAAAAAATAATAAAAATAAGATAAAATAAAAAAAAAATAAAATAAAATACAATAACATAAAATAAAATAAAATAAAATAAAATAAAATAAAATAAAATAAAATAAAATAAAATAAAATAAAATAAAATAAAATAAAATAAAATAAAATAAAATAAAAGAAAATAAAATAAAATAAAATAAAATAAAATAAAATAAAATAAAATAAAATAAAATAAAATAAAATAAAATAAAATAAAATAAAATAAAATAAAATAAAATAAAATAAAATAAAATAAAATAAAATAAAATAAAATAAAATAAAATAAAATAAAATAAAATAAAATAAAATAAAATAAAATAAAATAAAATAAAATAAAATAAAATAAAATAAAATAAAATAAAATAAAATAAAATAAAATAAAATAAAATAAAATAAAATAAAATAAAATAAAATAAAATAAAATAAAATAAAATAAAATAAAATAAAATAAAATAAAATAAAATAAAATAAAATAAAATAAAATAAAATAAAATAAAATAAAATAAAATAAAATAAAATAAAATAAAATAAAATAAAATAAAATAAAATAAAATAAAATAAAATAAAATAAAATAAAATAAAATAAAATAAAATAAAATAAAATAAAATAAAATAAAATAAAATAAAATAAAATAAACTGATTATTTCATTAAAATAAATTACAGTTTATTAATAATTTAAATTCAATTCTGACGACTTTGCAAGTAGGAACGCAGCATTTCGCAACCAGAGATTTTCCATACTGTGCAAGTTGCCTGGAGCATTATGTTAGATAGTATAGCTGCAGCTAGAATCAATATATTTATAGGTATTGAAAACAAATAAAACTCAGTGTTAAAACTTTTTCCTCAAAAAGGCTACGTGCGCCTCGTTTGAAATGGGAATTTTGCTAAGTGCGTGTGTTTATAGGCTTTTGGGCATGCCTTTAAAATGTTTGTACTACTATTTTAAACTGAGAATTGTAGTTAGGAATGTATGCATATAAAAGAAAATACATGCAGGGGGTCGTTATTAGAGCAACAGAAGTCAAATCAATCATTTTTAGAATTTTTGTTTGTATGTCTCCGTGTTTGTAACCGCATAAAATAAAAATTGCTGCATGGAATTCAATGTAATCTTCACCAATTTATTTCTAGAGGTCCAACCTAAGTTATTGAATCCTTTTTATGCCTCGAAAATATTTTTTTTCTTTTTTACCAAAATTGTGTTTAGTACTTTTATCTTAAAATAACTTTTTCTTCGTAGATGGTTTGGTTGTCACCTGACCATGGCTTTGGCCTTCTTCGCCTACATGCCCTTCATAGCGGCACAGTTCTTTCCGCGCTTCGAAACTCTCATACCAGCTGGTAAGTTTAGCTTGAACCCAGCATGCCCTCAGTATTCAGGTTCTGATTGGATATTTACAGGTCTAATGGTCGGTTTTGGCGGCGGCCCTCTGTGGTGTGCGAAATGTACTTACCTTTCCACAGTAGCGGAGGCTTTGACACAAGTGCGTGGCAATCAATCTCGTAAAGATGTGAATACTGTGAAATTTTTCGGACTATTCTTCATTTTCTATCAAATGGCGCAAGTGTGGGGAAATTTGATATCTTCAACAGGTGACTTGAAAAATGTTATTTTTGGACAACACTGAGTATAATTTCTTTTCCCTTTTTCTCTTTCAGTATTATCCTTCTCTACAGGGGAAGTAAATGCCACACTCGAGGCTCTTATCTCCTCACCACCTACAGAAAGCCGCGTCGGTGAGTTATGCGGCGCTCGTTTCTGTCCTGGTATAAGCGCCGAGGCTAATCCAAATTTATTGCCTCCAGAACCGGCAAAAATTCAATTACTCACCTCGATTTTTCTCATTTGTATGGCTATCGCTGTGCTGCTTATGATCTTCGGTGTACATTCGTTGAAACGGTATGTATGTATGCAGTAATAAATAGGCTACATTCTCTTCGGGACCATTTCGGAACTCTTTTGAAATCTTTTCGAACATTTTTTGGAGATATACCGAGATTTTTTCTGGATCATTTATTGAAGTTTTCGTATCAATTATGGACTTTTTATGAACATTTCCGTTTTTTTTTTGTGATAATTCGGTGTTGTTCCAAGATTGCTTTTCGGATATCTCGAATATGTTTGCTGAACAATATCGGGATTGTTTTCGGGGCCATCTCGGAATTTTGTTGAGATAATTTCGGAATCCTACCGGAACCATTTTGAATTCTTTTCCAAAAATTTTCAACACATTTCCGGACCTTTTTTTGAAAGTTATGAAAATATTTGGGATAAATTCTGCCGAATTTCGGGATTGTTTTGGGATCATTTCAAAACTTTTTGGAACTACACAGAAATAGTCCCGAAATGATCCCAAAAAATCCATAAACCATCTAAAAAATTCCCGAAAAACCTGCCAAAATGGCCCCGAAAAGGGACAAAAATCTCCCAAAAAAAGTTCGGAAATAAATGCGGAAAAATTTAAAATTGGTTGGAAGTGGACATCCCTCTTGCACTCTCATAAACTTATCTCTTATACTGTGTTTACTTTCATGCTCTTCCCTCTCGTAGCTATGGCGTACGTCGCGCCGATTCTGGTGATGGCATTTCCGGTTTACGTCTACTCATGGTCACCGTTAATATGTTGCGCAAGCGTCGTCAGCTGCTCATTCTACCCATAACTATGTTTATTGGTTTAGAAGAAGCTTTTCTTGCTGTGGATTATACGCGCGTGAGTTAACCACCAAAAACTCAAGTACAAAATCTTTAAATTACTTTTTTCTCAACATTCACAGTCCTTCGTCGCATGCGGTTGGGGCATTTCGAAAATTGGTTTCGCCATGATTTGTTTTGGTGTTGCCAATGCAATTGCTGCTGGTATTGCTGGCGCATTGGTGGAAAAGTTGGGACGTATCACATTGTTTGTCGCATGTGCGCTACTCAATGCTGCACTTTTCGTTTATATGTTTTTGTATGAGGCACGCGAGGGTGATTATGTGATGTATTGCTCATTTGCGGCAATTTGGGGTATTTGCGATGGTGTGTGGCTGGTTGTTGTGAATGGTGAGTATGTGCTAACAGTAGATTCACTGAATCGTGGTTGTTGTCTTTGCTAGCAAAGCTTTAAATTTACTGTTAACTTTCACTGTTAACTTTACAGCATTTTATGGTATACTCTTTCCCAACCATCTCATCGCTGGCTACAGCAACTTCCGTTTGTGGGAATCAACTGGTTCTGTTATTGGCTATATAATAAGCTCACAGTTGTGCACCTCAACCAAATTAATAATTTTGCTGTGTGTGCTGGGCGTTGGAAGTATAGGGTAAGTCAAACGGGGAACCATTGTGAATAGTCAATAATGTGATTTAAATTGAGAGTATGACTATATTTCTGTTTTAAATTTCATTTAATTTTTTCCCTCCTCTCTTTAGTTATTTCATCACGGAGTACCGGCTTCACAAGAAACAAAAAGCTCTAGAGCTCATGTTGAGTGATTGATGGGACATTTTATGCGTTTCCGCATTTCAAATTATTTGGAAGTATCCTTAATTTTTAAATATTTTGTATGCTTATTTGTTGTGATAATCAAACGAGATTAGAAAATTAGAAATAAAGTAGAAAATAGCTAAGATAAATATCTTATAAAAATTCGATACCTAAAAGACGAATCCTGGGAAGATGAAATATAAATGCGGAGTGGGAGAACATGAAATAAGTCAAGTTTTATTCGAGATAACAGAAAATAAGTCAAAAAATAAATGTGGATGGCAACCCTACGTAGTAACTTCACGTATAATTTTTTTTGTGTGGAGTACGCAGTAAAGTAGGTACCTTTGCTTGATACTCTTAGTAGCATATCTCACTTAATTTTTGTAAATTTTAATAAATGGCAACACTGGAAAGACTTCATAGTGCCAACACCTACATAGATAGAAGAGCTTGAAATGTATTTTGTTACCTATCTTCAAAAGTGCATCTAAATGCGTAAAGCCATTTTCGAGATACCAAAAAATTAATATAGGGGGAATATGTGGCAACCCTAGGTGTAAACTTCACATAGACACTTTTTTTTTAATTGCGAAGAAAAATTCCTTTTGTGGTGAATATTGGGAGGAATTAATAAAATGCGGTTATGTGACCACTCTACTACAAAATATCTTAGTTGTTAAGCGGCATATTTATAATATAATCGAAAAATCTTTGAATAGAGCATGCCAAATATCCAAATCGTTTCAGCCGTTCCCGAGATAGTGGTCGATATACGAATGAATACAAAAATAGGTTTACGTGGCAACCCCAGGTTGCAGCACTTCATGTAATAATCTTCGTTGGTATACGATCGGGAAGACCCTCCATTTGATAGCCATATTGGCATAACTTGCTCAATATTAAAAAAAAAAATGAGAGAGATGGTAAGATTGTAAACCGCCCAAGTTGCAACGCCCGAGTAGAGAATCTTATAGTACATTTACACCGCACGAAATTTGGCGACTTCATATGAGCCAGTTCGACACCGTTTACACTGCAAATTTGGATTTGGCTTCACCATGCCTGCAAGTATCTTCTACCAGGACAAAAAGCCACCGAAAGAAAATGCATTACCGTCATGATTTAAACACCTGAAGAGTAATAATAAAAGGGGAGTCAAGAAGGCTTCTGTCTTTCCTTGTAGAATTGGCCCATTTTCTTAGAAAAAAAGTAGCTGAAATTGTTATTTACAGCTGTGCATAGTGCAAAAGTTATCACACGTCAATTACCCATCAAGGTTATTGCTGGGCGATTCTAAATGTGAAACAGCCGCAGGGTTGCTATTTTGAGGAACTGTGGATTGTATTGTTCGCCAAATGAGGTGAAATACAATGGAATTCTAAATTTGGAAAATGTGATTTTTATGGAAAAAAGCGTTAAATTTGCAATTTTTCACCAAATTTGCCAAAATTGGTGCGGTGTAAATGTACTATTAGAACGAAACATACTTTGGATATGCCATTTTTAATATTGTGAAAATACCTTGAAAAATTACTATTTAATAACTCCAAAATGTTATAAGACATAATAAATATGAACTTGTAAAAAGGAAATAACTTCCAAAGAAGGAAGTGAAATAAGTGCCAATGATTTGGGAGTTATTTCACAAAAAAAGTACCACTTTGTATGGAAAATATTTGGTAGTTATTTCTTTTGATGCTTATTTCATTTGGGAGTTTTTGAATGGTACCCTCCAAAAATGCCTACACAGAGAAAAATCAGCTAAGAATGGATAAGAATTGACCACGATTTTGGTTGGATCAACAGATATTTTGGTTGATATGACCAAATCACTGTCAATTCTTATCCATCACCTGCTCTATCTTCGCTGTGTGTAGAGGGAGATGTGCTCTTCATTAAAACTCGCTTATTTTTTTATATTCTTGATTTTATTTTATTTTGTATTTTATTTATTTATTTATTACAATCCATTTAAATAATTTCACGCATACACACGCATTACATGATTAATTATTTATAACATTATATTAGTAGTACACAATTGGTTGTTTGGGTGTTTTATTTTAATTTTAACATAGCTATGCACAATATAACATAACTACATACCTACATACCATATAAACTAATTATGATAATGTTTTTATTATTATTTTTTGTTTCTATTTTTTTCGTTTTTCTAAATTACATTTAAATATTTATTAGCAGACGTACTTAATTTTGGTTTTTTTATACGTAATTTTTGTTGTATTTCCTTTTTGCTTACTTTATTTTTAAATAGAACGCTTGGCTTTAGTCTGTGTTTCTTTTAACCGTTATTTCTAAAACTAATTTTCTCAAGTCATCTTGTCATAGGTAATATATTTGGGCATTTTTGCATATAATTTTTTGTTGATTTCGAGAAATATTATTTTATTTAGATAAAAAGTTGATTTTTATATTAAAAAATTATTTAAAAAAAAAAACACAAGAAATCCAAACTTGGTGTATTTTCGTCAAAAGGGCGTTAATACTCAAAAAAAAAAAAAAAAAATACGAAAGCACCCTCTCGTGGCACTCAAATATAAAAATAAAGCCGGAAATGGATTTTTGGACCCAGTAAAACCACTGATATAGTCTTGAACAGAACTGTAGCCCGTTTCTGTATAAAATCGGCAAAATTCTCGATTTTTTTTGTCGTCACACTCGACTCGATTTAAAGTTAAAAAAAAAAAAAATTGTCAACACCTCAAAATCAAGTGAGAAAATATCGACTAAAATTTTTTTTTTTTTACAGAAACAAAATAAATGAGTATGACGTCATAATGACATCAAATCGACTATTTCAGTCGAGAAGATCGATCGAATTGAGTAACAGAAACGGGGTACTATTGAGTCACTTTTTAAAATAAATCTAGATAAAACAGTTCTGGCTAGATATTCATTTTAGACCTATAGGTTTCTGGGCAAAAAATGTTTGAAATGAACCCGCTCAATACATTCTAAAAAGAAATTATTGCATAATGAATTAACTAATATAAAATTACAAAAATTCAAATAACAAAATCTATAAACAAGTGCTTTGAACTAAAATAGCATTAAAATTGATTTAAAAAATTCATCAAACTTGTCTTTAATTTATTTTGTTTACTACAGTGTCTTTTCTATTGATTTTATTATTATTTTTTTTTATACTACAAATACAGCTTATTAGTTAATTAAATACACTGCAAATACAGTTATTTTTTGTATAGCACTTACTTAAGCTAAATTGGTATTCGTATACAATTCTTAGTTAATCTAAATACATAAATTGTTTGCTAATATTTTCTTAACTAACATTTTAACTTATAACGTTAATATTATTGCATAAATTGTATAAAATATAAAACTTTATGACACATAATTTACAATGTGGCGTTATTTATGCGAACCTCAACAAGAGTTCAAGTTCTGTTCTTGTTCTTTCATAATGTTAATTTTCAAAATTAAAAAAAAAAAAACAATAAACAAGAAATAATAGTTTATTCTTGAACAATTCGACGTCTGAGTGATGGGTCACCCTACTTCAAAATATTTTGAAAGAGCGCGCTATATCAGAATACCTTTGAAGAACGCGCTCACTTAAATTTTTCTTCAATAACACCCTGTTCCAAAATATTTTCAAAAACTTTCCATCTCAGAATAAATATCAAAAACGCCCTATCTCACAGAAAAATTAAAAAAATTTTAGAAAAAACAGAGCGTTTTTGCACAAAATGAGATAGAGCTTGCTTGAAGCAAATTTTGGAACAGGGTGTTATTGGAGAAAAAAAAAATGTTAGGACGTTCTTCAAAGAAATTGTGATATAGCGCGTTCTGAATTTATTTTAAATGACTGATCTTTCACTAAGCCGTCGCCTTTTTCTAAAATTGAAAAAAAAAAAAATTCATACACTGCTAAACTAACAAATATTAGCCGGTAATTACTTACATTTATTATTTTATTTTATTGCATTACATTTTATTTACATAACTACATGCTAAAAGCAGACATTTTTATTGTTGTCTTAAATTTTCTATTGTGGCTATCACATTTCTTATACGCACACAATTTCATACAGTTACAAGCTGAACTATGTAATTCTCAGCATATTTATGTCTACTGCTACTTAAATATTTATTTTTTATGGCTAAAATTTTCAAGAATTTATTCTTAGTTTTTTTTCATAATGAAAATGTACGAGGAAAGCAGTTAGCTTAATTTTTAGTTTTTAAAGTTTAAATAAAAATTTTTGTGTTTATAAAAAAAATGTACTAATTAATTATCATTTTCATACATATAGTATTCTTATCTATGATTTGTTCTCAACTTATTCTTTAATATTTATTTTATACATATTAATGCCTGTTTTTTTAAGTTGCTATAGAAATCAATTGCTAATCATAAGAGTATTGTATTTTGCCGTGCTTGGGGTAATTGTTGTATTTACAAACTTACAAAACAAAAATTTTTATAAATATAATCTAGGTTTTTTGGAGCTCGTTAGAGATACATAAATAAAAGTTAGCGTACTCGAAAGGTAATTCGCTATTTGAACAAAGTTCGAATTTTTCTCTGCATATATTCTTGGTTATTCGTTCCTTTTTTCGGAAAATATTTAGCTCTACAAGTCACTCAAATTTCTAGAATGATCGAAAGTGTTATATTTAATATCAACTTCTAGGTTAAGAAAGAAAATTAAGCAAAAATTCGATAGGCGGCTCTATTTACAAAAACCCCTTTTTCGGTCTGTTTTAGATGAAATTCTGAATTTACAATCAGAAGAAAATCCGCTAGGTGGCGAATGAAAACTTGAAATCGTAGTTACCCGCTAGGTGGCGCTTGCGTCGCTCTATTTACGAAATTCGTATGTCTATCGTCGGTGTCGTTGATTTCGTTTTCCCACTAACTTCTCCTTGAGTTAAGATCATGGAATTTTCATCACCGTTCAGGATTAGACGCCAACGAAATATATGTGAAAACATTTTCCAATAGGTGGCGCACGGGTGACGAAATTTTCAATATAGAATCCAATAAACCTTTAAATTTGATTTTTAAAGCAGGATAATGTGGATAAGTCGTTTAGATATAGGCTATGTTTTGCCCGCTAGATGGCGCTGGAGTCGCTGTATTTGAAAAAATTCGTATGCCTGATCCGATTCCCCAAGTTTTTCGCACAAAGGCACATATGTCTGATATGCCGACAAACTTTGTTGCTTAAAATAAACCCGCTAGATGGCGCTCGAGTCGAGATATTAAAAAACGTTCTTATGACACGTTTTTGTAAGTTTAGCTGACAGAGTCACGGGCATCAGTTAATTTGTATAATACGTTTAATAGTTTCATATTCATCGTTTGAGTGAAAATAAATTTTGATCTCAAAAATAATTTGCCCGCTAGGTGGCGCTAGTGTCGATTAATTGAGAAACGATTATATGACTTGAGATGTACGTTTTCTGTTATTCTGTTTCGTTCTCTTGAGAACACTCAATATTATTATCAGATTTTCTCACAATTTTAAAAAGAATGCCCCAAATTTGTTGCTTAGCACTAAAATTAATTTTTGAATGCGACGTTAATTAATAGTTGAATAACAAATTTTTTATTTTAGTTTTAGTATCCCAAGATCTTGTGAAGAGAAAACTGAAGTTAATCCACATTTCGACTTTGACCCGTTACAAGCGAAAACCTCAACGTTCGCTTTTATAACAAATTTGTCGCATTACTTTGAGTACGCATACTTTCTTAGGAAACCTTACAAAAATAAAAATTATTCTACACTTTGTACAATAAATAAATATTTCTCCCATTCTGTATCCCAAATCAAATTCTTAATTTACAAATCCGCTGCATGCTAAGTCATTGGTTTATGCCAGCCATTCATCGTATCTTATACCATTCCCTTCGACATCATGCGCACCGTATTCTTCAAGGCCTGACGCTTATTACAAAACCAAATGCGTATCACCTCGCGTTCATAGCCTAATTGGTGTGCCAAACCGGTGATTTCGGTGCCTAAGAATGAGAGAGATCAAGAGAAAATCACGCATAAGCATACCCTTGCTCCAAATGCAAACTTTAAGAAATTTCATTTTCGATTTTACCACTCACCAGATGGATGTGTATTGCGCTCAAAATGCGCATTCAACAGCTCCAAAGCTTGTGGCGTAAATGATGTGCGTCGCTTGCGTTTCTTTGAAGGCTCCACGCCAATATAGTCAGTTAAATGATTTTGTCCAGATTTATAACGATTCCAGTGGCTGTTGAGGCATATTGGAAGTTGAAAAAAAGAGAAGAGAGAAAAAAAAACAAAAGTTAGTACAAATAAGTTCACGCTTGAGATCGTCGCCGTGTGGAACTTCTTCCATACTCTCACCTCTCTTCGGCTTCTTTCATCCAGCGTTCTAAAACTGGTTTTATTTTTTGTGCGCTTTTTGGTGTTATGTCCAATTTTTCAAACCTATGTTGGAGAGTAGTGAAAGGCATTATTTAGTGTTTTAAAAAAACAATGTTTCTAACGAGAGATTTGAATAGTGAAAGAGCGAGATAGATAGAGTGCATGCATTATTTGTGTGTGCTTAAGTAAGTATGCGCAAGTAGACTGAAAACTAACTAAGGAAAAATTCAAGTGCCAGGACATTGTCAAAAGGGCTAAAGAAGCAAGCAAATAAATAAATGAGTAAAACATTTTTTTTTTCATACATAATTTGTTTATTGATGAAGATTTGGCAATGCCCTGGCCCATATGTCATGAGTTGATAATATTGCAAATATTAACGTAAATGATTTTAATGAAAGCAGATAAGTTGTAAAAAACTACAGCGCATACTTATTTTAATAATGAAAAATGTTAGTTTTTTTTGATATTAGTAGGTTTTCAAATACTTTGATAAAATTTTGTTTCGTAGAAATATTTTCTCTGCAATTGTAAGTTATGTTAGACTTAACTATGCTAATGTTGTTAGTTTAGACAAAAAATACTGAAAAATTGTTAGTGCTTTGTTCGATGTTATGTTGTTAAAATAATCGAGTACTTTTTTTTTAGTGTTATTCTAAGTGTGTTAGATTTATGTTCATTTTATATTCATTTTTGGTTCACGTACATGTTCTGCTGCTGCGACGATAGTTGGGCGGCGTACATCTGTGCGGCGAGTGCACTAACATTTTTAATTTTTTTTTTTTTTTTTTTGTTTGCGTAGCATAAAAGAATAGAATAAATAAATATTTATTTTATTTGTTTTGGCTTTGATACTTTTGAAAGTTTGATGTGTAAGCTTTGAAATCAAAATATGCTTAAATGTCCTGGCACAGTAAATATTCCAAAGAGTTTTCAGAACACAACTTGATTTTTGAGTGTTTCCAAGAGTGTATAAACTAATTTTTTATCTTTGTTTTACTTATGTGAATGGAGTAGCGGTGTACAGGTCTTTTGATGAATTGGCGTTTCAATTATCATTTCGTGACTGTTTGTTGTCAGGATGATTTCTTGATATATTTTTGTTATTTTTCGATTTTTTTTTCGAAGTCATTTTTTTACGGATTTTTTTGGGGTCGTTTCGGGAATAATTTTTAACATATTCGAAATTATTTTATTACTTATTCAGAATTATTTTCCAGGATAATTTTCTGACCATTTTACAGTAGTTTCTGGAGAGTTTTTAGTATTCTTCGCACTCTTTCGGCACTGTTTTCGGCATAATCTTCAAAGTTTCAAAATTATCCCAAAAACAGTCCCGAAACTACCTAGAAAATATCCCAAATTAGACTCATTTTAAAATGACACTCAAAAAAGTCTCAAAATGATTTCGAAAAGGTTCCGAAATTATGGAAAAACAATCCTGTAATTACCTAGAAAATATCCCAAAAAAGTCCCGAAAACAACTTGAAGATGACCCAAAAAAAGACCAGAAATAATTCTAAAAAATCCCGGAATAATCCCAAGAACAATTAATTGATTCCAAAAAAGTCAGGAAATGATCCTGAAATAATCCGAAATGATCCCTCAAATAATTTTGAAATAGTCACGAACTTATCCCTAAATGATTCTGTAGTAATCCTGAAATGGTTCTTTCCACAAACGTCCTTACATGGACCCGAACAATAATTATGAACTTCCTATCCCTATAGAACTTGAATCAAATCACCTCAGTGAATCTCAATTTTTAACTATATATCTACATATACAAAGATAAGTGATGCAAGAACAACTTTAAAGTATCACAAAGCATTTTTAAATTTTAAGTTCTTGAACCATGAGTTTTTATTGGTATACCTTATAGCATAAAAGGCAGCTTTTTTTCAATATCGTCCAGTTAGTGTGATTGAATTGTCGCAAAATTACGAATGTTCTCAAATAGCATCACGAATAAAAAACTGACAGACATCTTTCCTTAAAATGTTCTTCAAAAAAAAAAAAAAAAAAAATGCTAAACCGGAACCTAACCTTTTTAAAATCAAAAGTAAAACAGGTTTGGTCTCTACCAAATCCCTCACCATCAAATTTAAATTGGATCATTCAACCCAAATAGTAACGAATCGCCGTTGTCTGGGAGTAGATATCGCTATGTTGGGCTTTATTTATCATTTATTTAAGAGTGTTCCAAAAACTCTTGACTGCTTACTTTTACTCTTAATAAGCTTCATATAATCTTGAGTCTTATATCGTATCTCACCTGCATATGGCGCTCTGACTGTATGCTGGTCCCTCTGTTACAGACAACGCCTGACCCACCTGCGTTTGAGTCAGTCCTAAAGATAGTCGTCGTAATTTAAAAGCTTTGGCAAATTCCTTAATCTCATCTAAATCGATGCCCTCAACGACGTTTGTGGTGGCTTGATTGATGGTTGGCTCATCTTAAAAATGAAGAGAAAGAGAAAATTAGTGTTACAAATGGTAAAATGAAAGCACGAAAAAAAAAATAGCTTAGTGCTATGATAAACTAAATATGTTTCATATAAAATAGCTTAAAATATGATAAATTTTACGTAGAATACCAAAAATCGTTCTATAATATATACTAAATACCCAAAAAAATTCAAAATCTCAACACTTAAAAACACAGCAAGATATTATAAAATATCTAAGGTTAACATATAACCATATCACACAAAAATGTTATATAAAAATAATTGCATCCGTTTACTCATGACTCAACTTTATTTCCCAATCCAATCAAAATTATAAGCATTTGAACTGCCAAAAGGATAATGTATAACTTGAGTTTGCAATTTAGTTGCGCTAAACTTGTTTGGAGAAATTTTGGCAAAGACGTTGCAACATAGTAAATACATATGACGGTCGACATCAACGTTAATTTGCAATTACAATTTGTGTGATAAATTGAAGTTTGCAACCAAACGAGCAACAAAAGCTAAAGCTAAGAAAACACATCACGAAAAGTATTCACACATCACGACAGTTTGAATGCAGTTCACTGTAATCAAATACAACGTTTAAACCTAAACTCTATAAGGCTAATAAAATATTTGGAACGTTTTAGACTTGATGTGTGTTAACCATATGAGAACGCTGCGAATAAGTATACATACCCAGCAACAAATTTTCTACACATTATGGGTGGAGAAAAATGAGCTGGTCATATCAACAAAAATATAAGTTGATTCAAAACAAAATAAAATATTCAATGCTGTTGATTCAACTGCATTAAAGCTGTTAACCTTAACTTAACTGTTGTTAAACAAATTTTGCTGTTTTGGGGTTGCTCTATATATAAAAAATAGGTGTTATTTTAACACCAAGAGAAAAAAAATTATTTTTATAGTTATTATACTGACTTCATCGAGCCATGATGCCATCGTATACTTATACTCGTTTAATTTTATGATGCAGCAAAAATTGTTGATCAACAAAAATTCTGTCAGTTTAAAAAAAAAAAGCTAATAAAAAATTTACAGATCTATGGCTGTTCAAACAAAAATTGAATGCAGTTACTTAAACAAAAAATTCGTTCATATAACCCAAAATTTGATCAATTTCACAGATTCTAGTCAACTTCAGGATAACAGTACAATATTGTTGATTTTTCCACTGTCATTTTTCTCTGGGTAAAATTATTTCAAAAGTTTGATTTTTATTTTTTTTTTTAAGGTTCGATAGTCGATTTATTTTTCTGCAATATTATGGAAAAAATCCGATAGGTGGCGCGTGGGTCACTATGTTTTCAAAAACCGCATTTATGGTCCGATTTGGCTGAAATTCGGAACATGTATTACTACCATGAAAAAAAAATATTTTCCTAGAAATAAAATTCCGCTAGGTGGAGCTGAGATCGTGGCAATTAAAACTGAAAATCCTAATTATAGACCGCTTTGGCTGATATTTAGCATGTGTATTACCTAATTAATTTTACTATTACTTATTTTTTTTTTTAATTCAATTTTAATTGATTTTATTTCATTTTGTATTATTTTTATTTTATTTTATATATATATATAAATATTTTTTTTTTCATTTTATTTTATTTCCTTTTTTTCCTGAAATCTCTTTTTATCAAATGAAATCTGCCTTGTAAAAGCATTAATTTTTTGGGGTCTCTCTAAGCTTTAAAGTTCAAAGTTTATGCCTTTTAAAATGCACACCAGGGTTCGGAAACATTCACTCTCCTTCACTCACATTCACGAACATGAACATTAAAAAAAAATTGCACTCGTGTTCGTGAATAAGAACGTATAAAAAAATCCACAACGTTCACGTTCATGAATGCACTCGTGCATCTTTCATAAATGCCTTCTCGAATCTATATATGCACGTACTTCTTGCCGTTCATCTTCATATATGTACGTATGCATATGTGGCGTGAATAATTCACGAAGGCATTTAAGAACGTGCATTGAATGCATATTTTGTATTGCATATTTAGGTTATAGTAGAAAATTTGAAAAATGCTATTGCGAGTATACCGAAAAAAAACTTTTGACGGGAGTTCTAGGTTTTATTCAGGGATATGGAGGACCTTCTTAGGGGCCATTTCTATAATTTTTCGGGACCATTTTGGAATTGTTTTCGGGAACATTTCGGGATTATTTTCAGGAATGCAAATTTTTTTTTAAATGTTCATGTTCGTGAATACAAATGCAAAAGAACGTACTTGAATCTTCATAAATGAATAATTCCGAACCCTGATGCACACTACTTTTATCGCCCCTCACCCTCTCGGCACAAATATCAAGTTGTCGCTCAAGTCGCAAAAGACAAGAGCTAAAAACCTTTGACGAGCATGAAATGGATTTGTGGCAACTGTCGACAGTGTTGCAAGGATAATGCGAAAGTGTATACGTATATGTCACTGCGAGTGTAAATTAAACTGAAATCTTTGCAATACAAAACACATACGCACGCTGATATGCACTTGCGTTTATGGATGTGCGTTTTACCTGCTTGAAATCTCATCAAAAATGAATTATTTTTAACCTTTCAAACGCGCTGCCTATAACGACGTGCATTGTTTGTAAACATGTAAACATGTTTATATGTATTTCTTTTTGCTATTAAAACTGTACATTTTCTTAACATGTCAACTCAGCTTACATGCAATAAAGTTGTTAGCCAATCAGTACTTTCTCTATATTGAAAGAGGATTTTCTTACAAAAGTTTTGGCGGAGCTTGTGTATGGATTTTGAATTATAAAGTTTTCAAGCTTTGCGAAAATTTGTTGAAATTTAGTTAATTAGTATTGAAAGTTGATTAAAGTAGCAAACTGTGGAGAGACATGTTGGAAACTGTGTGTGATTTTTAAATGCTGTTTGAGATGTTTTAGTTGTTGCTGCTGCTTTGGCAGCTTTAAATTTCGAGTAGCTGATAGAATTAATACTCGAGTTACTCTGCGCTTATACTTAATATTTCTTTGTTCTTCTTAAAATCGCATACTGTACATCGGCTCCTTAGATTCATAAAAGTAATTTAGGACCTCTTCCAATATTTACATCGGGGCCCGGCAGAAAGGAAAGTGAGTATTCGTGAAAGAACGGTCATAGAACCAATGAAATTATGTTGTCTGTTTTCGCTCCCTCGCTCACTAGCAGCACCGAGTTGTTGTTGACTTAACATAACAAGCGACATATCTGTGTGAATTTGGTTCTCATAATTTCGAACAGTTGCCCAATTAGCTGCCGGGGCTTGGTATACATACATATATACATTTAGGGATCACAAGCTGCATACATACATAATTTATGCATTCCATAACTAATATAATATCCATATCCTAATTGTTGATATATTATTTGACCTTTCACGTTCAACAAACAATTCATGTGCATTTCTCGTACACGAACCATGATTGTTTTTGGATATATATGTACTCACACTAATGCGCTGTATTACACAAAAATATTCAACATTAATTGGCAAAAAAAAGCTCAAAAAAGTATCCAATTATTGATCCAATTAAAAGCACATTCTTTGCATCGCAACAAACCTTCCTTCATTTGCATATGTATGTGTGCAACACACAGATACAAACGCATACATATAAGCATATTCTATGTTTGCATGCTAGTTTAGTTATCAGTACTTATGCAGATCTACTTTTTTTGCGTGCAATCAACTATAAATGCATATTTGGCACTCATAAATTATCCACCACACCTTCGCACAACTCTTTCACCTCACTCCATCCGCACTCCATCACTCCACATATGCTTGTGCTCCACAACCACATCCCTTACACTCAAATCGCTTGATGCTTCTAAATGTGAACCCAGTGCAACAAACTATAATTTTTTTTTTATTTTTGCAAATACACTTCCACTAAAAATTTGTTTGAAAAAATAATCAAAAATGTGAAAAAAATTTCAGCTCCGAGTAGTAGCGCATTACATAAACATTCATAACCGTGTAAGTAATGAAGTGGTTTTACGTACGTTGATTTATTAGAAACACCACCACCACCACCAGTCTCTAATATTTTACATGTGTAGTTTAAATTTCTCCTGTATCGTTTTTTTACCTTTCGGTCCTTTTCATTCTGCTCTTTTGAACTCTTCCCATTTTCGCTATTTCTACACATGAAAAAATATCGAAATTCAAATGTTCTCGATAATTGGGGGCGGTGCTACCAATTTTTGGCTAACCAAACACTCCACCTTCCAAGCGTTTTTTTTTCTTCTTTTCGGTCTCACTTTACATTTTTTATTTGCTGGCAACAAATCACTCGATTTTTTTTTCTAACTAACATTACTCGTGTGTGAGTGTTTTTTTCAACTTTTTTTTATTCATTAAGTTTTTTTTTCTTGTTTTGGGTACATATGTACTCCATCTAGCTGGCGCATTGTATGCTGTAAATATATAGCGTCAGTGACAAGAAAGGATACACCAGGATTTTGTGCTGTTAGCCTGTTAAACAAATTTACCTGATTTTTGATCATTTTTCTAGCCGAAGAATATTTTATTGACCGATTTTGTTGAAATATATGGATAAAATGATTTATTCCCATAAGAGTTTCTACTGGGGTTTTGCCACTTGAGTCGAATTACATGGCTGACGCCTATCTCAATTTTTGTTTTTAATAGTGAGCAAGGTCACCAAGGGTTTGTATATGCATAGAGGAAAATGAACTGTTCATATCAACGAAAATGACGCCATAATTTCTCACGTTGCTTTGTTGACTTCTCCGAGAATCGAGCTCACAATATTTGAATGCCGAAGGGAGGTGTCTACCATGATGCCATCGTGTACTTATGCTTGCTGGCGTCTAATTATAGCTTTGTTCTATGACAATATCTTCGCTGTTGGATTAACTGCACGAATTTGTTGTTTCAACACAAATTTTTGTTTGATCAACAAAAACTCTATCAGTTCAACTAAATTTAATTAGAAGATGCAATAAATTTGAAATAACAGTTTCTTCGCTGTTGAATTAACTGGTGGAAGTTGTTGTTTTAACACAAAATTTAGTTTGATCAACAAATATTCCGTCAGTTTACTTCAACTAAAAATTTCGTTCAAATAACAAAAATTTTGTCAATTTAACAGAATTTTTGCAACTTCTTGATAACAGTACGAGATTGTTAATTTTACCAGTGTCATTTTTCTGAGTGGATAGTAGCTTTATTTTTAGAGTTTTATACATAGGTGTTGCTACTTGAGGCGGCTTACAACCTTGCCGTCTATTTGATTTTTTTTTTTTCGAAAAACTATTTTGATTATGCGACAAAATCGAAAACACCAAGCAAGCTCGGTCACCCAAATACTTATATTTAATTTTATCTCCAGTCTACATAGTGATCTGTATCTCAACACAACCTCAACTAATTTAAAACAATTTATAATAATTTGTAAACCAAATAAATTTAAACTCAAATCGCTTGATTGCTTCTTAAGTGCAGCATAATGTTTTGCTTTTAAACTAAATTTCGAAAAATCATATACAACAAATCTTAACTTTAACTAAAAAAAGGCGGTGTGTTGCTGCACCAAACTTTCGAAAAATAATTTATCGCCAAAGTGTATAAAATATTCCGACGGAAGAAGGCAGAAGCGGTAGCGGCGACGGCAAAGACAACGCATAAGCGATGCCACGCCAACTAACTAACTTAGTAAGACACATTTTAAATTGTGCGCATAATTCATGCAACACGCGCCTTGTTGCAATAACTTGTAAAAGCAACAACAACAACTTGCGCTGCACAATGTTTGCCTTAATTACTCCTAATTGACGCTTATAAAACTTGAGCGCGCCATCGTAAGTCACACCACAACAACACAAACTCCAAAAAGTCGGTCGAAGGAGCTGAAGAAGATGCCGGTCTTGATGTGCCACGAGAAACGCTTTAATTTCTGTACTACTTGTCTTTGCGCTGTTCAAGTGGAATGAGTTTGTTTTTGTATTTAATGACACATTTCACTTGCAAACTAAGACTAATAATAATGACAACAACAACAACAAATGCAATCTTGTTTTGTTGCAGTGTGTGTTGGTAGATATAATAACAAGCTTTTGTTGTTATTGTAAAAGCTCCAATTTCAAACTATATTACATATTTTCATGTTGCACAATTGTTGTTTATTCACGTTTAGCGCAAAATTTCGAATTGTATTGTTGTTGTTGCAATTGATGCTACTAATATTGCCATAATACTTAAAACGAGTAGCAGCATGTCAGCCTCTAAGAGAAGTGTTGCATGCAACGCGCTGTGGCAGGCAGCCCTACAGTTGTTGCTTAATTACTGTACAGAGGAAAAGCCAACAATAACAAAAAATAAGCACGCCAAAGGGAGCACGGAGAAGACAATGCTTTGCCGTTGCTTTGCATAATTCTCGCACTTTTGTATTAATAAATAAATCAAAACTGCACTCATCGACTTGCCACGTAGCTTACATAAGTCTATCTATCCTTGCGGCTGAAGGCAGCTGTTTGTAATTACAATCAAAATGTTGAAAGCGGTATTATGATTGTTAAAGCAAGGATTATGGTGCATACAAATAGGAAATCTTAAAACGTAACAGTGCTTTTAGTGGATTGAGTTTGATAGGAGAAGCTAAAAAAAAAACAAAAAAAAAAAATAAAATTAAATTAAATTAAAATAAATAAAATAAAGTTAAATTGAATTAAATAAAAAATAAATAAAATAATAAAAAAAAAATAAAATAAAACAAAATAAAAAAAATAAAATAAAATAAAATAAAATAAAATAAAATAAAAAAAAAAAAAAAAAAAAATAAAATAAGATTAAATTAAATTAAATAAAGTTGAATTAAATTAAATAAAAAATAAATAAAATAATAAAAAATAAAATAAAATAAAATAACGTTAAACTAACTAAATAAAAAAAATAATAAATAAAATAAAATAAAATAAAATAAAATTAAATTAAAATAAATAAAATAAAGTTGAACTAATTAAATAAAAAATCAACAAAATAAAAAAAAAAAAAAATTTATTTAAAATAAAATAATATTAAAAAAAAATAAAATAAAATAAGATAAAATTAAATTATATTAAATAAAGTAAAACTAAATTAAATAAAAAATAAATAAAATAATAAAAAGTAAAATAAAATAAAGTTAAACTAATTAAATACAAAATAAACAAAATAAAAAAATAAATTAAAATAAAATAAGATTGTATAAAATAATAAAAAAAAAAATAAAATAAAATAAAAAAAATAAAATAAAATAAAATAAAATAAAATAAAAAAAATAAAATAAAATAAAATAAAATAAAATAAAAAAAATAAAAGAAAAAAAATAAAAAAGAAAAAAAAAGTAGAATAAAAAAATAGAAGAAAGTTGAATCAAATTAAATTAAACATCAACAAAAAAAAATAAATGAAATAAAAAAAATAAAGTTGAATTAAATTAAATTAAAAATCAACAAATTAAAAAATTTTGATGCGTTTATCAAAATAAAATAAAATGGAATTAAGAAAACATAACCAAAAACAAAAGATAAAACAAAAAAGAAAAAAAATTAAAATAAAATGAAATAAAAGAAAATAAAAAAGAAACGAAAATAATATTTAATTAAGTTAAACACTGCCTCAACCCGAGACTTAATAAATATTCCTATATCATGCCAAATAACTGAACCCTTTATACAAAAACGTTATAATCTAAGTAAATGTTACAGCTAAAGGACATATTAGGACGCGGCTCAGCACATTTTTGTCTGTTATTCACTCAAACAATTTTTAAAATTTCCTCATATGTCCACTAAAATACTTAGAACTATTAAAATTAAGAAAAAGAGTCGATCTTTACTCACTCGGTGAATCCAAAAGAAGATCGTGTGCACCGCTTGAACCCTCCGTACCATTGGGAGATAGTTGTATTGACGGTTCGCCAAGTCCGCTCATACGCTCACGATCATGCTCTCGCTCGCGCTCACGTTCTCTATCGCGTTCGCGCTCGCGATCACGGTCTCTTTCGCGTTGCATACCCGAACTTGTTGTGGGGCTAAGTTTCATCTGATGCATGCCATGATGCGGATGATGACCCATATGTGAGGCGGAAGATGTGTTAATGCCAAGCGCTGAAGAACTAGGTCCCGGCGATGAGGGTGAGGCCGATGAAGCACGCATGCCACTGGCTGATGGTGGACCTAGTGATTTTGTTATAGTCAAATCACCATTCGCTGATGCCGAAAGTCTGAAAGGAGAATATTCAATATGCTGAGTGAATACACAAAGAGAGTTTACAAAAACAAGAAGCGCATTAAGGCTACACCGAAACTTTTAATTGAGCATTTATTTTGTTGTCCAATATTTCACTTTTCTTATTCACACATCAGATTTATTAATTTTTAACAAAATGTCCTTTTCATGCACAGCCATTAAAAGTTTTGGTGTAACCAACGGGAGCAACACACTCTCCAAAGTCTAATTAGTGCACCATAACCTTACTTTTTCTCTTTCGACTATTGTAATGCACTTCTTGGTGTCGTATCTTGCAGGAAAATGCATTCATGTGACTTACCTATTAATGCTATTGAGCATGTTGGCTGCTGCTGATGGTGCCGACGAGGATGGTCCACCGCCCATCCCCACCGATGCATTACCTACACCCATACCCAATGGAGAAGTTCTCAGTCCGCTGCCATTACCAAGAAAATCACGTTCATGCGGTGAGCTCATATTGTGTGCATGTTGGCCATGCTGTTGTTGTTGTTGTTGTTGTTGCTGATGTTGATGATGATGCAAGTGTGTTATGGCTGCCACCGCTGCCGTTGTGGTAGGCGATGGTGAATGAGTGCGGAACAATTGACCAGCAGTGCCGCGCAAAGGAGATGAATAGCCTCTTTCGTTGGATGTCGTTGACGTTGAAGATGAAGACAATACGCCGCCGGCCGATGACGCGGATGCCGAACTTGTTGTGACGCCTGATGATGACAACGAGTGTGGGTGATGTGGGTGCATATTGTGGTGGGACTGATGATGGCTGCTGTGATGTTGGTGTGAGTGGTGCCCATGTTGATGATGTTGATTGCCACTTGCGGATGCTGAAGCGGATGCTGTTGACGCCGTTGCATTGGCAGAGGATGAGTTTGAGTTGGAAGCGCCGATGGTGGGGCCATTGCGCCCACTATTTGACAAGTGTGTAGAGCTCGAGCCCGAACAGAGTGTAGGTGAAGAAGAACGTCTCGAACGCTCGTCCCTTTCGCGCTTTATCGTATGTTGGCTGAGATTCATGCTGCCAACTGGTCCATTGTTTAGGCCACTGCTGCGTGTGGGACTATGTTTTAGGTGTGATTCACTACGATCTCTATCACGCTCGCGGCTACGCTCACGCTCACGTTCACGTTCTCGATCTCGATCTCTTTCCCTTTCCCTTTCTCTTTCTCTCTCCCGTTCTCTTGCGGAGCTTGGCCGCGGCGATGGTGTCGAATTAGACGGGTGACTTGAGCCTCGATGATGGAAATGATGATGGCGCGTATCAACACCAGTCGGCGATGTTGCTCTTACATCTGTTGGCATGTGCATTGTGGCTGCTCCAGACGACTTACCAATGTCCCGATTAGGCGAGGCAAGCTCTTCTCCGGCATGACGCATTGAATGGTGATGCGCGTGTTGATGCAGCGCATGCTGATGATGATGGCGCGGTGAAGTTTCTTGTTTAATATGCAGCTGCTGTTGCAGATGGAAGGCGGCTGCCGCGGCCGCTGCTGCAGCTGCAGTTTTTGTACTAGAACTGCCTGTGCGCTGCTCTCCACCACTGCTCATACCGTGTGGCGGAGGCGAACTCGGTGGTGAATGTACACCGCGCTCACTGGTACGCGCTGCTGCTGCTGCCGCTGCGGCAGCTAAATGCAAATCTCCGGCCATGGCGTGCGAATGTGCGCCGAGATGATGATGCGGTGGTGGTGGCAGATGGGGTAGGTGTGGCGATGGCGCCGCAGAATGCTGTTCACTACGTTGCTGTTGCGCCGCCTGTTGCATTGCAAGATGTGTTTGCTGCGTTGAGGAGTGAAGATGGTGATTAGCAGCGGCGGCAGCAAACAATTCTGGATGCAGTGCGGCTAAGAGCTGTTGAACGCTATTCGAGAAAAGGTTCGGTTTGAGTAAATTCGTTTGGGTTTGCGCAAGTTGTGGCAATGCAGAGGCATGCTGGAGGGCGGCTAGCGCTGGTGGTAACGGAGGTGGTAAAAGCGCTTGCTGTTGCTGCTGTTGTTGTTGCTGTTGTTGTTGCTGTTGTTGGAATGATGCAAAAGCGCCGAAGTTTTGTAAGAACTGCTCGTTGGTGTTGATCTGAGGACTGACTGGAATGGTGAGTATCGTCTGTACGGCAATGCCTGGCGAGAGGAGAGGGATTAGAAATTCACAATTTAAAAAGAATGAAAATTGAAAACTCTAAACCACATACATAGTCTGCAATTAGAGGTATAAGCCAACTCGTATCAAAAATGTAAGATGTGTTAGTGAGAGCGCTGTGAACGCACCAATAAAAAAGGGGCTTTCGACCCCTAACTGCCTGGCCCTTAGAAAGACAAATCATTACTTACCTTGCGCTGTGGGTATAAGGAGCTGCGCGCCCTGCACCCCTTGCACCAACTGTCCTGAAGCGAGTATCAATTGCGGCATTTGAGCGTTAGTTGCCTGCGTTTGCATTGCGGGTGGCGGTGACGTTGTAGCTGCAGCACCAGCTGCTGCTGCTGCCGCTGCCGCAGCGGCTGCTGAATTCAAAACATTCGCCAAAGTATTTTGCGCCATTGTCTGTGCCTGTAGCGAGCTCGAGTTGGGCGATGTATTGCCGCCAGGATTATCATGGCCACCGCCAGCACCACCACAGTTACCGGCAAGTGACATCACCTTGTTATTATTATTGTTATTAGATGCTGCTGCGGCTGCTGCAGCTGCAGCCAATACATTTGAAGCGGATAGTGTTGTAGGTGAGCAGGGTGCACTATGAGGCCCAGTGGTGGAGGAGGAGCCAACCGGTGGCAAACAGGCATTTATGGCGCTATTGCAATTGAAACCAGCGCCAACAGTCAAATTTAGAGGTGAGTTGAGTGCTGCTGCTGCTGCCGCTGCTGAGGCATTGATACCAGCCGCTAATCCCTGAAGACTTGCTAATGCAGCAGCCGTAGCCGGCGTGACATTCTGACCCACACTAACCGGTGTCGCAGTGGAGCCGCCGCCAGGTGGCGTATGCAGATGTGGATGGTGGTGATGTTTGTGTATGCCATTTCCACCGGATATATGTTGCTGTTGATGCTGCTGCTGGAGCGTGGCTAAATTTTGTAATTTTTGTAAATTTATCATGTCTTGCACTGCAGAGTGTTACGGTTTGCGGTGAGTGCATGGTTGTATGGTGATATTTTTAATGTATGCGAATTTATTTGAAATTTGATGAAGTTGTGTGTGATTGTTGTTGTTTTTGTTTTAATCGTTGACCAATGTGCAGAGTGTCGTAGCAGCGCAGTGTTTTATGTGGATTAAGGAGTAAAAATGAGACAAGTTGCAACTTATTAGTAAAATTATGTGAGCTTCGCTTTGATGAGTTAAATGCTGTGTAGCTTGGGTGTGTCATGGGGCTCTCGCGTGTGTCGCGTGTATGTTTCATGTGTGTCCTGTTTATGTGACATGGCAATATGAGGCTGCTTGTAAGCTGTCTATGTGCTACCTATTGGTACATATATTAGTCTTATTGTGTATGCTATAGTGTATGTACTGTGAAAGCTTTTTCCGGCTCTTAGTTTGGTCGATTAGTTAAACAGTTATGGGGATTCCCTAAACGCTTGTTGGACGGTCAAGTTAATTGAATTCACTGGAAGGCTTAACCTAAACAGACTTTATGAAATTTCATGGTTATGGACAGAGACAAAAAGTCGATAAGGTTGGGTACACTGTTGGATTAAAGTCTCTTTAAAATAGTGTCTAACAAAAAATTAGAATAAGATAAAATAAAAAATATCTAATAAAAATAAAGCGAAAAAAAAAATTTAATTAAATAAACTTAAACGAAAAAAGGTAAAAATTTAAGTGAAGGAAAAAAGTAATAAAAAAAACAAGTAAAAAATAAAATAAAATAAAATAAAAAAAAAATAAAATAAAATAAAATTAAAAAAAAAAAAATAAAATTAAAAAAATAAAATAAAAAAAAAAATTTAAAAAAATTAAAAAAAAAATAAAAAAAAAAATAAAATAAAATAAAATAAAATGAAAAAAAAAAAAAAAAAAATAATAAAATAAAAGAAAAAAAATTATAAGAAAAGAAAAATAAGAAATAAAAATTAAAAAAAAAAATAAAAAATAAAAAAAAAATAAAAAATAAAAAAAGTAAAATGAAAAAAAAAATAATAAAATAAAAGAAAAAAAATTATAAGAAAAGAAAAAAAAAAAAAATTTATAAAAAATAAAAAATTAGAAAAAAAAAATAAAAAGAAAAAAATAATATAAAATAAAATTAAATAAGATGAAAAGAAACGGAATGAAACGATAAAAAAAAAACAAAATAAATAAATTTAAATAAAAAAAAAATATATATAAAAACTCTTTATTATACTGCTTATGAAACTAAAGCCAAAACTTTTTTTTGATAAAATCAGCCGATCGGCTGGTGATATTTCTGTAAATCAAGTTGTAAAATGGCATATTAGTGCCGCATAAGGTCATAGAAAGTAAATGTTAATATTTAGTCTAAAATTTAGACATTTTTTCAGACAGGAAAATTCTAGCAGGGGATACCTCCACCATATGTATTGTTTTATTATGAAGTGTTATACTGTCAATTGTTAGTAATTTGTTTTGCATAATAAAATTGGCTTTCGATATGTACTCACTAGTTCCATTTAGATGCGCCTGTGCTGCCGCCGCTGCTACCGCCAAAGCTGAAGCTGACGCTTTTGCCTCGTGCCCACGTTCATCAACATCAACCGACATACGATTAAGGTGATCACGTGCATCACATTCATCAGCCACATCAGTATCGATTTGCATCGGTTGCGGTGAAGCGAGTGGTGACATTTCATGCGATTCATGCGATTGATGTGAATTTGTATCATTGTGATTGGCCAATGAAGCGGCCTTGGCTAAGCTTTGATAAAATTCCAATTCTTTGACATGATCCTTATCAAAAGCATGCTGTTGTTGTAAATCATTTAGGCTACTATTGCTAATCGGTGAGTTGATTTTATGGCTAATGATCTCTTTGTCGAAATCCTGAAATGAGAAAAATTAGAGAGGGGAAGGTGAGTGTGAGAGTGATGTAAAAGTATTTTTGTTATAGATTAGTTAAATATTATAAAATAAAATATCACTCATACGCCCTGTAGTATCCCACATGCAATTAAATGCCTTTAAAAACAATTGAGTTGTCGTTCATTGCTATCAAAATAAAAGTAAAAATTTATATTATTAGCAGCATATTCATTAGTGCCTAGTTCAGTACGTTAGTGCTCATGTACTTAGCAGCAATCAACCTTCAACAGTCAACTCTCCACTTGGTGCAACGCACTCAACGTATCAACAAAAAGCGACAAACAACATGTCGTATTAAGCGACTTTATTAAATTATATTTGTACTATGTAATTACACAATATGCTCGACTGCCAGTAGACAGCATGTGACTCTTAAACATATGCACAATATGAAGCCACTGCAACTAGCTATAGGAGCTGTTGCTGCTGCCACTCTAATTGCGAAATTTCATAATTCCCTTAATAAGCATGTTACATACATTTAATTTAATGTAGGCATATTTATCTCTATGTATGTGGCAAGTACGGGATATCAATGACAATAATAGTCATTTAACGTAATCTACTCTCTGCCAGTTGTGCCATATTTGTATGCATGTATGTGTGCACTTGTATTATGTTAATAAGTTAAATGCAATTTCATTCAATTTTATATTGTTTAAAGCTTTTCACACGTTTGTCTATTTAAAATTGTGTTATTTGTGTTCAGAGTTTATTGTTTTATTTGCAATGCGACGACTGACATTAATTCATGCAGAACGTGTTACATTTGATTGCCACACTTAATGCTGCTTATTTACATACTTATGTACTAGGAGTGTGGGGGAAGAGTAATTTAAATTAATTGTGTGTGAAATATATTTAATATGTGATTTGTAACATAACAAGTGTGAAAATAGATATATTTTATAGTATTTAATTCGTGCAACAAAGGTTAGGATACCAAATTTCCAAAGAAATTTTTCAAGATGGATAATAAAAGAGAGAGGTTTTCGAAATGCAACCCAAACACTACATTATTTTTGTTGTTTATTTTTCGAAGATATTGTTTGCTTCATATAATTTTATTAGTTTTTTTATTTCTTTAACTTTATTTTAATTTAAATCTTTTATTTTTTTCATTTTATTTTATTTTTTTTAATTATTTTATTTTACTTTTTTTTGTTCAAGTTATATTATTTCATTTTTTCTTTTTTTAAATTTATTTTTATTTGTTTCCTTTATTTCATTTTGTTTTGATTAATTTAGTTTAATTTAATTTAATTTAATTTAATTTTATTTTATTTTATTTTATTTTATTTTATTTTATTTTATTTTATTTTATTTTATTTTATTTTATTTTATTTTATTTTATTTTATTTTATTTTATTTTATTTTATTTTATTTTATTTTATTTTATTTTATTTTATTTTATTTTATTTTATTTTATTTTATTTTATTTTATTTTATTTTATTTTATTTTATTTTATTTCATTTCATTTCATTTCATTTTATTTTATTTTATTTTATTTTATTTTATTTTATTTTATTTTATTTTATTTTATTTTATTTTATTTTATTTTATTTTATTTTATTTTATTTTATTTTATTTTATTTTATTTTATTTTATTTTATTTTATTTTATTTTATTTTATTTTATTTTATTTTATTTTATTTTATTTTATTTTATTTTATTTTATTTTATTTTATTTTATTTTATTTTATTTTATTTTATTTTATTTTATTTTATTTTATTTTATTTTATTTTATTTTATTTTATTTTATTTTATTTTATTTTATTTTATTTTATTTTATTTTATTTTATTTTATTTTATTTTTATTTTATTTTATTTTATTTTATTTTATTTTTATTTTATTTTATTTTATGTTATTTTATTTTATTTTATTTTATTTTACTTTATTTTATTTTATTTTATTTTCTTTTCTTTTATTTTATTTTATTTTTTTTTTTTATTTTATTTATTTTTTTTATTTTTTTTTTTATTTTATTTTATTTTATTTTATTTTGTTTTATTTTATTTTATTTTATTTTATTTTATTTTATTTTATTTTATTTTATTTTATTTTATTTTATTTTATTTTATTTTATTTTATTTTATTTTATTTTATTTTATTTTATTTTATTTTATTTTATTTTATTTTATTTTATTTTATTTTATTTTATTTTGTTTTATTTTATTTTATTTTAATTTGTTTTATTTTATTTTATTTTATTTTATTTTATTTTATTTTATTTTATTTTTTTACATTCCTTGTTTCCGTTACAAAAACAAAATAATGCTCGCCTTTTCCCTTTTGTGTTGAAAATTTTAAAACTTGTTGTAGGACCAATAAAATATGAAATATATTGAGCACTTCGAGCAATCAAACGATTAGCATTATTTGGTTATGCTACCCACAATTTGTCCACTTAAAACCCACGAAACACTTAAAATAACAACACCACCCTTTACCCTCACTCAGCACCGAAGAGCTCAGCGAATAAGGTGAAGCGACAAAAGATTTTATATTTTTCCTACTGCTGATCTGAAGCTCCTTATCGCAGGACATTTTCCATCGACGCTTCACCTTTTTCGCTCATGCCATTGATACCCTATTTAAATGTTAATGCAACAAATTAAATATAAAAACAACTAAAAACAAGTAGAGAAAGACTGTCTTCGGCTATGCCGAAGGCTTTATACCTTTCATGAACATGCGCAAAAATATGCATTGTTCAGCTCTACTCTAAATTTTGAATCAGTTATAAGAAAATTTATTTTTCTGTAATAATATGCGTTTGACATGTTTCGAAGCCTCCCGACTTTCTCATTCAGATTGCTTCTCGGAAACTGGGGTAGGCACCCCAGGATCACTATCCTAGCTAGTGTTAAAGTATAATGCTCTAACAGCTATGCTACGACAGTCCGCTGCGATGTTGTAACTTTTCACTAATTTTCCATGTTCTATTTCATATCATACATACATACATATTTTTTTAGATACAACAGCATAAAATGCAGACAATTTTTTTAAAACAGAAAAATTACAACTTGTAAACGGCGATGGTTGCAATGACATGTTTCAAAACAAATTTTTATTAATTTAACTTGATAAGAACTAAACAAAATATTTTAAGCTTACTAGCTACGCTAATTTTAGGTTTCAATTTACTATTATTTATATAAAAGTTAATCCCACGTACTGAAAAATATCCCATCATGGTCACTATAGGGAGTCTCGTAAGTTATCGCCCACCCATTGTCGGCAGATAAGTTCGTCATCATCCAATCGATTCCAGTTCGCTGATTGGTAGTAGCAAGATTTCCCAACATCGAGCGTAGACCAAGCTCTTCTAATCGACTCAAGAGCGTATCATTTGAGGTAAGTCGACAGATATTGAAATCCCCCGTCAGAACTAGTCCCCGACCATTTTCATTTGGCAACTCGGTAAAATCCTCTTCTAATTTCGTCCTGAATTCGCGCAATGGAAATGATGGATTCCTATATACCACGGAAATGGTTAAATTCGTTTTCGACATCGCCATAAACTGGTAAACTTTTCCAGCTGAATGCTGGCATTTGGATGAGTTTATAGAAAAACTGCTTGCGAGATCAGTTTTACTGTAAATCATTATTCCATTCCTCGGGCGACTTTGCCCAATTGAAGGAACACCATCAATTCTACCAACAATGCCGAAACCTTCGATTTGTAACTCATCTCCAGGCTTGGTCCAAGTCTCTACAAAACATAGAATATCTGCTGAACAAATAAGATGATCTCTTCTTATTTCATCGATATTCTTTCCTAAGCTCCTTATATTTTGATAATATATAATAAGACTACCAGTTTCGCGCTCAGCCGCAAATTTGTAGTGGGTATTCAATTTTTTATTGGACCGAAGTGCATCTAGCTGTCTGTGGATTACTTCATTGGTTCCAAGAGGTCTCGGTGGAATAAAATTACCAACGATAAATAAACCAGATGCACTTGTCGCTCTACTGCAACCTACATATAAAGCAGACCGACTTATCCCTCTCCTTAGGTGAACCGCAACCTGTCTATAAGTTGCTCCTTGGCTTTTGTGGATTGTGATAGCCTCTGCTGGTACTATGGGGAACTGCCTTCTTTCAACAGAAACTTGGTCATTCCGCTTGTATTGAAAAGTACGTATCACTTTTTCAATTGGTGTCCAAGTCGGCTCACGCGAGTGTGGTTTTTTTGACCGAGCTATGACGCCCACTTCAGGCTCTGCAAATCGTATCCAAAGAGTGCTTGGCATTCGTTCTGTTCCCTGATGGTCGATTTGCATCAAACGACCTGCAGCTCCATTCACCAAACCATCTGCGGTATTAATATTAACAGTAACCATATACTTAGCAGATGTTTTAAGCTGTAAACGGTAACACATTCCTTGTGTCTCTGATATTTTGAAGCTCTGAACAGCTTCCAAAATATTACGTTTACTTTGTTCCGAAATAGAGTTGGCCTTTACAGTGTCTTTTGCTGTAGCAATAAACTCTTCGGTAAGAATTTCTGCCAGTCTCATACTGTTGTAGCTAGTAACATCTGCATTTGAGTAAAAGAGGTGAATACAGTCATTCGGAATAGCTTCTATGCTTGTCTCTCTTCCCTTTATAAGATCCACATCAGCAGAGCTCATATTTCCTTCGGACATATTATTTAAAGCCATAGCAAAGGCGTGGTCCTCTCTCTGACGCATAACTTCCGTCAGTTCGAAGAACCGAAATAAATCCCACAGAGGGGTGCCAGTGATCGCACTATATGGATCGGATTGGTTTGGTGAGAAAATCCATCTATCCCCCACAGGTGAAAGTTGTTTTAAGTCACCAAACACAATTATGGGTATGCCTCCAAAATATTCGCTGGTTCGAAATATTTGCTTCAACCGGGCATCCAAGTATCCAAACATTTTAGCACCAACCATTGATATTTCATCCACTATTATAAGCTGGAGATCTATCAAATTTGAATGTATTGAGTTAACCGTGTCATTACTCAGAGGGCGTAGTTCAGCTGAGGACTGGTTAACAGGTAAAGAAAACACAGAGTGCAAGGTAACTCCACCAATTCCAAATGCAGCTTTTCCTGTAGGAGCACACAGTAAAACTTTTACTGTTTCTGGGTTGGTGCCCGGTAATTTGTTGGCCCTTGACGTTAATGACTGGTATATAGCGGAAATTAATCTACTTTTTCCTACTCCAGCGCCACCGCCAACATATTCATGAAAAAGCCTTTTAAGTTTCATGTTATGGTGCACGTGGTAAAAGTACTCCCGCTGTTTTACATTTAAAGAACGCACAGCCACAAGCAACTCATTTTCTTGTATGAGGGGAGGTAGTCTTATCAGCCTAATATCCTCAACGATTTGCTCGTCGTTTTGAAAGACATCGACGTCATTTGCGATTTCGGGAACAGCTAATGCTCTAAACTCTTCATCCAGGAAGGGAGTAATACTACCCTCATTCGCAATATCTTCTGGGGTCATATGCTGGTTCAAGTTCTCCAAAATTCTTTCCAGTTCTTGCCCTGAGAACTTGTCGTATCGGAGTCTGTTATCCTCAATAGTCTGTTTATTTACATTGCAGATTGTCTCCACGTCAGCGTGAATTAACTCAGAAGCTTCGTTACGCCATGGGTAAAATAGCATGGCCATTTCCCGAAAGTAGTCGGATCGAGAAAACTCAACACTAAAACGTCTCCATCTTAGTATAAGCGGGCGTTTTCTCGGCCTTACAAAACCGCTTCCATCATTTAACTCAAGTGGGACCTCAGCTACTTCAGAAGTTTGAGGTTCTTGTTCAATCTCCTCATTTCCCTCATTTTCTGGCGCAGTTTCTCTTCTTGTTTTCGAAAAGCGATACAGGGCTGCGAAGTCAGCAAGACAGACTTGCTCTAACTGGATTGGTCTCTGAATATAATGATCCAGTAAGTTAGCAATGTAAATGTCCGTTGAATCGGCAGGCATCCTCTCTAGATCGCTTTTCGGTTTTACCATTCTGACTCTATTGTCTGGATGGGACGTATTTATAAAAGTTTCTCCTTCACTAGCTTCTGAAAGATGAAGACCCAGGATATTATAGGCTGCTTCTTGGGCTGATATTTCAGAGCCGTTCACAAATTTATTACCGATGTGCTGTAACTTTTGTTTAACTGTGAAGTTGCCATCATTTATTTCGTCCATGGCTTGTCGGAGCAGCTGAGAAACTCCTCTGTTGGATTTATTTATGTAATTAATTATATAACTACAACAGGCATACGCGTCAAGTATGAACTGAATGTCCATATTAGCTCTATGCAAACGTAATATGTCCGTGTTATATGCATTAAGTAAGCGGTCAGAAAATTTCCTTTTAAGAAAAATCTGAGGCTTTTTTAAACTGGAGCGCAACGCTAATTTGTAGTTCTCATAATCCGTACAAATTTCTGGATGCCTTAAAAACTCCTCAAAATTGTCAAGACTGTGTAGTTCTACATTTCCACTGTTTTGGTTTAAAACTGTTTTAATCTTTTTGAACAGGGAAATGTGTTGCTGATTTTCGTCACCGTCTTCCAGGGGAAACAATATTTCCGTTCCCGGCATCGGTGGGTAAGGCATATTGAAACGACAAACTTGCTGGCCTCTGATATCCCTTAAGCAAGCCCGACCGTGTTTGTGCCTTTGGTACTCAATATATGGCTGCACTTCTGGATTACTTCCATCTGTTGTAATAAATTTGTCGACAAATTCAACAATGTGGCTAGTATTAATGACACCTTCTGTTTCCAGCTCAGGGGCATTACTAAGCCAGTAAGTTTTGGCCAAAAAACCTTATATCTGAACAATCGGTTGTATGGGGGCTATATGTTACATTTGCCCGATCTTGTTGATTTTCACTATATACACTACATAAATAAAAAGTACTCGAGTTGCAAAATTTTACGTTCCTAACTTTTTAATTATGGAAGGTTTGGTCAAAAAACCTTATATCTGAACAATCGGTTGTATGGGGGCTATATGTTACATTTTCCCGATCTTGTTGATTTTCACTATATACACTACATAAATAAAAAGTACCCGAGTTGCAAAATTTTACGTTCCTAACTTTTTAATTGCAGAAGTTTTGTCCAAAAAACCTTATATCTGAACAATCGGTTGTATGGGGGCTATATGTTACATTTGCCCGATCCTGTTGATTTTCACTATATACACTACATAAATAAAAAGTACTCGAGTTGCAAAATTTTACGTTCCTAACTTTTTAATTACGGAAGGTTTGGTCAAAAAACCTTATATCTGAACAATCGGTTGTATGGGGCTATATGTTACATTTGCCCGATCTGGTTGATTTTCACTATATACACTACATAAATAAAAATTACTCGAGTTGCAAAATTTTACGTTCCTAACTTTTTAACTGCAGAAGTTTTGGCCAAAAAACCTTATATCTGAACAATCGGTTGTATGGGGGCTATATGTTACATTTGCCCGATCTTGTTGATTTTCACTATATACACTACATAAATAAAAAGTACTCGAGTTGCAAAATTTTACGTTCCTAACTTTTTAACTGCAGAAGTTTTGGCCAAAAAACCTTATATCTGAACAATCGGTTGTATGGGGGCTATATGTTATACTGGTCCGATCTTGCCAGTTCCGACAAATGATTCCTATATTACAAAATGGTGGCCACATACAAAATTTCAGCCAGATATCTCAAAAATTGAGGGACTAGTTTGCGTTCAAACAGACAGACGGACAGACGGACAGACGGACAGACGGACAGACGGACAGACGGACAGACGGACATGGCTAAATCAACTCATCTCGTCATCCTGATCATTTCGGTATACTTATTGATGGGTCTATCTCTTCTTCTTCTCATATTTACAAACATCGGACCAAAGTTATAATACCATTTCATGTTCATGAAAGGTATAAAAAGTGAAAAAAAAAAAACATTAAGGGCGTTAAGCAAACCGTAAAAAGCAACCGTGTCAAAGCAAACGAAGCAAAGGTAAATCAAGAAAAAGGAGCAAAAAGTAGCATTTGACCAGCAGCATTTGAAAAGAGTTTTTGTGGTGAAATTTTAACAAAAAAAATGTGAAAGCGTACAAAAATAAAAGTGAAATTTTTTTCTTAAAACCGATAGTAATTATTGGCAATTAATACTGGCCACTATTAGCCACCCAACAACTTGAATAGCTAGCGCAATACATTGGCTCATTGACAGCTGTCCCTGGCTGGTGCTTCACCATTTAACTAAAAATAAAATAACAGCAACAACGACAAACATTTACTACAGCGCGTGCTTAATGTTATTTGGTTTATGTGTTGGTGTGTATGTTTGAACTTGCGTCTATCGCCTCGACCGAGTAAATAGCTGAACGTTGCCATTAAGGAGCTCTTGCTTCTGTTAGCAAAATTTAGTTGAGTGAGAAATTTTGCCATCGCTTGCAATTAAATGCGCGACAGGTTATTTGCATAGGAAATTAACATAATTGCATTAAATACCATCGCTCGCAATAATAACGTCAATGTAGCTTATGATATTAAGGTAGCGATGGTCTCAGGAAACAAGGAAAAGGAAATGAGTAGGACAAAATGAAAAAGGTTTAAATATATTCTGAATTCGATAAAATGTACGATTAAATAGGGACATCGTTTTATTTTTTTTGGTTATATTATTGGATGGTAGAGTTAAAGATTTCAACGCTGCGGGCAATAATGATCATTGCAGATGCCAAGTTTAAGCAATCCCTGGTAGAACTTAAATGGTTAAATAGGTTTAGTTTCATAGTATGTTTTATTAAGAAGGTTGTTTTGTTTTTCTTAAGAGACATATTTTGCACACATTTTTCGTATGTAATTTTCGTCTACCTCCATTTAAGTGACTTTATTATGATTTTGCTTTAATTATCAAAAGTATTTGCTCAGCATCGTGAAGTACTTCATAGCACATTAACTTCGAAATCGTTCGGAAAAAGCCCATTAACTATAGAAAAGGCTATTGGAACTTTTCAATAGTCACAACAACAACTAGACGTGTATCAGTAACAACAACAACAAGCATTTAAAATAGGTAATAATAATAAAGTTTGCGCATATTGTAATTATCACACGAAATCAATTAATGTAAATGCGCCTTAACATATGCAATGAAAATGTTTAATGGTCAAAGTTAAATAAACTGGTCAGCGAACATATTTCGTAAACTTTTACATTTAAATACTTCATATTAATTATTTGTATGCGAAAAGCTTGTCTAGATGGAGCATTGCATTTAAACTGTGTTTTGCCTTGAGGCCACATGGAGCTCGAACACTTAAAGCATGGAAATTATACTCACACATGCACGCAAACAAGGCAACACATATATGTATGCTTGTCCCTGTGAAAAAGTATGCGATTGATCTCTAGAGAGAGTGATCGGCGATCAGAGCACTATAATTGACTCAACTATTATTTTATGGGCATAGTTGACATAACGATATTTAGATTATAGGTGTTGTGAGTAAGCTTCTTTAGTCATACCCGTAAGGGATCCAGGGGGATCTGTCCGACAATAACTGTTTGGGACGATTAATTACTCTCTTCATAGGATATGCTCAAACAAAAGGTGATCCCTCGTGTGCTAGATTTGTTGGAAAATGTTGTGGCATCCTGCTCATCAGGTGATGTGACATTTTCTTTACCGTATGATGCGATTCATGCTTTTTCTAGAGTCGCCGTTTGCTTAGGATTTATTTGTAGGCGAAGGATGCAAATGTCATATATCGCATCACCCATTGAGCCAAATTCGCGGAGCAATTATTCGACATCCTGAGCATCATGTGATGTGACATCTTGATCACTATGTGATGTGACATCTTGATCACCATGTGATGTGACATCTTGATCACCATGCAACAAAATCCCATAAATCACATCACCAATTTATCCAAATTTGTACGGCAATTATTGATATATTGAGCATCATGTGATGTGACATCTTAATCACCATGTGATGAGACATCGATCACTATGTGATGTGATATCTTTATCACTATGTAATGTGACGCCTTCATATTATATAATAGCATGGTGCTAACAGTTCATTTGTAGTCAAATTATGCTACAAAATGCTAGATATCACATCACCTGTTGCGCCATAGATATATAAAATATCAAAAGTGGCCGCGGTTGTATAATCCTTTGCGACTCATTCCAGATTTATCCTAAACTAATCGCATTTTTTGCAGGGAGTGTTCAAAGGACAAGTGTGGCTCTACTTACCTGTCTGCATACACCACACATAATCATGTAACATATTTGTTTGAGTATAAGGATAGAATAGTGTCTACACTTTGATGTTGCACTGCCTTTCGGCGGGCCCGTTGTCTGCTCACTTTGTTAGGGGTGGAAGCGCCATAAAGTTCAATGCTTTGCGCGCAAATCGAAACTATGCTGAGATTTATGACTCTTACTGTATGCTGATTGGTTTTATTAGTGTTGTTGTAAAAATTGCATTGACTTCCGCCGCTATCACAGGGCCAACAGTTGCTGGCATACACTACACACGAACACTACTAAAGCTATACTAGACTCGTGTGTGGGTGTGTGTGTTTGCATGTCTTCAATAGTGTGAATGTCATGCTCGATAGCACCCACGACAGTCACCACTGATCATTATTGGCTTCAACTGATTACAAAGCACATACATACATAAGTAATCATATGTGAGTCGTTTTTTTTTTATATTCAACATTTAGTTATGCTCAGATGTGCAAACATAAGTAGTAAGTATGTATTTGACTTTAAATTTATCGCCACGTCTGCCATTCAGCCATTTCCCGCACACTTAAGGGATTGTGAGCGTATGAAAAAAAAATATTGGATATTAAAGTTTGCAGTTGGTCCTATGAATTGATGTGAAATGAATTAACTTTGCAACACATTAACAAATGCTCAATCGAATGCGGTGACAAGCAGACGAATTGTATGAAAGTGGTTCATTTTTTTGTAACGATGAATTTGTATAGTGACTAGTTTTGAGATCTATACATTCGCGAACAACATAAGTGTCAGAGGTTTATATTAAATTCAAAACTGAAACGACTTTCAAAAATTATTTCGTTTTATTACATCATTGCAATGATCTCTAATAACACTATACAACAAAATTAAAGTTTTTGAAAATCGGCTTTCTGATAATTTATTTTTTCTATATCATGCACTTTGATTCCCGAAATACGGTGTTTAGAGCTAAAAAAAAAAGTACCCTCGTTTCATTATACCCAGCCCAGCACAAGATATCGATAATCTGGGCAGCACATAAAATATTCCATTCCATGCCAAAATAATCACTAAGTTCGAAGGATTAAAACATTATTCGGAACAAAAGCAATCGATTTCACTTATGCACAACCCAATTCCTAAAAAAATAAATGTTGTATTCTTCCAAATTGCGCAAAACGTGACCAACAAAGAGCATTGAAAAATGTATGGCATGGCCTTATGAAATCACTTGTGCATAGGTGTTTCGCCAGACACACACACGTCACTTACACATGTGTGCGCATTAATGAAATTATGTGTATTTGCATTAAGCAAAGCGTATAATATGCATAAAATGTGCAATAAAGGGCGTTGGTGATAAAATAAAAAAAATTAAAATGTAAGTATTGACTGCCACACGCTGAGGGTTGCAAAAATATTTATCTAACGCTTCAGTGCCACGGGAGACCAACTCATTGAGATTTAGCTAAAAAAATCAAGAAAAAATGCGAAAACATAAACAGACCAACAGACACGAGGGGTTGTAAGGGTGCTGTTTGTTAAATAAGCCAGGGGTGGTTTGCGACTAAAAAAAAAATAAAAGTCAATAAGCAACTTTAGTGGTGTTGCAATTTCGATGCGCTTGCCCTTTGTCAGCCCAGGAGCATCAACAATCTGCCTTCACAATCAAGCGCATAGCAAACTCATATGTGCAAGTGCTTACACGAATGCACACAAAATGCTGCAGTTGACCACTTGGCCGTAAAAAATCGCATTTTCAAAACCAAAAGAAAGCATACGCACAAGAAAATTTGGGAGGAAATTAAAAAAGAAAAGAGACAAAACCACCCCATGTTCATACCAACGCCACCGCTGTCTGCTATAGCATAAGCAAAAAATAAAAAAAATTGCAATTAATGCCACCAAAATGACGTGCAGACTGTCGGGGTGTGACGGTGAGGTTGCTGCTGAGCTCAACAACTCATTAAAAAATGAATCAACGAAGCAAAATTGCAATTTATCTAAGTTTTTGCTTTTATTTTGGCAATTCTTGCGCCCTCAACACAACTCTACCTCATTTCAACAGCTCTCGCGGTGGTGTGGTGGGTGAAATCAAATATTCAGCGCTGCGTATGCCAACTGCAGTTGACCGTAACGCGTTCAATTCTTGCCAAAATTCTGCTTCTTTTATTTTCGAACACCCATCGGTGTGTGTGATCAGACGTAGCCGTCGATAGCAGTCTGTACCCACTTACTCCCTAACAACAATTTCTATTAGCGCCACATATTCGTATATGCATTTTCTCGCATCTCGAGTGTGAGTTTTGTGATTGTATATTTAAAATTTTTTGGCTTATTTTGTTTTGTCGCTGGACGCTGGTCACATGTGTTGTTTGCATGATAATTTCGCTTTGCTCAGCCTAAAAGTATGCAATGTGCGCGCCAAAAAGTACAAATGAAAGAAATGATTGGGAGCGTTCCTCCTGCCCCGGGTATTACATTCAATATCAGTCTGCTACACACATAACCAAGTACGAAAGTACATCCATACCTTCAAAGCGCTCACGCCCAAACCATTTTATACTCACTCAAGCGGCTTTATCACCCATTGCTACTGGCGGCGTTGCCCACTTTTGGGCGCTCCATACGTTGGTCTGTTGATTTTCGCAATAATTCAATTCATTTTCTATTTTTCGTTTTTATGTACATTTTCGCCACCCAACCCCTCACGCAGCACACACACACTTTACACACAGCACAGTCAAAACATTAAAAATTCGAGCGCATAAAAAATAAAAGTTATTGAAAAAATAACAGTAAACGAAAAGAAATTGTGCCAAAAACGAAATAAAAGTAGGCGCATAAAATTATTGCTGTTCAAACGTCCAGCTCGCTAGTGTGGCCAACGCCCATTGCTACAACACGATTGACCAGTCATACTCAGTCCACTCCATAGCTGCCAACCCTTAGTTTGGCATACCCATCCCTCTATTGCAAACAAAGCAAAATGTGCGCGCTTTGGCCGGTAAAAATTTTTGCCGGCTATAACATGCAAATATGAGCTTTTGGTTTTGTTTTGTGTCAAATTTTTCTTGCTTTTACTTGATGCTTTTTGTCGATTTTTCGCGCGCCAAAAAAATATGAAAAAGTAGCGCAATCGGCCACTCGTCGTCGTTATAGACGAGCATAAAATTAAATGAGTTTTTTTCGTTGCATACTTTTTGGCGTTTCACATATGTGTGCAGTGGAGGATTTCACATGTGTGTAAGCATACTTTTAGGCATGGTACAGCCATGATGCAAAGGTGCGCCATAAAACGTGTGTGCTGGGAGAAGTAATAAATAGTATATATAGCCTATAACAGGGATGGTATGCTGTGGGAAGACTCGAAATGTTGCCCACCTTTATCAAGCCATGTTACGTTTGTGTGAAAAAAGCAGGAAAAGTAGTAACAAATTTAAGTCAATTTGATGTTGAGAGTCTACATATGATAAATCAGGAATATTTTTATTTATTTAGACCAGGCTTTAAAATAGTTTTTCTTTGCATGATTTCACTCGAATCTATAATAAACGCCTGAAAGTACGCATTTTATTAGTTTCGGCATGGATTTAGGGGCATATTCATTTGTTTTTGGGCAACTCTCTTTTTAATATATTTTTTGTAAAATTAAATTTCCTGCGAGCCTCTCTCAAGCTAATAAGGTAAGAGAAAGGCTTCTTTTCCAGCGTCTAAAAGTATACCTTATAGTTTTTAAGAATCTGAATTTTAGATATCGCTATAGGTATTCAAAACTTTTCTATCAAAAGTATTATGATTGGAAGGCACAAAAAACCGAGTTTTGTTACTCTTATTTTGATAAATGGGAAAATGTGAACAATCGTCAAAGAAAAAATTGCATACTTTAAGGCGCATATGATATTTTTCGTATTCGAGCTGCAGTTACAACCTCTTCCAAAACACAAAGCCAGATTTTTGTAGGGATACCTTCTTTGGAATTTGAACCATTTGTCCCGTGCATGCAATTTAGGTGCTGACTCACGATACTTAAATCCTCAATACCCCATCAAACAACGGCTATTCGCCTATGATGCTGTCACTACTTTTTTATTTCTTTTTCTTTAGAATCAAATGACAAAATTGTCACTTATCTAAAATTTCCAATTAACACCCACTCTAAATGAGCTGAGCGAGCATTCACATCCCTTACACATACGTATGAATTTACGTACATACATAGATTTTATACTTATCGTCATATATGTGCATAAGTAGACGCATTTGGGGGAGAGGGCAATTACAATCATTGCTTGCGTTTTTTTGTTTTTGTTTTTCATCATACAAACATACTTACGTATGCATGGGTAAGTTAAAAGTGGGGTGTCAAATACTTTAGCTGCACCTTGCCTTTCTCTACTACCTCAACTTCAATGGAAAATTAACTGAAAAAGCAACTAGAGAAAAACACGCGATACGACCGACCGGCGTCCAAGCGAAAAATAAAATCAAAACAAAAAGAAAATATTGTTTGCGCAAACAAAAACATAGCCATGCACATACAATGGATATACAAATATACACACGGACAAAATTAAATGAAAAAAATGAATGAATGAAATGGCGACAAAAGCAAAGGAAATGCCCGCGAAGAAGATAAAAAGTTGTAAAAATTCTGTGAAAAAAACGCAAAAGCGTAATGTTAACACGCGACAAATACAACGAACAAAATAAAAACGTAAAAATACAATAACAACAACCAAAAGCTGTAGGGGCCAACTGTTACAACAAGGACAACAAGCATTTTTAAAGTAGGTAATAAAAAAATGAATTAACAGGAAGCATTGACAGGCGAATGGACGCGAATGTCTGCGATGAGATAGTCCTTAGTAACAGCCAACAATGCGCGGAGTCAAGTTAATGTAGCAGGAGAGACTCTGAGTGAGAGGCGCGCGGTATACGGTGGCACAATAATGAAGCAAAAGAAAAAATATTAAAATTAACAAGGAAAAGATAAAATATAAAATGAGTGTAAAATGAAATGCTATAGAAAGGACGCTGTTAGGCCAGGCTGCCAGCGCCGCAGCCAGACTAGCACTTAAAAAGTTGAATAGTGGTGGGTAATGGCGCGTAGTTTGGTGGGTTAAAATTAGAGTTCGGATTATATGCAGAAAAACAAAGCCTAAAAGTATGCTCTATGATACGTATATGTCAAGAGTTGAGGAGTAGGTGTCTAAAAGTTATAATTATAAAATAAAAACAATCTAATAAAAAGAAATACGTTTAAAATAGTCTTACTTACCAACATAATTATCACAAATCGACCCCAAAATGACCCCAAAATTATACTAAAATTTTCCCAACTTGACCACAAAATGATCCAAAAATGACCCTAAATTTATCTCAAAAAGAGCCCCAAATCACCTCAAAATTACCCCAAAAGGATTCTAAAATGATCCAAAAATTACCCAAATTGACCTACAAATAGTCCCAAAACGACCCCAAAAATTCTTATAAATACAATTTGGTAAAATGGCAACCCTGGTCAGCAACCCTACTTTAAAATATCTTTGTTTTGTTTTTCGCCGAAAACACCTTACATTTGATACATACATATATAGCATACTTAGCTCAATTAAAAAAAAATTGTAATAGATGGCAACCCTGTAAACCGCCCCAAGTGGCAACACCCAAGTGAAAAGTCTTAGAACCAACCATACCAACGGTTCTCGAGCTAATACGAGTATAGTGGTGCCGCCTTCGTTATCAGCGCACTGGCACAACGCCGCGCTGCATCACTCAGCATCAATTCTTAACACTAGAGCCTGAAAAGAAGCAATATTGTCATGGGCGCTCCACAGTCAGCAAACAATAGCAAAAATTGCTGGCGGCCTACACACGTTCGTGAATGCATATCTAGCAAGCCGCTGGGAAATGCTCAAATGTAGCGTTTGCCAGCTTGGTTTGCTGCAAATGTCTTGTAGGCGCTAAATTTGACGCTCGCAGCTTGTAAGAGAGCAGTCATAGCAAAGTTCGTCCTCAAGATAGGCAACACAAAATACTTCATGGCCGATCGAATTACTAGCTGTTCATTCCTTCCTACCGACAACCTTTACCTTTTTACCTCCTTCCCTCCCAACACCACCCACACGTACTTACTTAGCCACTCAAGTGTCGCCCCGGCACGACTTTCAATCATCGTCCTCATCATCATCCATCTTTAGCACCGCGACTTCATCCCTTACAAAAGTTTTTCGTCTAGTGCCAACACAGCTGGTCATTGCCAAGCGGCGGCTACCATTGACGCTAACGACAACTACGCCGACTACAACACGTCCCATTCCTTTTTTATACTTTCTTTGCTTTGGGTTTGGGAAGGCATTTATAAATTTTCTTTCTACTTTACTTTTTTGTTTGCACTTCTTTTATGCGTTTTTCCGTCAGATTTTCCCATTTTCACAAGCATTTTTTTAATGGCGCTCTTATTTGTTGGTGGGGTTTTTTTTAAGAATTTTCCTTTTTTCCCATTATTGCCGTGACTGCTAACTTCAACTTTCTGACTGCCTGGTCAGTGGCCGGACACAGTTATTCTTTCTCGTTCATTGAGCGTATGTCCGGACTGGACATTGGTTGTGCTAGAGACAGTCTAAATAGCCTGGACAACAACTGGCTGAGGAGCGATTTGTGGGTTGCGGATTAAGAGAGGTGCCTTGTCCAGCTGAATTGGACACTGACTTGGACAGTGGAACAGACGGCCATTCGAATAGGTAATCGGTGCAAGTATTGAGTGGACAACATCAACTGGACGATTTTTTCTTCCCTTTTTCGTGCTTTGGTCACTCGCGAACGCATTGACGCGCTTTATCGTGCCATCGTAAAAGGGAGAGGGTGTGGTTTTTCAGCTAGGAGGTGCTCTGGTATAAAATTTGTTTGGTGAGAGTGCTAGGTGTTGGTCACTAGAGTCTGCTACCACTTCGCTACCATCAGCAGGCCATCCAATTTCATGTTGTCGTTGAAATATTTTTTTCTTTCGCGACCGCTTTTCCTTGGCTTATTTTAACGTTCTTCTTCTTTTTATTAGTTTTCCCCCATTTGCGCGTTTTTCACTTTTCCTTTTTTTGGGTAGCTCGACTCCCTTGCTTGCCATGGGGTGGGTTGCGCCCATTGTGTTTGTTAATTTTTTCAGCTGCTGTTTTAACGAATTTTTATTTCGAAAATAAAAGTAAAAGCGTCCCAGTTTTTTAATTTATTTGGAGGTCGCGCGCGCATTTTTTAGCTTCCTTCCCATTTCTTTGCCGCCATTCATCAGAAGTTATTTCGCTTTTGCAGTTTGACTTCTTGTCCGTGGTGCACCTTTGTTTGGTTGGTTGATTGCGGAGTTGGAGGGCTTGATTTTTTTTTCATTTCATTTCTTCTTTTTTCTTGATTTCTTTTAATTCGTTGGTTCTTTATTTTGTGTTGCTTTATCATAACGTTTCGTTGTGCTGTAGCGCCGCATATATTTCGCTTTGACGCTGATACCGGAATTTATTGTTTGCTCCCACCCAAAGCTTTGCGATTATGTTTTTTCTGTCGAGTGGTCAACGAGTTTTGTTGTTATGAGTTCTGCGCTTCTATGACAATCGAAATTCGACTGGACACTACTTGAGCCAGACAAGTGTACACACACGAGTGCTATATGTGGATGGGTTGGTGAAAAGTCTAACTGGTTGATTTATACAAAGGGCCAGCGAATTTTTCATATTTTATTAAGGCAGGATGATGAAGTTGGTTCAGTTGATGGCACTTTAGTACCAATCTTATTAAAAATCTGTGTAAGAACTTGCGACTAAGTACATAGCAGAAAAATCGCAAAAATATTATATTGTTTTTATTGCATTTTCTTCTTTTTTCATTTTCCTATAACTTCAAAGAAATAATTTGATTTACTTAATTTTATTTTTGTTTATTTAATTTATTTAATTTTTTATCGTAATATATATATCGTTATTTTTACTTTTTTTCTTGTATTTTATTTTATTATTTTACCTATTTTATTTTTTATGTTTTTTGTAATTTTTTTTTAATTTTATTTAATTTAATTTAATTAAATAAATTTTTATTTAGTTCAATTTAATTTAATTTTTTTTATTTAATTTAATTTGATTTCATTTAATTTAATTGAATTTAATATTATTTTATTTTTGGTTAATTTATTTTTTTTTTTATTTAAATTATTTCTATTTTTTTTAATTTAATAAATTTATTTTATTTTACAATTTTTAATAATTTTTTTATTTTTTATTTTTCTTATTTTATTTCATTTTTTTATTTTATTTTATTTATTTTTTATTTTTAAATTTTTTTTTTTATTTTATTTATTTATTTTCTTTTTTTAATTTTATTTTATTTCATTTTTTTTAATTTTTTTAATTTTTTTATTTCACTTTTTTATTTTATTTTTATTTTTTTTTATTATATTGAATTTTTTAAACCAACTTCCGCTGAGCTAGGGTCTTGAAGTTTTCACCATAATTCAGAGCCGCTGTAGCATGAAAAGTAATATTTTACTAAAGACAAAAATCCGCAAAGTGGCGCTTTCTTAACCAACTTCCCGTTAAGCTAAGTTAGTGAAGTTCTTATCAGCGTTCATTTCGGTAGGTGTCGCAAGGTTCGCAATAAATTTTGCTCAATTTCAGAAACAAGATATATCTGTGGCGATTTTCAATAATCGCCCAAGTCGAAATTTCTTCCGGCAATTTTTCAGAATTTTGTAAAGTTCTGTCGCACAACATTTCATGTTCACAACATTTTTCTGGTTTTTAATCATGGTATGGGAAAGTGGCTTGATGGTATTAGAGATCCTACCAAAGACTCCTTGCTAGCAAATTCTTCTAGTTCATTATAGAAAAAGCTCCAGGAGCATAAAAAAACCCTCAAAGGAAACTCCTTAAACTCTATAATGCAACGGCTTTAGGTAACCCAAAATAAATATAACAAAACCCGCTTGTGCGACTAAAATGCAACTCCGCAACAAAACTACACACACCCATATGAGCTGGCAATTTTCTTTCACCACTTCAACTTAGCCAAATCCCC
>CAXKVI010000004.1:2929776-2934776 GCA_964058755.1 Campiglossa producta | reverse complement strand
ACGCTGATGCAGTAAAAAAGAAAACAATTTCCGATAGGTGGCGCGCAGGACGCGATATTAAAAATCGCTTCCCCGGAAAGTTTATTTGCATACATATATCCTATTTAGCGGGGGTCCTGAAATTTCACCAGCGTTTAGGTCGCATTTTTTTACATTAACAAACATGAGGCCAAAGTTTTTATACCATTTTATGTTCATGAAAGGCAAAGAAAATGAAAAACTTAGTGTTGCTTGTATATTTCTGCTACTAAAGTAATTACTCATTAAAGGCCATTAAAAGAGTGAAACAAAAAGTGAGTTCTCACCCACAAAGTGTTACTGATGTATAAAAAGTAATATTACTAGATTAATCTAGCTCTGATATACATATGTATGTATACCTACGCTTACATAAGTATTGAGATTCATAGAGCCAGTTTAAAGTAAAGTACAAGTACTTGGCTGTTTGAAATTCATTTGTAATTTTATTTGTAAATGTATTAGTGGAAAATGGCATTTTTGTAGGCGGCGCTTTAAATGAGAATTGCATTTTCATATGCTTTCATAATAATTCACTTTATTTAATATGCTTTGTTGTTGTTGTTTAAGTAAAGTTTGTTAAATAAGAAATATTGTGGCAACATGACGTGGCATGCCTGATAGGGACAAAAACTGCAATAGTAATTGTAGAAGCGAATTTAATTACACAATAGCAAAAGCAAAGGTGCATGTTGAGAACACTCACACCTATGAATGCTTATAATAAAGTGCATTAGGAATTAGCTACCACCTTCTTGCAAATGCTCTATCTAATACCGTCTGTCTTTTTAGCTGTCACTTAGTCTGAAGGAGCCTACTCTGACTTGACATGTTGGCGTCGTTAGCCGCAACTGTAATTGATAACTTAGAAACTTATTCACTGTTAGTTTGTTAAGCGCGCTCGTGCAACTTTGCATTGTAAGCCAATAAATTGCACGTGTATAATAACAAAAGAGGCGAGGAAGATTTTGTGGTCTATATAGTAAGGTGCCTACATATGTGCGTATATGCGCAGTCGTTTGTAATTAACTTAAAGGAAATATATTGTTGATTAACTATGGCAGAGGCGAAGACGAAAAATACAGGGATTTTGTGATGTATTTGGGAGTAGCAGGCACGTCTTAAATCGTGAAGAAAGTAGATAACATCATAAATTTTAATTTTAGAGTTGCCTAGAAATTATCTTTTATGATTTTTCAAAAAAGTAACTGAGAGTCATTATAAAAATGCATAACAATTTTAAGCAAGTTGTGATATTTGCTAGCTTTTCCATAATACAAATTATTGAATTAATAAGAGCATGCCTCCCATAGATGTTGATAGTTCTCTCATATGACATCATACCATAAAATCATATCACATCAATACATCACATCGCCGTATCATTTACATCTACATATGATGTGATGTTATTGTTATTCACATTTATCACATCATATCGTTCTATATTTACATAAAAAGGCATTATAAATATTTTTCGAATGAAAAACAAAAAAAAAAATTTCGAAATTAGTTTACATGGTGACATCACATCAGCAACATATATCATATCAGCACATCACATCACCATATCATTTACAAATTGCGTATACAATTTTTATTGGTTTGATGTCATTTCACCGGATCTATTGAGAGGTGTCATAGATAATATCATTATATTTTATCACCATATACGTTATATTTTATTAGAATATCACATTAACTTACATTTATGATATTATATCGTACGATATTTACAATCAGGGGTGAGATATGTATGTACAGAAAAAACAAAACAAAAAAATAAAGTGAGTGGTGAGTTGACGAGGCGTATGCTAAGACCCTAGTCGAAAAAGTGCAGATATTTCAAATACCCTAAACAAAATTTTAAAACCTTTAGCATATACATAAATCCAATTTTTAGCTATTATACCATTTTATTAAAGGTATAAGAATACTTGCTTTCATTTAAGAATATTTAAATTACTCGATAAAACTACTCGATGAACTCATACACAAGAATTTTAAAAGTTTTTCTAGCCGGGTTTCAATATAAAACTTAAAAGTTTTGTATTTGTAATTTTTTCTTTTGGTTTTGAAACTAACTACTTTTCCTATCTCTCTCTATGACATTAATAAATCTAATTTTCATTTGATTACTCCCATTTTCCTATAACATAGCTCAATAAACTTGAAATAAAGCAATTTATCAGCGCCTACTTGTCACCGTATCTTCTTCTACACCTCCGCAACCTCAACACTCGCTTCCTCCTATCATACGAGTACAATCAGCTAATCAATTAGCTTAGTTTTAAATAAAATTGACATTCATGTTGCAAGTGCATTCATGCTATTGAAAAAGTACTTATACATAGCCATATGTAAAATTAGTTCAATGTGTAGGTGTACGTGTGAATGACTAAACCTGCTATGTCTCACCATCAGTTCTTCTAACGTTCAATAGTTCGACTTGGATGGGCTTTATAGTTGCCATTAGCGTTCCTACCTCACTCTCTACTCCATTTGCCACCACAACGTCTGCTTGCTTGCAACACATTCAATTAGCCTCATTAAAAAGTTATGAGCCTACAACGAAAACAAATGCAACTAACGACAAAAAACGAAAACGACAACAAAGAACTAAAAAGAAAAATAAAAGCAAAAAAACAGCTAACAAGGACACATTAAGCCAATATAGGCAACTAAATATATTGAAGTGAATTAAGTGCACACACATGCAGCACACAAAAACATATATCCAGGTGATTATACTCGTGTACAATGGCAGAATTGGTGACTCAACTCAACTGCTCTAACTTTGTCTAGCTCCCCCGTTATAATCACTGGGAAACAAAAGCAAATGAGTGCAGAGCGGAAGTGCAGCATTGTTTGAGTGTTAGTGCTGTTTGCAGTCAGTAAGCCTTATTAGCTGACGCCTACTATTGCTTAGTGAAATTGAGCGTTATTCTTCCTTCATGATAACTTATGCATGTATGAATGTTTCGATTCTACTCTTTTGTCTTACTTGTTTTTTATTTTTTCTCCTGAAAATCTAATTAACCTCAAAAAACTAAAAAACGAGGGTAGGGAAACGCCTGAAATTATGCAATACATTAGGTAAGGAAAGGCCTCAACACTGCCTAGAAAGTACAAAATAATATAATTTTATAGTATAAAATGAAATTATTTCACTTAAAATAAGACATCATAACATACATAACATAGAATCATTTTCCTCCCTCAGCATATAATTTTATTTCGATTTATTTAATTTTTGTTTATTACATTATTTTTTTTTTTTAATTATTTAAATTTTTTTTATTTAATTTATGTATTTTGTTTTATTTCATTTCATTTTATTCAATTTTCTCAATCACAAACATGAACAAAATTTACCTGAACTTTTCTTACTTGTATAAGCAAATGTTATTCATACGCCGTGTATGACCTATAAAAAATGCACTATAATTTCAAAATTTCAAGATATACACAATTATTTTTGCTAGAAAATATATTGTTGCGCAATATACTAAAACACTTTTGAAATTCCAATGTCCCTTTCTCGTGAATACGTTTTTTTTTTCGATATACTTGCAAAGAATCCTGCTGTCCTTATAAAAATGCAAAGTTGAAGATTTGTTACACAGTCCTTTAAATATTGGCTAAATGTTGAAAATATATAATTTTCGAAGGCTTAGTGGAGTTTTTTGCGATCTTAGTATAAGCACGGGTTGCCGTTATCCTGGAACAATAAAAATTCGCAAACATGCTACTGAGGGTAAAACTCTCCCATATACTCTATTATGCATATCAAATTTCGAAACTTAATTTTTTTCCATACATTTTTGGTACGCTCTAATATATATATGTGTATGTGGAAAGTAGCCTTAACTCCAAGCTATAAATTCACAGAAACTCGAATTTTTTGATATTCAAACTATTTATTAAATTCGTTACATGGATGTTTCATAATTCTAATGACAGCATCACTCCAACAAATAGTAGATTTGAGGTAGATAAGTGAGAAATTAAGTGTTACACAACCAGCACTTAGCACTACAAGTAGTACATAAGATTTTTAGAAAGAGATAGAGTAAGACTGTAACTTTCCAAAAACCAACAAAAATACGTGAATATTTGAACTGCACTTTGAAAATTTTTTACAATGCTATTTACAAACTTCGACACCTCAAAAAGCAATAAATGCAACAACAAAAATACATTTTAAAAATATTTTACGCATACAAACATAACTTAACATTACCTGACAGTACAATTACAAAATGCACATTTTCTATTTTCTTCCAAGCTCGATAATGCTCTGGTAATACAAATACATGTACATTGTACACCCATAGCTAATATTTAGTTATTTGCAAACACAAACATAAATATAAATTTACATGGACACTGTACATTGAGAATTATTACAGTAATTCAAAACATGCAATTTTGCTAATATTTTTTAAGTTACCACTAATATCAAATTTGTGTTAAGTCGTAAGCAATTTGCAAACCTTCTTATACTTATACTATGTTCGCAAAAACGTCAATTAAGACGTCGAAAATTACACAATTTTCATATTTTCTCATATATAAACGATTGTGTCACAAATCTCCACCTTTCACCTTTTATGAGGACAACAGGATTCTTTGCAAGGATATTAAACAAACGTATTGAAGAGAAAAGGGACATGAAATTTCAAAAGTGTTTTAGTATATTGCGTAACAAGATGTTTTTCTAGCAAAAATAATTGTTTATATATTGAAATTTTGCAATTATAGTGCACTTTTTATAGGTCGCACACGGCGTATGAGTAACATTTAGTTATTCAAGTTGGAAAAGTTCATATAACAGTGATACCACTACGTTCCGGCTCTAATGAAACTTTCCATTTGATATCCATATTGTAAAATTAATTTCTAGGACATCTCCTGTCCATCTCCTGTGCATCCTTAAATATTTGTATATACATTTTTAGGACTTTTATTAGACTGCAACT
>CAXKVI010000004.1:2922276-2924776 GCA_964058755.1 Campiglossa producta | reverse complement strand
GAGTAGAAGCGGCAGCCACATTAGAGCTGAGAAAACAGGCGAACAAGCAGAGCTGCAAGTTGTGCTGGCTGCCATCAGAAGTTTTGTTTGTTGTTTTTTGTTGTTGTTAGTGTTTTATTGTCTGTGCTATTATTGTTGTTATTGTTGTTGTTTTTGTTGTTTTGCTTGCGTCTACTTGTTGGCGTCAGCCTCAAATGAATCTCATTTGCATTTAAATTAGGAAAGAAGTGCCGAGCTGAGAAGTTTGTAGGGTGTGTGTGTGCGTGTTATTAGCAATTGTTGTTGTAGTTGTTGTCGCCTGCAAAGCAAGTGTGCAGCAAGCGTTGGACTAGGATAAATGATGAACATTTTAATGAAGAAAATGTAGAGCTTTGCATATTTGTGTTGTATTGCTCAAATGGGCGCGTGTTGGTGTGTGTGTGTGTGTCTACGTATGCGTCAACGCGTGTATGAGTGCTTGGCATTTTGATGCTACAGCCTTACAACAACAACAATCGAATTTTCTCTGCTTGTATTGGCATTTGTGAGCATATTTAAAATCTGGACGCATCGAAGAACGAACACACGCACATCTGAGCATGTCTGCAAAAAATGCGATTAGTCTAGGATGCGTCAAGGTTCATGCGACTAATACCACTTCTGATTACTTTGTATGAGCTGAATTGTTCACATTTTTTTGAGCATGTCCTATGGAGAGACCAATTGTACAATTTTTCGATTAATTTTTGATTTATTTTACTTTATAATTTTACATTTTTTTATTTGAAATTATTTTAATTATTTTTTACCTTATTTTATTTTATTTGAATTTATTTTTTTATTTTATTTTTTTATTTTATTTTTTATTTAATTTTTTTTACTTTATTTTCTTTTGTTTTATTCATTGTTTCATATTTTAGTTTTTTTTTTAATAATTGCAATTTTTATTTTATTTTTTTTTGATTGTATTTTATTTTTATTTTTTAATTTAATTTTGTTATTATTTTTTTTTGTTTTTTATTTTTATTTTTTTTTTTTTATTTTTTTTTTTTATTGTATTGCATTGTGTTTTTTTTTTAATTATTGTAATGTTTTTATGATTTTTTTATTATTTTATTTTTTTTTGGTTTAATTTCACTTTATTTAAACAAATTAGTAATGTTTTCTAAACTATAGCCCACCGTGGACGAAAGGTATTAATCCCGAACCACTCTGTCAGAGCATTAATATGTTCACAATTGTTGTTATTGTTAGACTTATTCTCAGCTTTATTTGCTTCTATTGTCATTGTTGTTGTAATAAGTGTGCTCTTGCTGCTGGACAAGTTTTCGGTGGTATGCTGCAACAATGCTGCTTGCCTCACACCTTTCTCATGGCTATTGTGTGCCTGTCTAAATATATGTTTGAAAAATGTCCTTGTCATACAAATCCCTTTCGTAGCCAATACATGGCGCTGATCATGTTTCAAGTCTCAGTGATAGTCGAACAGTTTGACTGCGCACAAATATGGCTCATTTATGACTTTAGATGTGTTTGTGTGTGTGTATTTTTTTGAGGTATCCCTGAAGGAAATATTTGGGTGTTTGTATCCAACTCGGTGACTTTGTTAGTGAAGACTTGACGTTTTTGGTGTCTTACTTTTACAGTTTCCTTCAGGGGTCTTCTAAGCTGTCTATTCACCTAGCAGCCCAGTAAGTAAGTAAATAGTCTACAATTTCATGCTTTTAAAGTCTTTTCGCATTAGTTTGTGTATATTTGCCAATGGCCATATTAGCATGTGTTGGTGTCGAGTAGGTGATTGCAATCGGCAGGAATTTCATTGGTACCTTTGACTGTTGTAGTTGCAAATAATTTCATATTCAGCATAATTAGATTGGTTATTTGCTTAGAGCTTGCCTGCCTCAAGCAGAGACCTGTGTGAAAATTTGTCAGTATTTTTATACACGAAAATGCAAATCTACACCAAATGAAAATCATTTTGAGATTTTTTTGGAAAAAAAATTTACATTGGATTTTTTTCTCGAACTAGAGCTCTATAACCAGAAAATTTAGACATTTGATATAACAAAAACTCCGAAAGAGTAAAATTTTTGTGGAGAGCTTATTTTCACCCTCAGAAAGAACTTTACAAAAGTCTCTATCGATCCCATTCGAGGTGAAAGATTTACATTTGGGGGTTTTTGAACATTTCTGGAGTAGTTCTAACTAGGACTCGAAATTATTCATTTATGAATATTCAAGAAAACTTTTCATTCCATTTTGCGGACAAGAACACATTAAAAAATCCTCGTCGTTCACCTTCAAAAACGAATCCATTTCCCGCGATGGAATACTCGCCGGATTGTATCGGAATCATTCCGTTCCAATTCCGTTATTGCTTTCAGCATCTTTTCAGGAGTTTTTCGGGACCATTTCGAAATTATTCTCGCAATCATTTTTGAGGCTTTTTCGGGATTATTATCGGGCCCTTCCGACCATATTGGACATGCTTTCGGAATCATTTCGGGGTTTTTTAGGTATT
>CAXKVI010000004.1:2919164-2922076 GCA_964058755.1 Campiglossa producta | reverse complement strand
ATCATGTTGAATTGCTTTTTGGGTCCTGCATGAAAACTTGCAGAAGTTGAATGAAGGTGGTTGCTCTATAAAAAGGTCTTTGAACGGTAAGATGATAGAAGGAAGCCGCGGGGAAGCTTATTATGCATACGGACAAATATGTATCTCTGCAAGTGTAAGTGATTTAGATAGTTTTGTGCGGAAGGGGGCTGAGTATATCAACCGCAGTCCTGATATCTTGGACGCACATAAGTGAAAGGTTTGCTTCTAAAGCCGTGGCAACCATACATACGAACGATATATGTAAGTACGTGAAAGCGTTAGTGTTTCTGCTGTCTTAAGCTGCTTTCTCATTCTTATGTATAAAGATATTTTGCTGTCTTCTTGTGGCATTGGCATTTTGCCGACGCTGCTATTGCTTATACATACATATGTGAGTATGTAGGATACTTGGACAATCCAGCGCAATTACTGCTTGATATCGATACATACAAGTTTGTTTTCGTATGTAATTGGTGATTTTAATTATATGCGCGCTTATTTTCTATATACTTAAAATTTTATATTTGCTTTTTAATAACCCTTACAGCGACAATGGAAAAACTTTGGGTTGATATGAAAATAAATCCGGCGTTAAGAGCATATCAACCCAAGGCATCGAGTGTGTGTATTCGGGCATAAAAACTCGCTTGATATTTTAATAATTTATTGTAATTATGTTTAGAAACATCGCAAGGAAAACCTTTTATTTTGATATATTTTGTTACAAAACTAACATATTAATGCCGTTTAATTTATGAAGCGTGAAAATGTTTGCGGCGACATGGTAAAAGTTTGCTATAAGTTTAGATAAAATTAAGCGGGCATAATTTATGCAGTTTAAACTATGTGTAGCTAAATGTTGCATAATTTTAGGCGCCCCAAACTTTTTTTCATAATCTTCGAAGATTTACCTTACAACTCCACTTGGGAGATGACTAGAGATCGGAAAATAGGTCAAATCAACTGTCTGACAAATAATTTGTAAATTCATTTAAAAAAATTGATTTAACTATGCCAATTATGTTGGCATAGTTTAAGGCGTTTGACTTTGCCCTATTTTCCGAACTCTAGAGATGACAGAAAATTTAATTTAATTTAATTTTTTTCATCTTATTTTATTTAATTTTATTTTATTTTATTATAATTTGTTTTTATTTTTTTTAATTTTATTTTATTTTACTTTATTTTATTTCATTTAATTTTATTTTATTATATTTTCTTTTAATTTTATTTTTTTTTTTTAATTTTTTTATTTGTTTTATTTCTATTATATCTTCATGGACATAAGATATAAAGCTCCTATCGCTTGAACGTTGGCCTAAGTCCCGATAACACCCTACAACACTGACTTTCCTTATAAAAATTAGAGTGCATAATTGTAGGGGGTGTTTTTTTGTTTAAACACTCAAAACTCTTGTAATGAAAAATGCATAGATATTTTCCAAGCTTCAGTTAAATCGAGGTCCACATTCACTTGAATCAAACAGCATTGAATAATGGATAAGAATTGACCGTCATTTTTGTTGAATCAACCCATATTTCGGCTGATATGGGCAGTTATTTTTTTTCTGTGTACAGACAGTTATTGGGTCTGGATATCATTTCCCTCTTATAGACATTTCCGAACTACTAATTTGATAGTTTAAAACACAAGAAACGTGTTTGCTTATTTCAAATTAATTTATACCTAATATTACATACATACCATCTCGTACGAAACAAATATACAATTATATTAATTCAAATCCACTGCAGCCCCCTCCTACTCATCCTTAAGCTGTCATGTAAAATTTCTAGAAGATATTCACAATAACAAAACTAACACAATTCATACTTCGAACGCCATCTTTGAACAGACCTCAGCTACATATGTATATTCAACGGTTTAGTCCTCCTCACCGTGCACCATACTACCAACCGTCTTACTGACCCGCCAACAGTCCAGAGCATTAAAACCTAACATTTTCCATTATAATTTCTAATTATTTGATTATGTTTGTATGTAGTTGAGTATATCTATTGCCCTCACGACATGAACATGTACACTCGACCGATTCACTATAACTATTCTCTAACTAATCGTACTTGGTTTATAACATATATAAACAAAAATATCTAGGTAAGTATGTGTGCATTTGTGAGTATTGTCCCCTGCGGCCATTGCCAAGCTGTTCCACCTTCTTACAAGTACTACACACTACTTGTGCTCCACCCCATACAACTTCCATATTTGCTTGCCTGTTCGAATTGCAAGTTACTCGTACTTGGCTGCGCGCCTGCCCACCTCGTCCAGCAGCGTGACACCACAACTCATTTCCATTTTGCATTTCGTGGCCTCTGTCTTGTCTGGCGAATTAATTAAGTGTTTTGTGTGCGTTGCAATCCTTTTGCGGTTATATCAAGTCGACGCTGCTGCCGTAAGGAGGAGTTGGGCAGGGTATACATAGACCAAATGATTCAAAGGTAGATTCTCTACGTTGTTTCGTACGTATGTTACTTTAATATGTGTGTGTGCGAGTGCGTGCATAATATCTGTGTGCGTCTTGAGGAAAATTTGAATTTTGAATTAAATGTTCGTTTGTTAGTTTTACATTTGCGTTTTTGTCCTCACCTCTTTGCCTTTGATTCGTTCATTAATTTGTGCAGCCATTTTTGTTAGGGCGTTGTTGTAAGTATCTATTATACCTCTTATTTCATTACATATGCAATCAATGGGCTCGATCAGCAACACTGGCTTGATTTGCAAGGCTTTTGAACTCATTTGAATGCGTCAACCATTTTATCTTTCGATTCGTGAGCATAATTAAGAATCGGAGCCATCGATAACATCTCAGGTATCTATTTGCTATCAACCCTTAAGAGGATTTTTTTTTTTTTTTTTTTTTTTTAAA
>CAXKVI010000004.1:2901664-2916664 GCA_964058755.1 Campiglossa producta | reverse complement strand
AACGACGTCAACCAACTACTTTCAAATCCTCGCTCAGAGATATGTGCATAATTTTAAAATGAGCACAAAAGAATGTGACACAATTAATTTCCAATCAAAATTGCTTTAATGACATGCGCAGGCGCAGCAACAACAAAATAATGCAAACGCTTTTTAATGACAAGCAGTCAAAGTCTCTAATAGAAACCAATTGAAGACTGGCTCTTGATGCAACCAAACGAACATTGAAACAAATAAATGCAACATTTTGTTGTTGTACAAAGCGAGTCTATTGCTCCTTGAATTTTTTAACAGAGAATTTCTACACATACTCCATAGAATAAGCAAAAGCAACACGACATTCCAAAGCATTCAAAAAACAATTTATTAACATTAAAAAATGTTTACAAGCAATGCGCTGCTGTGGTGTAGTAAGCAAGCTTTATTGTCTAGCGCGCAAAAAATGCTGCTTACTTTGTCTGGAGTGAAATGCTCTACAGCGGTTGAGTTGCTGTGAGACCGACTATAAAACTCCATTCGTACGAGTGAAAGACGACAAAATGCTAATGCCGTCAAGACAACGATTGATCTCCATAAATAATGCGACATCATTATCTCTTCGTATAAATATATGTACATACAATACATATTATAAGCGCTTATTTACATAGCCAAGTAGATATGTATGTGTTTTTGTTTGTGTTTATGCAAAGTGTGTAGCATAGCAAAGCGTTCGAGTGGCTAGCATGGCAAGCTTATTGTAGTCGCGTCTAACATCCATCTCGCGTATGTAGAGCGGGCATACAGATACACGCGGTTTCATAGGGATTTACAGTGTTGTGAAATAAAATTTCAGTACGAAAAGTTGATGGATGCGGATCAGAGATTGGCAATTTGTAATCTGAGTGTATAGTGCGTGATTTCGTTACCGTGGTGCGAATAATAAAATATTTAATTTAACCTCCTTGTTATTTTTTTTTTTTTTGTATTTTTTTTTTGTATTTTTTTTTTTATTATATTTATTTTTTATTTTGTTTTAATTTTATTATTATTAACTATAATTTATTCCTTTATTTTTTCAATTTTTTTTAATTAATTTATTTTACTTATTTTTTATTTTTTAATTTTATTTTAAATTATTATAAATTATTTTATGTACCTCATTTTTTTTTATTTTTTTATTTTTTCTAATTATATTTTATTTAATTTATAATTTTGCTTAGTTTTTTTTTAATTTTATTTTATTTTTTTTAATTTTTTAAATATCATTTCACTTTATTAAATTTTTAATAATTTTTATTTTATTTTTTTATTTTATTTTATTTTATTTTATTTTATTTTATTTTATTTTATTTTATTTTATTTTATTTTATTTTATTTTATTTTATTTTATTTTATTTTATTTTATTTTATTTTATTTTATTTTATTTTATTTTATTTTATTTTATTTTATTTTATTTTATTTTATTTTATTTTATTTTATTTTATTTTATTTTATTTTATTTTATTTTATTTTATTTTATTTTATTTTATTTTATTTTATTTTATTTTATTTTATTTTATTTTATTTTATTTTATTTTATTTTATTTTATTTTATTTTATTTTATTTTATTTTATTTTATTTTATTTTATTTTATTTTATTTTATTTTATTTTATTTTATTTTATTTTATTTTATTTTATTTTATTTTATTTTATTTTATTTTATTTTATTTTATTTTATTTTATTTTATTTTATTTTATTTTATTTTATTTTATTTTATTTTATTTTATTTCATTTTATTTTATTTTATTTTATTTTATTTTATTTTATTTTATTTTATTTTATTTTATTTTATTTTATTTTATTTTATTTTATTTTATTTTATTTTATTTTATTTTATTTTATTTTATTTTATTTTATTTTATTTTATTTTATTTTATTTTATTTTATTTTATTTTATTTTATTTTATTTTATTTTATTTTATTTTATTTTATTTTATTTTATTTTATTTTATTTTATTTTATTTTATTTTATTTTATTTTATTTTATTTTATTTTATTTTATTTTATTTTATTTTATTTTGTTTTATTTTATTTTATTTTGTCTTATTTTAGTTGGTTTTATTTTATTTTACTTAATATAATTTAATTTAGTTCAATTTAATCTAAATTACTTTGATTTTCATGTTTAATAGAATTAACAAATGGAGGATTTTACTTTGGGTAATTGAAGGTTATCTGAGTCACATTACATCAAGTTTCGAACACTGCTGGTCAGTTTGGTCTACTTCCTTGTACTGCAATTTTATCGCACAACACTGTACATGCCAAATGATTAACATAATCATCACCAAGCATCAATAACACGATTATCAGCAAAGGCAGCAGTATCGACAACATTTTGTCGTACGTCTCGAATGACATACCGCATCGCATTACGAACTCTTAGAGCCACTCTGTGGCGCTTCAAGTATCCTTTACATAGCTCAAAGCACACTTCTTAGCTTATGCTCCAACTTTGAACTGACTTGGGCATCGTATGATCTGTGCATGTTTCTAATGTATGTTTGTATGTCCATACGGTAATCCATCAATTACATTTGGCTTGTTGTTGCAGACGTTGACTTGCTGCATGTCGTTGAATTGTTGGCGCTCAACTTAACACAAATCAACCGTACTCAACTCGTTTCAGCTCATTTCAATTCGTTGCGAAAGTATTTATGTATGTGTAGATATGTAAAATGTTTGATTTTGCATGCATTTTAATGCAATAAACAGCAAAAAAAAAAACAAAGCAAAATAGCACGCATTGCAAGAGTTCTGGCTCTGGCTTCAACTTCGCAAATTATAAAGGCTCTCTGCCCTCCTCGCAAATGTGGTTACCTGTATTTTGCCTTTATATTTTGCTTTGTCTCATCTCATTTGGCATTTTGGTTTATTGTTTTCCTGTCGATCATTATTATTCGTATGCATTTTTAATAAGGCAACAACAACAAAAGGGAAGTGGCTATACAGACAAACTCTTCGATATATTATTAATAATCCTTTCAAGGTATTTGAAAAATAAAACATTCGTAGTGGTTTTCACATGAGATTAAACTTCTCATGCTCATGCGATTTTTAAGATCTGAATTGGTAATTTTTTTAAACGACTTTCAATTATTCAACGAGTAGAAAAATGTATACCATAGATAATAAAGTACAAAGCTCGAACAAAATTTGTAAGCGACTTCCTTTCCCCGAGACGTCTAAATTTTGTTCTTCGAAAATTCTGGAAAGTGTGACCTTTGGAAGTAGGGGGCAGTTTCATTTTCTTTTCATTAACTGCTCAGGAATATACTTATGTGTCGTGCAAATTGAGTGCGACCTAAAGTGGGTCCGACGACACAAATATGAAAAAATAAAGCCATCAAAATTTTTATTACTGACAAGCTAGGTTTTTTTTTATAGTTAGTTGTTAGTGATGGGGATAATTCAATTGTACGACATGCCCCTCCCACCCCCCAAAATCGTCATTTGAAAAGAAAATGCTTAGTTTGTAAAATTCCCAAATCTTTACAGCGATCAATCTTATACCAAAAAAACCTGTTTATCTACCAATAAAACAAAAATTCAAACAACCCAACTTCCTCGTTGACCTTTGCTCAAATCACAGCGATACCCCGCCGAAGCAGTTTGTGTTCGCACATTTTAATTAGCTACAAAAGCGCACACAAATGCTTGAAAATCGATCGCGAACACTTGTCTCACTCATTTGGCAAACGACGGTAATCGAGATCATTAGACGACAACTGTTGCTGTCGATGCTGTGATGTTGTTGTTTGATGCAAGCGATATCGGTGGCAAATCACATGATCTGAATATGGACAGCAACAACAACATGAAAGTAAATTCAAAGCATTTTATTTATTTTCGTTTGAAATAGTAACCAACAAAAAAATAAATGCAGCTCGCAGGTGGTTGTGCTATTGGCGTTTGGTGAGTTAGTATGTGGCTCAATTGATTGCTAGTTTTATTAACCATTTCAGTGGCTTATCAATGGTAGCGCATCGACGATTTAAACTCAATGTGAAGCACATAAATTTTTCACCAAAGCTTTTCACATGTCGTTTACAACAATGTTTTTTTTTTGCTTTTGCTTTTTCTTGTTAGTTGATTTTGTCGCTCTGGAGGATTCGCCTTTCGCTTTAGCAAGCGCTTTGGAGTGTTTCAATGTAGCTCACGCAGTGTTAGATTAAATGCGAGCATTGTGGTCGCGACCAGTCGGTGTCAGGTGTAATTTGAGACTACAACAACAATTACAAAAAAAAAAACAACAATAAGAAGTAGTAAAAATAAACTTCACGACTATTTTCGTAAAGTGGGGCAAGCTAGCACATGTGTGTGATTATTTAAGAGAAGCGCATTTTTGGTGCGGACACTGAGAGAAATTTTTGTGTATTTTTGTATGAGTTTTATTTTAAGTTGAAAAAATCGTTGTTCGTTAAAGTTTTCCTTATAGCAAAAATGCAGCTAAGAATCTTGGAGCAGTAATAAATACAGTAAAAAAAATTTGTGAAAAAATAAAAAAATTTCATTCAAACAAATTATACTAAATTAATTTAAATTAAATGGAATGGAATGAATTGAAATGTGACAAACTAAAATAAATTAAATAATATAAATCCGATCTCTAGCTATGATTCATGATAACTTTTCATTCAATTCACCTAAGAATTTTTCTCAGTGCAAAAGTTTTGTCAACAATTTTACTTATTTACAACAACAGCAGATTGCATTTAAAACTTAATTTTACATCGAACACAAGTACAACGTGATGGCAGTTAATCTACAATACTCGCTTAATGATCTGCTTTCAAGATTTTCACAAAATATAAAAAAAGAAAAAATTGAAAAAAAAACTTAAAAAAAAAATAGCGAAAAACAATAAAATGCGCATTTAATTTGGTTAAATGTTCAATTAAATTTACATGATTTGCTGTTTTTGCAGCCATGAATGGGCTAATGGCATCAACAGCCTTAGTATTAGCAACAACAACAAGAGCAAGAACAACAACAGCACCACTAATAATATGCTTCGCAACAAAGCTAAGATGAAGGGGGAACAAACAAGCATTACGACGAGGGATTTAAATGACGCTAACGGGTAATTTGCTATAAATGAGGCAGAAATGTGGAACACGAAACTGTCAGATACGCAACGACAACAGCTGTGGAGCGCACCAACCACCATGATACCCAACAGCAGCACACCAATGCTGTTGGCAATTACAAAGGCACTCCACAGCGCGAAAATTGCAATCGCCAGCAAACAAATTCCAGATAAACGTCGAGCGATAGGCGCATGCGCATTAACATTAAACTCAGATATGCGCGTAAAAAAAAAAAAGTTTGGTTTGACTTTCAAATTGCAGGCTGGGTTTGGGGGTGTGCGCGCTGCGTGGGCAACTCATTCGTAGAAAAATATACACTGCTCTGTACAAATGCGCATGCGTGACAATGATGACAAAAATAAATAAAAAATCAGACACAAAGAGTCTGAGAAATTTGCTCCACTTTTGCGCCATTACGAACAATTACATTCATTTTTAAGCAAATTTTTGTGGAAATTAAGCGAGTGAAGGCTAGTGATTGTAAGCAATTCGGAATGCTATGAATATAATCTGTAAACGACTACCTAAGTGAAACCATACTTAAATGGGTGATTAATTGGTGAAATGCTGATTTTATGTAATACCTACTCAGGCAAAAGATTGTGGTCTCCGACGATATTGGGAGATCGTAAAATCTGCATTTCCAGGCTCACGATTATTTTGGGTTTGCGTTTTTTTTGTTCTTTTGCTGTTTGAGCAAAGTTCAATGAATAGCTCTCGACCACGTCGCTCTCGGTTGATAAACGTCTCCTATGGGATTCGGGAGTTACAATATCAGAACCACTAGGTATACGATAAACTTTCTGAATTAAGCATACTTCTAGGGGCTAATGGCTTCTTATTACATTTCGGAATACATGCAGTAACACAAGGCCTAAAACTGTTCACTGTAGAATAGAAAATCAGTAGCAAATTTATGAGTAGGACGCTTCCACGCCTTCGCCACCGGTAAGAGTAAAGGTTATTTCTCGCTGATTTATATAAACAGAAAAAATAAATAAAATAAAATAAAATAAAAAAAATTAAAAAAAACAATAAAATAAAATAAAAAAATGTAAAAAATAAAAAAAAAATGTAATAAATTAAAATAAAATAAAACAAAGTAGAGCAAAAAATAAATAAAAGAAAATAGCTTGAAATAAAATAAACATAAATAAAATAAATAAAAGAAAATAACTTGAAATTAAATAAAATAAAATAAATTGAAAAAAAAAAATTAATAAATAAATAAAATAATAATAGAATAAAATAAAAAAATAAAAATAAATCTAAAAAAATAAAATTAAGAGAATAAAATTAAAAAATAAAAGAAAATAAAAAAAATAATATTCTGAAAAAAATAAAAAAATAAAAGAAACTAAAATAAATTTAACAAATCAAAATTAAAATAAAATATAAACAGTAAAAAATTAAAATAAAAAAGAAAAAATTAAATTTATAAAATTAAACGAAAAAAGTGAAATAAAAAAAAAATAAATTTAAAAAAATAAAATAAATTTAAAAAATTAAATAAATAAAAAGAAAATAAAATTAAATAAAAAAAATATATATATAAAAAGAAAACAAAATTAAATTAAAAGAAAATATTTTAGTAAAACAAAATCGAAAAAACAAATAAATTAATTTAGTAAAAATACATTTGAGTCCATAATGTATAAAATGAAATAAAACAAAATAAAATAAAGTAAGCTCAGCCGAAATTAAATTATATAAAATTAAAAAAAAAAACATTTAAATTGAAACGACTTGATAACACTTAAATAGTGAAAAAGGGCTCTAAAGATGGCAGAATGTGCGCTGTTGCCAGTATGACAAACTTGTTATACGTTGCATACTTCTAGGCTGAATCTGTATGGTTCTTTACTGCACCGAGAGCTCTCTGATGGTGAGCTTATTTAAATTTTTTCCAAATAAATTTAGGTTGCTGATGAAATTACCAAGATTTCCTAATACAATCTAGCATTTGCTTGAAAATAACATTTGTTTAGACATATAATATTGACTACTTCGTATTGTACATATCTACAAACCATATATATTTATATACTTAGTACGTCTATAATACAATAAAATTGCGTAACTGCGTTTAATGCAAAATAATGTTTTATGCAAATTTCACAAATGCAACAAAAGCAAACACGAACAACAACAAACAAAAATGCATTCCCTTCAACATTTGCCAGTTTTGTGCATAAAACAGAACCTTTACAACATCTGCTGCTGCTGTTGTTGTTGTTGTTGCTGTTGTAGCATGCATTGTTGTGGCCGCAGCATCTGCACTTCTTAATTTCGTACTCAGTCTCGGCTGGCCACAAAGGAAGCAACAAAATAAAACAAAGCAACAAACGCAGTGGCAGTTGAAGGGACAATTCATTACAATAGCAACAAATACATTGACAAATGCAACAATAACAACACAGATTAGACTTATTTTCATGTCTAAGCTTTTGGCCAACTTGCATATTGCATAAGTATTTAGGAGCTACTTAGTCGTTCATTTATTGTTATTGTTATTTGCTATAGTTTTTGTTGTAGTTATTGCAACTGCTTAATGTACGCCTACCACATGAACAAACATACGCACACACAATATATTTATTAGAGCGTACCAAAAATGCATGGAAAAAATATCGGTGCGCTTTAGCCTAAATAACATGTGTGCGAAGTTTTATAGTTCTAGGATAACGATAAACCGTGCCGATTTTGTTTAGTTAAAGCTTGAGCTAGCAGCTTATACCAAGTGCAGAGAAAACCTACATTAGGGCTTCGAAAATCACATAACTTTAATATTTTCCCCATAAATAAAGAACTGTATAACAAATCTCCATATTTGCATTTTTATAAGGACAATAGGATTCTTTACAAGGATATTGAAAAACCTTATTCACCATAAAAGAACTATAATTTGAAAAGTATTTTAGTAGATTGCGTAACAATATATGTTTTCTACCAAAAAAAAGACAAACTTTGGAATTATAGTGCACTTTTAGAGACCATACACGGCGTATGAGTAATAGTTTAGTTATTCAAGTAAAAAAAGTTCAGGTAAAATTTATTAAAGTTTTGGTTGATATCTCCAAAACGGATTGAGACATCGAAATAAAACCTACACAACGTTGAGGACCTCATGAAAACTTTTGATCCTATCGATTTACTTCTTATAAAGCCTTTAAACTGATACTGAAGATGCAGTAATATGAGTACATAAATAATTTTTGTTGACAAAACGCTGTGGAATACAGTAAGATTTTGCATAAAATTTTGTCAGGATAGTTTTTGATGATTTTGATTTTTTGGGACAGTCTATTATTTATATGTTATCTTATAAATCTTATACAGCAACAACTTCCTGCCCCACATGTTTTGTTGTTACCACACCCCCTTTGAAGCATTGATGTTATTGTTGCTTTTGTTTTTATGGCTACTGTTGCTGCTGCTACTGTTGACAATGTCAACGACAACTGGCAATATCATTATTCTGTTGTTGTTGTTGCTACTTCGTTTGCATTTCCTCTGCTGTTTTACTCTTCGGTTGCTTCCATAACTACAAACATACATTTCTACTTCATAGATGTACGAACAGATCCCCCACAATAATTTCCTTTACCTTCGTGTGTGTGTGTGTGTGTGTGTGCTTGTACAAGATCCGTGGGGAACGGTGTGACAAGTGACCGTTTCATCAGCTCCTCCACAAACCAGGCATCTCACCGGTGCAAGCATTTCGACATAATGGAAAGACATTTGGTTGGACGTCATACTACTTAATGCCAGCTGTGTCGAGACCACCCACATACAAACAAATATGCATACATACATACATACAAATATTTTTGCCATAGATACATTCATATAAAATAATATCTACTAATGCTACAACGTGCAGCATTTGGGCCAATTGTAGTAGCCTTCTAGCCAGGATTACATGTCAAAAGTTTTAAGTCTTCTCATCACTTAATTGCATTTATGTATATAAATATATAGGTATATATGTATGTGTGTAAGAGCTAGTTTGTATAACCAATTTATATGTTAAATATGTACAGCTCTCAATATGAATGTGCTAATAAATGTGTGTATGTATTTTATATATGTAGTTGTATATCATTTGAATTTATGTTTGAATATGCAAATTTCCATTCTCTCTGCAAAATTTTGTATTATTTTTAATTAGAAACATTTTTCAAACTAAAATTTTCTAAATCTAAGTATCTGTTTGTTGTTTTTGTCCTTATGTGTATTTACTACAGATTTGTACGACTTTTGTTTGTTTGCAGTTAAAATTTTTGCATTTATTACATTTCAAAAAAAATATTTATTACATGACATAAAAATAAAGTACTCATATTAAATTAAGCCTTAATTTTTTTCGTCAAACTTGCATATTGAATATTTTATAATGATATTGAGTTATATAAACTTGTAATTAAAAATGTGCAAAGCCATGAAAAAATATATACCCCGAGTTGTGCAGCAGAAACAAAATATGGTTTTCTTTACTTTAATGAGTTTTAAAAGCAGCATTTTCCATTTTCGGTCGAACATTTCGTAGATGCGTTTATGCTGCCGCATTTAGCTAATTTTCGAATGCTTAAGGTGCGTTACTACATCGCAAGTGTAAGTATGCTTGCTTTTTCAAATAAACTCCATTTCTTTTATAAAAGTGAGTAAATGGGTAGAGAAACCGACTTTCTAAACAATCTTAGAAACTCTTCACCTCGAAAATTGCAACTTTTAACAGGAAAAATTATTGCATAAGCACGTTGACTTGCCTAGTAAGAAGATATCCTAATATAAACAGCGGAGCGCCTAAAAGTAAGCAATATTTTTTCACTTTTTCTTCATACAAGGAAATTTTTTTGTTCGTACTGTATCTTCGAAGATGCAAAAGCTAATGTAGAAATAAAGTAGCATTTAGTTGCGCTTAGCTTTCAAAATTATATGGGAAATTGCTGCATTTCGGACTAAATGCTGAAATGCAAAATTCAGGCTCAGCATGAACAGCACATAAGACCTCCAAAAATGCATCGGAGCAAAAATTATTTAATTTTATATAGTGTCGAGTTAGTGATGCGCGAGCAAACAGGTCGAAATGAAAATAATTATTTCTTGGCTGCTGATGATTCAATGACGACCCTGTAAACGTCAACGTTTTAGCCTCATTTTGTTGCAAAAGGAAAATTATTTCCTATTGTAAAAAGCTTGTTAACTTCAAGTGAAACATTTAGTAATACTTTGAAGAAAATTCCATTCAAAAAACAAATACAAATAAACAAATACAAACATGTATAATGACAGTTTCGCTGTTGAATTAACTACAGGAAGTTGTTGTTTTAACAAAAAATTTAGTTATATCAACAAATAATCTGTCAGTTTAACAAAAAACTTTGTTAATTGAAAAAAATTACAGATCTTTGACTGTTCAATCAACAATTAAATGCAGTAACTTCAACGAAATAAGCCGTTCAAATAAGCAAAATTTGATCAATTTAACAGATTTGGTCAACTTCAGGGTAACAGTACTAAGTAGATTGTTGATTTTTGCAGTGTCATTTTTTTCTATGCAGGAAATAGGAAAAGTCTACCTCTTCTATTTTATGAAAATTTTTTCAGCCGACTCGGGAACAGTTACTGCGAAATATTGAACATATTAACATTTATTGCATGCATTTAGGCGCAAAATCCGGGTACCGAAATCGATCCCCCTTAAAAAGAACTTGAGCAGTGAAAATGAAGTTCTTTCTGGTATGTATCTTCTTTAAAATCGACAATATTATTTTTCTGCTGACTCTCTTTGTACTCTCTACCCGTTTACACATCATACAAATAAAAGTAAGCGAAAATAATTGTGCTTGTTATTTGTACTTGTTTTAATATTAATTCCATTTATTTACATACATATGTATATGTATGTATTTGTTGTCGATTGTTAATTTTTTTAAGATTTTTCCCCGAGTCAACAAACTATTTTACCCCATCACCATTACCATACCCATACATACATAAAACACTGTGCACCCGCGCTTCACCTGCCACCACTCAACCAACAACACATTTGAGTCTCACAAAGTTTGGTATCCGGCAGATTGCTGCATTTGTTATGCCGCTACCTGAGAATTTTGTTGCTTTGTTATTCCAGTTTATTTGGTTTGTCTGTTTGTGTGTGTGCCTTTTTCAACTGTTTATCTGTCCAGAGTTGGCTACCGGCTGCTGTTTTTTGCTGATTTTTTATTTTTCATTATTCTTACTATAAACTTTTTGTTGTTGTTACTACTACTATTGTCGCTATTTGTTGCTCAGAAAGCTTTCTGAAATCGTGCATACATTCATACATACAAACAAATAAAAAAAAAAGCACACGCTCACTGTCGCGGTCGCTGTGGTCATTGCGAAGACCTTCGAAAACGTTTTGTGGTTGGTTAAAAGCATATTTTGCCATTCGCGAATCGCAGCTGAACAACAACAGCAACAAAAATATAGCAAATAATATTAATAACAACAACAGCAATAAAAACGCGACATGAGCAACATTTCATTTAAGCAAACTAAAACAAAATGAAGGCAACAACAACAACAACAAGCATAGACAACATATCAACTGACATCGCCAACTGAATAGTAACAACAAAAATTACAATAATAAAACCAATAATAGCAACAACATTTATTACAATTTTATATCTCAACAAAACAAATAATAAACAACAAAAGTTGAGTTGGTTGGCAACTTGCTCTCTCTGGGTTGGCTGTTTGCCGTTTTGCTAGCGTAGTAACTGTCAGTTAATGAAGTCACAGCATATATATTTGACGACGTAGGGTAGAGTGGGGAGTGCTGGGCAACTGTGTTGGCATTAAAAACTACATCGAAATAAAATTAAAATGAAATAAATTATTTGTGTGCGCGCCATCAGCGTACAACAACACTAAAATTACAAATAAAATATTTAAAACAGTGCTAGCATGGAGGGGGAGGGGTGACAGTGATGGAGCTGGAAGGAAGTTAAATTCTGTATTCTGATTTTGCAATGGTGGAATCGATGAATTAAGTATTGATAGATGTGTATATTCGATATATCGAGTACTCGGATTTTTGTACCGATTTTAATTTTTTGTTATGATATCGATAATTTTCTTACACCCCAAAATATGATAAATTTACCTTTTCACTATATCTTTTTTTGTTTTTAGCTCTAAAAATCAAATCTAGTCAAATACACACAGAATAATTTCTTTCAACATGAACCATGTTAAACTAACAGGAAAGGTCCTGTTAAATTTGAATGGGATAATGAGGCAGATAAAGAAATTCATTTGATCAATTTAACAGAGAGTTATGTTAATTTAAGACAAAATCATCACACAAGCTTCAACATGAGCTGCATGTCAATATTACAGGAAGTCATGTTAATTTAACACGAAGTGAAGTTATTCAACATGTGCTTCATGTTAAAATAACATGAGCGATAGTGTTGAAGGATAATAACCTGAAAAAGTGTTAAAAAAGTGTTGATTTTACATGAAAATTTTTCTGTGTGTAACTACCACATTTGACCTCAATAGTCACGAGCAATCTCAAGTAAATTTTTATTTTTTTTTTAATTAGATTTTAAGCATTATTCTTTATTTCTACATTTTTTTGATGACAGGTGTTTTTGTTAACCGCTGGATGGAATCGAACGAAATTGTGCATTAATGGCTACCTCAATCCATGGTAGGCTATATACACAAGATTTGGTCAAGGAGGCGAGGAGTTGATATATTCACGCGTTTTTTAGGTCATAACCTCTTTGAACATTACTGCCACCGGGTTGCGGCAAAGTGCGCGATTACTGCAACCATTTTTTGTGGATATCTGTATTTTACAGTTTAGTTTGTTCAGCTACTCGATGAGCGTAGTGACGCCTCCAACTCAATTGAAAGAAACCATACTCTGACCGCTGGCAATGAAAAAGAAGGGCCTCTAAAATATCGTCAATATTATCAATATATGTATAGAACAATCGTCGTCGTGTCGATATCGAATTTTTTTTATTGAATACTTTCTCCCAGTCAGCTGTGAAATTAAGACTTAAAAATGGCATCTCTTGAAAAAAAAATTGCTTAAAAAAAGCTGTTCATGCTGAACCTGCATTTAGTATTTAGCCCAAAATGCAGCATTTTTTTCATATAATTTTGAAAGCTAAACGCAACTAAATGCTACTTTATTTCTGCATCTTCGAAGATACAGTACGAACAAAAATTTCCTTGTATGAAGAAAAAGTGAAAAAACGTTGCATACTTTTGGGCGAAGCGCTGTTTATATTACGATATCTTCTCACTAAGCAAGTCAACGTACTTATGTAATAATTTTTCCTTTTAAAAGTTGTAATTTTCGAGGTGAAGAGCTTCCAAGTTTGATTAGAAAGTCGGTTTCTTCACCCACGAACTCACTAAAAGAAATGAAGTTTATCTGAAAAGGCAAGCATACTTCCACTTGCGATTTGGGAACGCAGCTTAAGCATTCGAAAATTAGCTAAATACGCATTTTCAAAATGCGGCAGCATGAACGCATCTTCGAAATGTTCGACCGAAAATGGATAATGCTGCTTTAAAAACTCAGCATTAACACTACATTAGGGTTGATATTTTTGTTCAAGGTCGAAGAATTTTTTGTTTTTTAGTGCGAACAAAATTTGCTACAGATATATCGATCAGTTTAGCAAAAATCTAATTTTTTACAGTCCGACGCAGGTTTTTTGGACCAAACTTTGAAAACTTTGACACTTTGTAAAACACTTAAAAAGTTTTTTTAGAAGAATAGGTACTTTCATTTCCCAGAAATTTAATGAATTCACATAACAAAGTCAAAAAATTACAAACGAGCAAAAAAACTCAATGAAATTGCATTTTTAACCATCAAACAAAATTCAATAATCTTTGTTGCATAAACATGCCATCATTTTAGTTTAATTAAATTGTAAAAAAAAACTAATTTTTTTCTTTATTATGCAAGTAAAATTTAATTAATTTCACTCTATGTACATTCAATATCCATACCAAGGCTTAATCCTTGAATTGTCACACACTGCAGGCTACCCATACAATTATGTCATTCTAAAACATGCCCAAAACTTGCTGTTAATACATCTAAAATAAATTAATACAACAAAGATAACAGAAACACGCACTACAACAAAAAAGTCACAATTCTGTTAGAAAAACTTTCGTTTCCATTTTAATTTCAAATTAAATTAGTTTTTATACTACTTTCCGTTCACGCAATGCATCCTCACACACTTTATCCAAAAAGTAAGCACTAAGCTTCGAATAGTTCGGTAAACACGCACACACACACACTTACACTTACACCACTACACCCAAAATACAGACAATTCTTATATAAATGGTATTAAGTGCAAAAACAACAGCAACTACAAAAGCTTAGCCGAAAATGCATAGCAAATTATATGACAAAAGAAAAAAAAAAAAAACACAAAATAAATTTCTAACAAATTCTGTTTCTAAATCCAGCTACTTCATGTTCGCACCCACTCACTCTCACCCACACTCTCACACTTTGTATTTCTGCATTAGATTTTGCTCATTTTTAATATGATTACTTTCTGTACAAAATTTCGTACTTATTATTTTGAATTTGCATTTTACACAGTCACCGTCACTTTCTCAGTTTGTCTAACGAGCTGACGTGTCCGGCGCACAGTGGGCGCTTGTTGAGACCAACAGAAACCAATTTCATGGTAGCAGCCAGAACGATTTTCCATCATTTTTTGCCAAATTTTTCATGGAGACACCTCCGACTTTTTTTGTGCTATGTTGAGCGTCAATTTGCTTCTGATCCGTCTCTATCTATTGTCTTCTGGTTTTTGGCGGTAGAAATTAGTAATTTTA
>CAXKVI010000004.1:2881664-2896664 GCA_964058755.1 Campiglossa producta | reverse complement strand
TAAAAGAATTCAAAAATGTTATTTTAAAATTTCGCAGAATTAATGTATACAACGAATCATTGTTAAATTGACAATATTATTTTTAGCACAGCAACTAAATTTTCACCTTGAGCTTGAAATTCAACATGAAATTTATCAACTATGGAAAAAGTACCTAATATTGATTGCGTGCAGAGTTAGTTTTACCCCGCTGTTTTCCTCTCAGTGTACATATATTCAGACATATGTAGACTCATTTTTGCGCGTTGAAAAGCAGGATGTGCCCAAAGTAAGTATGTGCGCATATTTTGAGAAAAGAGATATGAGGTGGTAATAATAATAAAAATCATTTCGACGAGTGGGCGAGCGCTTGTTATGCTCTTTTATTAGTGTTTTTTTTTTTTGGAATTCTCATTTCGAGCACTGTTGGTTGGCCTGCATTTGGATGGGCTGTTGGTTGACTGTGGCATACTTTTTTTTGAAGCGACTAGAGGTGTGTCTCGATGGTGTCCACTAGAGGCTTTTGAATTTTGGATTATTACCAGATATTGGGTTTGGTTGCTGGGCGTCAAGTTGGAGAAGCTAGAGTTTATTAATTTTGGTAGACTCTTGCGATTAAGTTCACCAAGACGAAAAATTCAATTTTTTGAAAGAATTTGGGAAATGCTGATTTTGAAGTCTGTAGGAAGGTTGGTTTTTGCTCAGAAAGCACCAACGCAGAGGAATTGTCGCCGTACACTGCCACTGACGTTTTACAATGTTTTCCTAAACTCTACAGCAGAACATCGGAGCGTAAGGAAAAGCAACACGGCAGCTTTTATGTTTTTTGTCTGTCTGTCTAAATGTTTGTTCGCGGATCAATCAAAGACAGGTGAATGGAATTGAATGATTTTTTGACTGCTTGAGGTTCCTTTTGGAATATATGAGTGTGGTGGAAAGCCTCTCGCCACAGCGGGCATGTAATTTTTAGAAATGAATAAAACTAAAACTGAGAGAGCACAAACGCAGAGGAAATGTCGCCGTACACTGCCACTAACGTTTTACAATGATTACCCTAACCCTACAGTAGAATATCGAAACGTAAGGAAAAGCAACACGCCAGTTTTTAAGTTTTCGCCTGTCTGTCTAAATATTTGTTCGCGGATCAATCAAAGACGGTTGAATGGAATTTAATGATTTTTTCACTAAATGACTGCTTGAGGTCCGTCTTGGAATATATGAGTGTGGTGGAAAACCTCTCGCCACAGTGGGCATGTAATTTTAAGAAATAAATAAAATTAGAAAATTAATATATTTTATACCAAAATAAATTTTTTCGAGGCTTTAATGAGTTCTTATTTGAAAATACGATATTTTACCATTTTGGACTTTTGTTTTGTTTTTTGAAATCAAGCAAAAAATTGACTACGTTAACTGTCGATTAATGAGTAAAGAAAATTTTTCAAAGAAATTTGGCACGCCAAATGATAATTTAACAACATCATAAAACGAGCTAGCCATCATACAGTTGCATTCAATTAATTACAACAAATACGAAAATAACAAATAAAATGAACTCGAATGCTATGCAATCAACTAGACTTTCTCAAGCAACATTCTTGGTTAGTTCGATGCTTTAATGGTTGCCAACATTCACACTTCTATAAGTGTTATATATACCAAGTAAAATGCTAGTTATATGCATATATATATTTGCATATACCCTGCAGAGAAAACAACTAGTTGTGGACTACACAGGAAAACATTATTTTTGAGAGTTTTTATATTGACTTTTGTTTTCAAAAACAAAATTCGTTAAAATAATCAAAATTTGGTAAATTTAACATAATTTGGTCATCTTCAGGAGCATAGTACGAGATTATTGCTTTTCCTAGCGTCATTTTTTCTCTGCCGTACCTATTCCCTTTTGACTTGCTGTCGTTACGAATTTGATCTTTTTCGGCATATGTCCATCACACTCATAAAGCTTCATCTCGTAACTAGTATTTTCTTTTTCAAACACGGCGTTTCACTACTGGGTATACACTTATAATCATACAACATTTCGTTTTGCAAGTGTGAATTTAATTACATCTACTTATGCTGATTTATGAAAATGATAATGAAGCTGGAATTTTTTCTACTTAATCCGCATACACAACACAGCAATCCTTTCATTTTGCATTGCAATGAGGCAGCAAAAGCAGTTACAACAGCAACAAACAAAAAGATACAACTTGAAATGTATATAACAACTTTGGGTAACTGGCAAGTAACGATCGTGACCAACTCACTTGGATGCGTGTGTGAAGTTTGAAGTGTGAAATGTTTGTTTTTTACTGGCAATTGTTGTTGTTGTTGCAACAAATGGTAATCAGTTTTGTGCTTAACACTCGTGTTGCTGTTGTTGTTTTTGTTTTGATTATATTCGGTACAGCATCTTTCACACTTAATGCCACTTTATGTGGCATTAACTTGCCATAGCCTCCGTTGGAGTGCTGGCTGCGTGTTTCACCTTAATCACTTAGCAAAAGAAGAAAATATTTTATTTGTAGCGTGATTACCGACCATCTTAGGCAATTTGCATATGAATTTGCTTTTGTTATTGTGTGCTAGTTAGATTGAATAGATTTTTTTTTCTATTGCTAGAATATTCTAATGATGCAAAAACTTCGCTAGAGAGAATTAAATATTTTGATGCATTTTTATTGGGTGCAATAATAGTAAGCTTAGAGAATATGCACCACAAAAGGAAACTGGTGTCAGAGGTGCACAGTACGTATCGGTCTCTTGTTTTGGAACTAGTACTCTGCTTATAGACTTATAGACTCGTTCACATTCCACTTATTTCCCATCCTTTGTGCAGAGAACCCAAACTTTTTACTTTTGAACTCATTCCAAAACTTACTATCTACCTTTATTACTTGCTCGAATAAACCTTTCTCTCTCTACATCACACAAATTCTATATGCATTAGCAATACAAACTAATTTATATATTTAGAATGCCTATTACAATTTTAACTATTAAAATATTCATTTATTTTAGCATAAAGTGCTTTCTCATGCCAACAATTAATCTGAGATTTACCTATGTACAACTTATATGTATACATATGTACCTTTATATGTAAATATATTTCAATCACTTATGTATTTATCAATAAACTTAATTTCCGCCTCTACTACTAAATCCCAAGTACATATATAGTTACTTGCAAAATTTATTATTTATATTTTTGTATTTTTGCATATCCAAGAGAGATACTCCACCTCCTTTCCTTCTCTGAAGTAAGAAATTAAGAAAGCTTGATATCGATCTGAAAACACTAGCTTTGTAGCTTTGTATGTTTGTCTAGATAATGGTCAGTGCGAAAGAAAGGAAGCTAAGTAAAATCTCGTATTCCCACAACAACAATTTTCAATTTTATTGTCTTGGCTTACCCTTAAGTTTATATGCATAAGTCAAAGACAAATAAATGTACATATGTATGAGCATTAGACCGTATTATTTTTGCTGGAAATGCATAGAGAAAAATGAGCTGATCATATCAACCAAAATATGGGCTGATTCCATCAAAAACACTGTCAGTCCTCATCCATTATTCAATGCTATTGATTCAACGGCTTTGAAACTGCTAACCTTAACTCAACTGTTGTTTTAACAAAAAATTTTGTTGTTTGAATTAAAAAAAGTATTATTTTAACACCAAAAGGAGTCAAAATAAAAAAAAAATATATAAAAAAAATTATGTTTCATAGTTCTTATACTGACTGTACCGACAAACGAACTCAGGTGTCTTGAACGCTCTGAGTAATTTTTTTGAGCCTTTAGATTGAAAATCAAACTAGTTAGTTAGTTAATACAACTCAATTTTTTGCAGAGGTGGCAACGCCACCAATCCCTTTCATATTACACATCAAATATAAAACTCAAAGAGCTATATAAAGGAGTGTCCGTTACGGTAAAAAAGTTGTCACATCAAAATTTTCCATTTAAATCGGTCTAATGTGCTTACCTATTTCTATGTGAGCTTTTATACAAGTGTCGAATTTCTTTTCTTTTATTTTATTTCTTACTGTGCTCAATTGGCTCGGCCATTTTCTCTATTGCTATTTCTCTCTTTGGTATTGTAAGCGACCAGGCGTACAGCAAGTCATGATAAGTGAGCAACTCACAATGCCAGCGCGAGTATGAGTAGGCAAGAGTAGGAAAAATGGTATCACTCAAGCAATTGTAAGTGTGTATTCGTTTCAAGGAGCAAGAATAAAGGAAGACAAAATCAAACACGCGCACAATGCGATTGCTAAAATGCTGCTAAAGAAATGCCAAAGTGGAAAATAAAGGCAAAATAAATGGTAAAATAAAAGAAATAGCCATGTTTGAGAAAATCGCCTACCCACAACAACGAATCAAATCATTTTCTATTTCACTTCAAAATAAAATTTTCTTGCTAGTTGCCAAGCACTTTTGAGCATTATCTATGCAAGTATTTTATTTTTGTTGCTGTCACTCTTGCTTAAAGCAGCTACACACACACGCATGCATCATAAGGAAGCGCCCAAGCTATGGGGGTCAATTACTTGGCGCCCAGCTGTTTGCACACGAAGTGCGCCGAAGACCAAACTGACCACAACAAAAATTCCTGCTGCATACTTTTAGGCGTACAAGTGTCGTTTCTTGAGTATTTTGTCTTCGTTGAAGCAACTTGCAGTTAAAACGAACACTTAAGAAGCAGTACGAGTAGGCAAAGCTGTACAAAAATATGTGCACGAACGCACAGCAGGAGACCCACAAGCAGGCTGCCCCCGATTGCAGACACTGGGAGCATGAGTTTTGAGCAAGGCCAAGTTGAGGCGTTGATAACATACAAATATTTGTGCATGTGCAATGTTGGGCAAATTGTTGGGTTGTTTAACATGCGTGGTAAAGGACACTTGTGTCTCACCGACAATTTGTGAAAGTAGTATGTGTGTGTGTGTTTAGTTGTATTTTATTTGTTACAACATTTATAATTTTTGTTGTTGTTTGTAGCTGTTGGAGAAAATTGCAAATTTCTACTTTTAATAAAATAATTTTGAGTTGGTAATTACAAGGTGAGCATACATATATTTGTGCATACCTGCCTGTATGAGATGATGCGTTAGGGTGCTTAAATTTAGGTATTGATAAGAAGATGAGCCTTCCAAAAAATAAGCGCTAACTTAACCCTTAAAGATTACTATTTTTTCATACATTTTTTCAAAGCTTCCACTTTAAAAAAGCTTTACATCTTTTTCAACAATTTTTTAAAATTATAAAAAAATGAACTGTGAAATAAAAAGTAATTCATTAAAAGAAAAATAGCGATCTCTTAGGGTTAAATTATAGTGCTTATTTCTTGCGAGACTTACAGCTTATTTGGGGATCATTTTAGGTTATTTAGAGATCATTTTGGGATAATTATATGATTATTTTGGGATCATCTTTTGGGATAATTTGGAGATTATTTTGGATCATCTTTGGGTTATTTTGTGATCATTCTTGGATCATTTTGCGGTCATATTGGGATCATTTGGTGTTATTTTCAAGTCATTTTAAGATCACTTTGGGATCACTTTAAGGTCATTTTGGGATTATTTCGGGCTCAAATGATCGCTATGTATCATAAAAGTTTTTGATCTCATTTTCTTATTTCAATTTTGTACAACTTTTAAGGGTGTAAAACTTGGGAAAAAAAGTAATTTTTTTATATGAATCACCTTAGTGTACGTGCTTGTGTGTGTGTATGAGTATTTAAGTTGCCACACACCCACTGCAATTTTTGCTTGCTGCCCTGCCGGCCTTTTTCTTTGGTCTGCCTCCGCTGCCGCCCTCGGTGCATGTCCTTCAGTTTATATTAATGAGAAATGTTTATCCTTTTTCTAGAACACACACACACACACACGCAATTATATTTATATGCATGAATATTGCAATTTGCGAAAATTATTCTATATATGCAATATGTGAAAGTGTTAGTGCCTGTGTGTGTGTTTGTCAAATATGTATTTATGCAAATTTTCTTCGTTTAAGTGCATGTGTTAGAGCAGTAATTTGGTTCATTTTCTACCTCGTTTTCTACGTCTTCGTCTACATTTTCAACTACCATTAGAGTTATTATTATATTGTTATTGTTGTAGCTTTGCTGCTTGTTGTCGGTGATATTATGTTGTCATATTTTAAATTGCATTTGCATTTTAAATACAAAATGCACACTCACACCATTAAGATGGCACCACCACGCCCACTTATCTACACAACTAACTTTATGTACATAAATACTATTATAACCATTTAATATAAGTGTATATGCAACTTTTATTAGAGATGGTTTTTGTAGACTAAACATAAATACATAGATATCATAAATCTAGCACACTCACACACACACACACACAGCTACACACTCGTTCATGACGGCATGAATCCTTTTAAATTAATGTTTAATATTGCAGGCGTGTTGGTAGGTGTAAGCTATGCAGTCTAACCGGTTCAAGGTGTTTCAACTGGTCACTTGCAGTTTGCTATTAGTTATTAAATGGCAAGCTATAGCTACTACATATATGCTTACAAAAAAATATGATACATAAATATATGCATAGCAGTTTCTTTGAATGTACATTTAATAATTTTCCAGCTTTCACCAATTAAAGTTTTTCACTCATATAGAAAATAGTATAGCTTTAGCATAATTTTTCTGAAGTGCTCTTTTAAATTATTTTTAAGTAATTCATATCTCGTTTTGCCAGTTTCTTGCATATTTCGCTAGTCAGCATTTTAGTTGGGTTGTATGCAAAATAATTATCAGTAGCCCAAAATCGTAAATTCACATGTGTTTAATTTTATTGAGTTAAAGCTCGCCTCCTTTCAAAATTCTCGTAAATTAATACAACTTCAGCGTGGTGAGGTAGCCAGTTAGCCAAGCGACTACCCAGTTGAACATTTTTTTGTTTGTTCTTCATACATAAAGCTCGTATGGGAAGTGTGGACCCAGCAAACATTATGGGTACTGAAGGAGTTTGTTGGGTACTCTAGTATAAACGCAAATTTTTGCTTACAGCTTAGGTTTACCTACAGATAGAAAACCTAAAAAGTCATCATCGATCTCATGTATGCTAAAAAAGTTATTCGGGCTCAAAATTTTAGGTTTTTTGGGCTTTTCTCGAAAACGGTAGGTTTTTTCGAAAAATTACCTGAGACCAAATTGTAGACTTTGATCTGAGATACCGCGACTGTAAAATTAGCTCTGGAAATTATATGAAAATATACACTTGCTACGTATGAACTTTTCAGGATTTGTTTCGAAAAACTTTGTATGCGGGGAAACATTTTCTATTATCGTTTTTTTTGCCACGAAAGGGGAAGACAATGAAAATGGTTATTTTCGTCAAACCTATAGTTCTCGAGCTGGAGCCACCTTTCCGTTTGATATTACACAGAGAAAATTGAGCTGGTGGTGGATAAGAATTGACAGTGATTTGGTCATATCAACCAAAATATCTGTTGACTCAACCAAAATATGGGTTGATTCAACCAAAATCACGGTCAATTCTTATCCATTTCCAGCTAATTTTTCTCTGCGTAAAATCAAAAAATTATAGTCCGGATAATTTAGTTTATGTTGTATAACGAAAATTCCCACAGGGAAAATTTTTTTGGAGAGCTTAGGTTCACCCCAAGGAAGAAAACTGCAAATGCCATTTCTGGCAAAAAAGTTATACGGGGATAAAAGTCGACAAATATCCAAATTTAAGGTTTTTGTTTTACTTTTTACCCCGAATAACTACTTTGGCACAAATGGGATCGATGGAAACTTTGCAACGCTCAGCTCAGGTTTCTACCATCATGCCATCGTATACTTATGTATGCTTACCAGCGTCTTATTACAGCTTTGTTCTAAATGACACCCCACACTCTCTCACATTGCTTGTTGCCTTCACCGAGCATCGAGCTCACACTATTTGACTTCTGAACGGAGCTGTCTACCAAATAAAGTTTCGAAGAGCTCTTTATGCGTACCGCAATGTATTAAGATCAGCTCTTATCAGATCTGACAGTCGTGTATGAGAGCTTTTTGAAGACTTTCTTCCCTTACTTTTTCCCTAGATATACCTGCCTTAGAGTCACAGATCACTCACCTTCTTTCTTCAAACTGACAAATTATTATCTAGAACCAGTAAAATTACATGCCAAATTGCATAACAATCAAATTCCTAACTCTTAAAAATAATCTAAGCTGGCATTCCATTGTACGAGTCAAGAACCCTGTCGTCAGCATTCTTGCATCTATTAAACACCACAAAGTGTTCGCCAATTTATTTATGAGCTCTAACAGCAGACAATTTCATAATGATAATTGCATTTACGCAATGAATGTCTTAAGTGTGTGCGTTCATGCCAAAGAAGTTGGAGTTAATATAAACGGAGATTAGAAAAAAAACAGCAAAATTTACAACTAAAGCGCCAATTACAATGCTACTAATTAAATACAATTGCACAACTTTAATTAGCTACATAAGTGCACACATGCGAACTTTTAATTATTATCACACATAATTAAGCATTACATAATGACTGCAGAAATATAAGCAAACAGACTATTTAAATCTGCAAAACAACTTTTTTTGTAAAAGCTGCATTTGAAATTAGAGCAATGAGAGACAAAAAAAATATTTTGTGCTTGTCGGTGATGCCAGATTATTTTTTTTTTAATAACGAGTTGGAACAAAACTAACAAGAATAAGATTCAACTTGGTTAACGTTTAGTTTTAACATACCATAAATCCCTTCAGAGAAATTGTTAATTGCTCAAAAAAACAAAACACACTAAATAAATCCCTCATAAATATCACATCCTTCTGGCAACACCGCCACCCATATACTTTTGCGTGTGGCTCTCCTACTTGATTTCAGAGTCATTTTGACCTTTTTTGTTTGAAAACAATTTTACTGATTTCTAGTTATTGCTCTGTATAATACGAGTATTTATTTTGCTTCTGTTTTGCTAGCACAATGTTAGAGGACTAATTGGCATTTATAGTTCACTGAATTAAGCGAAAATTAATGCTAATGCAAGTCGCAATTACACGCGCCTGCTGCACATAGCACACAGTGAGCGCCACAAAGGGATTGGGATAGGGGGAGCTAATACATCTGCACGACAACACTGGTATAAATGATGTATATTTAAACAATTATGTATGTATATATGCGTCAATAATGTGTGTACAACATTTTGTGGCAACAGCTATTGCTACCAAACACGCACCACACAAAGTTATGCTATAATTTTTTATAAAACGAAAATATAAAAATTAATAGTGGCAGGTATATTAGTGTGTGAAGAAATTCTATGCTGTATATATCTATAAACATGTATTTGGATATACATTAGGGTGCTCTTTATTTTGCTAATTTCTTTTAAAGGCAAGAGCACTCCGAAAAATATTCGTCAAGTCATTAACTGGGTTTCATTCGATTTTTGACGCAGTCAGCTTAAAAACAATGTCAAGATAATAACATAAGAGTTTTCAAACGGCCCTTTTACCCTAGCATTACCATACTATTACCGTACCATTGCCGTACTCATACCTCTCTCATAATTCTCAGAATTTTTTAAAACTGTTTCGGGGTATAAGAGAGTGATAGTCTAATTCGGATGATATCCCTGGAAATGTCGTGTCATGCGATATTAAGTCATTTTAGCGCTTTAAAAATCACTATTGTTTACAATAAACAAATATCACATGATTAGATATCATATGATGAAATACCATAAGCTGAAATATCATACGATGACCTTTCATGCGATTAAGTATCGTGCGATGGAATATCATATGATTAGAAATCAACTCAAGTTACTTGAACCATAAGAATAAAAAATAATTGCAGATTCATAATTTTATTTTCTTATCAATTACTAACTTTTGAGGCTACAAAAATTTTTGTTTTCTAATCACCTTAATATACAACCAACCATCTCAAAACACCAGAAGAATATGTAACAAAGTGTCTGCTTACACATAATTAATTTAATGTTTTAATTCATTTGCAATTAATGCATATTCATCGAGCAGCAAAAGTGTAAAATTCATTACATTATTACAAACCTACTTACATTGCATACTGCTTAGGTATCTTGTAGACATACAAACGCACTCATGCTCATAAACTAGTGGATACATTAATTACATTTAGTTAGTGGTTGCTTGCGTAAACTACAATCGCCTAATAACTCAAACGATCAATTGAATAATGACGAACTGTCAGTTTGCTCTGCGCTATTGATGGTGGCCTAAAGAGTGGAGCGCAAAGAGTTAAGTTGATTTTTTGTGCTCCTTTTCTTAATTAAACCGGACAATCGATATTATTGCAATAAATGTAGGTTTATTACTTAATTAATAAATAATCACAAGCAATGAATGTGCAGGAAGAGGGAGTGGAAGGCAAGGCTATATAGCAATCTAAGCAATTACAATATATATATAAGTTGCTACTTTGTAATTAACAATAAGAGCAACAGCAAAAACAAAAAGCTGTATCAATTGCATTGCATGTCTGCTATGTGTGAGTGTGTGTGTGAGGTTTATATCAAAGTGAAATTAATTATTGTACTATTTTCAATTCATGTGCTTGCTTTTTATTTTTTACGACTTTTAATGTGGTTGTTATTGTTTTTGGCTTTTTTATTTTCAATTATTAGCTGCACGCAATTATGTGCTCACCATTCGCAGGCATTCGACAACATCAACTTTACCAAATCGTTCGTAATTTTAATCGTCAGGCATCTCACTTTGACCATAGGCTAGCTTGGAATGTTAGGAGGCACAGCAAAAAATTGTGTATGCGATTATGAAAAATACGACGGCATGACCGATAGACTTCATAACAAGGTAACTTTTAACCATTTATCCCTAAACTATAAATATTTTAAAAAGGGAATTTCCATACAAATTTTGAATTATGGGAGCTTTATAGACCAGGGGTATCCAGGCCTTTCAGCTGACCAAGCCATACAACAACATTTTCATAATTTCAATAACAACATCGTTCCTGGAACGAACTAGGGCAAAAAACTAAACAACTCGACGGTACCTATGCCAAAAATAATATCGGAATGACTTTTCGCCTTTTTCTTGCAAATTTGGTTTGTTTTTGCGGGCCACAAAAGTGCCACATGATCTTGTTGTAGGGCCATATAGGGTCTTTTAAAAGTGAAAAATAGAAAAGCTCTGCTAATAGAAAATTTTAATGAAATTTTATTATACTACGAATTCAAGCTTGTTTCTCAAAAATAAGATTTACTTAACTCCTTACATAATTCTCATTTGATGTCTTCCTGTAACTCTAAGTCTTTATATAGGCATACGAAAGCTACACATTTTTTTGATGGGTTTAGGCTTGTATATTGCTTTGTATGTTTGTGCTCATTTGTTGTATTATGTCACATTTCGTGCCATACAACCAATTTGCCACAACTATTTGCACTTTATGACGCCACAAAAATAATTAGTACCACAATGTATGATATAAAACAATTATAAATGTCTCTGTTTATATGGCTATGTAGGCATTAGTACTGAGAAAGTGGACATTCAATGTAATTAGCTAAATATACTAATTAAGTAAGAAGCAGGAATTTTTGTTTGAAGCAATTCGTGAGAAGCGAGCTCCAAATTTCAGAGTGTCAGCAACAGAAATTGAACATTAAAAAGGGTCCTAACCGATATGAATACTGTTACTAATACAGTAGGGATCCAGCAATTAAGTCATTATAGTTATCGAATTTCCGAAATATTCTGTCAGTGGCGAAACCTACTTGCTTAACCCTTTCTTTTTCCCGATATGGTTAATTGTTCTAGGTATATTATCAGAGCTACATCAAGGTTGCCATAAATGCATATAAGGCGTTACTGAGTATTAGATATGTAGCGCAACGCAGCGCAGCGTTACCCAGGCTTCCTTCAGATAGTATGCGATATCTGCATCGTTATCTGCTTAATTTATTATCGCCGCAGCCTATCATAAACTTTCTTACTACCCCGCTAACTATTACCATAGCTTACTCATCTACTTTCTCCTACTCAAAAGCAAACCAAACAGCAGAATGAGTGTTCTATGAGTGCAAAAAGGCAGAGCAGATGCAGTGTACTATGCGAGTAGCAAAACATTTAATTGAAATAATTACACATTAAATGCATTAATTATTTTCCCTCGTTATCCAAGCACCACCGCCGACTGTCACCCATGCGATTTTTAAGTGCCACCATATTGGCGCTATAGCTACAAGAACAACAAAAACAGCTTGCAAAACAATAATCTTTGGCAAAGTACAGCTTTTTAAAAAGTATATATAAATTGTATAATGTATACCCTCATATATGTTGAAAGCTTGTATAGTTGCAATAAATTTTGTTGTTGTTTTATTACTTGAGTCACCATAATTATTAATTTAAACGCGCCCGGTCAAATGAGGCTTCGAACGTCGGCTAAGGGTACATTGTTGTTTTTGTTGCACAAACGCAAACGAACGTCAACACAAAACTAAAAGAAGTCTATTCTAATACATACTTTGGTGTTTATTTACAAATCCTACTGACTGTATGTGGCGAGTATCTATGACATTTTGCCTGCCTTTCGCGCTGCCTTCCACAGCTTAGATCAAATAATGAGTACGCAAGAAATATGAGACGGACTATATAAATATATAGGTTCTTGCTACTCGTTTACTACCAAATCATAATTAAAAATGTATTTACGTTCAACAACAATAAAAAGTTACTAACTCCTACAACTTTTTTTTACAAGCAAGCACACTCTTCGCCCAACTAACCTAACTAGTTGTAAAAGTGTATAATTTATCCTAACTACTTTTATAATAACATAAATATATTATTTAAAAAGGAAAAAAGTAGTCAGTTAATTATTGCAATAATAACACGAGAGCCCAGTTGTGACCATTTTGCTAACTTATTGAGTTAGTTAGCGCTCAAATGTGTCAGTGTCGGGCATAATGGCGAAGACAGACGCTAACGTTGGGTTGTTCTAGGAACTAATAAAATATTAAATTGACCACACTGCTAACAGTTGAGACTACACTTGGGCGTGAGAAGAAGTGTTTACATTGCTTAGTATATAAAAGTAGTGCAGACATTCATAGGCGCCAACGAGTTTTAATTTCAACACTCATTAGGTAATTTTGAAGCGAAATTTATAACTAAGTGGCTTTTGCAGGATATTGGAGATTCAAACTATAGATGCGAAATTAGTTAACTATAATGATTGAAGTAAAATGTAATTATCTTTTTTTATTTGATGACCTTTTTTTTAAGAAACAAGCTGAAGTGACATCATGTCATCAACTTTTATGACATATGAATTCCCCATTATGGAATGATAATGATATACTATGCGGTAAAATATCATATGATGCCACATTGTGCAAAGATGATGCGATGTAATATCACGTGATATCACATCCTCGAAAACATATCTTGTGATCACCGATTCTAATACAATTTTCTATCTTTAAAGCGAGCCTAGAAAGTCAGGGAAGTCGGTGGTCTAAATGGAAATCATATGGCTTCTGCAGTCCTATCTTGAATATTCAAAGAAAGCAATGTAGCATATGTAGAATCATATTGATTTCATATTGATCCCACATTGTGCTAAGATGATGCCATGAAATATCACGTGATACCGCATCGTGGAAAAATATATCATGTGATCACAGATTCCGATGCATTTTACTGCTTTTTGTGGTAACCTATCATGTGATGACACATCGTGAAAACTGAAATCATATGATATGATTCTGATGACCTTTTTCTACTTTTACTTTACATTTTGCTTCGGCAGTTATCGTGCTATGAATCATCATGTCGATAATGGCGCATTGTGCAAGAAAGCATCTTTTGATTATCCATTCTGCCACATCGTCTTGACATTGTGGAAATATAATGAAATATCATGATAAGATATCACATGCTGACAAATCGTGGAAAAAACATATCATTTGATCACCGACTGTGATGCCCTTAACTATTTTCCGTCAGTTGCAGTTTCTTCTTATGCAGATAAATCACAAAAAGTATAGTACATTATAAAAATATTATGCGATGAAATATCACGTAATCCAACATCGCGGAAAGACATATCATGTGATCACCGACATTGTGGAAATATAATAAAATATCATGAGATCAAATGTCATACGATGCCACATTATGCAAAATGGATGCGATGAGATATCACTTGATGACAAATCGTGGAAAAATATATCATTTGTTAACCAATTCTGATGCCCTTAACTATTTTCCATCAGTTGCAGTTGCTTCGGATGCAAATAAACCACAAAAATTAAAACAAAAACAATTTTAAAACAACGTATTTGAGACCAATGAATTACATCGCTACATAATACGCACCACCAAATACTTAATACCTGGTGCTCGTTGAAAAACTAAATGTGCCATATTATCTGCCACAAATAACTACAAAGGACGCAGCGCAAGGACGATCATGAGGCAAATAAGCAGTAGACAAGCATACATAAAGTATGAAGCTAAACACATGCGCCAAACAAAAGCCACATGTGGGAAACAAAGCTATAAACAACAACAAAATTTGGTGGAAAGAAACATGACACTAAATCATTAGCGACTGCTAGCGCAGCAGATGTGGAAGTGGTGGCAATCATAGTGGCAGAATGGTTGCAAAGTGTTTCACCACATAAAAACAGCTACAAACACTTGCCACACATACACCACCCGTACACTGAAGTGTCTGCTTTATGCCACGCTGCATAGCTGATTATCCTGTGCCACGCTGCATGCAGCATTGGCCAAAGGCATGCTTGATGACGCACACTTGACTCGCGCGCCACATTAACATTAGCGTTAGTGGTTGGCGAACTTGCCACGTATTTTGTCAACAGAGCAAAAACTATGTTTGTACAGATGTGTGAGTATGTAGCGAGGCAAAACTTATGTTGCCATGAGGCACAAACTGCATGCCACATAA
>CAXKVI010000004.1:2671664-2876664 GCA_964058755.1 Campiglossa producta | reverse complement strand
CTTGCGGCACTCATTTTATGTGTGGGGTCAATTACTTTGACAGTGTATAATGTAAGAGTGACTATGTGAAATGCGAGAGAAGTAGAAGAGTGTTGCCAAACAGTTTTGCCACGGGCAAAAATTATTTCATTATTATTTGCATGGGAGTTTACTAAGCACTGTGGAGAGCAACGTAATGGGCCCTAGAGATTTTTGATCCATATCAGGGCTGTGTTAGTGAGAGCTCGGTAAGCGCACTTTTTGTTAAGTATTTCAAATTTCTTTGTATTGCATGTACCTTGTCATATTATCAATGTTTTGAAAGCTGATATTTATAATCTTCCGAAAACATGTTTATAAAAAACACCGAAGATGTTCTGACGTTACTATTCCTATTATGAGGTGACATTGTAAGATATGACGTAAGCATATATGTGATAGAATTCCACATGGTGTTGTTGAAATAACCTAGAAAGAGGCGTTAATACCTGACCGTGCCGGATTGATTACTTGAAAATGACTGCTATTTCGGGAACAAGTCCAAAAATCTACTGGAGAAATATTCTCATTAATACTCGTACAACAAGAACCCCTTGATATCACAGCTCATTTCATATCGCCTCACATCACAGAACATTATGTTATATACTTTTAGATGACATCACATCGCAATAGTCGCACCTATTTTCAAGACTATAATATTATATCGTGCGATATAATATCACATTTCATGTCTCATCACATAACAGAACATCATGTTACATGTATAATTTAAGATGACATCACTTCTTTTTTTAGGATTATCTATATATCTATATTATATCGGGCATTCCCATGAAAATGTTTAACATTTCATATCGCATCACATCGCAGAACACCATGTTATATACTTTTAGATGACATCACATAGCAGGAATCAAATCTTTCTAAAGAGTGTCTATAATGCATCGTGCGATGTAATATCACATCGCATGCATTTCGATGACAATGTGTAACAAACACATATCGTCGCCACATACGAATAAGGATGAACGCAAGTATATTGTCGACAAAAGATGCATTAAAAATATTGCGGGGAAGAAAGGTTTTTTTACCAAATATTTAATATATCATTTCATCATTTGACACGCCTCATATAATCCCGTATGTCACGCCATCATATCAAATCCGACAAAATCACATAAAATCATGTATAAAATATCATATAAGGTCCATGATTAATCTCACGATATCATAGTCGATTTTTGATTAGCTTAAACGTGATGAAGACCTCCAATATAGTCTCTAGAACCTAAATTAAGTAATCAAAAAATTCCAATGCAATTTCTCAATAAATATTTCAATTGCCACTGCGAGTGTCAGCTGCTAAGTGTTTCTTTACTTAATTACACGACTTGCAACATGGTGGAAAAGAACATTAATAGAGAATCCAATTAATTTCTAGGCACATAAAATTCTTTAAAAAACAAAATAGGCATTCAAGACACGCACACGAACCAACGCACGCACGCAAAAGCAAATGTCAAATTTTCACAAATTGACATATGTGGCTCATTTAAGCCCCACAAAACTCTACTCGTAGTGTGCACACACGAGCTCGAGCTTGAGTTCGCGCAAATATCTACAACAATAAGCCAAACCAGAACCGGTTCTATGCGCACACATTCGTATACATTTTATTATTGACAAGACCAACAACAGTCCCTTCGAAAGTCAACAGAGCTTACAATGCGTCAACGTCCAGCTGTCCTAATAAACGCCGACTGACGAACACCCGCACAACGCAGCAGCAACATTAATGGACTCAGTAAATCCGCTTCGCACTCACGTACAAATTACAACAACAAGAAGAACATAATTTCATACGAAAGAAACGCTTTCAGCCATAACAACTCTGCTTTTCATTGTCTTTAATGTGTAAGCAAATGTCTTCGCAAACTTCAACTTTTTCTTAAACCCAGCCGCACTGCGGTTGCCTTGAACAATTTCTTAGTTCTCAGCTATTCATAGACCAAGCTTGCTTATCTTGCCTTGGCTGTATGTGCGGCCGACTCTGACTCTGCTGCCAGCTTTTCAAGACAATAAAAACGCACTTAATGTTTACTACAACAAATTGCCTGCAGCTGATAGGGCCAAAGACAGCATTGCAGCTGGACGACTGACTTCAACGACTTGTTGAACGCATGCGCGACACGTCTATATGACTAACTCGCCAAACTGACTTGGTTGGCTAGCTGCTGGGTGACTGACTGCTTGACTGATGTATTGCTAGTTTGAGTGTCTGTTTTGGCTGATTTAGCCGATTAAGCGTGCAGTCTGACTACTCATTGACTGAGTTCCAGCCGTATTTGGCGCGCAACCAGGAACTGCCAGTTGACATAGCCTAGGAGTTGTATGCTTCTCGCGAAATTTACGGCGTGTTTTGTCTGTTGGTACAAGGGAATTGATTTGCAATTGAAAATTATGGCCAAATATAAAAATTTAATTGACTGACTTGACAAGGCTTCACTAATTTCTATTGTTCGGACAGTTATATTCGTATTTGTCAAAATTTAAGTAAGGACGGTAATGGGTTAAGAAAGAGTTCGTGTAATTTAAAGGAGTTGTTGTTGGTGTAAAGGCAGTACTTCGCCTTGCTTTGTTGGCGATTGAGTCCAACTCAAAGAGCTTTTACTCACACATACATACATGCACCTACATACCGACCCATGTACCTACTTAATGCCGCCCGCTAATTAATTGCTGATAATTGAGCGCATTGCAATTAAAAAAGCACAAGACAAATTTATATCGTAACTGTCACCATTGCATCGCTGCCACCACCCTCTACCACACAGCGCCTTATTTTTATTCAACTAATCGCCTGCAAAATATCTACAAATACCATTAACCCATAATAGCCCCACCATTAACCAGTCAACTTGGCTGTAGTTGTTTGCTTGAAAAAAAAAAATAAGAAAAAAATTCTGTCTGCATTTCCGTGCCAATACCTAATTGTTAGTCATACCTTTTTCGTAAGCAATTTAAATGTGTGTTTTCGCTATTTTTGGGCAACCAATGGCATGAAATGAATACAAGAAAACTAACGTTGGAAAATTAGAAATTTTTTGTTTGGTTTTTGTGTATTTAAGTGTGGAAACACATTCGCATTTACAAAGTAGTAACCGGCAATTATACAAAGCTATAACGATAATGAAGGTAACAGCGACAAGAGAAAATCAACACTCATATAACTAAGGCCACATCACACACAAATGCTTAAAAATGTATCACAAAAAGGAGCTAAAAAGGAGTACAAAATAAACAAATGTGCCCGATGGAGCAGAACAAACTGGATTTAGTGGTGCTCGTCGTGGAACGTAAGCGTGTATCGTTGACCAGAATATTCGTTAGTGAGTTGTCGGTAGGAAAATCAAGCCTTGCTATAGAAGTGGGGTTCTTGAAAAATAAATTTTCCAATTTTTTCCAGTTACTAAACGTCTTTTTTTTTATTTACATATAATTACTTTGATTAGGATTTTTAATTTTTTTAAGTTTAGAAACCATTTGGAACAGGGGTAGCCAGAGATTCAACCTACTAAGCCATACAACAACAACGTCATACTTTCTACAACAACATCATTCCTGGAATCACCAAAAATTACTCAAAAGTATTATTATTGAACTAAGAGCCATGCGAGTCAAAAGAGCGACTACGTGGCTATGACTGATTTTAGAAGATTCTATCATACACATATTTTAAAATCTTATGTTTTAATCAAATTTAGCGATTAATCGTCATTGATTATTCAGTTGCTGATTATTTAGACTTCTCAAAATTATGAATCGATTAATCAAATTTTGAATTAATCTATAAAAAACTTCAAAGAAATAATTTTTCTGATGAATCAAAGCTGCTGATTGCTCAGATTCTGATTATTCAGATACTTCAAAACTACTTATCGATTGAATCAATTTTGAATTAGTTATTTTTCTTCTCAATCGAAGCTAATCGATTGAATAAATTTCGAAATAGTCATTAATTATTCAGATTGTGATTTATGAAACCCCAAAAAATGACTAATCGATTGAACCAATTTTGACTACTCAAATCGTGAATATGCAGATCCCTCAAAACTATTAATCGGTTGGAGAAATGTTTAATTAATAATTTATCTGATTAATTAAAGCTGTTGATTATTCGAATGCTGATTACTGAAATCCCTTAAAATTTTAATTAATTCGATTATATTAAATCTAAATATAATTAATTGCGAAATGAATTATTTTAAATAATCCATAAGGACTAATCTATGATTAAATGATTATTCATATATATATATATTAATTAATAAACTATGTTTAAAGTAATTGCCCTATTCGATAATTATAATAATCAATGCTAATTTAAAACACATTTTTCCCACCTGGGTTACCTCTGCCGCAAAATCCGCCACCACACAAATCAAGCGTTGCGATCTTTATATTTTGTTTCAGCGAGACGATCGGTCGGTCGTACGCTCCACTGCCGACTTGGTCACTCAATTGCCATGGCGCATTGGTGGGGGGCAACCAATCAATGTTTGTACAGCTTAAAATAATGAAAGAGGGTAAAACAAAAACACTACAAATAAAACTCAGCAACAAATGCGCGCCACATTAGGCCTTGAGAAGCGCAGCAAGGAGCGCGACGTGAAAGAGATCTTCAAAAAAGGTATAAAAAAAGAAACAAGCAAAGAAGCAGCGCTACAAGAGGGAGCGCTTTAATGGTTCCAGCGCGTTCAGCCGATGATGAATAGCATAACAATTTCTGTGATTTAATTCTTTCCTCTTTAAAATCACCTTTTTTTCTGTGCAGCTTTAAGTTTCACGGCAAAACAGGATTTGCGCCCTGTTTAATTGAGCGCGTTCCCCTGCCGCACATGCGCCGCATAAGCGCGCTTGATCAGCAATGGGTGATATTTGCTTGAACGCAAATACAAATAAATTTCAGTTGTATTATTTTTTGTATTTGTATTCTTTCATTTATTAATTTTTAGCGTCATTGTTGTTGTATTTCAATTGTTGTTGGCCTGTTTATATTGCCTGTACTCATTTGTAATTAGTAGTAAAGTGGCATGTTCAAGTCGGCAACTGACTTGCCACAGCAGCAACAACAACAACATTAGCCGCAACCAGCAGCAGTCGTTTTGTGTGTGGCAGGAGGGAAATGAGTTTGCAATTTTCGCGTCTTTCGTTCGTTGCTGTTGTTGTTTTTGTTGCTGTTATTATACATTTGGACACATTAAATATGTGCATGTACGTTAATGTTTTGGTTGTTGCATTTGTCGATGCTTTAAGCTGCTATTACTGTTGTTGTAGTTGTTGTTGTTGCTGCCTGCTCAGTGGCAGCAGATCATTTGGCTTAATGCGTTGCTGTTTTGGCTTAAATTGCAGCTGGATTTTCTAGTTTGTGGGACTTTTGGTTGATTGTCATTATTAAATGTATTTGCTGCATTAACTGTTGTTGTTGTTTTTGGTGCAGCTATTACTGCAGTATTATTATTGTTGTTGTTGGTAAATAGTTTTGTTGTTAATTTTAATGTGAGCCTGCTTGTGCTCTTTTTGTTTCATTTTCGTGCTCATGCGTTCATGTGGCGCATTACTCATTACTTGACCAACAACTTGCAGCAGCTCCCCGACGTTCGTTGTATATTTCAGTGTGGCGCTTTCAAATAACCTACGCTTGCTGCAGATAATTTTGTGGCTTGAGTGGTTATAAATCTGTCTATTTTTGTGTGGTTGTTGTTGTTTAATTTTTGTTATTGTTAGTGTTATTAATGTGGCTCCTATTTAATTGCATTTGACTGCCAAATGACTTGATGGTTGCCAGAGGGTTAAACGAAATTTTATTAGCAAAGTTCGGAAATTCGTTTAAAATAAAAAAAATGTGGCAGCCTCAAGCGCTGAAGTTTTTTTTTTGTATTAAAGAAGCCGAAATGAATTGCGCAAAACATAAATAAATGTATAGCTGGCAAAGGGTTAATTGCTGGTACAATTTTTTTATTGTTAATTCAGTAACTCTAGTAACTTAGAGCAGCTGGCATATTTTCGAAAAATTTGTGTACTTTAAACTAGAATAAAAGAATGAGAATAAGAAACTTGAATTTTTAAACTTATTGCCATTAAAAGGGAAATAACGCTGGTATGTGTACCATGGACCCCGTAGGTTTTATATCTGGTACATATATGTACCAACAGGTACCAGGTAAAAAAAAAGTAGAAAGAAAATGGTATAAACACGTGGATAAAAACATCAGCTGTTGTGCTTTCTTTTACTTTCAGAGTTGCCAGACAGCACATTTTATACTTAGCGTTAGCCAAATATAAAGCGCTTAAGGTACCTCAATAGGTGTTGGTACATATGTGTACCGACCGGAACGAAGGGTTAAGGGAATTTGAGGAAACTAGTTTAGTATAGCCCCACCTGGCGAGGTAACAATTCTACAAGTTTTCTAAAGTGAAATGGTAATTCAGTGACTCGTCTTACTTTACTTTATTTAATTTTATTTTATTTCTTTTTTATTTTTTATATATTTATTTTTTATTTTATTTTATTTATTTTTTTTTTTTTTTCACTTTGTCCTGACCACAAATTTCTAATCGTTGCAGGAGTACTATTATTTACAAATACATAGTCATAACCCATTAACTATATCGATTTCAGCTACTAAATTATTAATAAATATTCTTGTTGTTTTAGTTAGTTATATAAACGCGCCTATAGCCATGAGAAAACGAGCAATGCGAACATAACCAACTACTTAATAATCATCAACTTAAATGACTTCATAACAGAAATTATAGATAATTGCATGATTAATTAAATAATTAAGTGAAGGCCAACAACAAATAAGTCACAACAAAATAACAACACGTCATACGAGCTCTAAAACGAGCGCATACGTTTTTTGATGAAAAGGCTTAAATGTCCATACAATGTCATACGGGCATTTAAATACTTAAAATTAATGCGAGATTATTAAATGCAATTTTTCACAAAAGGTGATTAATTAAATAAATAAATATAAATTGCACGTCAGCAACGAACGAGCGTAACGAGCGCGAATAGTTGGCGTCAAATTTTGAATGCAGCATGTCAAACGAATGAGTACAGCCACAAATCAATTGAGGGGCATTGTACTCGTTATGAAGATTTTTTAATAAAAAATAAAAATAAAAAAAACAAAAAAATTCATTTTCAATTCATATGAAACATTAAAAAAATGCAAAAATGCATAAGAAAAAAAAAACAAAAAAAACTTTGTTCCAGATAATTTTTTCTTTCGCAATTGCAATTCATTATTCCTGCTGGCCAAATTGTGCTGTCTCAAATGAAGTCAACTGTGCTTCCACATCTTCGCCGACGTTTTGCCAACCATGCGTCAATGAGCCACAAAGAGCCAAAGCGCCAAATTAGCAGCCAAAACTCGTGCGAGTGTTGCAATAAATAAATAACAAAAAATTTAAAGAACAAAAAAAATCTGCAGTGTCCCAATTTTGCGCGCAGCCTGCGATCGCGCAGTAACAATTAAAAAATGTTAACAAAAAGTGCCAATAACAACTGCTGCACAACAACCAATCCAACGAGCAAACAAATGAGCCCAACACCAAACAACAAAGCAATAACAAAGTAAACAATACAAAAGAAAAAAAAAAAAAAAACAAAAAAAAAGTAAAAAAAAAAATACAGTGGCAATGTTGGTTAAAATCGCAGCCAAAACTAACCAAATAACTGAAGCTGTCAGCAATAAATAAAATTCGCATGTCCTCGAAAGCAAACGGCCAAATGAGTGAGCTATGTACGGGCCAAATTCATTGCATATCGGTTGGTTTATTTTGTTTTAATTTTTTTTTTTTACTTTTAATTTTGCTGCAAGCAAAATAATAATGCGCCGTTTTAAGTCTAACGGAGTGGGTGGCGGCGGGCGTTCGGCAAATGCTCGCATAACTCTCGCACAAAACAGTGAATCAACGTTGCACTAACGAAGACAAACCAAAAAATACAACAAACACAGCACTGCCAGCGAATTTTTTTAGACGAAAAGGTGCCAGCGAGTGAGCTGCGAAGTAAACGAATAATGAGTAAACCATGTTCGGAATGTGACAGTGACATACGATCTTAACACAACGCCAATTTATAAACGCGTCAAATACTCGTATGTTTGAAGAATAGCAAATTAAAACTAAATTTCAAACGCTAACTAAGGTATTTCAGTATAATTAATTTTTAATTAGCAAAAAAAAAAAAAAAACACACTAAAAGACATCAGGAATATAAGAAGGATGGTATCGATCTAAAAAGTCAAAGGTCAGTCAGATCTGTAAAATTTTTGATTAACAAAATTTTGTAAATCTGACAGAATTGTTCTTGATCAAACTAAATTTTGTGTTAAAACAACAACTCCCTCTAGTTAATTCAACAGCGAGAAACTGTCATTTTAAATTTATTGCAGCATAAAACTGAATATAGTAGAACTGTCAGAGTTTTTGTTGATCTGACAACGTTTTTGTTGATCGAACAAAATTTGGTATTGAACCCACAAACTCCTGCAGTTAATTCAACAACAAACAACGAGTTCTTGAAGTTAATCCAACAACGAAGATATTGTCATTACTAATTAGACGGCAGCAAGCATAAGTATACGATGGCATCATGGTAGACACCTCGGTTAAGCTTTCAAGTCACCTGAGTTCGACTCCTTTGGTGTTATTTTAGTTATATATAGATCAACACGATAAACAACAGAATTTTCTGTATCAACCCATATTTTGGTTCATATAACCAGCTCATTTTTCTCTGTGTGGCTACAAAATTCCACGAAAATCGAGTTCATTTTACTTATTATAATTTTCATTGTTCAATTTCAAGAGGACGTTTGCTTCTCATTGTCTTTCGGGAGAAGCAAAGGTGAAACATTTAAACAGAAAAAAATATAAATTAAAAGAAATGTCACCAAATTGTTCGAATGACTTCTCTTTTACTTTTATCCCAACCCGCTTATGTATTTGATTTAACTGGAATTAACATCTTAAGCGCAGCCGCCGAATTGTTTTTTGTGCTCTAAACTTTTGGCTGCTATGAACAATCGAGTAGAGATGGGTGCATGCATGATTTTTGCGACACGACACGACACGACACGGTCACGAAACCTATTTTCGAAAGCACGCGCGGGGAAAAAATAAAACTTTATAGTTTCTTTATGAAAGTTAATCAGACTGATCCGTGGCGATTTTTCAAACTATTTCAAAATTGTTTTTAAGCAACGCTCTATTTATTAAATTTTCGTTCAGATAGGCCTTTGTGTTTTTTTTTTTTTTTTTTTTTTTTTGGATTTCGGACTCAGCACGAAATAGCATTTTCGGAACCGAGCTCATGGACACAATAGACACACGTGTGAGTGAGTCGTGGCACGGTCAAAAACACGCACAACCCCATCTCTACGAACGAGTGATCTGTCTGCATTTCATTTGCCTTAAATATCGCGCAAGACCAAAACACTGCAACTCAACTCATGCCTTATTTAAGCTAACTTTCAGCCAGCTGGGCTACCTGCTGGTGACCACAGTTTTTATTATATATTCAATTCCTAATCTGCTTTTTTTCTACTGTTTGGTGGCTTGACTTTGGTCTAATTTCAATGTGAGATAGATTTGCAAAAATAGTAAGCAAATATTTTGAGAAGGAAGACACGAATTATTTGAACATCAGAAAAAGTGAAGAAAAATAGCAAACAAAACGTTAGCCTTTGTTCTTAAGCCACATAAAAAGCAGAAGACAAGACACAAATTCCGTTCAGCGTTAAATAAACAAAAATAAATAAATAAATAAAAGAAAAACGTTATCGATAATTAGCGAGAAACGAGTTAGAACGAGTTTTTTGTGGCAAATTTACTGTAGCGCGCTTGGCAACGTTGGACTTGGCACACTTTTCAGTGAAATCTTGTTAATCGTGCGCTGATAGTTTTGGTAGCAAGATAAAAATCTCTTTTGTGGCAAGAAAGGTTTCAAAAGATTTAATTTGTGTGTGTGTATGATCAGACAGCAATTAATATTTTTTTGCGGCGATATCTTCCGCCACTATCCCTTATTCAGCATGGTAGAATCGTCAATGTTTTCCATTTAAATTATAGAGGACAATATCGATTGTTAACAACATTCTTATCAAAGTCGGCACTTAACCTCAACCGTCTGGTTTTTGGAACAAAGAAGTTACACTATTTATTACGTAGCACCTCACACGGTCTGTGCTGGCTCTCGACTTGATAAATGTTAACCAACTTTAAATGCAATCACAAATTTCCACTTACCGATTCAGTTTTGATATTGAGTGCCGGCAACAGTGACGTCGTCTCAGCCATTGGTGATGGTGTACGCTGATTTTGCGTTATTGTGTGTGGTGAGGTTGCGGTTGCGTTCATGCCTGCAATCGTCGTACCAGTCATTGTTGTAGGTAGGCCATTTCCCGCCGCACCAATACCATTGGCAAGTGTCGAACCACAGCTACCATTGCTTGCCTCCAAACCGCTAGGTGTGCCAGGCGCCACGCCGGATGCTGCTGAGGAAAGCGCTGGCGATGTTGGTGAGATGCCACCACGCACTGATGACGCCACCGCTGAGGTTGAATACGGCGAACCTGCTATACTACACGGCGACTTATTGGCATTTGAATTTGGTGCTACAGCTGCCGTCGTCGATGACGAGGCGGTCGACGATGTAGAGGATGTTGATGAAGTCATCGATGAATTGGAAGAGGAGGACGATGATGATGATGAGGAAGAGGATAAGGCTGTTGTGGTTGTACCACTAGCAACACGTGCACCCGAAATGGGTGTAGGTGTGCGTTGTTGTTGTAGCGCAGGTGTTGCCGAACGACAGCCGTTCGGTGATATGGCCAATATTTGTGTGGTTGTTGTCACTGGTGGTGGTGTCCCACCGGGACTTGGTGGTGTGCCCGTGGCGGTGAGGCTAACTGTGGCCGAAATGCTGGTGTTACTCAAATGCTGATGTACACTGGTGTCCAAGAAAGGGCTCGTGCTGGTTGTGGGTTCACGCTTGATGACTATACCGCCACCGGCGTTCGAGGTAGTACCCAATGAGGCGGCTGTGATGGCAGCTTCGCATGGCAAGACAGTGCCGAGCATGGTCGGCGCGTTATCGGCTTTGCGGTTACTTGAATGGCTCTCCGTTTCGTCGCAGCCCTCAGCCATGTCAGTAAGGCATTGTGTAGAGACTGTTGGAAAAAAGGAAAGTAAAAAAGAAGAGAACAATTAGCATGAGTTTCACAAAGGTCAATGCGCCCGCAAGTATGCAAGACTAAATAATTTATTGTGCACTAAATGACAGCAAACTTTTGCAACTAACAGAGTTCGCATTATATGCAAAAAAAGCACGCCTAAAATTATGCACTGCAATACTTTGACGGAAAGTCAGTGTCCCTTTTACGAGTAGGGTGTTTCCAAGTCTTACCCGCCTGTCCACAATTAAATTAAATTGAATTAAATTAAAGTAAACTAAATAAAGATAAATCAAATAAAATAATACAAAACCAACAAAATACAAAACAAAATAAAATAATATAAAATAAAATAAAAAAAGTAAAATTAAAATAAATAAACATAAGATAAAATAAAATATACTAAAATAAAAATAAAATAAAATAAAAAATAAAATTAAACAAAATAAAATTAAAACAAGATAAAATATAATACATATAATAATGTGCAAAAAAATTAAATAAAATAACATTTAACAAAACATTCAAAAATTACTTAATTTTAAGCGCTCGAGCTAAATATTTTTTGTGCCGAAATTAGCTTTAATGCTTTTAAAAGTCAAGCCTGCATACATACATTTTCGGCCTAATTTCCTCTCTATGCCTTAATGTATGCTACAAATCTTACAAATTTCGTAAAGGATTTTCTGCCACCTCCACCTACGAATACATTATACACCACTGCAAGCGCACACTCAAGTTTGTTACATACATATACATACACTTCTATGAACGTAATGATTATAGAAAAGCGTTCAGCAGAACGACGATCCTTGCTCGAGCAAAACACACCCAAAATTGAGCCTGATTTGCACATTATTTGCCCTTTAAAGCATGCCAACACCTACATATGTGCGAATATACTGCACATGCATGCCATAGTCTCATTACGTTTCCGCTGCCTCACTTCACACCGAGCGTGTGTACTTACAGTCAGGACTTAACCGCATAGATGCGGAATACAAATGCACGTGTGTGTGTATTTCGCAAAACTTTGCCATCTTTGCATTAAAAGTTTTAAATTCAAAATGTACCTAGAATAAGTATGTGAGCATGTATGGCGCCCAAGTGTACATACATATTTATCTACTTTTGAAGTATCACAAAATCGCCTCGTATAATTACCATGTCCCCTGCATTTATTGTGTGTGACTCAAACCTTTTCCACATCTTCGCCTAACAGCGTAATATTCGTAATCCTAACAGCGTAATATTCGTAATCCTAGCACGATGGTCTTACTTAATGTTCGCATACTTTAGAATTTACATTTTATGCAAACATTATCGAATATTTTGTGCACTTAAACTCACACTTAAGCACTCATTTCATTAATTATCCTTTGGTGGCGAGGGAGCAACGTTTCGTAGCGGAAGAAGTCGTCCCGCACTGAGAGCATACAAGGCAACACAAATCCAAGTGGAATACTTTGGATAAAGAGACTTCTCCGTACTCCTTATATGACGCTTATACAAATTTCCTTACTTTATTATTTTAACTTTTTAACTTTTTTATTTATATTTTTTATATGTGTTATTTCCGCTTTCTTTCATTTCATTTTTTATTTTTTTTATTTAATTTTTTTATTTAATTTTTTTTTTATTTTTTTTATTTTATTTAATTTAATTTTATTTTTTTATTTTATTTTATGTTATTTTATTTTATTTTTTTTATTTTATTTTATTTTATTTTATTTTATTTTATTTTATTTTATTTTATTTTATTTTATTTTATTTTATTTTATTTTATTTTATTTTATTTTATTTTATTTTATTTTATTTTATTTTATTTTATTTTATTTTATTTTATTTTATTTTATTTTATTTTATTTTATTTTATTTTATTTTATTTTATTTTATTTTATTTTATTTTATTTTATTTTATTTTATTTTATTTTATTTTATTTTATTTTATTTTATTTTATTTTATTTTATTTTATTTTATTTTATTTTATTTTATTTTATTTTATTTTATTTTATTTTATTTTACTTTATTTTATTTTATTTTATTTTATTTTATTTTATTTTATTTTATTTTATTTTATTTTATTTTATTTTATTTTATTTTATTTTATTTTATTTTATTTTATTTTATTTTATTTTATTTTATTTTATTTTATTTTATTTTATTTTATTTTATTTTATTTTATTTTATTTTATTTTATTTTATTTTATTTTATTTTATTTTATTTTATATTATTTTATTTTATTATTTTATTTTATTTTTATTTTTTTATTTTTTTTATTTTTATTTTTATTTTTTTATTTTATCTTACACAATTTATTGCCGGGTACCCCAATAATATTTTGTGCTTCAGCTCTGCATTGCTGAAGGCAAAACGAGTGACCAAAGGAATGGGCAAGAAAGCGAATGCAGTAAGAGAAAATGCAATGAATCGATAAAAAAAATGTAAGATAAGAAAAGTCTGATTCAAATATTAATAGTAAGGAAGAGTCTCGAAAGTGCCATCGATGAAGTCTGTGTAGGAGGGACTAAAGTGCATGTGAAGGTCAGAAAACTTTATGCGACAAGTTCCTCATTTATATGAAGAGAGCTTCTTACATTTCTAAGCCTTCCCGGCAAACACAATCCCTACTTACTTACTTAAACAATCCCTAACCTTCGAGAAATGTGCTAACTAGTCGAAAGAGATGCTAGCGAACTACTCTCGCAACCGATTCGAGAGGGTTAGAGTCAACTTAGAGCTTACGCTTTCTAATCGAATACAAGTGAAAATTTCGAGACTCGAAAAAAGTTAGCTCGTGTTCTCGCTACTCTCGTGAGCATTTTCGACCGGTTGATAACCAGTATTCGATGGATGAACGCAGCCGGACGTCAAAAAATCGAATAGGAAGTCGACGCGTGTTAATCAGGTTCAATGAACAAAAAAAGGGTAAATAAAAAACGAGACTTCGAGACTCCAGCCAGAAATCGATACTCGGAAGACATACATACGTACAAGCAACTGAATCTAATAGATCACAACAACAACAACAAATCTACAAAATTATGTTCATGTCAATTTTGTACTCATTGTGCTAAGAAGCAACGTTGTCAGGACATAGTGATGCATAAAAGGACTGCAAGCCGAATATTGCTACGAATATTTATACAAACCAATACAACAAGTAATTCGACTATGACATCAACAATGAAATGAGGCAATGAATGGGGATGCAAAACCAGTGAGCAAAAGAAAAGGGGTAATAATGTCGACAACTGCAATGGTCAACTCAGCTCAACAAAAAGCAAGGATATGAAGAAAAGTAAGTAGTTCAACTGCAAGTCGACTGGTTGACCGGCAGCAGATGCACGTGCTGGTCAAGCAGTGATTGTGTGTGAATAAGGATAGGTAAGGTTGTTGATATATTTACGAAAATACTCCAAGGCAGTCGTGTTGACGTTAGCTGCGCAGTACGCGTCGAAGTTGATGTCATATTCTTGGTAAAGACAGCAGCAGACTGCATGGAATGCAAACGATAGAGAAGCGATTGAAGGACAGACGGATGGATAAACAACCCAACCGGACAGCTCTCTGGTCAGTGATCACTCATTGGATACTCCGGTTTGAGGTTATGAAGCATCAGAATCGTGATAAGATTTCGAAGGCGATGGTGAATAATCGTATGCAAACATTTGTATACGTGTAGGATTGCATTTCAATGCGTGAGTGTTCAGCTCATACCAGACCAGTCAATGAGTTGTCACTGACCAAACAGACAGTAGTGTGCATAAGAAGTGTCCGTCTGGGAAGCTCTTCGATTAACAGTGCGGGCAAGGATAATGTGAAATTATGAACAGAAAGAGCATGCCGAAGTGGAAGGGGTGAAGTTAAAAGTAGTGCACACGAGAGTGGTCAGTGAACGGAAGTGGATGAGGGGAGAGGTACAGTCCACTTTCGAACAAAACGAACCAAATTAACAAAATGCACAGGCGGTGGGCAGCTACAAACATACCTACTTGCCAAGCAGATATACCAACACATTATAGAAATAGATGTATGAATAAAAGTCTACTCACACGAGTAGCCAGCTGGTGCTGAGCTTGTCTTGCTAAATTCAGAGGTGTTTCCACTGTGGGTGTTGCATTTAGTTTAACATAAATGAACGACTAACGAATATAAGAATTTGGTTTTTGTTACTTGTATTTGGTCATTAATTTAAATGCACACATACTTAATGATTTTTAGTATGGTGTTATGGGGGGAGTTCGTTGTCCTAGTCTACCCTGCTAGCCGAAGCCATTCCCATTATGGTCAACCCGAAAATGTTGTCGTCACGTATTTTACTAAAGAACACGAATACAAGCTAACTAACTTAGTAGTCGTGGCTGTGCAAGAGAAGTAATTTAGAAAATTAAGGATTGGAGAATTGTTGTTCGTGCGGGTGCGAAAGTGGAGGTGCAATACTTTATGAGTGCCGAAAAGCATTTAAGGACGTTTGATGATTGCAGAAATATCGATTTTCGAGTTGAGAAATTTATAAGCACGCAAATGTGCAATTAAAATTATAAAGAAGGTGCTTGCACTTAAATGGGTGTGGACTACTTGAGCAATTCTACTGCATTGCTAAGAGCTTTTTTTTATAAAATTGTTTATTTTTTTAAGAACTAAAGCTTTGGCTAGAAAGCAAGATCATCCTATCTCAGGATATTCTAGGTGTATATTTTTATATTTCCTGACTAGTTTTCAGGGTATTTTCAAGCAGTTCTGACATTTGAGGGGATCAGTTTCTGGCCAACAAACATTGAATGAGTTATTGATTAAAAGGTAGATTAGATCCTTATCTATCTCTTTTATTAGAGAACGACTAGAGAAACTCTTGAGAAACATGTTCTCAAACAAAATGGGACATACTTAATTCTAAAATCGCGATAGTCATAGTTCTCCAATAGAGTTATAATATAATACTCTTTTGCGGATGTAATAGAGCTTAAGATTTCTCAAAGAAACTTCTTCCGAGTATCGGTTTCTCTCGAGAGTCCCGTATCTCGAAGTCTCTTCAGCTTCTCGATATTCGATTAAATCGCCGCAAATTCATATATGGAGGGGAAATAAAGGAAGCAAGAATTAGACATAAAAGACTGCAACGGTGTAAGCCCGAGATGAGGGAGGGGAGGGAGATACTATAGTTTTTAAAACGGTGGAGATTTGGAAAAATGTCGATACCTGCAGGAAAAAAGTGGGAAAGTTGTGGAAATGTTTATATGAAATATGGCTCTTTTTATGAGAACCACTACCACGATAGGAATCATGCCCGAAAATTCTATGAAAGGATCCGGCGGAGGAGGAAAGGCTTTAAGACCGGGGAAAGTTTCTGTAAGGAAAATAATGGCGACCTGGTAACCGACGTACAAGTCACCGTTGATAGCTACAAATTTGAAACGGTAAAGGACTTCAATATTTGTGAACCAGCATTAATACCGAAAATAATATCAGTCTAGAAATCCAATGGAGAATCACGCTTGCCAACAAGTGTTACTTTTGGACTAATTAGGCAATTGAGAAGTAAAGTCCTTCTCGACAAACAAAAATCACGCTTTATAAGTCTCTCATCATAGCAGTCCTTATGTACGGCTCGGAATCATGGACAGTGTCAAGAGAAGATGAGATGGCCTTTGGATATGGAAAAATTCTAACATATTCCTCCCCCATTGAAGTAAACATGATCAAATCTATGTTTGTATGCACGTAGCTACATATGGCATATGCATAAATAATTTCCAAAATTCGACATTTGTAAGCTTATTCAATTCAAACCATTCATTAGACCATAAATTCAGCAGCAACAAAAATCGATTAACTCATACCAAAACTAATTTTACCAAAAATCAAAATAATAATAATGAATTATGTGCATAATGAGCAGAGAGTCATATAACATACAGTACGTACTTACATAACTTATTAAGCATGCATATAAAACGCTTCCCTCGAAACAAAACCGGCAATTTTAATTTGATAACTCCCTTGAAAACAATCGCAAGTCGAACGACCGATGTCCTTAAAATACTTTTCACATTTCTATATACTGACTAGCATTTACATTTTTGAATGTGTGCAAAGCCTTTGAGGAAATTAATTGCAAAATCATGCAAAAAGCTAGACGTTTGTGAGGGGTTGCAAAAATGTACGTTAATTAGTTTGAATGGCGGAGCCAATAAAAATATAATTACAAACGAAAAAAGTAGCATAAAAAAGATATTAAGCGCATTTGAATGTGTGTGTGTGTGTGTGTGTGTACTTTTTGCATGCCCACTGACCCAACGGCATTACTCATGCCCACCACCAATATTTTTTCATTGTCAATATATTTTCTCGTGCTTTTAACGCTTTGTTTGTTAATAAATAATATTTTTGTTGTAATTTCTTTTGTTGTTTGCGCCTGCACTTTTTTATCCTTTTGTTGTTGTTGTTGTTTGCTGTTGTAACTGCGCCTTAATTTCTGTGCGTGCTCAATTGGGGAGTTTTTAGCAAAATGTTTTCTATGATGTTCGCATTGGTGTTGTTGCTTTCATTAATATTGCTCAATATCCTTTGTACTTGTGCACTTAGTAGCTGCGCTTTGTAGTTGTTGTTGTTGTTGTTGTGTGCTAATTTAACAAAATTATTTTGCGCGTTTGACGCCCGCCGTCATTAACCAACCGCTTGTACCAGCCTTTGAAGCTCAATACCGTACCGCCTTGCAAGCCTTTGGCATGTTGCACGTCCTGCTGGCTATGTTGCATGCAACGCAGTGTATTTTTTTTGTATTTTTCACTCCCTCTCTGCCGCATTGTGCCTACTCATTTTGCTATGTAATGAATCATAAAATATGAAAATACAAAAAGTACTTAGGAATTGGTGAAGTGGAGCTAAACGTTGGTGGTGTGGGGGTGGTGAGTGCGCACGTGAGGGGGAAACGTAGAAGAAGCGCATTGTGTGGCATGAACTTTTTGAATCTAGAATTTTAAATTAAATGTAAATATGCACGCTTAATGCGAATATGTGAGCTCATTATGAGCGTGCAAAACAAACGCACACACACACTCACACTAATGCAATGCACCACACTGAGCGGAAATTAAAGCGTCATCTGTGCTTTTGATAACGTGGCGTGGGCAGTGTGGGGGATCAAGAGCTCAAGTGAAGCTTTTCATTTTTCATTGTATACTTCTTGGGATTTTTAAGGGCTGCAAATCGTTTTTATTTGTATATTTGTTGTTGTTTATTTTGTTATTAGTTTTTAGCATTCACGTAATTTATAATTGTTGTTGTAGCTGGTTTTATGTTATGATCGCTGCGTAGTCATGTGGAACACGCGATTTCCATTACATACGGCTCACACTTGCGTGTGCTAGCTCCCGCAACTTTGTCTCACTTTAGCTACCGCTTGTTTTCCTGCACCAAGAGAATTTCTTACTTCGTTGTCCTTTAGTCCTTTTGCAAAGAATGCTGTAATCTCGTGCACAGTTAATGAATGAATTTATATGAGGGTCGTTCCATATCCAATTGTCAGATAGCTGAAACGATCCCTTGTTATGCCTTTCGTTAAATTCGAGTCTACAACGAGACTTAAATTTCTTCTATAAACTTCGTAAAGAAATGTCATCGGAGTCCAATCCGGCGAAGTATGGCTAGATTTTGGCCTCTTATTTCACTTTATTTTGTTGTATTTTATTATAATTTATTAATTTTGTGACCGAGCTTCGTTTTATGCGAAACTCTCCACACACCTCGTTTCATTCAAAATGGAAGGGACCGATTTCAACTATATATCGATTTTCCATGGAAATACCCAAGACTATTAAGTGTGTTATATATGCAGTTGCAAAAGTAATAGGATATACTAAACTGTATCCATCGCCTACTTAGTTGGATAATGAGAACATTTGGTATTCAAATTGGCATTTGGTATATCTAACGTGGCAAATGTGTAATTTATAGTTGATTAAACAGTTGTAGCGACCGTTTGGTTAGCAAACATTTATTAAACATGCCCTGCAGGAATTTGTCTTTTCAGTTTTAGTCGAAAAACGTTTATTTTCCTGATTTGTTAATTTTTTAGTAACAGACATTTCTAAGCGTTTCCTTGTTGCATGCACGACCTCCTTTTCCAAAGTGTCTAATATTTAACATTTGTGTTGCCTTAATAAAGCAATTTCTCAAGAATGTCCCCTCTAAATATATCTGCGCACATTTGTTTGAGTAGTATTGGCAATAAATGGGCTATTCATGCATTATAATTGCTACGTTGCGCTGTGATTATTGCTTTCAGAACACACGTACATACATACATGATAAATACACTACCTCCATAATCTACAACTATAATAGCTAAGCACATTTGCGCTGGCATATGTTTATTTAGATAAAAAAAAATTTAATTTAAACACTAAAAAGTTGCTCTACTTCCTGTGTGAAACTATGTAAAATAACGGCTGGTGTAAACATATTCGGCAATAAACACACATACATAGTAATAAAATCGAATCTCCACAAAGTTGCTTATCGATAGTTGACGTTGTTTAATAACGACTTATCATAATGCAACAACATCATGATAATCAATAATAATGATAAAAAAAAAAATAGTGCCGATCGTACTAGATATGTTTGCAATGGCCAATGTGTTGCGTTTGATCGCCACTGCAATTTGTTGCCGATCAACATTCGTTTTGCTATAGCTTCAAACATGGCATTTGATACGTACGGCCTGGTCAGCATTCCCCTCTCCCATATCCATATCCACCTCCATGTCCATATTAATGTACTTAACAGAACCGGTATAATTATTGTTTGGCCACAAACTATGGTTAGCTCACTCTTTTCAGGCGCCGCTTTGCACAAAATTGCAATTAGAATATGAAATGATGTGGCAGTAACGGCAGTTTTGTTTAAATTAGTTGCAGCAACTTTCCAAATGTGAAAATTTTTTTTAGATGCCTGAAAAGCAATATTTTTAATGTTATAAATAAAATAAAATAGTACGAGATAAGCTCAAATAAAATAAAATAAAATAAAATAAAATAAAATAAAATAAAATAAAATAAAATAAAATAAAATACAATAAAATAAAATAAAATAAAATAAAATAAAATAAAATAAAATAAAATAAAATACAATAAAATAAAATAAAATAAAATAAAATAAAATAAAATAAAATAAAATAAAATAAAATAAAATAAAATAAAATAAAATAAAATAAAATAAAATAAAATAAAATAAAATAAAATAAAATAAAATAAAATAAAATAAAATAAAATAAAATAAAATAAAATAAAATAAAATAAAATAAAATAAAATAAAATAAAATAAAATAAAATAAAATAAAATAAAATAAAATAAAATAAAATAAAATAAAATAAAATAAAATAAAATAAAATAAAATAAAATAAAATAAAATAAAATAAAATAAAATAAAATAAAATAAAATAAAATAAAATAAAATAAAATAAAATAAAATAAAATAAAATAAAATAAAATAAAATAAAATAAAATAAAATAAAATAAAATAAAATAAAATAAAATAAAATAAAATAAAATAAAATAAAATAAAATAAAATAAAATAAAATAAAATAAAATAAAATAAAATAAAATAAAATAAAATAAAATAAAATAAAATAAAATAAAATAAAATAAAATAAAATAAAATAAAATAAAATAAAATAAAATAAAATAAAATAAAATAAAATAAAATAAAATAAAATAAAATAAAATAAAATAAAATAAAATAAAATAAAATAAAATAAAATAAAATAAAATAAAATAAAAAAATAAAATAAAATAAAATAAAAAAAGTAAAATAAAAAATTAAATAAAATAAAAAAAATAAAATGAAATAAAATAAAAAACTAAAAGAAAATAAAAGAAAATAAAATAAAATAAAATTGGTAGAATTTCACAGCTCGACAGAATTTCAAAACAAAGCAGTATAACACAAAATTGTTATTCGGCTTATTCGCCTTTAGCTTATTATTGATGGCCTAACGATGGATAACGATAACAGAAATCTTAAAATATTAAACAAAATATGCCGTTACCAGGGATCACGTGAATGCCAGAGTGACAGTTTACTGAGCCTATTCATGTTTTCATACGCAAACAAATTAAAATTCATCACATGTGCTCTACAACCAAACAAAATCTTTCCACACACACAGACGCACATAAATATCTGGCAGGAGAACTCGTTGACAGCGGATGTATGTAAATATTATTAAGTGGATAATTTGTGTAATCAATCAAAACTAAGCCTAATAAATTTCTCAATTAATTGTCAAAGTCGTTTTACATCAACATACTATGCTCCAATAATTTTTATGTAAATTGTATAATTAAATCTAAAAGTAGTTTAAAATTAAATTGTGAGTAAAGATTAGATATATAAAAAGTAGAAATAAAGAAGACTTAGAGGCATTTTATGTAACTAAATAAGACATGACAAGTGATTATGAGAAAATTGGCAACCATGCAGTTTAATATTGAGGTGTGCGTCTTTGCTAAAGCAAACCGCTAATGCAACGTGGCCAATTTTCCTTTCCTTTTTTTTAAACAATTCAGTTATTATAGATTCTGACGCTTAACGTTATTAAAAATTAGTGAAATTGTTTTGAACTACAAAGATAAAATCTGCCTTTCTATCATAAATACGAAAAAAAATAATACCAAAAAAAAATAATGCTATTGAAAGCCTGCTGCTAAATTGTCATTGGTCTGGTTTATTTTAAATTTTTCTTACTTTGCTGAGAGATATTTTATGTCTTACTATAAAACCTGACAGGTGGTTGAGTAAAAAATAGCAACCATGCATTTTAATGCTGCGGTGTGCGACTTTGCTAAAGCAAACCGCTAATGCAACGTTGCCAATTTTCATTATTTTTTTTTACAAAAATATAAATTATTACGGATTTCAACGCTGATCGCTATAAAACTTAAATCACTTGTTATGAACTAAGCGATATCACTAAGTTTCTTACAAATAAAAAAAAATGTTAATAGCTACTTCTTTGGCACAATTTCTGCTCATTAGCGCTTTTGATCACATACTGCTTACTTGTCATTGCTCTGATTTATTTCAATTTTTTTTCTCTTCTCGTGTGCGCTCATTTTCAATCAAAGAATAACATATTTTTATATAATTGAAATCTTTACTCATAAATTTGCATAAAATTTAAATCATTCATGTCAATTGATTGCGTTCACATAACCCCACTCGTCCGCCCTGCTTCCACCAACTGCCACAACAAACTGTCGCGCAATATGACGTGTACGCGCAGCCAAGCCAACGCTCGCGTTCGTACATAATTCAGAGCTATCAATTTCTTTTAATTGAGAACTAAACAAAAAAATGAAGAAAAAAAAGCAAAAAACAATCAACTTTGTCTCAATTTTAATTTCAATTTATTAAATTTGCACGCGAGCGACACAATATTGGCCACAATACAAGCGATAAAAAAAAAAAACAAAGAAAAATGTTGACCAAACGCCCGACAGCAGGGACAACGACAACAATACGGACCAGTGGCCAACAGCTGCGCATGCGTCATTGATAGTGGTAGATATAAAAGCATGATTCGTTCGGGAGGGTGTTGCGGTGCTTCCTTGCCGAGTTTGTTGTAATTATTGCTGCCACCACAAACCGGCGACAATGTGTGGCTGTTGCAGCAGTTTTTTATGCACCATTCGCCGTTCATTCTTCGTTCGTGTTACAAATCTGATTTTCTGCTACTTTACTGCGGTGTTTTGCACACTTACCGCTGATATGCGCTTGCCACATACTACCTGCCGCATGTGGCAGCGTTTTATAGCTCATTTAGCAGTGTTTCTTCTTGCTTCTGTCGCATTTCACAGTAGTAGTTATTTCACTTCTTTCGACTTTTTCTTGTGTTTAAAATTTTTCTTTTGCTTCCTTTGCAATTTACATGCACAACGAAGACACTCGCTGCATTTAATTCATTTTTATTATGCCGAAAACGTGCAACACAATTAATAAAATTCTTTACTTTATTGATGATCCAAACGCAATCGACAACAACAACATGCTGTAGCAGCAGTGGCGTTCACCGTCACACGAAATGGCGTGAAATTTAATTGTGAGGCTGCTTGCATATTGACAAAACACAATGCAAAAGTCAGTCGCAACATGGAAGTGTTTACTACAGGGGTCGCCAGGTCTTTCAACCTACTGGGCCAAACAAATTCACACTTTCTACAACACCGTCGTTCCTGGAATCACAAAAAAATGACTCGAAAGAACCATTATTTTTAAACTAGTACCCCCGATACGCATTTGGTATAGATACAACAGTATCGATAGTATAGTATAGTTTGCGATTTCAAATGACGTTTTGATTTTGAATTACTTATAATTTAAAATTATCGAAAAATAAATCATTTCTTCCTAGCGCTAAAGGTATTCAAAAATATTGCAATAATTTTTCGTATTCTTCTTGCGAATGTGGTTTTTTTTTGTGGCCCACAGCGAGCCAAAAGAGCCTCTACGTGGCGACACCTGGTTTACTGTGATCCTCTGCGTTGATCGGTAGTTGGTTGGCCGGATCAATGGACAACTTTTCAATAATAATTGCCATTTGTGGTATGTGGCACAAAGCATACAACATACAAGCGCTCATAATCATCATTGCATAAATTATGAGTTGTTGTTTTATTCACCTCGACTGAAATGAGTATGTAAGTAAGCTTGCACACATACATAAGAAGTTATCGTGATTACTGTTGCGCGCGACTTGACGTTGTCTGAGGTGGCCGCAGGATTTACGGCTTCGTTTTTTTCTTCGTTTCTTGCCTGCCTACACCTGCCTGATAAGCATTTGTAATGTTTTTGCTGGCGTTTAATTGCTATATTTCCAGTAGAAATTAATGAGCCTCATCAACACGCACCAAAGTAGTAGAAGTATGCAATAACCTGGCTATGAAATCGATTCTAGTCAAAGTATCCAATTTCGTGAGCGAATTTGGTAAGACTTGGCCATGGCATACAAGCAAAAAGAGCAAATTTGAAGAGCAAGGATTTTGGGATTTTTTTTAACTCTGGACATGTCAGTAGTCTTATTGATTTTGAATTTCTACTGGTTGGCTTTAGCCCTTTTTTTGGCTAATTCAAAACCAGCCAGGAAATTCTACTTGTATACTAGTCGGTTTCCTGATTAGTTTGTTGCTTTACTGCAGAGTAAATGCATGCACAAATGCTATACATAAACATAATTCTGATGCGATGATGATTTGTTTGATAGTGTGCATAATGTCTTTAACGATCATCACATTTGCACAAGTTTTTTATATGCTGATACTCGCAATAATGATAAGCTGCTTTTATGTGTCTCTGATTAGGTGAGAATTTTTCTTTTAATATTTGAGAAGAATTTCTTATTCCAAAGCGTTTAAATTGAATTTTCATGGAGTTCATTGGCATATTTTTTATACGTTAACCTTATAGCGTTTTCTTTTCTGCACAAAAATTTCGCCATCACGTCAGGCCCGCAAACAGTCATGTTCTATTGTAAAATGGGTAATACATTAATAGAGGGCTTCATTAGCTTTTCTCAAAAACCTTCACCTACAAAAATTCGTAAAAGCAACATTTCCTGCCGTAGCTTTCATAGAAGCGCGGATAATTGCCCTGTCATTTTCTTCGCGCCACTCATTTTATCATTCGGGGGTTATTTTTGGTTCATTTTGGGGTCATTTGGAGGTCATCTTGGGATCATTTTTGGGTAATTTTGCGATCATTTTTGGGTAATTTTGGGATCACTTTGGAATAACTTTGGGGTCGTTTTGGGGTCATTAGTGGATCATTTTGGGACCATGTTGGGATCATTTTGGGATCTTTGGGGGTCATTTTGCAACCATGTTGGGGTCACTTTTGGACCACTTTGGGATCACTTTGAGGCCATTTTGGGCTCAATGATCACAATGTAGTACTAAAATGATTTTAAAATAACTCCAAAATAATTCCAAAATGACCTCTAATTATTCCAAAATGACCCCAAAATGTCCCCAAAATGGCCCAACATGACTTATTGCATTTCCCAATCTTCAATTACCATAAATTAAAAATAATACTTAAACAAAAATGGCTCTGTGAGCAATTAGAGTCTAAATTGTTACTTTCAATTGCATGTCAATCACGCAATTAAAATAAATTTTTATATAAAAACACATTATGCGCTTAGTATAGTATATAAAAAAAGTTGAACATACAAAGTACATAAAATTATATATTTATGCGTTACTACACAGAAAAAAATGGCACTGGTAAAATCAACAATCTCGTACTGTTATCCTGAACTGTTAATTGAATAGTCAGACATCTGTCACAAAATTTGGTAAAACTGACAGAATTTTTGTTGATCAAACTAAGTTTTGTGTTTAAACAACAACTTCCTCTAGTTAACTCAACAACGAATATACTATCAATACTGTCATAGAACAAAGCTGTAAGCCGGCAAGCATAAGTACACGATGGCATCATGGTAGACACCTCCGTTCAGCAGTCAAATAGGGTGAGCACGATTCTCGGTGAAGGCAACAAAGCAAGGTTAGAAAGTGTTGTGTCATTTAGAACAAAGCCCAAAACACCTCGGTGAAGTCAATATAGGAACCCTGAAAAATATTTTTTTTTTTAATTTTTTTTACTTTGACTCCTTTTGATGTTAAAATAACATTTATTTAAGTTTATATATAGTTCAGTTGCATGAACAACATTGAATAAAATTTTACCGTGATTTTTGTTGAATCAAATCATATTTTGGTTGATAAGGCCAGCTCATTTTTCTCGGTGTACTCATACCCCACCACCACCAACACCATGAGCACCCCAAATGCCAGTTGACGTTGCTGTTATTATTATGAATATATGTAATTGTTAATAATTAAATCTGTCAAACTTTAATGACAGTCAATTGAGGCGAAATTAAACAAGAAACACAACAACAACGACAATTAAAAAGCGCATTAATATAAACAAAAATTTTGTTGAATTACATCAGCAGCGAACGCGGCGCCGCTCAACACTGCCTACTCCAATGCGCGCTCTGTGGCACGAACGCACAATTTTCAACCACCTCAACAAAATATGTACATGTGAACACACACAAACTACACCAACAATGATCGCATATTTTCTTATCGCAGCAAATTAATTGCGCGCATGCGCAAACGTATGTACATATGTATGTACATGCCCCGACTAACAGCTTCACATATTTTTGTATAAGTTCGTTTAATTAATTTTGCTGCAGCTTTGATTGAACGCACATTTTGCTGGTTCAATTTTCGTATTTATTTTTTGTTTTGATTTTTTCTGACTCGTCTATTATTGGTTGGCATCATTTTAGTGGCGTCAATAAGCTAACTGCCGATGGATGGCAATTATTACGAAAACAACAACAATAACATTTAATGAAATACATTAACAAGTAAAATCATAATAAACATTAAATAATATCTTCATATCAGGGGTTGCCAGGGTTTTCAACCTACTGAGCCATACAACATCAACTTCATACTTTCTACAACACCGTCATGCAATCACATTTGTGTTGGTTACACGGTTAGCGTATTGCAATGACTTTTCGTATTTTTCTTGCGAATCTGTTGAGCCAGAAAAGAGCACCAGATGTTGTTGTAGAGCCACAGTAAGCTTAAAGAGTCAGGAGATGGCGATGGCTAGATCGTATGTATCGAAGTGTACATATACCACAAGTACCTACACTAAAAAAAAATGGCGGCGATATACCAACAAGTTATCATAACCTCTAACGAGATTTTTGCCGAGCTTCTCTTCGAACTTTTAGTGTGCTGCCTTCCTCTTTTTGCTACAAGTTGGCGGGACTTACAGTTATTATTTCTAAATAATTTTTGATGTTGGTTTTGCCGGGCATTGATATAACAGGTCTTTGTGTTGTAGGCCGAGCACTTAACCGCTACACCACGGCGGCCATCAATTGGATGTTGCAAAAAATTTAAAATGACAGATCCTTCGCCGTTGAATTAACTAGAGGAAGTTGTTGTTTTAACACAAAATTTAGTTTGATCAGAGGCACACTTAGGCTAGTTATGAAACGCCCGTTTTGATACCACCAAGAAAGTCAGTCCCGGGACTCAGCCATATGGCAGTTACTTCAACAAAAAATTCCGTTCAAATTTTGGTAAAACTTCAGGATAAGAGTAGGTACGAGGTTGTTGATTTACCAGTGCCATTTTTGCCTGTGTAAGTAAATATTGTAGGTACTCTTTTTCGATCGTCAAACTCATCTACATAAATGATATATCCATTAAAAAATTCCACGAAATCAATAAATTGAAATTAACCGAGTTGACGGCGCAAATGAGGCAAACGTAAATGTTGAAACGCATACAACGTCAATAACTCATAAAATATTGTGTATGTATGTGAACATATAATTGGCCTCTCTTATTAATTTAGCCCTGATTTCCAAACGCGTCACATATAAAATATTTCCACAATGTGACCAACACAATAAATTTGTATAATTTTCTTCAATTATTAACGCTGACGACAATCAACATCATCACTATTAATAACACTCAACGCTCGACATTCAACGATCATTAGCAAAAGCAATCGAATGAAATGTTGAAATTTGTTTGTGTTGCTTATGCCGCATCTTTGTATTTACTTTCGAGATCGCTACAGTTTTTTGGGGGTAGCTAATTTTATATACCTATCTTCTTTTTATTTTTGATCAACAATTGAACGTTGAAAATCTCGTTGCTAAGCAGCACAAATTGTTTGCTTTGATTTTGGTTGTCGCTGGCGTAATTATTTGGATATATTGTTTCTTCATTAAAATCGTTTAATTTATATCAATTTCGTTCATTGCGCTTAATTTTGGTTTTTAGTTCTGTTTGTTGTGAGACCGATCTTTGGTTTGGCATTTTGGGGCTGTGTCGATGATTTCCTGCAAGCTTTTCTAAATTAATTTTATTATTTATTTATTTGTGTGTTTTCACATTTGCGTAAATGATTATATATGTGTACGTATCTGCGCACAAAGTTTCCTTCAATGAGCTGTAATTTGAATCTCATTTAAATTTTTATTTGTTTGTAGCTTTTGCGTTTATTACTCGTGCCTTCGATCGTTCAACTTATTTTCCTCTTCATTAGTTCAATATTACAATTGAGTACGAAGTTCAATGAAAAGATATTTAACCTTTTAATGAGTCGTTCGCAATGAGACAAATAAATAAGTTGAAATCTCATGAGTATGAGGTACAGTTGTGTTTGAGTTTTGATTTAAAAATATTGAGTGATTTGCGATGTGTGTGAAAGCGCATTGCAGAATCTTGATATTAATGCTTCTGAAGCAAATTGGGTTCCAGAAAAGCCCCGAATAATAGATTAATATCTGAAATGATTCTTTGAAGTTCTTAACATGGGAATAAAGATCTGGAAAATAACAGCTTTGTTCTATGACAGTATCTTCGCTGTTGGATTAAGAGCAGGAGTTTTTTGTTTCAACACAAAATCTGTTTGATCAACAAATACTCTTTCAGTGCTACTAAATTTAAGTGGATGATGTAATAAATTTAAAATGACAATTTCTTCGCTGTTGAATTACTAAAAGAATTTGCTGTTTTAACACAAAAGTTAGTTTCATCAACAAAAATTCTGTCAAAGCTATGACTGTTCAATCAACAATTGAATGCAGTTACTTCAACAAAAATTCCGTTCAGAAAAACAAATTTTTTTCAATTTAACAGAACGTGGTCTTCGTCCACTTTAGGATAACAGTACGAGATTGTTGATTTTACCAGTGTCATTTTTTCTATGTTATTCTATACATAAAGGTAATCGTTTGATATGAGCGTCCAATCGACTTTTACACCCCTCATATTCTTAAAATCAAAGCAGTCTGAATTTTTTATATGAACCGCAAAACCATTTTTTATTTCCTTTTTTCGGAAACACACTTCGAGTCACCCAATCGCTAAATCGATATTCGACAACATTTAACAGCATAAATCAAAAAACTTTCAAATGCAATTAGCATAAAATCATTACAAATTCTCATTCATCGTAATTTTGAACGCACACAAAATGCATGCAACTGACATTAAAACTCCATAAAGTGGTGCATTTTGTATGAAATTAGATAAAAATGTAATACACAATTTGCTTTTTTGTTGTTGTTGCTGTATAAGTTGCAGTTGGTACGTACATACAGGGTGCGTGTGCAATTTAGCTGCCGGCATATTTGACGTCTTATCGCTCGCTTAGCCTGTGGCACGTCACAGCCTGCTGCGTACAATCATGACAACAACATGTAATAATGATCGTGACAGATTGTGGCAGCGCATTTTGAGAGATTGTTTTGCAAAAAAAAAAAAACAAGATCTGCAACAAAAAGTTTAAACAGCCGCCAGCTAAATAGCCATACAGCCATGTAGGCCGCCGCGCTGCACGACGCAACATAATGTGGCATATAAATTATGGCTTGATCAAATGGCAAGTAATATATTAAAATAATATAATAAAAAATCTGTCTAGATGTTGGTATCTATATGGTTATGATCTGTGCGTGATCGTGAATGTGCGAACGAGTGTGCGACCATAAAGGTATGTAGACATCTGTTAGACGCACCGAATTTGTGAATTTTCGCACATGGACTTTTTTTAAGCTAATTTAATAAGGTAAATGTAATTCGTTAAAGATATGAACTCCAATACATATGCAAGTAATTCATGCATGAAGAAAAATAACCCAGCAGTGGTTCTTTAAATGGAAAAGGTACATGAAGATTGCGAAGGAGAGAAAGAGGTATAGGTAGAGAAGGCGGAACGAGAAAAAATGGGAAGATGCAGGGTCAGAGAGAGGAAGCTTCAGACATGTAAAAATGGTACAGTTTTTCAAATCCAGACAAGTCATATAATGGGATTGTTGAGGTGAGCCGGGACTTAAAAGAAATTTGATAAATGATAGCGCCGACTAGAAATTTTAGAGTCTGATTATGAAGGAGAGAGAGGGAGAGGAAAAAGTAGAAGACCCGAAAAGAGTCTAAATCCAAGCAGACAATCAACTTCTGTCGGGTTTGCTACTCAAATTAAGGAAAGTAACAAAGCCTTTTGACGGTGTTAGTATTCCCGCGCTGATAAATATAACCTTATGTGGTGTTCATGCTGAGTTTTAAATGCTGCATTCAGCATTTTCGGACATACATTTCGAAGACGCGTTCATGCTGCCGCATTTACTAATGCATTTATCTCACGGTTGCAATTAGTTTAGGTTATGAGCATGTGTACAAAAAGTCGAACTTTTTTTTATACATTTGGTCGATTTTTATTGCTTCACAAGAATCCCTTGTATTGTAGTTTCACTTTTTTTAATTTTATTTGAACACGCGCGCGCGCGAATTTGCTAGTTTTTCAACACAATACATTTTTCAATTGTTTACGAATGGCAGAGAATGAAAGAATATCAAGAAGAAGCCACTAGTGATGGAACTTTTTCAAGTTCGAAACGATTATTTCTTAGCAGAATACAAGGTGTGCTCCTGCATTAATAATGCTAATGCAAAAATAAAGTAGCATTTAGTTGGTTTTGGTGTCAGAATTTGTATGGTAAATGCTAAAATAAATGCTGCATTTAGGGCTTAATGCTAAAATGCAAAATTCTGCCTTAGCAGGAACAGGCTATTTGGCCCGGCTAGATTTTTCTTTCTAAAATCATGGTCTAACTAAATGTAATAATACTAGAGAAAACTACGTAGTCCAAGGAATGTGTAAACTACCTGGCTAAAGCTAGAGGCATTGAGATACAGAGGCAAAGTGAGAAGGAGATCAAGGAGATGTGGTGGAGAAAAGTGAGATGGCATAGCAAGTATAGAGGTGGAGCAGGGCAGTACAACATTAGCTGGTAGCAAACCCAAAATTCGACTTTGACTATTACCTCTACCCACATTGTTACTAACTTACTTCGAACGTGTCTGATCCTTCGCTTCAATTATTTTACTTCCTCTACACTTCGCAAGTTTGCATATGTTTATTTATACGCACTGAATATGGTATTATCAAAACGAATTTATATGATTGTTTATACAGTGAAACGACTACAAAATTAGAAACCAATCAATAGCATTACCGTCAAGCGGCTTCTATCGCCTGATACCATAAAAACAAAGGTTTATATTTTTGATATATAAAATAGCGCAGTTATATTTATTCCTAAGTGTATAGGTATCTATAAGCTATTTTGCATATTTTTGTTGGTGCCTTACGAATTTCCATATTATTTTAAAATTGGTTATCTTGTAATTGGTTTGTGCCAATTGCCATTATTTTGCTAAATTACCTGCATATAATAAAACATTCATACACATTTATGATTGCTTTATTTACGTCTATTATGATAATTTCTATGGCTTCTCATTATTATTGCTTGTAATGCAAATCGTTGGTTATGTTAAATGTTGCGTAGAAGGATTAAGGTAAGATTGCTAGTATGAATAAATATTTCGAAGAAAATGCTATGATAGTGTTGAGTTCAAGGGAAATGCTGTTGTAGACAGCGCTGTCTACATAGTTGTCCAGGGATACATACTAGTTGTATGATAGTTTACAACTAATTGATTTGACTGTCAGACATTTATTTATATATATACAACAATTATAAGTAAATTAGCTGCACATTTGAAGTCATAAAGAAACGCTTATGGAAAACCCATTCGTTTATTTATTAACAAAATAGCTCACCAGCTATTACCCTCGTTTTAAACAAACGACTTTCTATGAAATATAAATTTTGATAAGAAACTTCAAAGCATCTAATTAATGCCTTAACTGCGACAACATGCAACAGCAACAACAGCAACAACAACAATTATTTATTTGCTTTCATGTACATATATGAACACAAAAGCAAAATTAATTATATTAAACTACAACGACTATCAAATACAAACGCATTTGCAGTGCATAAAAATATACAACAAATAATCACGCAACAATTAATTTAGCGTAATTTGCATGCAACGCCAAACGGCTTCAACTTGAAGTGACATTATGCGCTAAGGAGTTGCATGTGTTCAAATACATATGTATGTATGTATATCTATGTACATATAGGCATGCGTTAATGTGTGTGTAATTTGCAATGCGACTGAATGTCGCTGCCATAATGACCACAGTAATTAAATGTAAAAAAATTTTGCTTGAGCCATATGGTTAAATCGAATTTTAGTTTGAAAGTGGAATTGAGTTGTAATTTTTGAAATTATGTGGTATTAAAAAACGTGTTGGGAGTTAAGAGCTTGATTTTAAGTCCTATAAGAGAAAGATTTGCATGGTATGCACTGAAATACAAATTACAAAAAATCTTCCCCCTTTTTATTTTATTTAATTTTTTTATTTTTTTTGTATTACTTTATTTTTTTTTTATATAATTTATTTTAGTTTAATTTATTTAATTTGATAAAATTTTATTTTATCTTATTTTATTTTTTTATTTTATTTTATTTTATTTTATTTTATTTTATTTTTTTATTTTATTTTATTTTATTTTATTTTATTTTATTTTGTTTTATTTTATTTTATTTTACTTTATTTTATTTTATTTTATTTTATTTTATTTTATTTTATTTAATTTTATATTCATTTATTTTATTTTATTTTATTCTATTTTATTTTATTTTATTTTATTTTATTTTATTTTGTTTTATTTTATTTTATTTTATTTTATTTTATTTTATATTATTAAATTTTATTTTATTTAATTTTATATTCATTTATTTTATTTTATTTTATTCTATTTTATTTTATTTTATTTTATTTTATTTTATTTTATTTTATTTTATTTCATTTTTTTTTTATTTATTTTTTTTTTTTTTATTTTATTATTTTTATTTAATTTTATTTTCATTTTATTTTATTTATTTTGTTATTTTATTTTATTTTTTTTTTATTATCTATTTTTTTTTATTTCTCCTTCTAACTCATCTAATTTTTTTATATTCTCTTACCTTGAAAATTTTCCAGCTATTCCAAGACAAAAATGTATAAATTTTTTCCAAATACTCCCGGACTTGGCTATAAAATAAAAGACAAAAGGTATATAGAGTTATAATTGAAAAGAGAGTATGAATGATAAATATTAAATTTTTGTATTAAACCTATGAAGAAACATCACTGAAACCTGTATTAATATTCTTTATAAACTTTAAATACGTACATTTTTCAAACAAGCACTGTTTAACGCATAAAAAATACCTATTATCACTGTCTTATATATTTTGCGGTCGTGACAACTGAGGAAACTATAAACTATTATTGCCTACTTTGGACTACACCAAGTTCACGTTTACAGCAACTTATTTTATATGTGTTCCCACATAACAACAGCAACTAGCTTAACAAACGCTTGCGCTGTATTCCACTCAAAGTAGCAGGGTCTCAGAAAAATAAGCAACTGACGAAGTGACTGCGAATAAAATGAAACTTAAGAGCTGGTAAAAAAAAAGTGGAGAGAGCACAATAAACAGCTCATGGGTATTGCACCGCACTTCAAGCGTAATAAGGCCATTAGAAAGATAAACAGAGTAAAGTGGCAGCGGAAGCGCTTTTTGGCATGATAATATAAAAAATGCTCACCGTAACAAAAACACCATAAGTTCAAGCGAAAGAAATGCTGAACAGCTCTGACAAAAGGCCAAGTCAGCAAGCCGATTAGCAACCTGTTGCTTGCTTAAATGCAAAAAATAAAATAAAATCACACAGAGACTCGACCCACCAAAGTATGTCCCATAATAGAAGTTAAAACGACAACAACAACAACAAAAATGTGAGTAAATGAAAATTTAGAAAATCACAGCAGCACATCAACATTTGCCAAAATGCTCGCATTTTACGAGCAAATCGCACAGCACGCCAAGTTTTCTTTATGCCATAGCCCGACACTCCCACACCTAACCGCACTTGCTGCGAGTGTGGAGCTTTATTTTATCTTTAGTATGGCTCACAAGTATCAAATAAAAAAATGAATTTTATAACGAAAACACAAACACACATACACACATATTTTCATATGTATACATTAAAGCTAAAAATAACTGACAGAGCTTTGCTGCTGCTGAAAAAAGGTAAAGTCGAGCCAACACTGACTGCTTTATGTGACCAACAAAGAAATGAATGAAGAAAAGCAAAATGTTGGGGCCGATAATGGGAAGGCAGCATGAGCAAAGTGTAGTTGTATTAGATATGTATGTAATAGGGGATACAAAGTATGGAGTAAGAGAGCAAATAAGTTTGTGAGAAAAATATCAAAAGTTTTCAAACATTTTACACACAAAAACCTCAATGAACCCCTATGTACATGATACACACAAATATATGCTTGAATGTATGTAGGTTGTGTGTTTGTACGGCATTCACTTTTGCTAAAAGTCAACTTCAGGTAGACATACAAACATATGCACATTGGACTGTATCAAAAAAATTATTTCAATTTAATTAATTTATTTATTTTTTTTTTTTTAAGTTTCCTTTTTTATTTTTTTTATTCTATTTTTTTTTTTTTTTTTAATTTTTTTTTTCTTTAACTCAATTTTACTTTATTTTAGGTAATTTAATTTTACTTTGTTTTATTTTTTTTTAATTTTTTTTTATTTGTTTCGTAATTTTTTTATTTTTTTTTTTATATATTTTTTTTTTTTTTTTGATGTTACGAGTATGAATACAATTTATACTTGTAAAATTTTGACCTTTTCTAGTTGCGATACGGTCCAATGTACATACATACATAATACAGAGTGACTTCCTATATTACAGTTACTGCAACAGCAGTTTAGTACCCTTACTAACAACACATACCTATTATAAGCACGTGCGTGTGGTTGTGTTTTTATATTTTTATATTCAGTTTTTAGGCAGTGAGTCAGAGACCGAATGAATGAGTGGCGCTTTTCAAAGTGTCTGGCAAGTGTCTACAATTTTCTTCTTTGTGGGCGATTCCACCCTCACCACAGTCGCTACGACGACGACGTTTGCCGCAGCCGCTGCTGTTACTAACTTGGTCTGGCCTAACATTTGTACACTCTTGACTTGTTTTGGGATTTCCTTGGAATTTTGTGAACGTATGTATGTGTGTTTGTGTATGGGACAAGAAAATCGTTTCTTTTGTATTTTTGGCTTTTATTGTGACTACTTAAAAGAAAAAGTACGACCGACGTGTGCCACATCTTTTCAAGGAATTTTTATTTATTTTTAGGAAATAGGTACCTTACTAAGTGAGTGAGTGCGAAATATGATTTCGTTTGAGTAACTGAGACCAGTCAATCTTTAATATCTGATGCTGAAAACTAGGTTTGTAACAATCTGTTTCCCTTACTCACCGCCCGGAAGATATTCAACTAAAGGGAGGAATAAATTGAACATAAAGAGCCTCACAGCCTGATGTTTTGTTCTTGACTTCTCAAAGTCCATTATATTGATGGAAAGTTTTGGCTAGCCACCTGATTTCCCCACTTTGAGAAAAATACTGAAAATGGGTGGAAAATTGCCTACTAAATATACGAATCTTCGAGTTATCGAGAGTCTTTCACCTTTGGGGTTTCTTCGAATGTGTACGTCTATCTGTTTTTTTACGATAACGATATATCGAAGCTTTTAAAAGTGATATGATGTCATGAGATTGATTAATGATTCAAGTCATATGTTACTATATCAAATGACGTTATGTGATGTTGCCGAATTTGATGTGATGACATAAGGGTATATATGATGCTTGTCAAATTATTGAATAAGATGGTACATTATGTAGTATGGTATGATATGATGTGATCTAACAGTAGGTATATAACATGATGTGTGATGTGATATGAAATGATCTGTGATATCAAGGGGTTGTTGTTCTAAAGACAAGAATACCCCCGAGAAATGTTGTTGCCTTAGTTAAATTTTGTAGATAGTATCGATACTATCGATAGTAGTTTTTAAAATATTGGAAATATCGCAAGGCTGTAATATCGACAGTTTTCAGCTCTACGTCCATCTGTTTCAAATATTGTTTCAAAAATTTCCAAATTTAAGTTTCAGGAGCGTGGCTAGTAAGTACGCTTATCCCACTCAACTTTAAATGGAAGCTTACAAGCATAACTACAAAACTTTACACACAAGTAGCTATTATACTCACTCACATATTTCACACTTTGTGTTTTGTTGTCGCCGTCGTCGTCGTCGATTTTTATGAATGAAAGCCGTAAAAGGCAAAAACATGCTGGTTTGTTTTTCCAAGTCAATCCCACTGAGATTTGTATCGAGCAAAAAATAAACAAAAAGCACAGTGCACAAACACCAAAAGCGCCAGCAACAAAAACAACAAACACGCAACTGCACAATGAAGTTGCATTAAAGCAACAACAAAAAAAAGCAATAAACCGTGAAACATTTTGCAGTAGCGACAGACGATGTTGGCATTGCTGTCGTCGCAAATGTTGTTGACTGTCGCCATAACGCGCAGCACTGCAAGCAGCAGCAATGTAACAGCAGCACAGCAATCATGAAGAAGCAAATGTGAAATGCAACACCGTTGAAATGTGAGAACAAAACAAAGAAAAAATAAAATCTGAAAAAAAATACCGGAATATCCGACATGCGGTCGTAAAATCGTAAAACGTGCAAAGCGTCACGGCGCAGCGTAGGGGTAACCGCGTCGACATTCGCGCTTTTAACAGCGTCAACAACAGCGCAACAATAACAACAACCATCATCATAACAATCACTAGGTACTTGTCGGCTCAACTGTTTAGCTTGACACATTGAAGACGTTGCGCCCATCCATCCGTTGGCTGGACACATTTTGTTCTCCGGACTAACTTTCTTGGGTTCTGCTTTACTTCCTTCTACTTCTTTTGCCTCCTTGCAGTTCCTTTTTGTTTGCTACTTGTGCAGCGGATGTACATAGTTTTCGGTTTATCGCGAATCATTCATTTTGTCTTGTTATTTTGGACAACTGGTGGCAGCTGTTGCCGCTACTGCTAAGAAATAACATCATTTGGGCCATCAACGCCTTCATCATCGTCATTATCGCGAGTAGAAATGAAATAAAACAGCGCACAGCTGCTCTAAAAGCTTGAAAGCAGCCGAAAATTTGCTAAACACTTTGTTGTTGTGCAGGTTTTTTTGGGTGCGCTGTAAAACCACTTGTTGCCTCTTTAATTTTATTGGTCGACCAATGTGTGACTTTGGGTTTCTGTTGTGAACTTTAGCAAAGAGGTGCGAGAGATCAAAATTTGTGTGCGTAGAATTTATATCGAAGGTTAAAAGCTTCTTGAAACATCTTGAGTACCAAGTTTCTCTACCGATGAAGATGGTACTAAAAAATGTATATGCTATGATAGATAGCAGGATAATCAGGGGCTTAAGGTATAAAAAGCTACAAGGGATGCAACGTAGCGGTTGGTCTATGGATACCTCTCATTACCAGCTTTCTTCCTCCTTACGAAAGAGATGAAGAAGGTTTCACTGGTCATATAAAATCACTACCGCGACAGTCGGGCAAGTACTGGAAGGTGCTTATACCAGATTGTACCAGGTCCGTATCGGGAGAGGACTGTCTCTATCGACAACACTCCTCAAAACCTTCTCTTGTCATTTAAAACAACAACAAGTAAACGTTATAACCAACTTAAGGCGGAACAAAGTGTTTAGATCATTTTTTTTTTTTTTCGGGGAGACTGCCTCAGACTCAAGTTTGGATACATAAGAGTCGAGTCTGCTACGTTTTCCAAAGCCAGTGAGATGAAAATTAGAAACACAACTAACTATATTCTCAAACAATTTTCGTAAATTGTTAAAATGTTAAAGTATGGATGACTTTTGCAGTAAAATGAATACATCATTTAAAGAGCAATAAAAAACACGAACGTAAACGTTAAACAGCTTAATACTTGCTTATTATTTTACTGGAATGCTACAGTTTTGAAAAGATACCATGGTTGCTAAGCAGTGTTCAACACAAACGACGTAGCGAATAATTGCTGAACAAATTTTAAACATATATTAACTGTAATAACTTGCATTCACACCAAATCAAAATTTTAAGAATATTGGCTCAGAGGCAGGAAGATAAGTATGAGTTGGGTCTGCTACAATATCGAAAGCCAGTTAGAAAAAAATTTGCCATAAAACTAACCACATTCTTAAAATGTTCCGTAGTTTAAAAATATTTCGAAATATTAATAACTTCTGGAGTAAAATTACTACAGCTTTAAGAAAGGAATATAAACAAAACGTGGCCTTTAAATACCTCAAGACTTGCTTACCATTATACTGAAACCTTATATTTTAAACAAACTACCAAACACGTAACCAGTATGTTACACAAAAAATGCAGTAAACGTATCAGTTTTAAAGAAATTTTAAGTATATATCAATTTTAAAATGCTGAACTCACACCAAAGCAGCAAATTTTTTGTCTCGCCTACATTAAACCACCAAAAGCAAAACACTCGAACTCCAAACACAAATTGTGGTACAATGCGTAAAATGTTAACCCACAAGAAAAGGAAAATATTGTGAATATCTCACACTGAACCCAACACCCGCACCAGAAAAACACCTCACATACTTGCCTTACATCCATACCCCAATAAAAAGCTTTAGGTTTCAACAATACAAAAATGGAACACATACCCAAATACACAAAACCTATAAGTAAATGCCTTCAAATACCGTAAAAATATGCTGCATGACACTTCTAAACGCCTGGTTATGGCACGCGTTAAGGGCTGAAGAATGCAAACACAACAACAACCCCAAAAAAGCTTACACCAAGTACGTAGTGTATAAGAATACGATTGCTAAACCCAAGAGAGCGCCGGAATGGACAAGTTTGGGGAGTTTGAAAATTTGTCAAAATAAAATTTGATTGAAATGTAACGCGAAGTTGGGTGGTGCGTGTAGAAAATGCCGACGGCATTAGCGCAACACCCACGACCTCTGTGGAATGAGTTGATGTTGAAGGGTCAAGCGTATGCGTAACGCAGATTTCTTGTGCAAATCTTGCCCTTTTTACGCATTAACTTTGCAAGTTGTATTCTGTGGGAGGAGAGGTTCCTTTTTCATGAAGCCAAAAAAAAAAGGTTTGTTATTTTTTAATTTTGACTTTTGTTTAACTTTTCCGCTTACAATGGATTTGGTTTGCTTTTTTTTGAGATTTTTCATTTCGCTAAAACGTTTAATGCTACAACTGCTTATCCGCTAAAAACAAGCCAAAGCAGTGCTACACAAATCCTGACTGTAGCAAAAAAAAAGTGTTGACATTATAATAATAATTTTTAATTGCCGCAAAAAAAAAAAGAGTTTTTTTCATTTTGGTTTCGTGCTTCTGACGCTTTTGGACTCCACAAACATTCTAAGTTCTTCCTGGACTCATGTTTGTTTTTGTGTGTGGTATTGGCGTATAAATTCTCAAATATTACAAAGGGTAATTAACATTATTTGGCATTTTTTCAACACTCGCAAAAGGATTTAAACAGCACTGCTTAGCCGAGCTTTCATTTCAGCTCCAACTCCACCAGCTATCATACCACTTTGGCCTTTTCTTATATTTACTTGCTTGTCGCTCACAAAAAGGGTCTTTACAACATTAATTTTTTGCGGTTTTTGCATTTGGTTGCACTTTGGGTTTGCTGTCTTCCACTGACCATTCATTCACTGCGTTGCTTGCTGCTTATCCTTGTCGGCCAAAAGGATGTCTGCTTGTTTGTTTGTGTGCTTTTAAGTATGTAGTATGCAAGTTGGTAAGTGGGCGTGTATGTTAATAGCTACGTGTTTTTTTTTTCTCAACTCATTCACTCACAATTTTTTTGCAAATTTTTTCTGTGGCTCATTTTGTGGGCTTTCAATGAGGGTTTCCTCATTTGGCTTGCTGGTTTTTTTTTCGGTTTGCTTGCTTTCAGCGATTTTTTTTTGTGGCTCTTTCGGCTTTCAACACCTGTAACTGGGCGTGAATTAAGTGCTTTAGATTTTCTTCATTTAACACTTAATTCTTTGCAGCCCAACTGCGAAGCAGGGGCGTGCTAATGCGGATATGAGATTTTTTCTGCTCTTTTGCGGCGGCAATGAGGATGTTAAGTATGTGTTGGAATGTTTTCATTAGTGTAATTTCCTTTTGAAAAAAATAAAAATGCTTGTAAAAAGGGTAGATAACGTAATGATATGTGTTTTTCAATGTAAATTGTTCGTTTTCTAGAAAGGAAGAAATCTTAGTTAATTTGGGGCTTTTAGGCAATAGCGTGTTTTAAAAAAAATGTGTTATATGTGATACAAGAGGTTTTTTTTGCTTTGAACTACTATTTTATTATTTGTTCTATGACAGGAGTTTGTCGTGTCAACACGATTTTTTTTTTTAGATCAACAGAAACTCTGTCAGTTCTACTGATTTTGATTCTTTAAAGAGTACTTATTTTTGTATGGCGCCTGCAAAACCAAAACAAAATAAATTTACCGTTATACAATTTATTTCTTACCTAATAATATAATATAAAGTTATATATCCCGAAGCGCTGTTAACAGTTATTTGACACTTTAACCGTTCTAAGCCCCCCTTCGAGCTTTTAAATGCAATAACCAATTAAACTATAAATATCCCAGTATTTATACGTTTTCAGCTTCAAAGCAAGAAAAAAAGAGACAATATTTTACTACATATTTAATACGTTGAGGAAAACTTTTCACTAATAATTGCGCTTCATCACAAAATCTCTTTCATCTACACACATAGTTATTCTTCATAAGACACTCCAAAGTTGTTTTAAAAAATTTAATGCATTTTTGTTGTTGCTATAGTTAATCAGGTTAATTGCAATTGCTGCACCCGACGCCAAGTAGGCAGCAAAAACTAATTTAAGATAAATATAAAATCACAGCGAATTTGAAAGAATTTAGACAAATGACTCGAAGAGAATAGGCACACACACATACATATGTAGAGTTTTACACACATAAAAATTGAGAACCGAGTCACATGAGGTCGCATTTAAGTAGTGGTGCGGGGGTCGCTGGCATTAAAGATTATGAAAATGAAAAAATCATAAAAATCAAATTTCTTACCACTCTTTGTGTTTGTGTGCGCGCTCAGCAGCAAACAAAAACATCATTTAATTTTGTAAGCCTATATAATTACGAATTTTTATGATGATTTCACTTAAGTAGATTGCACTCCCTATCGCTGCCCCCACTTCTGCCTTTAGTAAAATAAATATTCGTATGCGAAATCGCTTCATAAAATTTAGTTTCATGATATGTGTTTGTAGTTGTTGTTGTTTTACATGCTGTTTTAATGTTATTTTAAAGTGGCAGCGCATTTGCCACCGCACTTTGGCGTCTTATGTCGCAGCCACCAACTTTTGGTACAACCACAATTTTTAAGCGCTCATCATCCGCTTGTCATAAAATGCCAAATGTTTAATTTAAAATTTAATAACAAGTTTAATGTGTAGATCAGCCATAGCCACGTAGTGACTCTTTTGGCTCGCTGTGGCTCTACAACAGCAACATGTGGCTCTTTTGTGGCTCACAAAAACAAACCAGATTCGCAAGAAAAGTACGAAAAATCATTGCAATATTATTCTATCGTTTTTGGACCGTATTTTTTTGTGATTCCACGAACGATGTTGTTGTAAAAAGTATGACTTTGCTGTTGTTTGTATCAGTAGGCTAAATACTCTGGCTACCCCTGGTGTAGATACTATTTGCATTATAGTTCTCGTTTTACTTAAATGTGCGAATTACAACGGCTTAACTTTGGTTTTTCTTTTTTTATTTTAGTGGAAGTTCTTGAAATTTCAAAGTTTGTAAAAAGTATTCCGATACGGCCTTGTGAAGAATTGAAGTTCAGTAGCAACGATTACGCGAATATGATATGTAAACTTTATTCCACCACGCTTCCAAACTTCATTATAACAAAAGCTAAAGAATCTTCAGAATACCTATTATTCCAAGATCGGAGCATTTTTTTTGTTTGTTTTTATTTTATTAATTTTATTTTATTTTTTTATTTATTTTTTTTTTTAACTTAATTTCATTTTATTTTGTTGTATTTTTTATATTTTTATACTTAAAGTATTTTTTTAGTTTGTTTTTTTTGTTATTATTTTAATTTATTTTGCTTTATTTTATTGAAATTTATTCTATTTTATTTGATATTTTTTTATTTTTATTTTATTTTATATTATTTTTTTATTTTTTATTTATTTTATTTTTAACTTATTTTTATTTCATTTTTAGTTTATTTTATTTTATCAACTTAATTTATTTTATTTATAAAAAAAATATTCTACTCAGGTCTACTCTGTTATTAGTATTTCCCTTGGCCTCTAGGTTTCCGCTCCACTCATCCAAGTAAATAGTTAAACACAAATTTGTACTGCCTCATGCAGTCCGCTTGCTATATATTAATTTTACATCAAACCCTTAACCCGCTCTCCAGAATAATATTTAAAAAGCAAGGAAATATTAAATAATTTTCGTTTATTTTCCAACCAATTTACACGCTCAAAAAGTGTCATTTAAAATAATTAACAAGCTTATTAAAAGTTTTAATTAGTTGAAGGCGGATCTCATCAGCGAATGAGCGTGTTTTCGGCAAACAGTTCGGCGCGCCATAAAAGTGTCAACTCACTAATGCATTGCGCCACAAAAAGAGACTCAGCTGACTGACGTGAGCAATCTATGTATGTACAGAGCGCGATGTGATGTGATGCCATGCGATCGCTGGATAATGACCTATTAGATATTCAGATACTTGGAGAGATACCGGGCATCGTTCATCATTATTGTCGTTTGTCGTTGTTAATGTCACTGTTGTCGGCTTGCTTTGCTTTCATTAAATAAATACGATTGCAGCATAGCGTCGAAGCTTGCCTCACTCCTACATTCTACATTTACTACTATTTTAATTCTAATTCTTATTTCAATTACATTTTCTTCTTTCATGTTATTAACAATTTCTCATTCATTTTTGCCGCATTTAACTGTCAGTGTGTTTAGCGTTTAATGATTTCGTAATGATAAATTGCTGTCACTATGATGTGAGTGTTACTCGCTCTCAGATGCGCTCAGTTTATTAGCTCTGTAAATATTTTTTTATTTTTTAATTATAATCGCATGTTGAAAGAAAAAAATATTTACTAAAATTAAATGAAAATTTAGCACAAAAAACGCGATCGGTTTACAAATAACGCTCACCCACACAATTGCGAACAAGACACGCATAAGTAGCGACGGCAATAGTGATAGAGGTAGTGATGATGCCGTCGGTGGAAGCCATAACATCAGGTTTCGATATAGAATAAGGCAAAGACCTCTATTTTAAAAAAATAGTTAATAACAAAGCATTTGTATAATAATTTTTAAGCTATTGCATAGATTTTATCGCAGGCCTGGCACCAAATCAAAAGTTAGTGACGGATATTTTTCAAAAAAGGTTCGAAAAGGTTCGAAAAGGTTCGAAAAGGTTCGAAAAGGTTCGAAAAGGTTCGAAAAGATTCGAAAATTTTATCTAATATCTTTAAACGAGTTAATCTTGTATATTTGTATTTTTGTATGTTCGTACTATCTCGAGAACCGCTTGACCGATTGGGATGAAATTTGGCACAAAGATAGTATGATGGATTCTAAGACTACCCACTTTAGGGTTGCCACTTGGGGCGGTTTACAGGGTTGCCACCTATCCCATTTTTTTTAAATTATGGAGCAAGATATGCCAATATGGGTATCATATGAAAGGTATTTTCGGCGAGATACCAACTAAAATATTTTCAAGTAGAGTTGCCACCTAGGGTTGCCACCTTACCACAGTATATTTGTATATCCGGTACTATATCGAGAATCGCTTGACCGAATTGGCTGAAATTTGGCATGGTGATAGTATGATCGATTTTAAGACTACCCACTTTATGGTTGCCACTTGGGGCGGTTTACAGGGTTGCCACCTATCACTTTTTTTTAAATTATGGAGCAAGATATGCCAATATGGGTATCATATGAAAGGTATTTTCGGCGAGATACCAACTAAAATATTTTCAAGTAGGGTTGCCACCTTACCACAATATATTTGTATATCCGTTACTATCTCGAGAATCGCTTGACCGAATTGGCTGAAATTTGGAATGGTGATAGTATGATCGATTTAAGACTATGCACTTTAGGGTTGCCACTTGAGGCGGTTTACAGGGTTGCCACCTATCCCTTTTTTTTAAATTATGGAGCAAGATATGCCAATATGGGTATCATATGAAAGGTACTTTCGGCGAGATACCAACTTAAGTATTTTCAAGTAGGGTTGCGACCCAGGGTTGCCACCTTACCGCAGTACTATCTCGAGCACCGGTTGACCGATTTGGATGAAATTTGGTATGGTGACAGTATGAAGGATTCCAAGGCTATCTACTTTAGGGTTGACATTTCGAGTAGTTTACAGGGTTGCCACCTATTTAATTTTTTTTTTATTTATGGAGCTTGATATGCCAATATGGGTATCAAATGAAAGGTATTTTTGCTGACATACCAACTAAAATATTTTCAAGTAGGGTAGTCCGCAAAAAGTCCATTACGGCTACGAAAATTAAAAAATTTTAATAATTTGCCCACATATAAAGGACAGTGTAACACATCCTCACAAGGTTGGTAAGTAAAGTTAGCACGAAATTGATAGCACCGAGCAAGCTCGGTCACCCAGGTACTATCTCTATATAAAGTTAAGGTACGGGTCAAAGTCAAAGGCACATCTGGATCCGGATCCGGATCCGGGTCAAAATTAAAGCCAGATTCGGGTCCGGGTCGAGGTCCGGATCCGGATCCGGATCACATGTTCATGAGTCAACGTCACATCATCAATATTCATATGAACTCAAATGTTCATGAGTCAACGTCACATCATCAATATTTATATGAACTCAAACGTTCATGAGTCAACGTCACATCATCAATATTCATATGAACTCAAATGTTCATGAGTCAACGTCACATCATCAATATTCACATGAACTCAAATGTTCATGAGTCAACGTCACATCTTCAATATTCATATGAACTCAAATGTTCATGAGTCAACGTCACATCATCAATATTCACATGAACTCAAATGTTCATGAGTCAACGTCACATCTTCAATATTCATATGAACTCAAATGTTCATGAGTCAACGTCACATCATCAATATTTATATGAACTCAAACGTTCATGAAAAATTGTATATCACGACCAAAAACGATAATGCCGCATTTAAGTTTTATCATAATCGAAAGCAAGCTGCATCGACTGCATCTTTGTTGCAAGAATTTAAAAGATTGTCTTTAAATAATGTTCAGACGATAGCTCAAAGCGTCTTAGATTTCATTAGTAATAGAAATGGCATTTCAATAATGACTTTCAATTGCCAAAGTCTAAATAGTCACAAATACGATTTACAAGATTCAGTTACCAGACAAACAAATGTCTTACTTCTTACCGAAACTTGCATGACGCGTGATAATCCGATTGAAATACCTAATTTCAAATGTATTGTTCAATTCAAACGAGATACTGCTCCTAATGGTGGTGTAGCTATTTACCAAAATAACAATAATGTTACTAATATTATGTCTCTGAATATTGAAATAAATAATGGACACGTTAGCGATGTTAATGATATGTACTCATTTGTTGGAGATATTTCTGCGTGCTTATGCAAACTTAGTAATGGTTTACACATTGTCATGGTAGCAATCTACATTTCGCCGAATCCAAAATTGGAAGAGGTAGAGCATTTTATTCATCGCACTTTACTGGAGTACTCGGTAGAAGGGGCAAAAACACTTGGTACAAATGGTGATAAATTTCCACTTATCTTGGCCGGCGATTTCAAGATCAACTTCGCTGATAAAAAATCAGAGCGGCTGACAAGTTTTCTTTTTGAAAAATTCAATTTGAAAATAAATAATGATCCAAAAAATCCACAACAAAATATGGGACCACCATTGACGCGGTATTTTCAAGATACTTAGAGGATATCAAGTCTCAAACGTATGTTTCCTATTTCAGTTACCATAAAGCTATAATTTCAATTATAAATAATTAATTATAAATAATTAACTAATTAAAAGCTCAAATTACTAACATGAAGTAACTTACTTTTATTTAAATGTGGTTTAAAATCAGGTATGTATAAAATGGGTACTCTGCTAGTATTCAATAAAGCTGGGTATTGTCTTCGTGAAAAATGTTGCAAGTGGCCTAGAAAACATTTGAATTCGCAATCTTAATGACTAGAATAAAAAATATTTTACTATCATCGTTTTCCATCTTATTCAGTCCTTTTCACGTCTTGAACTTGATTTATCATGGCGTAATTGCCTTTGCAACTTTTTTTGCCGTGAATTGTTGGTAACGCCTATAATTCCAAATCCTTTGATTTTACGGCTTGAAAAACTACTCTACACGGTAGTAATACTATGTTAGAAACCTTTGTTATACTTCATTTATCAAAAAAGTGTTTTAAAATGGTGTTTAAGCTACTTGCAACATTTTTCACGCATGAAGACAATACCAAGCTTAAAAGTAAAAATTTGTTTTCTTGTCGGTCACCACGCTTACCAAGTGTAACACCAATTAATATCAAAGACAAAACTTGAACTAATATCAAAGAAAAACAAAATGTTGCATAAATATTTTAATCGCATAAGTTGATAATATGCAATAGCTTTACCGCGGCAGTCCACGAGTGCCACACGTCCTTTTTTTTCTTGTGTTCAGATGAATCTAAAATCCTCTCTTACGGACACACTCATCAGCACTTTTGATTTGATAGCTATATTATATGAGCATATTCTTGGGTCAGCATTGGTCCACCTAATGGTCAATATTTTGAAAACGGGTTCACAGATGTACCTGAAAACTGTTCCTTGTGAAAACTCTCATCAACACCTTTTATTTGATACCCATATCGTAAAAACACATTCTGGGTCACCCCTGGTCCACACTTTGGTCTCTATATCAGGATTTTATAAACGATATTTCTCACTTTTAATTGTAAAACAATTTATCTACCTTTTTACTGAAATAGTTTATATAAAAATAAACAATATTTCTCGTTTTGTCTGATAAATTTGTTAACTCCCTTTTTATACCCAGCTGTACTTGTACACAGGGTATTATAACTTTGTTAGGATAACGGTTGGTTGTACAGGTATAAAGGAATCGAGATAGATATAGACTTCCATATATCAATATGATCAGGATCGAAAAAAAATTGGATTGAGCCATGTCCGTCCGTCTGTCCGTCCGTCCGTCTGTCCGTTAACACGATAACTTGAGCAAATAATGAGATATCTTCACCAAATTTGGCATGCGTACTTATTTGGGTTCAGAATAGATTGCTATTGAAAATGGGTAAAATCGGACCATAACCACGCCCCTTTTTCGATATCGAAAATTTCGAAAAACGTATAAAATGGGTTAATTCAATATTAGAAGCAGCTACAATGATAAAATTTGCAATATGTATTGATTTAGATGTTCTAAGGCCGATTTTATAAAAATTTTTGAAAAGGGGGCGTGGTACCGCCCACGTATATTTGAAGAAATTTTAAAATTTTGACTCTTAATAACTTCAGAACAGTTTATGCTAGTATAACGAAATTTCGTAGAGGACATACTATTGTTGTGGTAAATTCAGCTATAGAAAATAAACGAAATCGCTTCGCGACCACGCCTACTTTTTCATAAAAGTTATGTTGAAAGGAGGTGGAAATATTGAAAAGTCCATATCTAATTAACTGATTTCGCTATAATAATATAATTTGGTACATACATCAACTTTCATATTATTTACATAATTTTTTCAAAATTTTGGAAAGTGGGCGTGGCACCGCCCACTTATGAGTCAAGCAATTTTTAAATTCGACTGCTAACAACTTCAGAACGGTGTGAGATAGATTTACGAAACTAGGTACCAGGCATGTTATGTTTATGTAGAGTACTACCACAGAAAATAAGAAAAATCGGTGAACGATCACGCCCACTTTATGTGCACAGCTGGGTATGTAATGTTCGGTTTCACCCGAACTTAGACTTCCTTACTTGTTATTAATAATTTTTTAGGGAGATTTTTCCCCTTTTCAATAAACATTTTAAAAGTTTCCCTTTTTACTTTTTACGTTTTTGCTCCCAGCCTTTCCATTAGTTCAGTTTTTTTTTTTTAGTTTTTTGCGAAAAACCTCTCGCTTTCCGCAGTAAATGTACTACGATCACTGTAAAGTTCTAACTCTGATCATCACATTAATGTGCATCGTTTCAATTGAAAGCAACAATACGATCAACAGAACATAAAAATGTCACAAGCATACGTATCTACGTAAACCACTTGGAAGAACTACGTGTACGTATGTATGTATGTTTGTTGTGTTATTTGTTTGTATTCAGCTAAATGGATTGTATGACTTTGGCGTTCGCTTCGCTCCAACAATTCCGCGGGGATTTCAACGCGCACACATCGGACGGCGCTTTTTGCCGCCTTCAGTTGCTGAGACGACCAAGCAATGGAATGCTATACTTGTGGCACTTCTTTTACGTGAATTTATTTGTGGTGTTAATTTACTCATGATCATCGTGTATTTTCGTTTCGATTAATTTGGAATTATGTAGTCGCTTAGTAGTCCAACAAGTTTTTTGGAGATATTCTTTTAAACTTTTTTGTCTTAATATACCTTTCAATTTAAAAGTGAGCAAATTTCAAAACAAATATGAAGTATTGACAGTCCGACTAAACGATTTGATTAAATAATTCAGAATTAATCGTGCAAGTAAAAGATACTTTGAAAAGTCCGTGATTTGAAATTTAACGTAAGCTTTTTAATTTTTGGACTGTAAGAATAAGCTGGACTTTAATGATTTGAAAGTCGGTAATCAAAAATAAAAAATTAAATAATTCGAAATTAATCGCGATTTAAAATTTAGACTAAGTTTTTTTTCATTTTTCATTTCTAAATAAATACTCGGACCTTTTTATAATCAATTAGATAACAATAAAATGTATGTCAGTTAATCAACTTGAAAATTTAATTGATTTTAATTTTAATCTTTATTATCTAATTAATGGCAAATCTACGCCAAATTTTTCTTCCAAACAAATTTTGTGCGACTAATTTGAACAGATAGAGAACAACTGAAAAGTGCAGAGCTTCAAAAATAATTTATATTTTGACACTCTAACTAATCATTTGATTAAATAATTCAGAATTAGTCGCAAGAGAAAAAGCCAACTAATCGAATTTTTGACTTTTTAAAATAGCTGAAATTTTATGATTCAATGAGCACGAATAAAATATATGGAGTCATTCAGCCATCAGATTAAAATAATTCATTCTTCAATTTTCAAACTTTTGTTTCGAGTTAAACTTTGTCTACTATTTCAAACCCTCAGGGTAAGATTATACTCACCATTTTTGAAAAATCACTATATTTTTCAAAAAATTACACTGTTTCAAGAGATTTTTTAATGACTTAATTCACTTTTGCCAAACAGCACGAGCAAACTACAAACCACAAAATAAATTTTCCAAAAAAAAAGTTTTGTGTGCTATTTAATTTTTATTTTTAATTAGCATTTAAACAATTTAGTCATTAAATTGTTTGTTGTTTCATACTACTTAAGTGTCAAGTCAAATAAGCACACACACACAAACACGCTTGCGACTTGATCATTCTCTAAATTAACCAAACGCTAACAAATAATAAGACGAGCAGCAGCAGCAGCAAATAAATGTTGGCAATTAAAATTCCACGCATTGTCCAACGTTGATAATTTAAGCATTTGTTATTTTACATTAGCTGCTTTCTTTTTGTTTTATTACTACTCGTTGCGCACCCACGCTTAACTGGCAACACACAATCATAAATGCTCTAATTGACTAAATTTCGTGTGGCGATGCGATATCACATCAATATGAGATTATCACATGATTGCGTTCACTAACAATTGAGTGTTGCTCTAGTAATGATTTCTATTAAATGTCCCTCTTTATTTCATTTAATTGTACTTATTTACTACTTCAAAAGCAATTTTCCAATTTACGAAATTAACAATTATCTCTCTCTGCCTATCGCTTGATGCATTTCCTTTTACTTTCGTGCTGACGTCAAATCATCACCATTCTTAACCACTGCAGCTAAGGGTGTTAACTGCGCGTCCGGCTGTTTTGCTGGTGTGCCTTAATTGTTTCGTTTTGTACTTAATTTTGTTTTGTATGAACTTTTCTGTACTTAATTTACGGCTGTTCCTCTTGTTAGCTTATAAATTATATATTTGAAAAAAAAATGTATTAAAAAACATCAATTCCAAGCTCATTATTACTGATTGTAATATGGCATTTCCGTTCATTAATCCGCTTCATTGAATACTGATTTAATGTGTTCATATTCGTAGTAAGTACCTAGTTTCTGTGTTTTTTTTAAGTTTGCATAATTTAAGTGAGTTGATTACATACTTTACAAGCGGAAAACATGTATGACTTGCAATTACTTAATAAGCAAGCTTTCTCTAACACATTCATTATAGGGTTGGTGATTTTCAGTAAAGTATTTGGGGTGGGTTATGAAAATGTTTTTCGAAGCGGAAACTGTGCTATGCAAAACATAGAAAAATCAAAATTAAGTTTCAAGCATTTTATTTTGATTTCACCCAATTAGTTCTTCTGCTGAGCAAACATATTTTAATGCGAAAAACTTGCATACAAAGTGCGAAATTAATTTAAAATTATTATTTATTGGCCTCCGTCGGGTAATCGCGACAGCTGTCCAATTCAACTAGTTGACGGCTACAATGGAACAAATGGAAACTACATAATACAAATACATGCAATAGAAAACACAACCCAGTAAGCATTTGAGCTAGGGATGGGTGCCAGTTGTGGACGAGAATGATCCACCTTAAAGTACCCAACAAACCATGAAGTTAGATTTCGATTGGAGGTACATTAGAAAACTAGCCCAATTCTTCAATCTATAATATTAGACAACGAGTCGGGAAACACTTGAGAAATACAGCGTTCTCCAACAAAATGGGACCGAACTCACCCTATTTTCGGAAAAAGGATGACGATGTGGAGTTAAGGCTATAATTATGGGGGCGCTCGGAATATGGAATATATGTATATAGAACAAACAAATGCTAGAAACACAAAAAGTAAAGTGAATCTGGCTTGCATATGAAGTCTGGGTAGCCCACCTCTAATGTAGACCTTGTATATAACAACTAACGAATAAACTAGAATAATCTAATAATTGTATGAAAATAATAAGAATCTAAATTACTGACAGCATGGCAAAGTCAATTTTATTATTTGTTCACATATGTATTTGTGCGTATATCTGCATGCTTGAATTATGTGCTTATTATTATAATTCATATTGTTCGCGCTTGATTACTTTTTTTACAAATAAATGACATAAAATAAAAATATTCCAATGAATTAGTTTTTTGCCTACTTGGGAGAGACTAATAGCTATAGCAAAGACACACACAGCAAATACACCGGCACCAATACTAAACTTTTAGCGGCGCAGTGCACAGCAACAAATTTTGTAGGTGATTACGAAACGATGGGGTTCAACACAAATCAAACAAATTGTTGTTGTTGTTTCAACACAAAATTTTGTTTGATCAACAAAATTTTTGTCAGTTTAAAATGGATGATGCAATAAATTTGAAATGACAGTTCCTTCGCTGTTGAATTGACTAGAAAAAGTTGTTGTTTTAACACAGAATTTAGTCTGATCAACAAAAATTCTGTCAGTTTTAACAAATTTGGTTATTTAAAAACTGACAGTTTTATGATTGTTCAATCAACAATTTAATGCAGTTACTTCAACAAAAAATTCCAAATTTGGCCAATTTAATAGAATTTGGTCAACTTCAGAATAACAGTACGAGATTGTTGATTTTAACAGTGCCAATTTTTTTTTTGTGTTGGATCTCATTAGAATTTTGTTTTATGTGATGGGTCCCGAACCCTACGCATAGCCCGTTTCTCGGGGAGTTTGATTTAAGTTACACATTTATATAGCGAGCCGCTTGATTCGAGACAGACGTCCGGTTGCAGCCGCACCTCATGATGACAGTCGCTGATGTTGAAATCCCCTGGCAAGCCCTTAAACCGATTATGTCGGAGTGGCCTTGTCAGGTTGTCGCCTTCTCACATCAGTTCACCACCGAACGGATGTTCAGTGGCTATACAGAGGATACCACGCGGACGTAGTGATCTGCTTGGGCTGCACATAGAAGATTCACTCTGGCCATTCCCAGTTGAATGGCGGTCAGAAACTTTCCCCACACGCGTTGACTTCTACACACGGTCCCATCGAACCAAAATCGCCTAGGCGGTTAAAGGCTATTTTAAGTTTAAGTAAGTGTTTTTTTGTGTAATCATTATCAAGTTCTTGCGTTCAACTATGCTCCTTGTCAAATTTACGCATCTTGTTCCAGGCCTCTTGCTCAAATCAAATCAGCCTGATATGTGGTGCAAGTTTTTTTAGTGGGCAACACATACGCACACACACACCTTGCACTTGCACAAAACTTTGCAATATTGGCATTGTTTGACTTTGGAAATGAGAATCAAATCGACCGGCACAAGCTGGACAGGCAGCCGGACAGCTAGCTACATAGTGCATTGATGATTTAAGCGGAGGTGTTGGTCGGGTGTGCATATGTACGTATTGTTGTTGTCACCACCCCCAGGTGCCTCTGTTAAGCGATAGTCCAGCATTTAGCTATACGCTACTTGCCTGTCTATGTGGAGATCTGTGAATTTTACGCAAGCATACAGGTGTGCGTTTTGCATGCCTACCCACCTCCCTTCTAATGACTGCGCTGCCAGTGCCTATCCATTTCATTCATTCATTCATTTATTTGAGGCGATTTAGCGACGGTGTTACTGGTTTGAAATGACGAGTGTCGGCAAAGTTTTGCATGCGAGCACACACTCAAACAAGAGTTTATGCGCTTATGTGTTACTATATCCATTTATAGGGTGCTATTACGTTTATTATTGTATATTTGTTGTTGTTGCACGCCAATGCTAATGATGCCCCCAACACCAAAATAAATTGTGCCATGGGGTTAAGTGTTGACAATTGCCATTTTTTGCCTAATGCAATGATACACCTAAATAGGCAAAACTCGTATACGCTTCATACAAAAATTAAATAGATATTAATGTTAATAGTAGTATTCAAGCTCAGCACCCCACATTTAGAGGCATAATTTACATATGATTAACGTTGATCAGTTGCATTGTTGATTAAAATGTTTCATAATCTCATTCAACTGCAACAGTCCGAACCCCGCAAACTCATGAACAGTATTCTTTTGTAAAATCTTTCCACTAATTCTAAACATTAACCCTCCAAAATCGAGCGGTGCATTCTGTCGCTACACTCGTCTCGCGCTCAGTGATCGCTGGTGATCTGTTGCTGTTTATGTGACTGTTGCTGACGTTGTTGATGCGATCATTTGCGCTGCTCTTTTTTACGATTATAATTTACGTTTCTCGTACTCGTTCGTTCTTAATGATATTATAATTTGCTGTTTTATTTGTATTGTTGTTAGGTCGTTTAATTTCTAGCAGATAGTTGTTATTGATGCTGGCTGCTGTTAACTGTCATTATAGTTGTAGTTGTCACTTTTATTTTATTTAATCTTTCTCTTCTTTTTTTTCTATTTGTTATTTTATTGTTAAATGTTGCTGCTGATATTATTGTTCGTATTATTAACTATTATATTTTAATAAATGTTGCAGTATATATTTTTGCGTGATTAAATGTGCATTTGTGTGGCAATGAGGTGGGCTTTATGAGGTCGCCCTCGATTTTGTAGTGAATTAGTTGTACATCATTAGAATTATATGAATTTATTTTGATTTATTTCATATGTTATGCATGTGACATGACTTGATTAATGATTATTATTATAAAAATATGTAGTTATTAGAGATCATTTTGTTTTTTCACAGATAATTTGTATATGGCCTATTACTGGAGCGTTAAGCATTATTTAAATTATATTTTTCATTGAGTAATACAAATGTAATTTTTATTGAGATGGAAATTTTTTAATAAACGTTAAGCAAAATTAAGAATCACGGATATTTTTATTCATCGCGCTCACACTAAACCAAAAATATACATGTTTTTTAAGAAAAAAGTTTCATAGAAGCTCAAGCTAATATATCTTAGAATAAAAGAAAAAATTCATAGATTCTAATAGGGCCTATACACGACGCGTCTGAGTCATGAGTCAGTTTAGGTGTATCAGTGAAAAAGTGTATATAGTAGTTACACTGACATGACTCTAGCATAACTCAAGAAAATCAAAATGACTTTGATATTTTGCTGTGACTCGCCTGTCAAATTTTGTCAGTTAATTTCCAAACGGTTTAAAAAATAAATAACAAAAAGAAAAAATATTTTGTGCTAAAAAATGTTTGCCAATAATTTCGATATGGAGGAGATGGCATTTTTTTTTACTTAAATTCATCGAAGTATATACGTCCTTAAGGTAAGCTTCTGCAATGGAAACTATTCAAAAATGAATGACGCAGGGAGCCCAGAATGACGGCGAGTCAACACGTACACAGATGACACGCCAGTCAGACGCACTGTGTATAGACCCCATAAGAAAATTATTTTAAAATTTATAAATGAATTCATGTTTTCTAAGGATTTGTTTACATGTTTTAAGAACAAGTACTTATATCCTAAGAAATATTCTTAAGTATCTATGAAAAAGTTCTTTGGAGAGGTTTTAATGAAGAATTCTTAAAATCCAGGTACTTTTTCTTTGGAAACATGAACTTTTTTGGTTCTGTGCACAATATTTGACTGCTGCAAGCAGGTGTTATCGTAAACTTATGCTCGCCCGCATCTAATTTCAGCTTTGTTCTATGACAGTAATGAAAGTATCTTCGCTGTTGCATCAACTGCAGAAGTTTGTTGTTTTAGCACAAATTTTGTTTGATCAACAAAACCTCTGTCGGTTTTTCTAAATTCAATTGGATGATGCAACAAATTTTAAATGACAGTTCTTTCGATGTTGAACTAACTAGATGAAGATGTTGTTCGAACACAAAATTTAGTTTGATCAACAAAAACTCTGTCAGTCTAACAAAATTTGGTTAAAAAATATAGACAGATCTATGACTGTGCAATCAGCAATTTAATGCAGTAGTGGCCTCAGGTGTTAGAACTTCTAGCATACAAGTCACTACAGTGTTGTGAGTTCGACTCTCACAATGCCGGGAAGAAAAGTCCATGAAGAGATGTAATTCCAGTATCATCGAAACATATGTCGGCTTGTCTGGTTCCTACAGCGCGTGGGTGAATTTATCTAAAAAAAAAAACACATTTTCATACAATCCTGAAAATTGCTTCACAATACCGTCGGTATTTACAGCAATAGATTACAAGTCAAAAAGCACACAAAGAGTTTAATGCAGTTACTTCAACAAGAAATTCCTTTCAAGTAACCAAAATTTAATCAATTTAACAGAATTTGGTCAACTTCCGGATAACAGTACGAGATTGTTGATTTCACCACATTTCACATTTAGAGGTCAATATTGTCATAAGCATCAGAAGGACAACTCTGAATTTTTTTCTAAGGCTACATATGTTAGGGACGAAAAAATATAATGGTTTTTTTCACTAGTTCACGAATGATTTTTAGTGCTAGACAAAGCTTCGTGTATCTAGTTAACTAAAAATCAAATGTTTTCATAGTTTGTCTATAAAAAGGCGTTTATATTCAAATACGTCCATCTCTATATAAAATTGATCTTGTTTAGTATTACCTTTTCTTACCTCGAATCATACGCTTTACACGATGAATAACACAGGAGCTTGTAAACAATAGCGAAATTATGCAATGAGAAAAATTATGCAATTTTGATTCCAACGAATTGAGATTGATCAAGTGCAGTTCGAAAATCAAAGTCACACAAATACTTAAAGGTAATGAGTGCCTATGTCCCCTCCCCCCGCCCCGTTTAATTACCCAATCAAAAGCTCATTGCCCTTATAAAGGTTGCGCAGTTCCACAAGCGATCAATTACAGTTAATAACACAAAAGTTCTAGAAACAATTTTATTGCTTTATAAATGCAACTAGTTTTATTAAATTTTTTTTTTAAACATTACACATAACTAGTGTATGTAAGTATACACTATTGTTTCGTATGTAATTTTCAATATCTTTTTTTTTGTTGTGGATTTTATTCTGAGTCCACTTGTAATTAGAATAATTAGCTTGTATTAATTATAATTAATAGTATAATTAGCTATTTCATTATTCAAAATGTATTTTGTTGGCAACAATGCAAAACAGAGCACACACACACATGCACACGCTCAACGCATAAGCGGCGCAAAAGTGCATATTAAGTAATTCTCTAAAGCGCTCAGATACTTACTTAGAGCTGCGTAGCAAAAACGACAACAACAATAAAAAATACTGTAATTAAAATTAAGTGGAAATTCTAAATATTTTTTAGCTCATTTTTTTATTATATTTTAATTACGCCAAATAATTGCATCTAATGCAAGTTACCGATTAACATATTGCAATTAACAATAATAGACAACAACAGTAGCAGCAAGAACAACAACAAAACGTGTGACTACTTAGTGAAAAGTCAATAGACTCTGACACCGGTTGTCCTTCAACTTTGGAAACTTAACTAACACTTGCAAACGTACAAAGCGCACACGCACACATACACACACACACACACTGACCAATTGGAACTTCACAAAAAAATCAGTGACACTGTGTAAAATTAAATGCTTTGCTGGCGCTGTTTTAGTTTTTCATTGTTGTTGTTGTTGTTGTAACTATTGCTTAGTTTGCATGCAGTCGAGTTGAATTTTTTTTATTGCACAAAATTTATTACAAAATCTTAATAGCAGCAGCGTGCACTTTTTTGAAGTAATTGTAGTTTTGGTATGATTTAGTAGGGGTTCATTGACTTAAAAAATTGTAATTGTCTACACGCTTAAAAATTTGAGTCTAAATTTTAAACTTCTTTGGACTAAATATATGACCAAACCAAATTTGGTTTCAAATTTAATCTAGACTGGTTTTCAAGAAAATTGGCTAAATGAACGGGGTGTCAATTTTAAACCAAAAATGTTTTAACAATACTTTTAAGAAACAAATTTTTGTTTGTCCGTTGGTTTGGATCCATAGCAAGGCACTTCGCATCATGCACTTCTGCTCTACCACTGAGCTACATCGCACACATAAATGTTGTGGGCAAAATTCAATCTTGAATAAGCTTTCAAAAATAAATGAAAACAAAACAAAAATTGTAGACCGAAAAGGTTTAAATATTAAACCGAAAAGTTTTAACTTTCAAACCAAAATGTTTTAATTTTAAACCGAAAAAGTTTTAAGAATAAAATAAAGTTTAAAAAATGTGGCACTTGGCAGGATTCGAACAGAAACGCTCAGGAGTCACAGGCGACTGCTCTACCGCTGAGCTATGCCGCACATAAAGTTTTTGTGGGCAAAATTCGATGACTTTGAAAAAAACAATAAAAAAGTTTATGACTGCTTTTTCGTTTAAATCTTAAATCGATATCAAAACAGATTGAAAATCTTCGTAGGTATTTGGAAGGTTTAAAATAACCAAATGAAGGTTTAAAAAAAAAATGGCTTTTTTAACCGTGTAGTTATTCTAAGCTATTTTTAGTTAAAAAAATATATATATACGAAATTTTGTTAATTTTGTTAATTTTGTTTCTTATTAAAAACTCGATAAACATATAACAAAATTAATTTCGTTTCTGGTACAGTTTTATTAACACAAATAGTTCAGTTTCGTTACACTTCTGGTACACACAGAAAAATTTTCATGTTAAATCAACACTTTTTCAGGTTATTATTTTTCAACACTATCACTTTAACATGAATCTCATCTTGAAAAACTTGTGTTCGTGTTAAATTAACATTAATTGCTGTTAAATTAACACGAATTCCTGTTAAATTAACATTAATTCCTGTTAAAACAAGACGCAATTTTTTTTTATTTCAAAAACGTAGCCTGGGGGATTAGAAATTTTGGAAAATTTTTCAAAAAAATAACTTCGAACTTCGAGAACTTTTCTTTAAAAAAATTTGACACTTTTGTTTAAAAAAAAACATACTACTTACAAATGAATTACACCGGAAAAATGGCACTGGAAAATCAGCAATCTCGTACTGTTATCCTGAAGTTGACCCAATTCTGTTAAATTGATCAAGTTTTTGTTATTTGAACGGAGTTTTTTGTCAAAGTAACTGCATTCAATTGTTGATTGAACCGTCACAGATCTGTACATTTTTGATTAACAAAATTTCGTAAAACTGACAGAACTTTTGTTGATCAAACTAAAAGTTGTGTTAGTTAAAACAACAACATCCTCTAGCTAATTCAACGGCGAAGGAAGTAGAACTGACATAGCTTTTGTTGATCAAAAGAAAATTTTGTGTTGAAACAAAAAACTCCTGCAGTTAATACAACAGCGAAGATACCGTCATTACTGTTATAGGACAAAGCTATAATTAGACGCCAGCTAGCATAGGTACACGATGGCATCATGGTAGACGGGTTATTGACAAAATTATTATGGGGAAAATTTCTGTATTAAAAAATCTGTTCCCGGAATTCGGTTTCAAGAATTCTATCTTACAAAATACTGTATACCAAAATTCCTTATTGAAAATTCTGTTTTTTTAAATTATTTTTTATGAAATTCTGTACAGTCGAAATTCTGTATTGAAAAATCGGAAAAGCATATAAATAAAGAAATTTTTTTACAGAATTATTTTTAATATATTAAAAAAACTTACCGCTTTGTTTCAAGATTTTAGAAATTTAGCTGAGCAGCTAGCACTAGCAGTTGACGGCTTTTTTGAGAGATGAAGTGTTTTTTTTTTTGGAATTTTCTGTAGTTCGCACTTGAATATTTTCTGTCAAACTGATGAAACTAATTTGTATAGTTTTGATAAATTTTAAACGCAATTTTTTAAACTTTTAGTTTCAAAACTAATAATCTATGATTTTTTTTTTAGTGTTTTGGTTTATTGGTAAATCAAGTATATTTTCCCGAACCACGACAAAAATAAAACTTAAATTGTTTACTTCGCTTTTATATTTAGTTTCTTTTGTTGCTTCTTATTTATTTGTTTAACACAATATTTACTGACATCATTTTTCATTCAAATCACATCAAACAAAAATTTTTTTTGGTTGATTTTAAAAACTCTACAATTAATTTAATTTGGTATTTTAGGCTTTGTGCACATATTTTTTTTAAACGCTGCCAATTTACGATTTTTCCATTTGCACTGCTGTCTTATTAAAATGCGGTCACTTTCACAGCACCATCAAAATTGCGTTGGTGCACCGTTTGTTGTTGGTCATTTGCATTGGGTAATTTCTTGCTTTCATAAAATCCGTTTTTTTGTCGAAATCTTGTTGTTTGCATTTTTTGCACGCGCGCACAATTAAATTTATTAATTCCTCTGGCTCCAAATTATATGTTGGATTTTGAATATGTTTTTATGTTTTTTGTATTTTGTTGTTGGCTACTGCCTACCGGCGCGCCTTAGCGGCAACATCTCAAGTAGCGATAACAGCAAGCAAGCGAAGGTAGCTGCAATAGCAACAGCAAAGCACAGCTATCGCATTGCTGCAATTTATCAATCACTTTCAACTGCCACATGCAATTAATCACCGCGGTTGCAATGATCGCGACGCAGTTATGATAATTATTGTGGTTTTTGTAAGTTGTTGTTGTTGGTGTCTTTAGCTTCCTTTTGGTTGTATTTATTTTAATACTTTTTTTATTTGTTGTTAGTTCAAGTTGATAGCAAAAATTGGCTACTTTTTTAACTTTTTTATTTTTGTAGTATTGACCCGCTCAAAGCACGATTTTTAATTTTACTTGCTATAAGTATGTTTAACCGTTGTATAAACTTTAAATAATTTTTGAAACTATTATTTTTTAATTAAAAACACTAAAAGTAATTCAGTTTTCGCACTTCATATATTTAATCCAGTACCAAAAAGTAATGTTGCCACAAAATGTTGCACGTTTCACGAATTCTTAATTCACAAATTAATCATTGTTTAATTAAACTACTTAATCATTAACGTTATAGTTCAAATCTCCAACGATGATCAGCGCTTCAAATGCGAGCTGCAAATGAGTTCACAATCCAATTGTAGATAAACTCAAAAGTCATCCGTGCGAGCCAAACGTACTGGCAGAGCGCCGTCTAAAGACTGAGCTGCGCTGCCACAATGACGAGCCGCCTTGCCGCTGCCTATTAGCCGGTTTGTGCTGCCGCGTCGCTGCCGAAGACCCCCCAAAAGAAACAGCAGCGCCTATAGCAACAAAAATAATTAAATCAGCGAACTCACACACACATACAGCCAAACAAGCAGCAGCTACAATTTGTATAAGCAGCAACAACCACAAATGGAAAAACAACAAAAACAATAATTAAAATCAACCACATTAATATGACAGTAGTTAAAAAACGAGCAACCAAACGACAACAAACCGAATGAGCACACGAAATGATACGAACGAATGGCAACACAAAAAACGAACAACACGTGAACGGTACACTGCGTCACCGCTATGTTGCTGTTGCTGCGCTGCTTGCTGCTGCTAGTGCTGATAATAACAAAACGAACACAAGCACGAATCCAAATTGCCCACCGAAACAACGAATGCAAAAGGAGAGACAAAAACAAAACACAAAACGTAAAGCAGGAGAAGCAATAAAATGTAAGCAAGAATGAATTGCGCGCGCCTACTACACCCAGAGTTGATTTGGAAGGTGGTGGTGGCGCGTGGTGTTGGCAGTAGTGTAGCCGGTGGCCAAGCAACCAACCACCCACTCTTTGACCGCTGCCGACATCTGTGCGCTCACGAATCAACCATAACAGCTGTGTCGCTGCGTGGAGAGTACATTCAGTGCGTGAGTGAGCAGAGGCAGCAATGAAAATAAGCAAAAAATAATGACGTCATTAATTGAGGCAGCAACAGCAGAGCGAGAGAGAGACAAAGCACATGAGAGTGCCACATAAATGTGGTGCTCATTATTGGAGCACAGCTTTGTTGTTGCTACAGCGTTAGCAAGACAACAACAAGAATAAAAGAAAAGTGGGGAAACTATTTAATGCACTGTTTAAGCTTGACGAAGAGAAGCAACTGGAGAGAGAGAGTGTGTGTGTGTGTGTGTGTGTTAAGCTTGAATTACGTACTAAGCTTGTCAAGATTGATGAAGGGGAAAGAGGGTTGTGAGGCACCGTAAAGCTTGTATTTGTTGGGGTTTGTAGTTACTGGCCGCAACTAAAGATGCATGCGAGGTAAAAAGTTATTTTTATGCTCTCGTTACCAATTTTATGCTCTCTGTAAGTAGCTTTAGTTGTTAGCTGCTTTTTAATTGCAATTTGTTTTTCGCATTCTCGACGCTATTGCACTATATTTGGCGCGCAATAAACTGCTAAAATATGTAATCCAATCTAAAAATTTTATTTATTTAATATGTAACCTTAAAACCTATGAATTAGATTTACTGTACTTAAACTTTTAATCAAATTATTTAAACAATTTTGGCAAATATTTTTCTACTTTTTGCAGTATGTGTATCTACACTTTGCAAAAATGTGAAACATTTTTTTATGCATGTGTCAATTTTCTTTCCAACCAATTGTTTCTGACAACAAAGCCGCACTTTGTGGCAATTTGGAAAAATTTGTCTCAAAAACAAATTTCATTGCGACGGTAAAAACTGGAGGTATGAGTAGGTGTTATTTAAATTTTTTTTATTTATTAAATTTTTTAATTTAATTATATTTATTTTTACATTTTTGGTGTTTTTTTTTATTATTTATTATTTAAGTTTTTTTATTATTTATTATTTAATTTTATGTTTTTATTTTTTACTGTGTTTATATTAATTTTATTTTCGTTTATTTAATTATATTTTATGATATTTTTTATTTTTTTTATATCATTTCATTTTATTTTATTTTATTAAATTTTATTTTATTTTTATTATTTAATTTAATTTTTTAATTTTATTTTATTTCATTTCGTTTTATTTTATATTATTCTTTTTTAGTTTACTTTATTTTTTTTTTTTTGTTTTATTTTTTTTATTTTTTTTTTTTTATTTTATTTTAATTTTTCACTTCATTTTATTTTTATTTATTTTTTTATTTTATAATATTTTACTCTATTTTATTTTATTTCATTATCTTTTTTTATTTCACTTTATTTTACTTTAATTTTTTTATGTTTATGTATTTAACATATTTTATTTTATTATACCTTTCATGAACATGAAATGGTATTATAACTTTGGTCCGATGTTTGTAAATATGAGAAGAAGAAGAGATAGACCCATCAATAAGTATACCGAAATGATCAGGATGACGAGATGAGTTGATTTAGCCATGTCCGTCTGTCCGTCTGTCTGTCTGTCTGTCTGTCTGTTTGAACGCAAACTAGTCCCTCAGTTTTTGAGATATTTGGCTGAAATTTGGTATGCGGCCACCATTTTCCAATATAGGAATCATTTGTCGGAACCAGCAAGATCGGACCAATATAACATATAGCTCCCATACAACCGATTATTCCGATAAACGGATTTTGGGCTATAACTCCTGTAATTAAACACGTAGGAAAGTGAAATTTTGTAAGTATTGCTATTTTTATATGTGAAATATCGATGTTGAAACTCATAGAGATGGGATAAATATTTCACATAGCTCCCATACAATCGATTATTCCGATAAACGGATTTTGGGCTATAGCTCCTGTAATTAAACACGTAGGAACGTGAAATTTTGGAAGCTTCGCTATTTTTATATGTAAAATATCGATGTTGAAAATCATTGAAATGGGATAAATATTTCACATAGCCCCCATACAATCGATTGTTCCGATAAACGGATTTTGGGCTATAACTCCTGTAATTAAACACGTAGGAAAGTGAAATTTTGTAAGTATTGCTATTTTTATATGTGAAATATCGATGTTGAAACTCATAGAGATGGGATAAATATTTCACATAGCTCCCATACAATCGATTATTCCGATAAACGGATTTTGGGCTATAGCTCCTGTAATTAAACACGTAGGAACGTGAAATTTTGGAAGCTTCGCTATTTTTATATGTAAAATATCGATGTTGAAAATCATTGAAATGGGCTATAACTCCTGTAATTAAACACGTAGGAACGTGAAATTTTGGACGTATTGCTATTTTTATATGTGAAATATCGATGTTGAAAATCATCGAGATTGGATAAATATTTCACATAGCCCCCATACAATCGATTGTTCCGATAAACGGATTTTGGTAGATAACTCCTGTAATTATATAGGTAGGAACGTGAAATTTTGGAAGTATCGCTATTTTTATATGCGAAATATCGATGTTGAAAATCATTGCGATGGCATAAATATTTCACATAGCTCCCATACAATCGATTATTCCGATAAGCGGATTTTGGGCTATAAGTCCTGTAATTAAACACATAGGAACGCGAAATTTTGGAAGCATCGCTATTTTTATATGTAAAATATCGATGTTGAAAATCATTGAAATGGGATAAATATTTCACATAGCCACCATATAATCGATTGTTCCGATAAACGGATTTTGCTAGATAACTCCTGTAATTATATCGGTAGGAAGTGAAATTTCGTAAATGTTGCTATTTTAGAATGTGGAATGTCGATGTTAAAAATCAATGAGATTGGACCAATATAACACATCGTCCCCATATTATCGATAGCTCCGATAATTTCGGTATGAGCTAAAGTTAAATTCACACAGGCTGTACTGGGGATCAAACAGTGAAAATCGTGACGCTTATTCATGAAAGGTATTTAGCCTTCGGCACAGCCGAAGACAGCTTTCCTTACTTGTTTTTTTATTCTATTTCTTTTTTTTCTATTAATAAACTTAATTATTTTATTTCATGGTATTGATATGGTAATTTATGCCAAAACTTCCTCCACTTCTGCCTTCTTGTGGTAAAAAACGTCCCACTGTGCGCCACTGCGCCGAAGGTTACGCTTGACTTTTGCAAATTTTTTCCGATTCCTTTTTTTATGCATTTAATTATTTCGCATACATTTTCCACCACTATTTTTTAATCCTCGTATGTGTACATAATTTTCCACCCTCTATGTTGCCTTTTTTATTTATTATTTTTTTTTTGTTTTAAACATTTTTGTTGTAATTAATGATTTTGGGTTTGTGTTGTTGTATAGCGCGCTGCTACACTAATTACATGAAAAAATATTAGTTTGCTATGCTATATAGCGAGAAGGGTTGAAAGGCGATGCTAAAAAATTGGCCGAGAGTAACCTTTTAGAGTCGCGTGGCAGGCAGTCAGGGTGGAGTCGTGTTAGTGACGGTGTAAGCATGAATGACAAATGCACTGCTCGCTTCACACATGCCTCATTCCACCTACCTAAGCACTTCTTATCCACATACGTTTTTTTTTTCTTTTTTGTGTTTTTTTTTTTTTTTTTTGTGATACGGAATAATTAGAAAACAAAAGCAGTTCGTATGCAATCAATTTGTGATCGAACAAAAAATGCGCTAATGCAAAGTGGTGGCAACGAATAAAGTATTGATTTCCAAAAGGATAAATAAAACCGTATTTAATGGGCTTTGAAATATTTTCTTTGAGGGTGACACATGCGGAGATAGAAGTAAGTGTGATTAATGTAAATGTATGTATATGTATGTGTAAACTTATGTATTTAAAATTATTTATTTATTTGATTTTAAAAAGACTTTTTCGCTAGAGTCTAACGTAAATTGAAACCTCACGAAAAGCGTGTCAAATATAAAAAAAAATTAAAATGAGCTAGCAGCATTGAGATATATTTACAGATTAAAGTAATTTTCGTACAATCTATATACAAACATTAATGTACCTATTTCCATAAGTGCAGGTTATTGACCCTCCTACATAACTTCCTAGCACTCATTCCCGACAAAACTTTTCAGGCACATTAGTCCATTATTTTATTTTATTTTATTTTTTTTTAATTTATTTTATTTTATTTTTATTCTATTTGATTTTATTTTGTTTTATTTAACCTTATTTTATTTTATAATTTTTTTTTCTTATTTCATTTTGTTTTATTTTATTTTATTTTATTTTATTATTTTTTTTATTTTTTTATTTTATTTTTTTATATTTTATTTTCATGAATTCATATTGGAGCTTCTTAAAAGTTTATCGCAATTGGCAACCACAAGGGAGTTCAAGTCATCCTCCACTTCTTGTTTGCATCTCAGTCGATGCCTTCACTTTCTGACGTGATCCAGCCAGCGGAGCCCTTGGGGGTCAATTCGCTGGACTATGGTCAGATCTGCGTTGAGCTCGTACAGCGCATCGTTAAATCTCCGTCGATACTCGGCATTGCCATCAAGAGAAGGACAATAAATCTTCCAGAGAACCGTTTTCTAAAATATGTACTCCAAGGGCCATCTCACCTTCTCTTGACATTGTCCATGAATCTGAGCCTTACATCAGGACAGACTTACAAAACATGATCTTTGTTCTTCGAGAGAGAACTTTACTTCTCAATTGCCTACTCAGTTCGAAGCAGCACTTGTTGGCAATCGCACTCGTATATGCATTTTGCTTATTGGGAAATTATTGATTGTCTCACACCGTAATGTAAATCCTTAGACAAAGGCCGGGCACCTCAACAGGCCAGTCTCGAAATCTTATAGTAATTCATTCGACCAACTAATACTTGTTTACCTCACCCGCACGCTTGATGTCGCTGCACCAAATTGAGCCTGGACACATATCACACGTTGAAGCTATTAATACTTGCTTTGCCAAGGAAACAACGATACAAATAACGATTACAATAGCAACTGCAACAATACCCTGCAGTCAACTTAACTAGTTTTATACTAATCAAATACCAGTCAGCTAGGCGGCTTCAACTAGTTCGAGTTCTGTAATTTTTCCATATTAGCAACTGGTATTTTTAACACGGCGATGTCCTACGAGATGGCAATTGTCCTTCTCTGCATCAGCACCATACCAATTGGCTGACTAGTCAGCCTCTGCATCAGGAATATACCAGTTGATATACTTGTTATTATACACATCAGTATCATACCATTTAAGATACTAGTTCGTATATACGTCAGGATCGTACCAGTTGAAAGAATAGTTCATATATACATCAGAATCATACCAGTTGGCAGACTAGTTCATATATACATCAGAATCATACCAGTTGAAAGACTAGTTCATATATGCATCAGAATCATACCAGTTGACAGACTAGATCATATATGCATCAGAATCATACCAGTTGGCAGACTAGTTCATATATGCATCAGAATCATACCTGTTGACAGACTACTTCTTATATGCATCAGAATCATACCAGTTGACAGACTCATACCAATTAACAGACTAGTTAAAAAAATCATCGGAATCATACCAGTTGTCATACTAGTTCATATATGCGTCAGAATCATACCAGTTGATATAGTAGTTCATTTATGCATCAGAATCATACCAGTTGACATATCAGTTCATTTATGCATCATAATCATATCAGTTGACATACTAGTTCAAATTTGCATCAGAAATATACCATTTGACATACTAGTTCATATATGCATCAGAATCTTACCGGTTGACATACTGCTCAGTCTATGCGGCAGGACATACTAATCATTATGCCCATTCAGATCGTACCACTTGTCATACTAGTCCACGAATTTGGATTCATTCCAGTTGGTATACTAGTCGGTCTATGCACCAGTATCATAGTCAGCCTCTACATCAGCAATATACCAGTTTATTCTTTAGAAAGCAGCGACTATTTGTATTTACCCAAACACGAAAAAGCATCTGTGAATTACAAGGTAAAAAAGAAGCAGTTATAAGAGAAAAAGAAAAGCTATTGTCCTCTTCTGCATCAGCACCATACCAATTGGTATACTAGTCAGCCTCTGCATCAGCATTATACCAGTTGATATACTAGTTCATACACAGCCAAAAATGAGCTAAAGGCTCTGAGTTCGATTCTCGGTAAAGTTACCACAAGCTTTTTTTTCTATATTTTTTAAATTATGTTGTTTATTGTATTTTTAATTTAATTATTGAATTCTACTTGCAATGGCTCCTTTCAAATTCCGCGCTCGTCAAGTTTGATTATATAGGTGAACGCCCAATTGCATTCAACTTTGTAGGATCCACTTTCATACAGTTTTTTAAACGTAAAGCGAAGCGAAATTTTTGCAAATGCTCAAAAACGAGGCGCATTTGTCAAAGTTTTATGTAATTGGGGCTTTGGGGTTGTATTTTTAGGTAAGGTAAATTAAGGTTAAGTTAGTCGTCCACTGCGGAGTTACGGACCCACATCTATATATATAAAAATGAAATGGTGTATAATTGTAACGCTAAAACTCGAAAACGGCTGAACCAAATGAAATACTTCCTTTGGGGGATTTGTTTGCTATTACCACGCGCAGGTCATGTCTTAAAATCAGAACAAAATATTAAGGGAGCGTGGCACCTCCCATACAAACTGAATTTTTCAAGTTGAATATCTTCAAACGTGTTTAAGGTAGGAACATGAAAATTGGTACAGAGCTACAGGATAACAGCACCACTCTCACCTATAAAACCGGGGGTTATCCAATAAGGGGGCGTGGTACCTCCCATACAAACTAAATTTTTTAAGCAGAATATCTGTGAAAGGGTTCAAGGTAGGGACCTGAAAATTGGTATAGACCTATATGGTATCAAAAGCCTTCTTACACATAAAAGAAGGGGTAATCGGAAAAGGGGGCGTGGCACCTCCCATACAAACTGAATTTTTCAAGGTGAATATCTTCAAAAGTGTTTAAGGTAGGAACATGAAAATTGGTATAGAGCTATAGGATAACAACACCATTCTCACCCATAAAACTTGGGGTTATCGAAAAAGGGGGCGTGGTACCTCCCATACAATCTATATATATAAAAATGAAATGGTGTTCAGTCGTTACGCTAAAACTCGAAAACGGCTGAACCAAATCATATACTTCCTTTAGGGGGGTTGTTTGTTATTACCACGCGCAGGTCATGTTATAAAATCAGAACAAAATATTAGGGGGCGTGGCACCTCCCATACAAACATTTTTCTTCAAGGTGAATATCTCTAAATGGGTTTAAGGTAGGGACCTGGAAATCGGTACAGACCTATAGGATAACAACACCATTCTCACCCATAAAACTGGGGGTTAACCAAAAAGGGGGCGTGGCACCTCCCATACGAATGAAATACTTCATAGTCGATATCTCTGGAAGTCTTCATGTTAGACCACTGAAATTTGGTAAGGGGTTATATGAGATCGATCCCTACCACCTCCAAAAAAACTGGGGATAACGAAAAAGGGGGCGTGGCACATCTCATACGAATGAAATACTTCATAGTCCATATCTCTGAAAGTACTTATGTTAGACCACTGAAACGTGGTTAGAGGTTAGATGAGGTCGATCCCTACTACCTCCAAAAAAACTAGGGTAACGAAAAAGGGGGTGTGGCACCTCCCATACGAATGAAATACTTCATAGTCCATATCTCGGGAAGTGTTTAGGTTAGACCACTGAAATTTCTTGAGGAGTTAAATAAGATTAATCCCATCATCTCCAAAAAAACTGGAGATAAAGAAAAAGGGGGCGTGGCACCTCCCATACGAAGGAAACATTTCATAGCCCATATCTCTGCAAGTATTTATGTTAGACCACTGAAATTTGGTGAGGTTTATATGTGATCGATCCCTAATACCTCCCAAAAAACTCGAGTTAACGATAAAGGGGGCGTGGCACCTCCCATACGAATAAAATACTTCATAGTCCATATCTCTAGAAGTATTTAGGTTAGACCACTGAAATTTTGTGAGGAGTTATATAAGATCAATCCCGGACACCTCCAAAAAAAACTGGGATAAGGAAAAAGGGGGCGTGGTTTCTCCTATATGAAGGAGATAGGGATATGGTTTAAAATAGATATAGGGATCGGGTTAGTGAAACAGACAGGGAAATAAATTTGTGGCAGGACAACGTCTGCCGGGTCAGCTAGTATGATATATAGATAAAATTAAGTCTTATTTTTACATCAAAAAGAGTCAAAGTAAGACTGCTTTCATGCTGGGCCATACACTCGAGTTAAAGGAGCATTGGTAGAGTTAATTTATATTGTTGTTGTCAATATACTCAAGTTTATGCCGCAACGTAAAAAAAATTGGCGGTTATATACCAACAGGTTGTCATAACCTCTAACGAGACTTTTGCCGAACTTCTCTTCCAACTTATAGTGTGCTGCTTTGATTTTTTCCCTATGAGTTGGCGGGACCTAGTTTTTTTTTTTAATTTAAAAATCTGTGACTGTTCAAACAGTTGAATGCAGTTAGGTTAGGTTAGGTTAGTGGCTGCCGCAGAGGCACACTTAGGCCAGTTTTGAAAAGCCCGTTGTGATACCACCAGCACTAGGAAAGTCAGTCCCTGGACCCGGCCATTTGGAAAATCCCAGCGGTCTGGTTTAGACTATCCAGGAAGGGAACTCCCAAAAAGCGCGTTCCCGCGCCGCTTAAGGCCGGGCAGTTGCAGATGAGGTGCTTCACCGTTTCCTCTTCCTCATCATCTTTGCAGCTCCTACAGCATCGTCGATAGGGCACCCCTTCTGCGTGCCTACCAATAAGGCAGTGCCCAGTTAGAACACCTATTAATATTAAGATTTCTCTCCTTCTTAGGGCGTGAATGCCTCTAGATCTTTTATGATCCCATTTCGGCCAGGTTTGTTTGGATGTCCGGCAACTTGGGGATTGTTGCCACCTTTCGTTGGCTTGGAGTACACACTCCGTCAAGCCAACGAAAAGTAGCAACAATCCCCAGGGTGCCGGACATCCAAACAAATCTGGCCAAAATGGGATCATAAAAGATCTGAATGCAGTTACAGAATTTCCATTTGATTTTCAGAAAAATACAATTGACATTCAGAAAATTACAATTGATATTCAGAAAACTTTCTGAATATAAACTGAAAAAGGTGTAGTATGATTTCAACCCGAGTTTCATACATACTTGCATACTAGTACGAACCAGGATTTTTCTGACTAGTATTATTTCGCCCAGCAAATTATAGTTGTATACTAGTATGTTTTCTGATTAGATTGGCATTGATTGGTTTAAGGGTAATCAGCAAAGAACTAGTATAAAAACATCCATAAAATGTATAGTAAACGAGCTAGGTGGCTGCTGAGTAGTTTGGAATTGATTAGTTTGAAGGTAGTCAGAAATTAACTAGTATGAATACACCACAAAATGTATAGTCAATGAACTATATTGTTTGCTGAGTAGTTTGGCCTTGACTGGTTTGAAGCTAATCAGCAATGAACTAGTATAAATACACCACAAAATGTATAGTCAATGAACTATATTGTTAGCTGAGTAGTTGGACATTGACTGGTTTAAAGGTGATCAGCAATGAACTAGTATGAATACACTACAAAATGTATAGACAATGAATTATATTGTTTGCTGAGTAGTTCACCATTGACTGGTTTAAAGGTGATCAGAAATGAACTAGTATGAATACACCACAAAATGTATAGTCAATGAACTATATTGCTTGCTGAGTAGTTTGGCCTTGACTGGTTTGAAGCTAATCAGCAATGAAATAGTATAAATACACCACAAAATGTATAATCAATGAACTATATTCTTTGCTGAGTAGTTGGACATTGACTGGTTTAAAGGTGATCAGAAATGAACTAGTATGAATACACCACAAAATGTATCGTCATTGAACTATATTGTTTGCTGAGTAGTTCGACATTGACTGGTTTAAAGGAGATCAGAAGTGAACTAGTATGAATACACCACAAAATGTATAGTCAATGAACTATATTGTTTGCTGAGTAGTTGGACATTGACTGGTTTAAAGGTGATCAGAAATGAACTAGTATGAATACACCACAAAATGTATAGTCAATGAACTATATTGTTTGCTGAGTAGTTCGACATTGACTGGTTTAAAGGTGATCAGAAATGAACTAGTATGAATACACCACAAAATGTATAGTCAATGAACTATATTGCTTGCTGAGTAGTTTGGCCTTGACTGGTTTGAAGCTAATCAGCAATGAACTAGTATAAATACACCACAAAATGTATAGTCAATGAACTATATTCTTTGCTGAGTAGTTGGACATTGACTGGTTTAAAGGTGATCAGAAATGAACTAGTATGAATACACCACAAAATGTATCGTCATTGAACTATATTGTTTGCTGAGTAGTTCGACATTGACTGGTTTAAAGGTGATCAGAAGTGAACTAGTATGAATACACCACAAAATGTATAGTCATTGAACTATATTGTTTGCTGAGTAGTTTGGCCTTGACTGGTTTGAAGCTAATCAGCAATGAACTAGTATAAATACACCACAAAATGTATAGTCAATGAACTATATTGTTTGCTGAGTAGTTTGGCATTGACTGGTTTAACGCTAATCAGCAATGAACTAGTATGCATACGCCACAAAATGTATAGTCAATGAACTAGAAATTTCGCTGAGTAGTTTGGCATTGACTGCTTTTAAAACTAATCAACAACGAACTGGTAGGCATATGCCACAAAATGGTTAGTCAATGAACTAGTATGTTTGCTGAGTAGTTCGGAATTTGACTGCAGGGTAATTATTATTACCTTGCAATTTTAGCTTGATCCACTAAAACATCGCCGAACGACAAAGCTGGTTGGAATCCGACAAATGAGCCAACTCGCACACACACATAACCGTCGTGTGATGTACAAAACATATGCAGATACATACTTACCAATTTTAATAATACTCCTACCACCACCTCCGTCACTACTCCTTCCACTTCCACGTCCACTCCACGCCCCAAAGTCGCCACACAACTTAACTACGCGCTTCTCATTACAGTCAAGGCTACATACATAGCAGTGCAATGTTGGCGCTCTCCCCACTTTACCTTCAACTCAAATGCGCTCATAATCACGATTTATATTAATGAGCATCGGGTTGCATATTAACTTGGATATTTTCGTAGGGAATACTGTGCCCACCGAAGGCAGTCATTCCTTAGCCAATGTTTGCGTGTGCCTCCTCCGCTCCAAAAGTATTTGTCGTTGCTACCCACAAATGTGCCATTATTTCGTATTGTTGCCTTGTTCGTTATTTTCTCTGTCCTTTAAAACTCATTTTATGTTGTGGGGCTCATTTGTGACTATTGGACTGCAGCTAAGTTCTTGTTATGTTGCGGTTGCAAGACATATTGGTAGTTGTTGTTGCTGTTGCACAAATTATCCAAATGCAGGCATATGGCTTATGCGTATGCGTATGTAATTATATGATTATGTGCAGATGTATATATGTATGTATGTAGGTATGCAATTTCCTATGCTTCGAACTAGTCATTTATATTACACAAACTCACTCCTTTCGCCACTCACTGCCCGTCTTTCACTTCACTTAACGTCGTCTAATTTCGTCAATTTCTTGGTATTTAACAGCCTTTCAGTTACAACCCACCAAAGCCTTTCTTCTGCCTCAAAGTATTTGTGGGATCATTTGCAAGGCCTTTTGGCGCATTTGAATGACCAAGCAATGACTTTGGTGATGGTAGTTATACCTGGTTTGACTGCTCCGCCTACTGCGTGGTGCACCATCAGCGCCAGATATATTAAAATCTATTTCTCATTCCATTATAGAACACTTTGCGTTACATTTTCTTTCAGCAAAACACAACATTCACATTTACTTCGCTATAATCCTTCGCTTGCCCCAGCACTTCACCGACTGTCTTCGTATATTTTTGTGGTCATTAGTAATTATCATTACTGTTGAAGCGGAATGTAACTTTGTTACCATATACAATATGCAAGAATTTTCAACAGACAGGAATTTATATGGCAGAAAGCATTCTTCGCTTCAGTAATTTCTAGGATGTTAGGATTTTTTCGAAGTCTTCCGAGTATTTAATCTTTTTTTAACAAACCATGAGTCCATAGTGAGAGCTCTCTCGAAATGCGTGCACAATTTTATTGAAAAAAAAAAAAAAACCGGAGGACTTGACTAAAAATATCCCAATATCTAAAAACTGCATAGAGTAAAATGAGAAGGTCATATCAACCAAAATATATTTGACTGAACGGAGGTGTCTACCATGATGCAATGGTGTACTTGTGCTTACTGACGTCCAATTACAGCTTTGCTCTATGACAGTAATAACAGTATCTTCGCTGTTAGATTAACTACAGGAGTTTGTTGTTTCAACACAATATATTTTTTTTGGTCAACAAAAACTTTGTCAGATCTACTAATTTAAATTTGATGATGCTATAAATTTGAAAAAAAAACTGATCCTTCGCTTTTGAATTAACTAGAGAAAGTTGGTCGTTTTGACACAAAATTTAGTTTGATCAAAAAAATTCGGTCAGTTTTACCCAAAGTTTGTTAATTAAAAATTAACAGTTTTATGACTCTTCAACCAACAATTGAATGCGGTTGCTTCAACAAAAACTTCCGTTAAAATAACCAAAGTTTTGTCAATTTATCAGAATTTGGTCAACTATCGGATAGCAGTACGATAAACAACATTTTTAAAATAGTACATACTCCCCAGGCTAGAGACATCACAAGGAAGCAGCTAGAAACCCGAAAGCAAAGTAACTATAACAAAATTATCGCTATACAAATTAGCTACAACAACTACAACAACATTTATGACAGTGCACATTTGAACTAATTGTTGATGCGGTTTAAAAGAGAGCAGAACTGAACAGAAAATTGCAGCTTCATTGACTTTATAATGCAATTGCAACATGAGTTTTTATGAATTTTTATCTTTGTTGCGAGCAACTATCGTTAAGTATACCTAATGCCTATAACTGACGTTGCATAAATGATTGCAACATGAAAATAAATATATAAGTGAACCGGGGGCGGAACAACGGGGGTGGTTTTTAGGTTCAAACCCTCTCATTCGGGATCTAAGAAGTCACAGTAATACAGCAAAAAACATAGTAAGTAAAAACTACTCAAAGAATATATTAGAAACTGGACAAAAATATAGTAAAAATGACACAAAAATATAGTAAAAACCGCACCAAAAATTGTTGTGCCAGGAAAATATTCAAATAAACATTCATATATACACCTAAAAAAATATAGTAAAAACTACACAAAAAACATAATAAAATTTATACAAATAATATAGTAAAAATTACACAAAAAATATAGTAAAATATGACCCATAAATATAGTAAAAGTTACAGAAAATATAAAGGTAATTTACGCAAAAAATATAGTAATAAAATTACACAAAAATATAGTAAATTACCCAATCCGTACCAATAAATGTAGGTATATATTATTTTGAAAAGATATCGGTCTCGGGAAAAAAAATTGAAACCCCTCCTTCCCAAAATCCTGGATCCGCCCCTGAAGTGAACATATGAATGGGGCTACATAAGAAAGTAATAGGCAAAAGAAGTAGATGGACTTTTTGTCTCAACATTGCACTGTGGGAGCTAAGATAGAACTTGTCGTAAAATTATATCCATATACCATGCATATCATAAGCCTTACAGGCAGAACTGTAACAGCTCTGCTTACACTTAGGCACACCGAAACTGTATAAAGATCAGTGATCGCTAGAAATAGACAGCTCTCTATCGAAGGCTGTTTTCAAGATCATCCTATTTCAAAATATTTTTCAACAACGCCCTATCTCAGCTATCTCAGCATGTATTGAAGTTTTGTCGAGAGAGGGTGTTTTTGAAACTTATTCTGAGATAAGGCGTTCTTCAACTGAAAATACTGCATGGAGTACTCTAAAACAAATAAGCGAAAGTTGGAGTAGGTGTTCCTTCCTTGTTTCAGTGCTACGATCAATTACCACCCCTCCGTTCAAGGTTTCAAGATTTCGCAAAATAATTTACTGTTCTGGACCCATAGTGCAGCGTGTGTGTCCACAGATATAATTATTGTGAATGAAGGAATCAGTGAGTGACTTAAGCAGAACACGGTGAAGACGGTGTATGCGCCGAAGAAATGATTAAAGCCTCGAAGAAACATAACAAAATTAGTTGTTGGCACAAGCTTGGCTGAACGAGCATGTGTAGCACTCTAAAGAGTGAAGAGGCGAATGAGCTCAACATGGACGAATGGATGTTCGAACCAGTTAAATACAAAGAAGGCTCTAAGCAGTTTGGCATAGAAATTCATACTAACGTTAATTTCAAATTTAGAGCTTGGCAAATGACAATAACAAAAATAATAATAACAAAGACAACAACAATCATGAAGATGATGACTTTTCACAAAACTGGCAACATACAAACAAGCAGCCAAAGGCTAAGAAAGCAAAACGTTGCACGAGCAAGAGGCAAGAAGCAATGCAACAACAAAAAGTGCATAGGCGAAGTGGGCATCCAACGGAGCGATGTTGCAAGGTAAGTTACTTGCTGTTGAGTAGATGAAGTAAAAGACGACCGCAGGGCGCGTGCTAAATTCACAACAAACGATGATCGGCTAGAATGCGCGCAGACAACGGCGGTGGAGCTTGAGGAGTAGACTTCGAGGTAGCAAACAATGACAACAAACATGTTGAAGGTGGCACAGAGGCAAAACTACAACGTAAATTAGAACGAAGTGGTAGGACGGCGGCTCTGGAAACACGCGAGAAATTGTAGTAGGAGGAAGAGCAAAGCAGCGCAGAGCGGAGCTCGAGTTCAAGCAGGCGTTCCAAGGCGGCAAGCGGGTAATGTGCAATGACAACACAGGCGGTCGGTGCGCCAAGCAAATGCTTTGCATAGTTCTTGGATGCTGTTTCCGCTGGATTACTAAAATGAGTGAAGTGACAAACGTTTAACGGTAATTTTTAATGTTGTTACTTGAGTTGTTGTTTGTTGTGCCTATTTCAGTTAGGTAATCCTTTTTTGTTATTCTTGCTTAATTTGTAGTTGCAGTTATTTTTTGAGAGCTCGAGGCAACACGAAAATGAAATAAAATGCATATTTCGCTTGCGTATGCAAAACCCAACAACAGCAGCAAAGAGCAAGAGAAAAAAACAGACCAACGTGATTTGTATTTCCATCGAGCGCAGCTACATAAGTCGTTAAAGCTATATACGGAAAGTATCTGAACACTTAAAATTAGCGATAAGACAAATCTGACACCTACCTAAAGTGGTAAAAAGAAAAATTAGTGAAAAATCTATTTTCATGAGCATTTTGTGGGCAGCGCGCCCTGACTCCTCCAAATAAGCATACAAACAGACGGACGTAGGTCATCGTAAAATATATTTAGAAAAGAACGCCGGTTTGAGGTACGCGGAAGCGCTGAATAGACCCACCGCAGAAAAACGCTGCGCTTGATGCGGTGCAACGAAATTACAGAAACAACAACAAGAGCGCAAAGCGCGCCTTAACTCCACCAAAGAAAAAGAAGACAAAACACAGACATACCCCGTTTGTACCAAAGGCGTTCGATTTACAACAGTAAAAAAACACATCTGTGAGGTGCACACTCAAAGTGTAACCTTCTTGACTTTATACCCAAGGGTGATTCCTTTTATTTTATTTTATTTTATTTTATTTTATTTTATTTTATTTTATTTTATTTTATTTTATTTTATTTTATTTTATTTTATTTTATTTTATTTTATTTTATTTTATTTTATTTTATTTTATTTTATTTTATTTTATTTTATTTTATTTTATTTTATTTTATTTTATTTTATTTTATTTTATTTTATTTTATTTTATTTTATTTTATTTTATTTTATTTTATTTTATTTTATTTTATTTTATTTTATTTTATTTTATTTTATTTTATTTTATTTTATTTTATTTTATTTTATTTTATTTTATTTTATTTTATTTTATTTTATTTTATTTTATTTTATTTTATTTTATTTTATTTTATTTCATTTTATTTTATTTTATTTTATTTTATTTTATTTTATTTTATTTTATTTTATTTTATTTTTTTTTTATTTTATTTTATTTTGTTTTATTTTATTTTATTTTTTTTTTTTATTTTTTTTTTCTCAAATCCATGCCACTCTTTTATTTTATTTTATTTTATTTTATTTTATTTTATTTTATTTTATTTTATTTTATTTTATTTTATTTTATTTTATTTTGTTTTATTTTATTTTATTTTTTTTTTTATTTTTTTTTTCTCAAATCCATGCCACTCTTTTATTTTATTTTATTTTATTTTATTTTATTTTATTTTATTTTATTTTATTTTATTTTATTTTATTTTATTTTATTTTATTTTATTTTATTTTATTTTATTTTATTTTATTTTATTTTATTTTATTTTATTTTATTTTATTTTATTTTATTTTATTTTATTTTATTTTATTTTATTTTATTTTATTTTATTTTATTTTATTTTATTTTATTTTATTTTATTTTATTTTATTTTATTTTATTTTATTTTATTTTATTTTATTTTATTTTATTTTATTTTATTTTATTTTATTTTATTTTATTTTATTTTATTTTATTTTATTTTATTTTATTTTGTTTTATTTTATTTTATTTTATTTTATTTTATTTCATTTTTTTTTTCTCAAATCCATGCCACTCTAGAAGTTTACACTTCAAAAATAAAATTACAAAATCTAAGTGACTGAGCAACATATCGAACTAGACCAATAGGTATGATGTGCAATTGTCTGAGTCTTCCAATATGAGTGCAGTGACGCATCAACGAGGTTAATACAGCTGAGCCAACCACAATTGACCGTCAAGCCAGTCTACGAAGCTTTACACCGCGCCACTGGCTGAGTACTTTGCTTGAACGTTAAGGAGGCGCATTCGTACAGCTAACTTGTAGGAACTGTCTGCTACACAAAGTGGCTCTATGGCTAATGGTAACGCCAGAAATGAGTCGATGCGAATTTACTATGAATATCGGATAACCTCATTGACCAAACGCATTCAAGGAACATCAAATGTGAATTAGTGCAACTACAAGCTGCATACGAAATAGAAGAGACACAACGACGAGAAGTGGGTCTGACGAGGGTGGCCGAGTAAAGGTAAAGTTGGTCGATGTGTAGTATGAAGTATTAAAGCAGATATAGATTGACTAGAAGATGGACAGCGAACTGGACTATGTTGTGCATGCATAATAATTCGGAGGAAGCATAATTTAAACTTATTCTATTTGCCAATGTGCAACCACATAGAGATACTTACATACAGATACAAATAAATATATATCGAAACATATATGGTCATAGTGAATGCTTAAGCAGCAAACAGAGAAACATTGCTCTGACGCGGATGATGAGTCAGTGTCGAATAGGTGGAGTTATAGACGCTTAAGCGGAGGTACAGACAGACCGAAATGAGTTGCTTCTGATCCAAACCATACTGACTTTTGGGTAGCTACAGTGAGTGGCAACATTTATTATTTGCTCCCACACACACATATAGACCAGCGCAGCTAGTTCAATGGCTTCGATATATTTTGTTGAGTGTAAGTGAGAATGTGGTCAACAATATTTATTTAAAATAAGTAGATTTGCAATTGAAGGATACCTGAAGTTTTAGACAGCGAACTTGTGGGCATGTAGGCACGTCAATCCAAATGGCAAAGTCACTGTTATTGTAATTTGAAATGAAATTCTAGCAGCGTGGCCGAAGTGTTGAGTTATGCTTCGACTTCGAGACAGGATTTTTGGTTTTGTGGTGTTTCTACTTTGAGTAGTGAAATATCCTACATTTATGCTACCTACAAATGAATATTAGCATGGAAAGTATTTTAGTAGGTAGCACTTGCTTAGTTTGATTCATTTATTGATAACGCCGGTGACATTGACTGACATTGCGACTGAAGTTTAGTTGTCTTAGATTAATGGTTTTTTGTTGCTCGGGATTTAAGATAAATTGGGTTGTTTAAAATATTGGCTAAAAGTTTATCCACGAAGTCAGATGTTTTGGCGTGCCCTTACCTTACCTTTACCTTGTTACCACATTCTAATATATCATTGTTCGTAAAATCTGTATGTTCATTTTCTCTGCGGAGACTAACAGCCACTAGGCGAAAGACTGTTGTTGGTGTTGCTGTTAGCCTAATTATTCCGAAGATCTTCATCAAGCTCTTCTATCGGAAGTCCTAGTAAACGGACAGTGTCAAAAGGGTTGGACCAGAGCGAAAGGGGTTAGAAGAGTAAGCTCGATTGAACAATTAAAGAGATGTAAAGTAACATTGAAAATGGAGTTGAACCAGAGTTACTCTAGTATCTCTTAGTAAGGTGCGTTCTTCTTCAGCTATTTTGAGTGGATGACTGTTATAACGTGGGTTTAGAACGGGACTCACAGGCCGAGACCTGACAAAGGTATCAACCGACTTAGTGTAGATGTCGGTTAAAGCCCGCTTATGGTTCCGCAGATAAAACGGTAATGCAGGTTCTCATCATAGTGCTTACGGAGGTGTTGCGTTATGTCTATAGGGGCCAGTCTACGCCCAAAAGATGACGGTTTGGATGTCCTTGTGACAGTTCAGAAGGAACTGCTGCTCAGCATTTCCGCGTGCTCTCTAACATTGGTCACTTTAGCCTCTTAATAAAAGCGAAACTCAGGAGACATGGGGATATTTTGGCAGACATGTAATCTCGTTCGGTGGGTGTTAGGTAGCTATGAAATCGTGTGTGTGCCGTTATGCATTCACATTTGAAATGAATTTAGTGTGCGGCGTGATGGAGACGCTAACGGTATTGTTGTTGTAGACCCACAGCGAGCAAAAAGAGCCACTACGTGGTGATGGCTGTTCTAATATGCTTTCAAATATTTATCGCGGATCGTTATACTGGATGGCCTGCCTGTTTTTTCAGGCTCAGAATCAGAATTGTGAACCATACCCATATAATACCTATAAATTTATCCAGCTGCTTTGTGCAACCCCGTATCAATTTATAGAAATAATTGCATCAATGCGCTTTGAAACCAATTTCTAACAAAATTCAGCTTAATATAATTATCTCTAAGCCAATCCTATATTTAAAAGTTCCTTAATTCTCCAAAGCGAAGCTTACCAAAATTGTATTGCTTCTCATCACAAAAGAGCTTTCGAACGCACGCAGACGCAAAATCAACGACAGGAAAAAAAAACGTTTAAACCACCAGCGCCGCCATGGTCAAAGTCATAAATCAATTATTGATTTACGATCACAAGTGGAGTACTTACTACGGTGCCCCACAATGGAAGCATCGATTTAATTGGTTAAGCTCGACGCGACGAGAACTTTTGCAAAAACCATAATTAGGTAATTTTTCGCAAAGTTGAACATAAATCACAAAATGAGCTAAACAAAAAAAGGGTCATTTAAATAATATATTATACGAGAATATATAGAACTTAAAAGCATAAAAATTCTTAATAAAATTACATACAAACATAAATACCTGTGTAGATAGCATTTAGCAGCGATTTCTTGAAATAACAAATGAAGAAGCAGTGGATGGATGCACGAATGGTTGATGGTCTGAGTGAGTAAATGAACGAAACGGAAACGAGCTCATCGAGAAGTCGACGTTAAGAATTATAACTCAGCTAGAGAGGTGTAAGCGGCAGCGGTGATACGAAGGTAAAATGCAAATGCCCCAAGGATAGGATTTACTGCTGCAAAATTATTGATGATCGAATTAAAAATGCAGTGCAGGACGGCGCGCCAAGAACGCCAAGAAAATGAGAGAAGCAAAATAATGAGAAAAGGTAAAGAGCTATATTCTTAATCGAATTGCAAGGGATTAATAAGTTGCAGTCAGCATAAGACTTTGAAGCAAACCAACTTACAAACAAGGCACGATTTGGTTTTTGAACTGTTTTGAAACCAAAAAAAAAAATTTGTTAACAATGCATATTTTATTTATGTTCGGCTCATTTCTTACTTTTAAATGAATCTGTTGCTACGCTTCTGAGCCTTTATTATAACATGCAGTCGTTCATGGTGGCACACAAATATGTACATATGAAAATCGTAATAATTTATTGTTGGCTACATTGAGAACGTTGCACGAACAGCCTGTAATTACAATCCTGTTTTAGCTAATAAGAAATTTTTGTTGTTATTCCATGCAACAAAAGTGGTAAAAGGGTAGTGGGACTATACGCAAAAATATACAAAAATACTAGGCTGTAAAAGCAAATGCAAAACAACAACCCAAACTACTTACTTATAAGTAGAAATTATATGAACATAATTTCTTGCCACTTCATAAACATCCTACATTTCTGTCTATCTACCTTTGCTGCCTTTTCGCTTCACGTCTGCCACAACGCCCAACAGTCAAGAGATAGCGTGTGTATGCGCATGTGCAACAGGCGCTAACTCACGCGTAGTACTACAAGCAAACATATGTGAACGTGTAACAGACAGCGCGCCGAGCGAGTTTATGGTGCAGATGAGTTGGCCGCCATACGGCAGGATGATCAATTAAAAACTACTTTACGATATTACAGAGCAAATGTTGCAAGCAACTTGTAACACTTACAGCTGCAACAACAACAACAATATTTAGCAATCATATAAGCAAATCGTATGCGCGCAAAGTACAACATTAATAACACCAAAAAGTGCGGTAGTGGATGGCGTAGAGACATCATGAGGTGACGTTGAGGAGGCAGCGCACTCTTTGGGAGAGGCTGCGGTTGATGGCTGTTTCATGCGCTTATTAACCAATGCATTATCGATGGATGTTGTTGTTGTACCTTAATGCAGGTACGTAAAAAAGAAGCTTAAGCTTATAAAATCTAGTTGCATAGTGAAGCGCATGCGTGCCCCTCGTGTGGTGCAGCAATTGACCACAGAGACGCGTATTCCTACTACGGAAGAAAAATAGCTCAGTTGAAAATAAGAATAAAATAAAATAGGTAAATAAAAAAACGAAAAAAAAAAAATTAAAAAATAAAGTAAAAAAAAGATGAAAAAAGATTTAAAAAAAATTAAAAATAAATGAAATAAAAAAATATTAAAAACTAAAATAAAATACAAACAACAAAACAAAATTAAATGAAGAAACTAGAAGAAAATAAAATAAAATAATACGAAACGAGATGGAATAAAACTAAAAAAAATAATAAAAGAAAAACATAAGGCGCCGTAATCAAAAAAAAATAAATCCAAAATAATAACTGAAGATGCCCACTGTGCCCCAAGAAAAATAATTTGCAGCGCTAATGAAAATTACCTAACCCTAAAGAAATATGCTGAATATATAACTGTTAAAGGGACGTACACAGAGAAAAATGTCAACCAAAATATGGGTTGACTTAACCAAAATCACGGCCAAATCCTATCCATTATTCAATGTTGTTGATTCAACTGTACTGAAACTGTTAACCTTAGCCTAACTGCTGTTTTAACAGGTTTGTTTAAGGTGTTGCTCCAAAACGAGTCAAAGTAAAAAAAAAATTTAATAAAAATAATTTTTCAACCATGGTCTCAACCATGATGCCATCGTATCTGTTTGCTGGCGTCTAATTACAGGTTTGTTCAATGACGGTAATGACAGTATCTTTGCTGTTGGATTAACTGCAGGAGTTTGTTGATTCAATACAACACTTTGTTTGATCAACACAAACTCAATCAATTCTACTAAATATAATTTGATGATGCAATAAATAAAAAAATACAGTTCATTCGGTGTGGCATTAACTAAAGGAAATTGTTGTTTCAACACAAAGTTTAGTTTGATCAACAAAAATTCTGTCAGTTTTACCAAATTTTGTAAATTAAAAATTTGTAGATCTGTTTCATCAACAATTGAATGCAGTTACTTCAACAAAAAAAAAACTACGTCCAATTAAGCAAAATTTGGTCAATTTAACAGAAATTGGTCAACTTCAGGACAAATGTTTCTTATTGGAGCTTAGCTCGAAAATTGTTTATACCTGCTGTACTTTTTACTAGTACCAGTGTATTCTAATTTTTGATGTTACGAAATTTTTATGAATTTTGATACTTAGAGAAAATTGACAAAGATTCACACAGCGATGGATACCATGACGCGTTTCGGACTTTCCAGGGTCCACATCAGATGGCTTTTCGGACACAGAAGTACTGTGTCTGCACCGAAGCGGTTAAAGCAATTGCTTATAACAAATCAGCTACGATGCCCTGTAGTATTTCTAAGTCAACTTTCTTATAAGCGTGCCAATTTCATACCTTTAGACATAAGGACAAATTGTTGATCTTACCAGTGTAGTTTTTTTCTGCGTCGAGGAAGGTTAAGTAAGTATGTGCTCATGAAAACTGCTAGATAAAAACAAAATTTACTCTGAACTACTATAAAAAAGAAAATCTATAATGAGAGCTGGTAAACTTTAATTTGTTTTTTTTTTCTGCATCTTTCTGCATATAATTTAACAGCTTTTATATTTTTCATTTTATTTGCCTTTTAACCTTGCCCTTTTGTGCAGTCTGGCAACTCCCTTTGTCATTTATTGCCAATTTGAGTAACATAAAAGTGCAATAACAATTAACATAAACAGCAAAAGTAGATTTTTATGCAACAAAATACCAGGCTGAATTGCTTATGCAGCATAAGAGGGCTTCATAGGATATACAGCGAAATACACATAAAATAAACAGGTAAACAGTAAAATGGGCATGGATGTAAAAATAACTCAATGAATTGCTTTTACGCATGCGTTTAGCAGGATTGCTGTGTGTGGCGTGTTGGCGCCAGATTTTGTGATATTTTTATAGGGATGAGAGTCTTTAGTTGCAGTTTAGTTAGCAGTAATAATAAAATAAATAAAATAAAATAAAATAAAATAAAATAAAATAAAATAAAATAAAATAAAATAAAATAAAATAAAATAAAATAAAATAAAATAAAATTAAATAAAATAAAATAAAATAAAATAAAATAAAATAAAATAAAATAAAATAAAATAAAATAAAATAAAATAAAATAAAATAAAATAAAATAAAATAAAATAAAATAAAATAAAATAAAATAAAATAAAATAAAATAAAATAAAATAAAATAAAATAAAATAAAATAAAATAAAATAAAATAAAATAAAATAAAATAAAATAAAATAAAATAACATAAAATAAAATAAAATAAAATAAAATAAAATAAAATAAAATAAAATAAAATAAAATAAAATAAAATAAAATAAAATAAAATAAAATAAAATAAAATAAAATAAAATAAAATAAAATAAAATAAAATAAAATAAAATAAAATAAAATAAAATAAAATAATTGCAGCAGCAGCATCAACTAACAGCGGCAACAACTTTCTTGGTGGCTCCCACCTCCTGAGGCGCTGCGCATGCGCACAAATCTACTCAAACGCTTTGCTAGCCATTCGAATGGGCTTTCGAGTTGTGGACCATTATTTGGTGCACCAAATGTGACTATGCTCTAGCTCTAGTGTTGTTGTAGTAGTTGCTATAATTGTTGTTGTTGTTATTGCTGCTTGTATTTGCTGATATATTCAGGTTAATTTCAATATGTGGAATGCAACATCCCGCCCTCTTTGTCCCGCTCATCTCGCATTTCATTTCGTGCGCTTTGACAGCAGACGTTAATGGGAAATTACAAGATGGCATTGCCACAAACTCGCATTATAAGCTGTAATTAGAGAGGTGTACACTCAAACACACACACACACACAAATCATATAATGATGTTGAGTTAAAGCAGGCAGCAGGAAGCAGTTGCTCATGTGTATGGGCTCATGTGTTGTTGCTCTTCACTGCTTGCAGTTTCTTTGGTCGCGCGCAACAAAGTCGCCACAATTTGTTTTTATAATTGCACCAGCGACAGACGTGGCAGCTTCGCAAATTTGTGGCAATGCATCGATTATTGGTGATTGTCTGTGCAACAACAACAACAATTACAACAACCATAACAGCAACAATTTATGCTTTTTATCAATTAATTTTTGTTGTTGTTTGTTACAAGCGAGTTCAAATTATACACAAAATTTTCTAGCTCTTCGCTTTAGCTTTCAAGCAGCTTCCCCTTGCCGCTCCTCTCCGGTGGAGCGCTCACTTTTTAATGTGATCTCGTGCATAAATTAAATCAAAAACCGTTTGATGCCCCAAAGACTCGTTTTTAAGTGGCCTGTTGGCGTTTTTGCTGCCTCGTCATATTGGCCATTGCTGCTGCTGCGACACCATCTCTCACTTCTGCTGCGCTATTTCGTGAATGGTTAGTATAGTATTTAAACTTTTAATAGTTAAAGAGATTTTCTACGCGTCTTAAATGTTGTTGTGTTTTTCTTTTGTTTAATTTTTGTTACTGCAATTAATAGTGTCGATATTTTCTATTATAATATATAATTTCGCAGACACGATTTTATAGATGGTTTTCACTGTGTAGCTGGTGATTACGAACACAATTTGTGGCAGTTAAGCCAGTAAATTAATGTTAGGAAAGTACTCGTATAAAATTTAAAACATTTTGAACGACAAAAGCGAAGCGTTCGGGTCTGTAGCAGTGATGCCAGATAGTCTCCTCTAGGTTTCCCTAAAATATGATAAAAAAATTCCCTCGGTTTCCCAAATCTTAAATAAAAAATCCCACGAAGTTCCCACAGAATTCGAAACACTTTTTATTTGGGGTATTGTATTTCGAGTGCTGACTGTTTTTTCAAAAAGCCCTATCTCACAATTTGTTTGAAGAACACCTTACCTCGGAATGGGTTCCAGCTGCGATACGAAGTTTTCAAAAAGGGCATTATTGAAACAAATTCTGAGATAGTTCTCTAGCAGAAATTTAAAATATAGTGTTATGGAAGGAAATTCCTTCCACTCAGTATTATATTTGTGATTTTACGTTCAGCATGACCCCTACATAAGATGGACGATGATTTTAAGGTAAACTCTTATTATTTATACGTAGGCAGTTCTCAAACAAAAACATCCATCGTTTTATATGAGAGACTTAAAAATTTCCCTTTTTCCCTTTTACAAATTTTGTAGTGAAATATCTCTTAAAAAGCGGCATTGTGATGCTAGTCCGATAAAGTTTTTGCAATGGTATGCACTGAAAAAATTACACTGTTAAAATCAATAATCTTGTGTGTTATCCTGAAGTTAAGCAAATCCTATTAAATAGATCGAATTTTGGTTAGTTGAATGGAATTTTTGTAAAACTGTAAGAACTTTTTTTGATCAAACTAAATTTTGAGCATATGATGGCATCATGATAGATTCGGTGAAGTTATTGTGAAAAATAATTCCTTTTTTTTTTTTAATTCGACGCCTTTTGGTGTTAAAATAACACTTATTTTAATTTATATATAGAGCAGCACCTTAAACAATAAAGTTTTCTGTTAAAACAACAGTTAAGTCGAGGTTAACAGTTTCAATGCATATGAATCAACCGCATTGAGATTTTGGTTGAATCAACCTATGGCCAGCTCATTTTTCTCTGTGTGGGTTCACTTACCTTTCCTCATATATATTGAACTCTTTCTACCAGTTCTGGATATGCATTGACAGCGCATTTTTTGTAAGGATTTCTGTGCAGATTCAGCTCTCGGTTATCTCCCTAATAAATCGATAAATTTTAGACCATCTGCCGTATCTTCTCGCTGAGTCCGCTTATGTGAAACAAAAATACTAACCACTACTTTTTTGTTTTTATGTCAGTCGCCTTTATCCTCAGGCATTATTTCAGTCTGCCAATAAAACCTTCGACAAAGTTATTTATGTTTTCCTTTTCATTTTGCCAAAATCTCCCCGCACAGCGTTGAAGCTCTTACCTGCCGCGCCACAATTTTATAATTAGCTCAAGTTTATTTTGGTTTTTTTTTTTTTTGGTTATTCTTAAATACCTAATTTAGCTTTATAATGAACTTCCCTGCATACTTATTTAAGTATGTATTTATTTTTCCCTTTTTTTAATTTCTTTTTCTTTGTGCATTTCCTGCACATTGTTGGCAAATAATAAACATTAATAATGAAACCAAGCAAAATTTTTATTTTTTTTGTTTGTTTCTTTTAGCATAACATAATTGCATGTGGGCGTGTCTGAAATGATTATATTCGATGTGTATATATGTTAGGTATCTTTGTGCGCGAGAGGTTATTTTTCGTAGTTTGTTTTGCAATGTTTCGATTAAAGTCGATTAAAATCGCAGACGACGTCGCAGTAAACGACGTCGCTACACGATCACCATACCGTACTTCATTTATAACAAGTGGTGATGCAGCGAATATTCGCATTTGATTTTTGTGAAATAAAATAAAATTATAAAATTTAGTTTTCGTGAAAATCTTCTACATATGTAAATGAATATATCTTCTCACCCGAAAATCGTACAGCCAGCTTTTAGCCCAGTATTTGCAGAGAACTGAACGCTCTACAAAAGAGGCAATACCAACTTTTTTCATTAAAGTGACCCTTATACGGCTGATACATTAGCGCAAATTCCGAATTAACTGCGCTTTTGGGAGTTAACTTGAGCATAATCTTCATTATAAACTCCCAAAACTTAAGAAGTTTTGAGCTGTTAATCTTCATTTTTGTGTGTATCAGGGTAAAATTTGGATCTGATTAAAGAAGATTTATTGAAGATAATCTCCGTGTGGGTATCCATAGCATTAGAAAGTTTTTCGAGCATCGTATCGGATCTATCAAATTCCCTATTCGCAACAACGCTACTTCTTAGCTGTTGTTGTTGTTGTTGTTATTGCTTTAATTTTGTGTTGCTGTTGATCTGTTTTATGGTGTTGATTTTGCTGTTCTTCTTTAATTGTTGGCGCTTTTTTTTGCGTTCCTTGCTGGTTCCTTATTTCTTTTAAATTTTTTTATCAGATTTTTTTTTTCATTATTTTGTGCTTATTTTTTAATTTACGAAACTTCAAGGATTAAATCGGTCCACAAACTGCTGAGACCGAATAGCTGATTTCATTAATTTACTTCATGCTTCTTATGGCTGCAGACATATGTAGGTATGTAAGTGCATGTACTTTTGTACTTCTGATGCATATTTTTGTTGCATATTGTTGTAATTAAGCAGCTTCATAAATCAGACACTACGCGTCGGCAATTCAAGTATGAATTAAGTGTGCCATGGAGTCAGTGGATGATCAACTTATTCGTAATATTGCCTGCTCATAGCATACATTGCAGCGCAGGCATTTTTTGTATGGATATATTGTAGGGCAGCAGTTAAAGAATGCAACGCATGCGCAATAAAAATATTTTGATAACGTGCCAAGGATGTGTGTGTTGTATAATTTAGAAAATGACTGGGCGTACCTTGCGTTATGCAATACATTTATTTAATTAATTTGTCACAAATGTGGAATTTTAGAGATAAATCGATTTTATTATTAAAAAGCAAGGGGTGAACCTGGTTCCGGGTTGACTGCGCTAATTTAAAACCTGTTTTGAAAACTGGACTTCAAGTGCTTTCTTTCAAGAAATCGAGAAAAACTTGTGTTCATTTGCTGTGGTAGTTCCAAAACGATATTTTCTGACAGCGCTACATCTCAGATTATTTTTTAAATACTTTACCCAACAGGGTTCCAAATAATGAACAAGTATTAGCTTACTTTTTTAAGACTCAAAATTATCGTTTGAAAACACTTCTGTAATCCCAATATCTATTAAGTATATACCAATTAAGCTGACGTAAATTTCCTCTCATATTTCTCACTACTTACATTTTTATTTACTTGAGTACATAGAAGAGCAAACCTGCATGTCCAACACATATTACCCAATATCCTGCATCATCTATTACTCCCTTCTTCTTCTTCTTTGTCAATCGCTGAACCAGTACACACTTCATCTTCTTGCCACACTTCCTTCTTCGTCGTACTCGAAACGTCCGACGTTTGTTTGCTTGACTGTCTGTTCGAACTGTCACTGCTGCGTTCAACTCGTACTTGCCTTGTTCCTAATCTTGTTCGCTGAATTCGTAATCTCATTAAATTTACATATTAATCAAGGGATTTTAATTACACTTACACTACATTGAAACGCCAATACTTCAAACACACACACACACACATATGCCACAGTACAACATGCACACATGCCACATTCGAAATCGTACAGAGACTATCGAATGTCCATAAGAAGTTCTTGATAACATTTAGCAGTTAAGTCAAATTTGTGTGTGGGGCCAAGTTGAAATTTCCAAAGGTTCGCCAAGAAGGTACATAGGTAGAATACTAACTTGTAAGATGAGAAATGCCAGCGGTGTGGTCTAGACGTTCATGGGTAGAGCGAATTAAACATGGACGAATTTTGTGGTAGTTGCAGTGTGAGTTTATTAAGGGAACATAAAATTATTTTACTGCAGGGGAGAGTGGCAGTAAGACCTTGCTTTGAAATTATTAATTAAGAAATGTTTGCAATTATAGAGCTACACTATTTGAAGGGTTGATATAAAGTAAGTTTTATGTAACCCAACTCGAAGAGGGTAGTAAGGTCCGAGGTACGTAGCGGAGTAAATAGACTAGCCCAATATTTCTGTATAAAAACTTTTTCAAACCAAAAGGGTCGATTCTCACTATCTGGCGATTTGACATTAAAAGACCAGAATACCTTAAACAACTACCATCTTACCCCTTCCACATTAGTCAACTCAAGCAAATAGTTTTTATTTAAACCAACTCTAAGCCTTCATATGTCCTAAATTTTTCTTAATCGCACTTCTCCTCCGAATCCTTTCATAAACTGCACTACAACATACTCTCTCGCGCTCTATTTGCAGAGACATGCGCACTGAAAACTTTTCAACATACTTGCCTTTGTTGCTTTCTTAACTACTCACCCAGCGTATACCGAACACCCACCGAGATTGCTTGCACTTCACTTGCTAACACACCCATAGCAATCTAGGCAACTAAACATTTTTGCACTCACCAAGCTCTATGCAAGGACACTCACACCTATTAGGCGCGGCAACTCTCCAGAACGTCAATGCAAGTTTCGCCTACCTTCTGTATACTTCTTCTATCCTCTCAATCACGATTGTGCGTGTGTGAGTATGCCCGTGAGTGTATGTGTATTTGGACAATATCGTGTGCTCATTAAAAAAAGGCGCGCAAATAATTTTCAACTGATTTTTTGCTCATTATTTTTCCCCAAACTACGACTTGCGCGTCAGTTGCTAACTTTGTTAGTGTTTTTGTCGTAAATGTCGCGAAAATTCGCGATTGGGTCGCATAGCGCGTTGCCGGTTGCAGCGTCTTTGCGCCGATTGGTTGCAGCCGTAGGATGGCATCGAAATTAAGGGACCACACACAAACAAAACCCGTACACCTCGCGAAATTGTAGGGAAGTTGCATTGCTTTGAGGGCGGGTGTTGGTTGGCGCTGATGCTGGTGCAACGCATTTGATGCGCAAGGTTGCTGCCAAATTTTAGTGTGTGTTTTATTTTATTTTAATAAGTAATTTCATACATCAACTTAAAGGGCTGTAAAATAAATACCTTGCGCGCATTTACTTATTTATTATTTTGCTATGCGAGTTTTTAAGGCTTTCAATAAGTGAATGAAATGAAGAATGCATACATATGCGTGGGAATATCCTTTTGAGCGTTGAACGAAATTGTAAAAGGAAGTGAATTTATGGCATATGAGTCTTTAGAGTGCTGCTGCGAAGGTATTAACTATTAAATAAGCTTTTCATGTGTGTTTGACATATTTGTTATTTGGGACAAAGCGGACCCCCTTTCTTTGGTTTATGTAAAATGAAATTGAGCAAAAAGATTATTTTCATGTAATACGGAGTTGAAGGCTGTAGCGGGCATTGCTTTTATTGAAAGTGGAGTTCGGATTATACGAAAAAAAGTACGCCTAAAGTTATGCAACATAATATTTAACAGAAAAGTCAATGACAAATTTTACGAGCAGGGCGTTTCCGGGCCCTGGCACCTCATTTAGATAAAACAAAATGAAATGATATGAAATAAAAAACAAAAAAAAATATAATAAAATTAAATTAAATTAAATTAAAAAAAAAATTAAAACAAAAAAAATAAAATAAAATAAAGTAAAAAAAAAATAAAATAAAATAAAAAAAAATAAAACAAAATAAAATAAAATAAAATAAAATAAAATAAAATAGAATAAAATAAAATAAAATAAAATAAAATAAAATAAAATAAAATAAAATAAAATAAAATAAAATAAAATAAAATAAAATAAAATAAAATAAAATAAAATAAAATAAAATAAAAAATAAAAAAATAAAATAAAATAAAATAAAATAAAATAAAATAAAATAAAATAAAATAAAATAAAATAAAATAAAATAAAATAAAATAAAATAAAATAAAATAAAATAAAATAAAATAAAATAAAATAAAATAAAATAAAATAAAATAAAATAAAATAAAATAAAATAAAATAAAATAAAATAAAATAAAATAAAATAAAATAAAATAAAATAAAATAAAATAAAATAAAATAAAATAAAATAAAATAAAATAAAATAAAATAAAATAAAATAAAACAAAATAAAATAAAATAAAATAAAATAAAATAAAATAAAATAAAATAAAATAAAATAAAATAAAATAAAATAAAATAAAATAAAATAAAATAAAATAAAATAAAATAAAATAAAATAAAATAAAATAAAATAAAATAAAATAAAATAAAATAAAATAAAATAAAATAAAATAAAATAAAATAAAATAAAATAAAATAAAATAAAATAAAACAAAATAAAATAAAATAAAATAAAATAAAATAAAATAAAATAAAATAAAATAAAATAAAATAAAATAAAATAAAATAAAATAAAATAAAATAAAATAAAATAAAATAAAATAAAATAAAATAAAATAAAATAAAATAAAATAAAATAAAATAAAATAAAATAAAATAAAATAAAATAAAATAAAATAAAATAAAATAAAATAAAACAAAATAAAATAAAATAAAATAAAATAAAATAAAATAAAATAAAATAAAATAAAATAAAATAAAATAAAATAAAATAAAATAAAATAAAATAAAATAAAATAAAATAAAATAAAATAAAATAAAATAAAATAAAATAAAATAGAATAAAATAAAATAAAATAAAATAAAATAAAATAAAATAAAATAAAATAAAATAAAATAAAGTAATGTAAAATGAAATACAAACAATATTGCAATTATAATAAAGATTTGGCCACCCTTATTGAAAGAGCACTTCCTTGTGCGATGGACCCTCTCATTATATGTATGTAATTTTAAAACAGCCACGGAAAAAACGTTAAAAAATTACATATTTTTCGACGCACGATTTCGAATGGGATACAATTGCTACATACTAGTAACCCATAGGCTTAGTAGGCAAAACTCAGTTCGGCGTCACAACAGCTCAGGTCTCAAATGTAGTTTGCCTCACACAACCCATATAAAAGGATCAGAATTGGCAAGAACCTCTAGGTTAATCGATTTTTTTGCAGAATATGTTTACAAATTTCTATAACTCTATTGCGTTCCTTTTCCAAACTCTTAAATGAAATACAAAACATTCCAAAAAAGTTTAAAATACAAACCAAAAAAGAAAACATTTCTTACGTGTCCTTGACCCAAATAAGTACTAACCTTGCATATTTTCATTTCCTCAAAACTCCAACGCCATTTGTCGCATGTGTCTACGTAACGCTTGTGTGGCTCCATACTTCCCAACTCAGCACTTATCCTTATCTTGCATTGAAAAGAACGTTTTTTTTTTGCATGCATACTCCTCCTTTGATTTGTTTAGACCGCTGAAAGAATTTTTAAGTGTTACCATTTAACCTTCAAAAATTGTTACAAACAAACGTGACAACGTCTGCGACATCCTGTAAACCTGCACAAACTTTGCTTCCGCCACACACACAAACATCTATACAAATACACACTTAGAAGCATTTGAACCACACAAAAAGACTTTCCCTTTATTCAGTCATGTGTACTTGTGCTTTTGTGTATAGCGAAGCGAGGGTGGCGGCTGAGGGAAAAAGTGAAAATATTTTGCACTTCAGCACCCACAAGCGTGTCCTTTTTCGACTCAGACCGCAGACGAAAAGAATGACTTGCCGACGGGTATGTGGTTGGGCAAACTGGTGTAAGTATGAAAGGGGCATAGGTACAAGGAAAGCAGTCAAAAAGTAAAATTTTATACACTGTTTTGGTAAAGTTAGCATTCAAATATACTGGCATGTGCACTCATATATGTACATTTGGATTTAGTTATACAGTTGTTTGCGACTAAAGCAAATACGTTTATGCCGATAACAATTCTAAAAGCAATAGCAGTGCCAACTCTTGCTCTGTTCCCTAAGTAAGCCAAAGTAGCCACAAGAAAGTGTAAAAGAAAGAGAAATGAAGTGAGGCAAAAATTTTGTGAGTTTGTCTAGTTGGAAGTAGAAATGAGAAAATGTAGGTTGATTTTGGTGGTCATCTTAAGTCTGAGATGAACGTCCTGTAGAGAAAGGGCTCATTACACTGAAAAAATATGGCAGTGGTAAAATCAACAATCTCGTAATGTTATCCTAAAGTTGACCAAATTCTGTTAAATTGACCAAATTTTGGTTATTTGAACGGAATTTTTGTGGTTGAAACAACAGCTTCCTCTAGTTAATTCAACAGCGAGAGAACTGTCAATTTAAATTTATTAAATTTAGTAGAACTGACAGAGTTTTTGCTGCTCATTTTGTGTTGAAACAACAAACTCCTGCAGTTAATCTAACAGAACGAAGCAGTAATTAGACGCCGGCAAGCAGGAGTATACGGTGGCATTATGGTAGAAACCTACGTTCAGCAGTCAAGTATTGTGAAAGCAACAAAAAAAGCACGAGGTGGGAAAGTGTGGTGTCATTTAGATCAAAGCTTTAATTATATGCTGGCAATCATAAGTATATGAGGGCATCATGGTAGATACCTGGATTGAGCGTTCAAGCCACATGAATTCGATTCTCGGTGAAGTCAATACAAGAACTTTGAAACGTTTGTTTTATTTTTTTTGGTAATCCATATTTTGGTTGATATGACCATCCCATTTTTCTCTGTTTAGGTCCAGTTTGTAAGAAAAATTCATTCGAAAGTAAAACTACCTAATGCAAATACCATCAATCGTGCAGGCTATGAGTTTCTTACCATTAATATGTATACTGTTCTTACTGTCAAACCATCGAACTTGTTCCTTTGTACACAATTAGCGCCACACAAAACTCGTGGGTGCTAAATAGTTACATTTTGTGAAAAAAAAAATACCACCACCCCACGACAAGTATTGAAGCATACTTTTGCGGGGATGTTAGCTTCTGTTGTTTTTGTATAAAAATATCTCCCAAACAAATCTATGTATGTACGAATTTTGTTTCGGAATTAAGTCACTGCTTCTACTAATCTTCGATTCCGCATATTTCTTTTTGTTTCTAACATTTTTTCTTTAGTTTTCTTCTTCCTCATAGGGTAATTTATTGCAGGCAAAAAAAAATCCCATTTTTGTTGGGTTACTCGTATTCAAAAAAAAATCGCTGTAACCACCGCTCATAGCTATTTACAAAAATTTTGTAGATAAAAATTCAAAATGATCCTAAAACTACCCCAATTTGACTCGAAAATGACCCCAAAATTATCTCGAAACAGTAACAAATTGATCGCGAAACATGATAAAATTTCTTAATTTTTCATAAAATTGCGTCGAAATCGGTCAATAACGAAGAAATAAATAAAATAAAATGCAGTTAGGTGGCAACCCTAAGTGCCAACTCATATTAAAGACATCATGGTTGGCATGCGGCTGAATGTACCTTTGATTTGATACCCATATTGGCATATCATTTAAAAAAAAAACCCTGTAAACCACCCCAAGTAGCAACACCCAAATGAAAAGTCATAGAACCAACCATACTCTCTCTATGCTAAATTTTATCGAATAGCTCGTTTTAAGTTATAATAAGGTAATTGTTACGAATTCAATGAATTACAAAATTGCAATCAAACTACACCGCGGTAAGGCCAAACCAGATGCACCACTGACCAAGTCATTAAAAATCACAAAATTAATGTTAAATACATAATTTGTGCGGCTCAATGAATTTTCGCTTATAACCGCAAATATACAACAACACATTTAAAATTGAATAAGCTAATATCAGTGCGGGCAGTTAAGTACATCACTGATTTATTGGCAACGCGTTCAAACTGATAAGAACCGACGACAAGTGGCGACGAACACCAAACGCCACAAATACTTTTATTTCATACTTTCGTTAGCCAATTATCGCATTTAGCCATTGCAACTGTCGCAGCTTTTGGTCAATTGTTGCTTACTACTGTCATATGCTGCATGCCACTTGGCTTCAACTCCGCACTTGCCACTTGCCACATATGCAACATGTCCGTTTGCCGCAAAGTTATGCAACGAACGCATTGCTCAAATGCCACATTAACGGTTTTGCATCGACATCATCATTGACCACATTATCGAAATGCATAGGTACTTGCCACATACATTGTATGTATCTGTGTTTGTGCGCATTTGTAAGCTGTTGCATGCTACACCGTTACACAGCAACACTGCTCATATCGCAATACATTTTCAATTAATAATATTTCCATATTGTTAGTGTGACTACTAAAGTGTTTGTTGTACACAATTACCAGGATGAATGCGTTTATGCTCGCTGTTGTTGCTTTATCCTGTTCCAGTCATTATACAACTACCGTTCGCTACAACGCGCATTTATTTGTGGCTGGCATAATTTTGTAAATCATCATTAACGCGTACATCTACTGCTTGTTATCCCTATCCGCACCTTGTCGCCGTTGTTTTTGTTGCATGTGAATGTTGTATGTATGTGTCGGCGACCGATTTACTGACCGACTGGTTCAATGGCTGGCCACAGCAATCTGCAATTGCGGCCGCAAACAAACCACTCGACAGGATTTTTGGTTTTCACGGTTTCGGTGGTCAACAGCGATGACAGTTCGTGTGATAAATATTCGCGAGAGTGGGCTGCCACATGGTCAGAGTAAAATTTAATTGAATTTTATATTTTCGTAAGAGTAGGAAAGTTTTTCTGCCTTGAAAAAATGTTGTACCGGATTTTTTAGATCCTCTGGGAAAATCGAAGTTGAGAAAAAAATTATGAATGGGGTATTTAATATACCAGCATTCTAAAAAGTTTCGCACTGGTAAAATCATCAATCTCGTACTGTTATCCTGCAGTTGACCTAATTCTGTTAAAAGGATCAAATTTTGGATATTCGAATGGAATTTTTGTTGAAGTAACTGCAGTCAATTGTTGATTGAAGAGCCATAGAAGTGTACATTTTTTATTAACAAAATTTTGTTAAACTGACAGAATTGTTGTTGATCAAACTAAATTTTGTGTTAAAACAACAACTTTCACTACTTAATTCAACAGCGAAGGGACTGTAATTTTTATACCCAGCGTACTAGTACTAGTACAAGGGTATTATAAATTTGTCCACATAACGGTACTACGTAACGGCACAAAATAATCGAGATAGATATAGAGTTCCATATATGAAAGTTCTTAGGTTGAAAAAAAGTTCTTTTGGGCATGTCCGTCCATCCGGCCGTCTGTCCGTGTACACGATAACTTTAGTAAAAATTGAGTTATTTGCATGAAATCTTGTACTATTAAAAATGGGCGAAATCGGATGATAACCACGCCCACTTTTTCGATATCGAAAATTTCGAAAATCACATAAATTGACATATGTATCTCGGTAGCTGAAATGGCTAAAATGATATAATTTTATAAGTGAATCCCCCTGGTCATCCTCCGGAGATTTTTTCATACATTTTTTTTAGGTAGGGGTGGCACCGCTCACTTTTAAGGAAGGCATTTTTGAAAATTCGACTGGTCGTAACTTTTAAACTGATTACGATAGAACGATGGAATTTGGCACAAAGCATACTAGTATCGTTTGGAGTATACCTGATGAAATTGGATAAAATCGCCCACCAACCACGCCCACTTTCGATATGGAAAACTTCGAAAATCACCTAAGCGGACATAATTCGGTAACGGATAAGTTTTGATAAGTTTTTAAGAGTAGGCGTGGTACCGCCCAGTTTTTAGGGAGGCATATTTGAAAATTTCACGTGTCATAACTTTGAAACTAATAACGGTAGAACGATGAAATTTGGTACAAGGTATACTAGCATAATATAATGTAATTGGACGAAATCGCTTCCCAACCACGCCCCTTCCGAAATGGGAAATTTAAAAAATCATATGAAAACTACCGCTGGGTATTTAATGTTCGGTTTACCCGAACTTAGATTTCCTTACTTGTTTTACTTAGCAAATTTGCATTTTTCTCGAACAGAAAATGCTTTAATTAGGTTTTCAGTCTATTAGCATTTTTGAGCAAAAATAAGAGATGAAAATGCTGTGATAATGGAAATTATTGCAATAGCATCTTTAACCACAACTTTCCAAGCTTTTCATATACCGGGAGTAGGCGTTTGTTATTATGTGTATACAATAGATTTTTCAATATATTTTTCTTAAATTTAATACATAATGTGCAGCTTTTGTACATTTAACATAAACCTTTTGAGTGTAAATTGAAAGAAATGCTGCTTTGACTTACCGTTATTAGTACATAAAGCACTAACATTTAACTATAAGTTTATATACATACACATTTGAGCAGTATGTACTCTTTATATAATTCTTTATTTTAAATCAATTTATTATACCTATACCAAAATGACAATTTTTTGATTCTGTATACATAGATTGAAGCTAGATATGCTATAAAAGTTCAGCTAAACAAACATTATACAAACATTTGCACATACATACTCATACGAAGAAAAATATTTGAGAAGTCAAATTCTTAAGGCTTCTTATCAAGGTGTGAAAACATACAGAAATCAAACTAGAAAAAAAAACAAAAAAACCAACAAACATACACACATACGTAGGCTTCAATATAAAGTACCTGGGTGACCGAGCTTGCTCGGCGCTACATATATTTTTCAAGTCAAATAAAACCTTTTTCAAATCAAGTGAACCCTTTTTCAAGTCAAATGAATCCTTTTTCAAATGAAGTGAAACCTTTTTCAAATTAAATGAAGCTTTTTTAAATGAAGTGACTTGAAAAAAGTTTCATTTCATTGAAAAGGTTTCATTTGACTTGAAAAAGGTTTCACTTCATTTGAAAAAGGTTTCACTTCATTTGAAAAAGGTTTCACTTCATTTGAAAAAGGTTTCACTTCATTTGAAAAAGGTTTCACTTCATTTGAAAAAGGTTTCACTTCATTTGAAAAAGGTTTCACTTCATTTGAAAAAGGTTTCACTTCATTTGAAAAAGGTTTCACTTCATTTAAAAAGGTTTCATTTGACTTGAAAAAGGTTTCACTTCACTTAAAAAGGTTTCATTTGACTTGAAATAGGTTTCACTTCATTTGAAAAAGGTTTCACTTCATTTGAAAAAGGTTTTCACTTCATTTGAAAAAGCTTTCACTTCATTTGAAAAAGGTTTCACTTCATTTGAAAAAGGTTTCACTACATTTGAAAAAGGTTTCACTTCATTTGAAAAAGGTTTCACTTCATTTGAAAAAGGTTTCACTTCATTTGAAAAAGGTTTCACTTCATTTGAAAAAGGTTTCACTTCATTTGAAAAAGGTTTCACTTCATTTGAAAAAGGTTTCACTTCATTTGAAAAAGGTTTCACTTCATTTGAAAAAGGTTTCACATCATTTGAAAAAGGTTTCACTTCATTTGAAAAAGGTTTCACTTCATTTGAAAAGGGTTTCACTTCATTTGAAAAAGGTTTCACTTCATTTGAAAAAGATTTCATTCGACCTGAAGATGCTATATCAATTTAGCGTTAACTTTACTTACCCAAAATGATCCCAAAACAATCCTAAGATAATCCCAAAACGACCCCAAAAAGACCTTCAAATGTTCCCAAAAAGACCATCAAAATGATCCAAAAATGCACCCAAAATTACTCCAAAATGATCCGAAAATGACCCCAAAAATGTCACAAATTAATCCAAAATTGAACCCAAAATGATCTCAAAATAGCCCCAAAATTATCCCAAAGTAATCCCTAAACCGTCCCAAGTGACAACCCCCAAGTGGATAGTTTTATAATCCATTATACTAACTCTGTGCCAAATTTCATCCCAATCGGTCAAGCGGTTCTCGTGATAGTACCGGATATACAAATATACTGCGGCAAGGGGGCAACCCTAGGTGGCATATACACATATAAAAATATACAAATACACATATATCGTCCCGTTTCTGCCTTAACCTCGTATCTACACTTTTTGAGAAAACTCGTTTTTTATGTGGAAATGCCCCTAAGCCATCGAGAAATCCGAATCGAAAATCTGCTTGGTAAAATATATAAACCTTCGTGGGTTTTTGTATGATCCATTACCTCGTATCTACATTTTTAGTATACAAAACTTGGGAATTTCAGTTGGTTTTCTTCGTTTTCTGAAATATACTTTTTATGTAGATACGAGGTTAAGGCAGAAACGGGACGATATGCAAGTTTAGCTCGTTTATAGTTATTTGTGTAGCATATTTCTAGGGGTATAAGTCAATTTAAGTTCAAAATAACCGAGTGGAGTACTCCTATCGCACCTGCTTGGACAAAGTCAGCAGAATTGGCATTTTTGGGATCCTCATTTGTGACTCGTCCCAGACGCGTCCGAGACTAAACGCATTTTTTGCACTGTATGTTCACACCTTGATAAAATAGAAACCATTAAAAGTGACAAGATTTCCTAAATCCAAACGAAATTGACGAACGTATATAAACAGTATCTACAATGTGATGATCTCGCTGCTCCATTTCCCATATTTAATTTCTCTTCTGCTATCACACATGCACCGTTTAACCATAGATTATGGCCAGCCAATAGCAACAAATCCAAATTGAATAAATTGCCTAAATGCGTATGAAAGTTTAAACTTATATACCAAATAAGTGCATATATACAATACAAAGACAATTTTGTGGCTGTGTGGTGTGTAGCTGCGTGCAAAAGAAATTGAAGCGCCTCTTCGTCTAGGATGTCTTACACAGCTCGGGCTAAGATGCTTTAATGTTTGCACTACCCCATATGCATTCTTAAAAGAGTTAAGAAAATAAAATTGTATCTAAATTAAATCGCATGTTGCATTTATATATGAAGAATCTATATAAATTTATACACAGAAAAAAGTGGCACTGGTAAAATCAATAATCGCCTGAAGTTGGCCAAATTCTGTTAACTTGACCAAATTTTGGTTATTTGAAAGTAAATGTTTTGTTGAAGTAATTGTTTATTGAACAGTGATAAATCTGTAAATTTTTAACTAACAAAATTTGGTAAAACAAACAGCATCTTTGTTGATCAAACTAAATTTTGTGTTAAAACAACAACTTCCTCTAGTTGATTCAACAGCGAAGGAACTGTCATTTTAAAAACAACTCCTGCGAAAAATCCAACACTGAAGATACTGTCATATAACAAAGCTGTTATTAGACGCCGGCAAGCATAAGTACACGATGGCATCATGGTAGATACCTTCGTTCAGCAGTCAATTTATTTTGTAGATTTTCGGTGAAGGCAACAAAACTAAGTGAGAATATGTGGTGTGTTTTAGAACAAAGCTGCAATTAGACGCTGGTAAGCATAAGTATACGATGATATCATGGCAGACACCTGGCTTTAGCGTGCAAGACACCTGAGTAAAGTCAAAATGGGTAATAACTCTGAAAAATATAATTTTTTATATATTTTTTTTTTTACTTTGACTTTGGTATTAAACTAACACCTATTTTAGTTTATACATAGAGCAACATCCTAAACAACAAAATTTTCTGTTAAAATAAAAGTAAAGTTACTGTTAACAGCTTAAATGCAGTTGAATCAACAGCATTGAACAATGGATAAGAATTGACATTGAATTTTGATTGGATCAACCCATATTTAGGTTGATATGACAACCAAATTTTTCTCTGTGTATGTGTGTACGATGATGCTAGTAGAAACATATAAATTTTAATACATACAAAGATGTAAATTGCATTCCACTCAAAATTTATTTGCAATATTACCATCCCTGCAGCTTGCTAACTTTATTCTTAAGAAAATTTGATGCAAAACTCACCTGCGCCCTCACTATCCTAGCAAGAAACACTCAACTAATAGGCCATTTTTTGCTTGCGTTTCATATTAAACTCTTCTTTACGTCTCTCGTTTTTCATTTTCTTATACACACAATGAGCTCTTATCTAATCGTTAAACATGCACATTTGCACACGAATTCCTGCACATACTTGTTTATGTGTGTACGCATTTGTTTATTTGTTTTTGTGTGCATTTATTGCATTTCAAGTGGGCTTTTTCATTTTTGACTTTTCTCAAACTTTCTTTAAGTTTTCTAATTTCGTGTTTTGCATTGCTGTGCGCCGGTTAGCTTAAAAGAAATTTTGCTTTAATATTTTCTTGCTGAAAATTTTGTTTTATTTTCTGTAGTGCATTTTTCAATTTTGAATGTTCTTCAAATATTAAATTTCTTGAATTTTATTGTCCTGTTTTTCATTTAGTTTTTTCTCAAACTCTTTGCTTATTTATATAGCTATTTACTTCTTTCCGAAGGTATACATTGCATTATTAAACAAATACAACTATTTTCGCACATATTTACTTCACATCTTACGCATTCTTTTGCGAAATTTGTCTTGTGCTCGTCTCTCTTTCTTGCATTACTTTCTTTTTCTTTCATGCAGACTTCTTCATTTGAGATTAATTCTTAGTCAGGTGGCATATTTAGATATTATTTTCGTTTGTGTGATGCATTTTTAGAATAACGTAATAATGCATAATCGAAACATACACACACATACATATGTACTATACGGTAAAAAGAATTACCCTACAAAAAATGCGATTAGTCTAGCACGAATCTAAGATGAGCCACAAAGCAGCATGGGACCAATGCCAGTTTTGATAACTTTATATGGCTTTAGGTGGCCACTTTTGTTTGAGTACACGATGGCATCATGGTAGACACCTGCATTGACCAGTCAAATCTGCTGAGCTCGTTTCTGTGTGGGGTCAATTATAACAAAGCGGAAATTAGACGCTGGAAAGCATAAGTATACGTGATGACACCATGGTTGACACTTGGGTTGAGCGTTCAAGGTGCATGAGTTCGATTCTCGTTGAAATAAATATAAAAACTAGGAAAAATATTTTTTTGTTAATTTTTTTTTATATACATATAGAGCAATACCTCAAGTCGTAGTGCAAGTTGGTTCGCTTTCGGACTAGTTTGATTGCAGTGTTGGGTGGTTTGACTGCCAGGTACACACATATACATACACATGTGTATGTTTGTATGAGCTTAGCTTTTTCTTACTAGTTTGTTTAAACACGAACTGCATTTTAAATTACTTTACTTCCCGTTACTTTGCAAACCAAAGGCACATCTCATACTTTCCATTAAAAATCAGCAAAATCATCACAAGTAACTAATCCTTTTTTATCTTAAATTAAAAGTAAATATTTGATTAAACCAAAATATGCAATAGATAGAAGTAAGCAAGATATAAAGCAAGTACAGTTCACTACATAAATAAAATAATGCGTACAATCTTTACCCATCCAAAACAAGAACGGAAATATGCCGATTAAAAATGTATACCCTTTTTTGAAATCTCAAACGATTTGAATATTTTTGGTAGTAGCCAAAATGAATGCAACGAGTTTCTTTTATAAGATAAAATTAAATACCACCTCAACTTCTTTCACCCCGCCTTTAAAATTTTAATATATCGTTGAGCACAGCATACTTTTAGGCACTCTTAATTTTCACAATGCCACTCATTTAACAAACAAATTTCTTTCATCCAAATACGACATATTTTTTTTTCAACATTTAACAACAAAATCTTATGTTGTTCCGCTTTTTAAGTAAACTCTTGCATACTTTTAGATGCTTCAGCAATCTTTCTATATTCACACACACACACACACAAGCAATTGTCGCTTGCATTCTTGCTATTTGCATTGCTTAATTATTGCATAAAAATGCCCTCGAGTAATTTGTCTTCATTAGATTCAACTTGGTGAGTGTGAGTGCTCTTCTTGCTTTTACAACAAAAGCCTGAAAGTAGGCTTTTCATGTGCTTAGCAAACATCAGTAACGCTGAAATGGCGGTGCATCTACAGTTGTTATATGTCAGGAAGGTAGGAAGTATACTGAAAATAAAAACAACAAAAACTGTCAAGTGTCGTCGTTTCTGCTATTTCCTACTAATTAAGCCCATAAGTAGGCAACATTTCTGCTGTGTGTGTGTGTGTGTGTGTCTAGTACGAATGTGTACATAAGCAGCATGCAACTACCTTCGAGCAAAATTTTGTGTTTGTGACTACAACAATAGTTTTTCCGCATGTACTTCACACAGTTGCTATTCTTTTTCCGCAACTTGTTTGCCTTGATAATACTAAAATAGTAGCTTAAGATGTGTTTATTATATTGTAAGTGCTGCGCCGGAAAGTATGCCCACAAGTTGACTTGGGAAAATTGTGAATTGTGCACGTAATGCAAGTGCGTCAACTTCCTATTTACCTTTTAGTTATGTGTTGATTTTATTATCTTCTTCTTTATTTATACAGCATTTAATGTTTCTATTTTATGTAGGGGGCGATAAATGAACTTTTTCTCTCACACTTTGAATAGATCCATTAGCTATATATCAATGTACGTATTTTTATTACAAATGTGTGTTATATATCTGTCTCGCTTATTTTTTCATGCTATAGCTATTGCTTTTTGCCATATTTGCAAAGTATATGCCACTTTATCTAGTAAAATGTAGATAACGATTTTTTTTAATTACAAAATTTTTAATAAAATATTCAAAAAGGTTGTGGGACTTTTAAATAGAAATTTTGCCAATTAATATAATTTGCATGTGCAAATTGATTTTATTTCCAATTCATCTTGGCACTTTTTAATTAAAAACATGCGTATGATTTTCTTGATTAAATGGAAACCTAAATTTATTTTTCGCTAACAAAAATTCTGTTTTTGATTGTAAGATAATGTGATGAATGTATAATCTTCCAAAGAAAATGGTTGCGTTGAAAAAGTAACCGAGCAAGTCATTTCTTTACATGTCTCTTTTGTTTGTCTATTTTTTATTATTTTATTTAATTTTTTATTTTTTTTTTTTTATTTTATTTTATTATTTCATATTTTAATTTATTATATTTTTTATTTTATTTCATTTTATTTTATTTTATTCTATTTTATTTCTTAAATTTTTTTATGTTATTTTTTTTTTTTAAGTATTTTTTTTTATTTTATTATTTTTTTTTAATTCATTTTATTACTTCTCTTGTGTTATTTGCTTTTTAGTTTTCTTTGAACAAATATCTGTCTCTTCTATTTCCAATCCACGCCTATGTATACTTTTAGGCACATGACTTTGGTTTATTACAATATGCATCTGTAGTAGCTTCTTCTGCTAGCGACACTCAAACAAAATATTAATACCCAACCATAGTCATTTCCACTGAACAACCACAATGGATTTTCGCGGTTTGCGTTGACGCGCTTCGTTGAGTTGCTGTTGTTGTTGCATGTTTTTGAGCGCTGAGTGGCGTGTATCAAACACTCATACAAACGCACTTACCATGAAACACACATGCAAACATTACAATGTAGTTTTGCCGGAAATGCGAAGCAATTATTTTACCAATTCACCAGCAACTCTTCTGAGGCAGGATAACGCTTGGTCCCCGCTGCTGCAACCGCTGCAACAACCGACGTCATCACAATGTAAAGCACTTGTTTACACATGTGCCAGATGCAACACAGCTACTGCCACCTTTTAAAATGTACATTTTTTAAGGTCTTTTTTTTTGGTTACTTTTTTTGGTTCATCTTTTTAGGTCATTTTTATTTTATAATGCGTTGACAATTAAAAAAAACTTTGCGAGGGCGACCTTTTCATTGTTGCTATGCAGCTCTTGTGTTCCTTTTAGATTTTTAAGCTTGCTCTTAGGCTGACTGATGATGCAGTGGACCGCCCACTGGAGCAACTAACTACCAAAGTAGCTGTCACAAAACGAAGCGGCTTCAGGTTCGGTGCATTTCTTTGTATGTGTGTAACATTTCGGCTTGTTACAAGGAAATTAAAATTGTTTTATGCGGTTACGCCAAAAAGTATGCAACGTACACAGCACTTTACATTATTTCTGTTATTGGGCTAGTCACTTTCGTTGATTTTTATTTTGCAAAAATCCTTTTACAAATATATTTAAGCGAAAAATAGCTATACTGTGCAAGTGAATACTTCTGAACAGCACTACATGAGACAAAAACTCGTCGCAGTGACGTGGTTTACACATTTTACCAGCGAAATGAATGAATGATAAATGCAAACCATTTTGTAGCAAAAACCACGCAACCACCAAGTCAGTACCTGCCCGCCACCATCCTCTACTTAGCCCTACTTCCTGCTGTTTAACTTATGCAAGCGCTTCTAGTATGCAACATATTTATTGCATACTTTTTGGCGTACAGTACGATAAGGAAAATCGGGTTTATTGTCATCCATACTAACTATAATGCTGAAAGAGGGGGGCGTAGCGTTAGTGGAATGATTTTACATATGTTCAGAAATGTTTTATCGCTCGATTAATGGATGTTAATTAAATTTTTAATGCGGTCAATAATAATTTTTGTTCGCTTTGCTACCTGTTTGGGTTTGTGGGTAGCGACATAACGTTTTTATCTCTGCAAGTGAACGATAAGCTAAACGGAAGTGCCGTACATAGTCAGGTACATACATAAGTTCATGAACAGATGCAGATATAAAAAGCAAAAAATATAAAAAAATAATATAATAAAATAAAAGTCACCTTGTTGACAGCACTTGCATAAACGTTAATTAAATAAAGTAGTTGATACAGAGAAAATAACTGTAAAAATTAATATTTAATTGTTCAAATTTGAAATTTTTAAACCTGCAATCGCATGCACTGATTGTAAGTAGAGACTTTTTCAAAGGGCAAGTCATTCGCATATATGCGCATATATTTAAATTTTAAGTGAAAATAATTTTCTTTTTTTATGTTATTTTATTTTATATTTTTTTATTTATTTTTATTTTTTCTCCATTTTATTTTTTTTTTTTATTTTGTTTTATTTTGGTTTTTTGTATTTTTTTTTTTTTTTTTAATTTTATTTAATTTTTTATTTTTTTAACTGTTTTTTGTTTTTTAATTTTTTTTATTAATACTTTCGTTTTTCTTTTTTTTATTTTCCTTTTTTCTTTATTTTTTTTTAAATTCATTTTAATTTAATTTTTGTTTTATATTATTTTACTTTATTTATTTATTATTTTTTATTTTATTTTATTATATACGATATATTTTATTTTTTTTTTAATATTTTATTATTTTAGTTAATTTTTTTATTTTATTTTGTTTTGTTTTAATTTTTTATTTCTTTTATGTTTTATTTTATTCAATTTATTTTTTTTTGTATTTTTTTATTTTAAATTTTTTTTATTTTACTTAACTTTTTTTAAATTTTTTATTTTGTTATATTTTACTTTATTTTATTTTATTATATTTTTTTTCTTATTTTTTTCATTATTTATTTATTAATTTTTTTAATTTTTTATCTTGTTTTATTTTTTTTATTTACTTAGTTTTTTATATTATTTTTTTTATTTTATTTTATAAATACTTTTGTTTTTCTTTTTTATTTTATTTTTTTAAACCCATTTTTATTTAATTTTTGTTGTTTTTTTATCTTATTTAATTTTAATTTGTTCCATATTATTTAATTTTTTTTTATTTTAATTTTTCATTATATATATATTTTTTTTTATATTTTATTATTTTAGTTAATTTTTTTATTTTATTTTGTTTTATTTTAATTTAATTATATTTAAATTTTTTTGTATTTTATATTTTTTGTTTTTTTTTTTTAATTTTTATTATATTTTATTTTATATTTTTTTGTTTCTTATATTTTACTATATTTAATTTTATTATATTTTTCTTATTTTTTTCATTATTTATATATTAATTTTTTTTATTTTCTTAACTTTTTAATTTTTTTTATATTATTTTATTTTTTATTTTATCTGTCTTTGTTTCATTTTATTTAATTTTATGTTATTTTAATTTTTTTTAATATATGTTTTTTTTCTGTTATTAATGAAATGTATGTTCTAATTAAAGAATAAAGCAAGTTTGGTTTTAACTTATTTACACTTTTTTTAATTCAAATCGAAAAATTTACATTTCGTATAACTTTCTGTGGGAAATTTGCAATTAAAAATTCGCTTAATTTGCGTTCAAACATCAACCTTAATTTGACCAGTTTCACGCATCCCCTGACTAAAGTAATTGCATGCTTAAACCAAATAAAAGCCGCAAATGCGCCACAAAAGTCAAACACAACTAAACAATAATAATAATGCTGCACGCCAGCAAATAAACGCTGGAATGTGTACCGCAAAACTGCCAATAACACCAACTCAAATGAAGATCCAAATCATTAATTGTCTGCTCCAAAGCTTACGCATTTGGTCGTTGGCCTTCAAATTTTCATTAAAAATTACTCCCACACCCCTCCACCACACTTAAAAACTGCTAAGGTTGTCATTTGTTTTCGCATTTCCTTCAAACTTTATGCTAATGAGCAACAAAGACAATTTTCTTGAGAAGTATGCCTCTAAATATATGCTAAAAAGGATTAATGCCATTATGAAAGCATATTTATGTGTGTGTTTGTAGCTGTGTGAGTACGCTTTGAAGGATGGTGCTAGCAAGGACCTTCATAGCAATTGATTTGCATTTACAAATATCGAAAAAGGATGTTTACGAGTGGTATAGGTCCAACCAAGAATTAGTTGTCGCTATTTACCATATACTTAGCGCAGGACATTTCTCTTGAAATTTCTTTACTTCGCTCAAGATAATTAATGCATTTTAATTATAAAGCCTTTACAAATAAGACGACCACACTAATAAACACCAACAACAATAACTCAATTTTATTCGTGTCACCTTATTGGAATTGTATGAAAGCATTTTCGTATACCTATTTTGAGATCTTTCTTAAGTTGGTTTCTTCTTGTTCATCTTTTGAAATACTTTGAAATTACACTTAAGCATACTTTTGCTGGTCTACGCCTATTTAAGGGTTAATTGGTATGGATTTCTCACTCATTGTCTTTCGCAATACTTCAATGGTATTTGCTTCCAGTTCTCCTTTAGATGCTGTAGAGTTTTGTTTCCCACTTTATGCTAATTTTGTTGCATAATTTTAGACTGTGAATAATTTATTTTTTAAATAATTTGTCAAATATGTCCGTTTAATGAATTAATTTGTTGTAGAGTAAAATTCGCAGTTTTCCTCCTTCTTTCTTCCAGGAAGGAAGCTATTACGTTACTCTCGTTAGCTTAATTGGGCAGTTCGCTTGGGTAGTACGAGACTAACGAATGTTGAAAATTATGTTATGTAACACTAGCAGATGCCCGCGACATTGTCTGCGAAACTATAATAAACGGACCATAAAAACGGGTTTTTTAATATCTCGACTGCAGCGCCACCTAGTGGGTTTATTTTTTGTGACCAAGTTCTTTATTACGTAACAAAAATACGCGAATGGGCAAAACGAACCATAAATACGATTTTTTCTTCAATATCTTCCCTCCAGTGGGGTTAATAGGTGGGGTTAATTTTTTGCAATACAGTTGTTGCTTATGTATGTATGTGTCAAATATGAATACAATCGGACCATAAAGGCGGATGTTGTAATAATAGCGACTCCCGCATCATCTGGCGGGAAAAATATATTCTACTTTAAGAGGACGCATTCAAAGAATAAACTGTCAAAATTTGTGAAAAAATCCCGTGACACTCCGTCGATGTATTTTGGTTGGGGAGTTCATGTAAACTCGAATCATTATCCCTTCTAATATAATTTTTTCTTTTTCCAAAATGTACCGTATCTTGCATGCATTCCTCAAAACACCTTTCATCTTCGATTTTTTTCCTCGGAAAATTCAAGTAGCCAACTGAATTAGTTTTCAACAATAAAAAAATATCTTTGACAATTTATAAAATCGCAATAGCATTTCTTTGTTGATTGGTGAAAAAACTCTAATCACTCGTGGTTTTCGTTCAATTCCAGCTACAACGTAAAATGTCACGCATCGGCATTAACGGTTTTGGACGTATCGGTCGTCTTGTGCTACGCGCCGCCATTGATGATTGCGCTTTCGTCGTTGCCATCAACGATCCCTTCATCAATCCACACTACATGGCGTACCTCTTCAAATACGACTCTACACATGGACGTTTTCCGGGTGAAGTTACTGCCGATGATGATGGCCTAATTGTTAATGGCACAAAAATACGCGTCTTCTCACAAGCCGATCCGGCAACGATTAATTGGGCCAGCGCTGGTGCAGAGTACATTGTTGAATGCACTGGGGCATTTCTGACAATGGAGAAAGCTTCGGCGCATTTTACCGGCGGTGCACGTAAGGTTATCATCTCAGCGCCCTCGCCCGATGCACCCATGATTGTGGTCGGCGTGAATTTGGATATGTACAATAGAGATATGCGTATCGTTTCGAATGCATCTTGTACCACCAATTGTTTGGCGCCGCTAGCCAAAGTCATACATGAGAACTATGAAATCATTGAGGGTTTGATGACCACCGTACATGCATACACCGCTACACAGAAAATAGTCGATGGACCGAGCGGCAAGTTGTGGCGTGATGGACGCGGTGCGGCACAAAATATTATACCAGCTTCAACGGGTGCTGCCAAAGCGGTGGGAAAGGTGATACCTTCGTTGAATGGCAAACTGACGGGTATGGCTTTTCGTGTGCCTGTGGCTGATGTGTCGGTGGTGGATTTGACGGTGCGTGTCAACAAGCCAGCACCTTATGAGGATATCAAGCGTAAGATTTTGGAGGCAGCTAATGGTTACTTGAAGGGCATACTCGCATACACGGATGAGGAGGTGGTCTCTTCGGATTTTTTGCAAGATACGCATTCGTGCACGTTCGACTCCAAGGCGGGCATAGCGCTGAATGATAAGTTTGTTAAGTTGATCGCTTGGTATGACAACGAGTATGGCTACTCGAGACGCATAATTGATCTCATTCGTTTTATGCAGAAGAAGGATTAGAGGGGGAGTTTATGGAAAGAAGGATGAGACAGTTTATGTTGTATGGGCTTGTTTTGACAACGAGTATGGCTACTCGAGACGCATAATTGATCTCATTCGTTTTATGCAGAAGAAGGATTAAAGAGGGAGGTTGTGGAAGGAAGGATGAGACAGTTTGTGTTGTATGGGCTTGTTTTGTGTTGTGTTTCATTTAGATATATTATGGTTCCATGGAATATAAAGAAATATGAATTGACTTTATTTTATTTTCAAAACGAAATCCGCAACTGTTTTATTTGGAGAGAATTTGATTGAAATCACAAAAAAAAACATAAAATTACAATCTGCCTTGATTGCAATCACAAGACATCATGTTTTGCTTACCCTGGGAGCAAAAAATATAAAGATTGCAATTGATCCGAAAGGGAAGGAATTATGATTTTATTTTTTAGTTGTTGCCATCACAGTATTTGATTGCAGAACCAAGATAATTAGAAATAAAAAAAAATAAAAAAATTAAATATAGTAAAATAAAAAAAAAATATATAAAATTATACATTTTCCCAGGTGAAATAAAATAAAAAAAATAGTATAAAATAAACAAAAATTAAATTAAAAAAAATAAAATAAAAACAATAAAAAATAAATAATATAATAAAAAAATGAAATTAAATTAAAAAAATGAAAAAAAAATAAAAAATTGTACATTTTCCTAGCTGAAATAAAAAAAATAAAACAAAATCAAATAAAAAAGTAAAAAAAAAATAAAATAAAACAAAATAAAATAAAAAACTAAAAAAATAATTAAATAAAACAAAATAAAAAATAAAAAAATTGAAAAAAAATTAAATAAAACAAAATAACACAAGTAAAATAAAGTAAAATAAAAAAGGTAAAAAAAAAAATTATTTAAAATATTAAAAAAAATTTTAAAAAAATTAAGGAAAATTAAATAAAAAAAATTAAATTTGAATAATAAAATAAAATGAAGTTCAATAAAAAAAATAAAAATTTTACATCTTTTCAGCTCGGATACACAAAGTTTGTGCACAAACCCCCTTGCAGGAGGAAAGTGGAAAAGGATTCCGGCTTAATTTTTGCGTCCAAAAACAATCAGTTTTCGCGAAGAGAACTTGCATATTAGGGATTTTCGTTAAACTCGCAAAAATCCCCTACTTGATCAATTAAAGAATGAGAAAATCAAAGAGCCTCCTAATTAAAAGTAAAAAGGATTACGACATAAACAGGAAGCCCTAAATAATCGCCAACTACCAGGAATCGCAGTAATAGCATACAAATTGAGTTTTTAAATAAAAGCTTTAGCAGAAATTTAAATCCCAAGTGAATAAAACACAAAAAAAGGTTTAAATAAAAAATACTCTCATACTCGCGCTTCAAAGCTGCAACGTCATCTGCTTATTTATAAAATAAATCAATCAATTTGCATTTCCCGGATTTCTTGCTCGCATAGTTTGAGCTGTGAAGGAAGCCAGCAGCCAACTAAGTACAAATAAATAAACAAACAAAAAAGCAAATAAAAATATTAACGAATCGCATTAGCATTATGCAACGGAGCGCAGCTGGAAGCTCTGTTTCGCAAAGTTGACTGCTTGCAGCTAATTTGCATCCAAACGAAACCAAGCGCCGTAAACAGGCAATTGAAGCACTGAGATTTAGCCAAAAACCCTGCCAATGCTGGAAGCGAGCGATTTGCCAGCGAGACGAAGATCAACAGTCAAAATGGCAAATGAAATCGATTTGTGGATTATTTCATTACATTGCACATTGAATTCGTACAACAACAAACAACATATTGCCAATGTCACCAACATAAGTTACAACAATAACAACAACAACAAAGCGCATAACTGGTCAACTGCCAACAAACTAACAACCGCTGACATCTGCTTAAGCATGAACCCTGCTCATCACTGCTAGCAGCTCTGAACCAACAGCTCAACTGCTCAGTGGCTTGGCTTTAGCTCGTTAATGCCCAAAAAAAAACTCATTTGAATTTTTGTTTTCATTTAATTTAATTCAATTTAATTTAATTCGTTTTCTTTTTGCCGTTTCTCTGCATTTTCTGCAGTGCTGTAACTTTGTTATTGTTGTTGTTGTATTGAGCCCTTTTTCTGCTTAGCTGATTTTTCATTAGTTTTTTCGCTTTAAGTTTGGCATCGATAAGCGGCGTGGCATAAGCAAACTTTTGGTTAAGTATAAGCTGAGTGGATGCGAGGAACGGGACGAATGTTGGTTGGTGGAATAAATTCAACGAATTGCCAAGTGACAGTCACAGTGATGGCTAGATATAAGCAAGTTTTTTGTTTTGGTGGTGGTAGTGGGAAGCTGGAAGGATTGTGGTAATGCAAATTAGTTTTGTTTGAGTTCCTTGGCAGCTCAAGTGATGGACTTTGTCATAATGTTTGCACATGTTGAACATAATGGTAGACGTTGGGCTGAAGTAAAGTTCCCACCCCGATCCCAGATAAAATTAAGTAAAAGAAAATAAAAAAATAAAATAAAAGAAAATAAAATAAAATAAAATAAAATAAAATAAAATAAAATAAAATAAAATAAAATAAAATAAAATAAAATAAAATAAAATAAAATGAAATAAAATAAAATAAAATAAAATAAAATAAAATAAAATAAAATAAAATAAAATAAAATAAAATAAAATAAAATAAAATAAAATAAAATAAAATAAAATAAAATAAAATAAAATAAAATAAAATAAAATAAAATAAAATAAAATAAAATAAAATAAAATAAAATAAAATAAAATAAAATAAAATAAAATAAAATAAAATAAAATAAAATAAAATAAAAAAAAATAAATAAAAAAAAAATAAAATAAAATAAAATAAAATAAAATAAAATGAAATAAAATAAAATAAAATAAAATAAAATAAAATAAAATAAAATAAAATAAAATAAAATAAAATAAAATAAAATAAAATAAAATAAAATAAAATAAAATAAAATAAAATAAACTAAAAAACACCTGGGTGACCGAATTTGGTGTTTTCGACTTTTATATTTTTTCCAATATTTTAACTCACCAACAAAAAAGATTTCAGAAAAAATATCAAATAGGTGGCAATTCTTTAAAACGCCTCTAGTGGCAAGTCCAAGTAGAAAATCTTAGAATGAAGTGTACAATCCACAAACAAAATTGCATCCGAATCGGTCAATATACGAAGAAATAAGTAAAAGGCAGTGAGGTGGCAACCCTAGGTGCCAACTCATTTTTAAGACATCTTGGTTGGCATGCCTTGTTCAACATTTAAGCAAAAATTAGATAGTTGACAACCCTGTAAACCGCCCCACGGGGCAACACCCAAGTGGACAGTCTTAAAATCAAGCATACTACCTCTACGCCAAATGTCATCGGAACCGGTCAAGTGGTCCAAAATGACCCAAAAATTATCCCAAAATCACCCCAAAAATTTCAAAGATGACCCCAAAAATTTCAAAGATGACCCCAAAATGACCCAAAAAAGATTCGAAAAAAATCCCAAAATGATCCTCAAATGACCTCAAAATGAACCCAAAATAATCACAAAATGATCCAAAATTGGACCCAAAATTATCCCTAAATGATCCCAAAATAATTCTAAAATGATTCAAATACTCCAAGTTTACTACAAAATATACAAATACAATAAAGTAAAATGGTAGCCTTGGGCGGCAACCCTACTTGAAAATATTTTAGTTGGTTAGCAAAATGATGCGCTACACACTTAAACTTTGCACTGAAATTAACTTCTAACCTATTTACCGGAATATGAAGTGCATTTTAGTAATAGCAGCAACAAAAACAATAATTACATATCGACGTGCCATACGAAAACTAACACTTTTAAAATTTTTTACGAAAACTAACACTTTTCAAATTCTGTAAGAAGACTAACACTTTTATTTTGTGTCTGACGAAAAATAACACTTTTAATTTGTGTCTGACGAAAACTAACACTTTTGGCTAGTACATTTTCTTCAGAGAAAACCTGAAAGTGTTACTTTTCGTCAGACACAAAATAAAAGTGTTAGTTTTCGTCAGACACAAATTGAAAGTGTTAGTTTTCGTCAGACACAAAATAAAAGTGTTAGTTTTCTTCAGACACAAAATTTTTGGTGTTAGTTTTCGTATGGCACGGCGATATATAGTAACTAGTGATGATGTTGATGATATAGTGAGTAGGACACTATCATTATTTGTTAGAAAAGTTCTCAGTATAGAGACACACACACAAATAATTCAACTTAGAGCTGCTAAAAATACCAAAGGACACGACCGCGAACTGTAAATTCTACACGGCACCTAACAAGACACAGCTCCTCTACACTACACTTGTGCGTGTTGCTGTTGTTGCCATCCATTGCACAGGTGCAAAGAAGCAGGTCAAACAGCAACAGCAGCGGCGTCAACCAACTGCTCGCTTGTTAGCATCCTTTTTGTTGCTTTCGTTTTTTACTATACATCCTTTTTGGCGCTGTGCGCTTTGCTGCACTCGTTGGTTACCTCCTTGTCATGCTCAACGTCGTCATTATGCGAGGACATCGTCTTATTTGCACGAATTTCATTTTAGAAAATTAACAGCAATTAAAATCAGTAGAGCAATGAAGAAGGACGTAAGCCGTCGCGAGATAGCAAAGATGATGCTATGCGGAGGAGGGAAGTTGCAAAATTAAGCGTATTGCCAGCGGATGCGAAACATCCGGTGCGATAGCAAAAAGGTGCTGCCTGGGAGTGTGTGTCTATGTTATTTACCTTCAACTGCTGCTGGAGTGTAGTGGCTTTTGTGGCATGCAACTTCCGTTGCACTATTCAAACTCATACTCCTCTAACCTCTACGCACAGTAGCTAAAAGCTAACATATTTCATTGCTCTTTAGATGCCCATCCTCTGGACGGTTCTAGCATCTTGTCCACACACACACTTACACATCTTGCACCCAGTGACTTTGCAAATTAGCTGCCAGTTGTTTGTGGCTGCGTTGTGCAGCTTCTTCGCCGCAGTTCTCGGCAATTCGTCAAATCACTGCCATCGCATGCCACCATGTATGTGTGTATGTATGGAGCAGCAGCAGCCATAGTACTTTACTAGGTCAGCATTGGTGGCAATTAGGTAGTGCTTGCCGCCGCCGCAGGACAACACGTTGCCCAAGAAATGTTCTCTCAACTTGTAGAACTTGTTATTGACTACTTGCGACGTACCTTTCGCCTTGCTTGGTGTTAATAATGGTGACTCATGGACTACCGTGTGCTGACACTGGTGTGCTTATGTGGCAATGAGGTTACAAGCTCGAAGTTTGTTGCAAGAAGCTAAAGAGCCCGTTTCGGCGCTGTTAATTGTACTAAAGTTGTAAATTCCTACATACCTGCTGCTGCTTGCACTTTTGACCTACAACGATAGCATGAATATTTGCACTTGCAATTTATGCGAAAATTTAATAAGAAGACCAGTGAGCAACACCCAATTAGCGCAGCGTGAAAAGGTGCACCACTAACGATCTGCTTGCCATCAGCGCGCATCCTTTCGTCTAAGCAAAGTTCATGAGGATGTTGTTAGGTTGTAAATGAGCGCGGCAAGGCAAGTGAGTCAAGTTTTAATGTAGTTAATTTTCAGTATACAGGACATGCTGCAGTTGATGAAATATTCTGTTACCACCAATTAGAATTAGAATTTGTGAAAGTGAAAATTTTGTTATTTCAATTAGCCTCTTACATTAGCCTAATATCAAGGTTTCTTGCTGCTGCACGCCTTCAAGTATGCAACAGCATATATTATTATAATTTGTATACTGTGCAACTTGCATTATATGAAAGAAGACGAAGAGAGTATGGAGAAGAAGAATAGAAAGAAAAGAAGAAGATATTCCAAAGTGTGCTACTAACACAAAAACGCTAAACATCTGGTATAAACGTGACTGGCATTCTAATTAACATTAATTGTGGCAAAAAATTGCTTAATCAAGACGTTATGATGTAATAGGACCTAGCATGATAACCTCATAAAAAATAATCGTACGAAGGATTGCAATAAAATAAAACAAAATTTAATTAAATTTTTTGCCCTTGTGGAATAATGTCTTAAAGCAAGTATGCTCCCGCCAGATGGAAGACAGCACGGCTTGTCCTTATACAGAAGGGCAAAGGGGACCCAAACTCTCCATCATCTTTTCGAAAACTATGTTTGCTCGACACAGCGGGAAAAATTATGGAGAGTCTTATAAAGCAACGCCTAACGGTAGCCATAGACCATGGGAGGATGGGGGGACTCTCCTACCGGCACCATGGATTTCGTCGGCGGCACTTTAAAATAGACGCCCCAGCAGAAGTCATAGAGCCAGTCCGGAAGGCCGAGACAGCAAGCCATCAAGCAAGACCGCTAGTGCTATTAGTAACGCTGGATGTAATAAAAGCTCTTTCAAGGTACTGACATACATATCTGCTTAATATATTGCGGGACTACTTAAGATACCGCTGGCTAATGCATGAAACGACACAGAGCCAAAGAAAGGTACAACTCCTGGGAGGAGCAGCTCAAGGGTCGGTGCTAGGACCTGACCTTTGGCTGTAGATGCCACAAAGCACTTTCGTCGTGGCAAGACATTGCGACCTGGCACAGTCATACGCAGTATAGACAGATGGATGAACGACCACGGCCTGCAGCTGGCTGCAGCGAGCACAGAGATCGTCGTGGTTCTAACGAAGATAAGGATACCCACAATCATCAATATGACTGTTGGAGATCAACGTGCCGCTCTACGAAATATCTAGGGATGAAGCTGAACAGCAAACTAACCTCCTCCGAGCATTTAAGAAGCTCTTGGGAGTAGTTAGGCCGTGAGTCGCCTAATAGCGAATACAGGCGGACCAAAGCCATGCATAAGAAAGCCTCTGGCGTCCGCCTCAGATTCTATACTGTTGTGCGGTGCAGAGCACAGCCAAAGAATATCTGGGTCATTCCATGCCAAATCGACAATTTTTTTACCTGACCCCCTTCGATTTAGCTAAATTTTCTACCCCTCGAAAGACATTTTTCAGAATTTTTTCAAATTGTTTTCCCCAAATCAAAAAAAGTTATGAACTTTACAAAAAACCTTTCTTTTAGATAAAAAAAAATGTTAAAGCCCAGATATATAAAATTTATATTTTTTTCGACCCTTTTTTTATTTTTATTTATTTTTTTTTTTTCAACTCCAACTAATTCTGCAATAAGCCCCGCTAATAACAAGATGTGCCGACAATCGCTTCTAGTTTTTTTTTTTTTTTTTTTTTTTGATTGAAAAAAGTTTCATTAAAAAGTTATATAAAATGAGCCAAAGTTGAAATTTTTTTTTTTTTTTCAATCAAAAAAAATAGAAGAGATTTTCGCCACATCTTCTGATATAAATGAGCAGGGCTTATTGCAGAATTAGTTGGAGTTTTTAAAAAAATAAAAGTAAAAATAAAAAAAGGGTCGGAATTTTTTCGAAAAAAAAAATTGATATATCTAGGCTTTTAAAAATTTTTATATTTTTTTTTTTTCGAAAACTACATTAAAAAAAGTTTAAACAAAAATTAAAAAAAAATTATTCCAAACGGTCGATTTTTGAAAAAGTTACAGCATTTTTAGAAAAAAAACCTTTTTTTAAAGTTCATAACTTTTTTTGATTTGGGAAAAAAACTTGAAAAAATTCTGAAAAATGTCTTTCGGGGGGGGTAGAAAAAAATAGAAAATTTTTAGCGAAATCGAAGGGGGCCAGGTAAAATATTTGTCGATTTGGAATGGAATGACCCATCTACAACACCAAATGTATTAAAATAAGTCCAGCTTTCAAGCACTTTGAAACATATTCTTTTTTCGCTAGTACTGCCGTCCTAATTTAGACTGTTGGCTATGGGCAAAGAGCAACAACAAAACAAAAAGCCAAGAAAAACTGCAGCTAAACCACTTAGAAAGATACATTATTGTGGATAGCACTGCGACCGAAGGTCTGTTGTGCCCTAGCTAAGCCACTTACAAACATACACGGCAATAGCCTAGTGGAAAGGCGGCTGAAGTTTAAGCTCCCGAGATCAAATCCCGCTCGGAGGCAAAACACTTTTAATCTTGAACTTTTCTCATAAAAATAAATTTTTCCTAAATTTTCTGATGTTTGGGAAAGAACTCTATGTTTCAAAGTCGGGCTTTGACTTAGACTGAGTTTCCAGAATTCCGTTATTTCTACTTATGGCATCTGCAACAGACTTTCTTCTAACCAATCTAGACTTTCATACTTAATCCTTAACCTGTGAGTGTACACAAGTATGTGATACTCACATAAATATGTGCATACATATATACATATCTTGCTTATGTACTTAGTATGTATATGTTATATATAGTATATTCAAATCTGCTCAGGCCGACACATTATTTAATTTATTGCGTCTGTCGATGACTTTTTCTATTCGTTTTATAGCGATTAAACATTTTAAAAATGTCCTTCCCACACATGTACAAATATGTTCACATAAAGTTTATGTAAACCTATCTTAAGTCATGTATTTAAATTGCACATAGCGAGTGAATATAGACTCGGTCCTAGCTTACAGCACAGTTTGTATGTATTTCTCTCCTCCTCTGCTTACTCAGCCGATTTCGCTGGTCAAATGCGAAGAGTAGCGTTTTTTGGGGGTTTTGCTATTGGCACAAAGAAAAATAAAAATGCGTTAAAACGTTTTTTCGCGATTTTATAACTTCTTATTTCATAGCAAAAAAAAAGTAGCAAAACGAATAGTAGAACAACCACAAAATTTCGCGATTTTTTACTGTTGTTTGCTACCACCCTGCAGCGAAACCTCAAACTAGTCAGAAAAATACTAGTATACAACTAGAATTTTCTGGTAGAACTCATACTAGTCAGGAAATATCCACTTCATACTAGTATACAACCAGAATTTTCTGGTACAACTCATACTAGTCAGGAAATATCCACTTCATACTAGTATACAACTAGAATTTTCTGGTACAACTCATACTAGTCAGGAAATATCCATTTCATACCAGTATACAACTAGAATTTTCTGGTAGAACTCATACTAGTCAGGAAATATCCATTTCATACCAGTATACAACTAGAATTTTCTGGTAGAACTCATACTAGTCAGGAAATATCCACTTCATACTAGTATACAACCAGAATTTTCTGGTACAACTCATACTAGTCAGGAAATATCCACTTCATACTAGTATACAAACAGAATTTTCTGGTACAACTCATACTAGTCAGGAAATATCCACTTCATACTAGTATACAAACAGAATTTTCTGGTACAACTCATACTAGTCAGGAAATATCCACTTCATACTAGTATACAACTAGAATTTTCTGGTACAACTCATACTAGTCAGGAAATATCCATTTCATACCAGTATACAACTAGAATTTTCTGGTAGAACTCATACTAGTCAGGAAATATCCACTTCATACTAGTATACAACCAGAATTTTCTGGTACAACTCATACTAGTCAGGAAATATCCACTTCATACTAGTATACAAACAGAATTTTCTGGTACAACTCATACTAGTCAGGAAATATCCACTTCATACTAGTATACAACTAGAATTTTCTGGTACAACTCATACTAGTCAGGAAATATCCATTTCATACTAGTATACAACTAGAATTTTCTGGTACAACTCATACTAGTCAGGAAATATCCATTTCATACCAGTATACAACTAGAATTTTCTGGTAGAACTCATACTAGTCAGGAAATATCCACTTCATACTAGTATACAACCAGAATTTTCTGGTACAACTCATACTAGTCAGGAAATATCCACTTCATACTAGTATACAAACAGAATTTTCTGGTACAACTCATACTAGTCAGGAAATATCCACTTCATACTAGTATACAACTAGAATTTTCTGGTACAACTCATACTAGTCAGGAAATATCCATTTCATACCAGTATACAACTAGAATTTTCTGGTAGAACTCATACTAGTCAGGAAATATCCATTTCATACCAGTATACAACTAGAATTTTCTGGTAGAACTCATACTAGTCAGGAAATATCCACTTCATACTAGTATACAACCAGAATTTTCTGGTACAACTCATACTAGTCAGGAAATATCCACTTCATACTAGTATACAAACAGAATTTTCTGGTACAACTCATACTAGTCAGGAAATATCCATTTCATACCAGTATACAACTAGAATTTTCTGGTAGAACTCATACTAGTCAGGAAATATCCATTTCATACCAGTATACAACTAGAATTTTCTGGTAGAACTCATACTAGTCAGGAAATATCCACTTCATACTAGTATACAACCAGAATTTTCTGGTACAACTCATACTAGTCAGGAAATATCCACTTCATACTAGTATACAAACAGAATTTTCTGGTACAACTCATTCTAGTCAGGAAATATCCATTTCATACCAGTATACAACTAGAATTTTCTGGTACAACTCATACTAGTCAGGAAATATCCATTTCATACCAGTATACAACTAGAATTTTCTGGTAGAACTCATACTAGTCAGGAAATATCCATTTCATACCAGTATACAACTAGAATTTTCTGGTACAACTCATACTAGTCAGGAAATATCCACTTCATACTAGTATACAACTAGAATTTTCTGGTAGAACTCATACTAGTCAGGAAATATCCATTTCATACCAGTATACAACTAGAATTTTCTGGTACAACTCATACTAGTCAGGAAATATCCATTTCATACCAGTATACAACTAGAATTTTCTGGTACAACTCATACTAGTCAGGAAATATCCATTTCATACCAGTATACAACTAGAATTTTCTGGTACAACTCATACTAGTCAGGAAATATCCACTTCATACTAGTATACAACTAGAATTTTCTGGTACAACTCATACTAGTCAGGAAATATCCATTTCATACCAGTATACAACTAGAATTTTCTGGTAGAACTCATACTAGTCAGGAAATATCCACTTCATACTAGTATACAACCAGAATTTTCTGGTACAACTCATACTAGTCAGGAAATATCCATTTCATACCAGTATACAACTAGAATTTTCTGGTAGAACTCATACTAGTCAGGAAATATCCATTTCATACCAGTATACAACTAGAATTTTCTGGTAGAACTCATACTAGTCAGGAAATATCCACTTCATACTAGTATACAACCAGAATTTTCTGGTACAACTCATACTAGTCAGGAAATATCCATTTCATACCAGTATACAACTAGAATTTTCTGGTAGAACTCATACTAGTCAGGAAATATCCACTTCATACTAGTATACAACCAGAATTTTCTGGTACAACTCATACTAGTCAGGAAATATCCATTTCATACCAGTATACAACTAGAATTTTCTGGTAGAACTCATACTAGTCAGGAAATATCCACTTCATACTAGTATACAACCAGAATTTTCTGGTACAACTCATACTAGTCAGGAAATATCCACTTCATACTAGTATACAAACAGAATTTTCTGGTACAACTCATACTAGTCAGGAAATATCCATTTCATACCAGTATACAACTAGAATTTTCTGGTAGAACTCATACTAGTCAGGAAATATCCATTTCATACTAGTATACAACTAGAATTTTCTGGTACAACTCATACTAGTCAGGAAATATCCATTTCATACCAGTATACAACTAGAATTTTCTGGTAGAACTCATACTAGTCAGGAAATATCCATTTCATACTAGTATAAAACTAGAATTTTCTGGTACAACTCATACTAGTCAGGAAATATCCATTTCATACTAGTATACAACTAGAATTTTCTGGCTGAACCCATACTAGTCAGGAAATATACATTCCATACTAGTATATAACTAGATTTTTCTGGATGAAATTATACCAGTTGAAAAATACAAAATTCATTCCTTTCGTTTTCTTTTATAGATGCTTTTTCGTGATAGGGTAAATACAAATAGCCGCTGCTTTCTTAAGAATAAACATAAAAATAAAGTCGAGGGATAAAATAAAGGGTAAGCCAGGAAAATTCTGGTTGAAATCACACTAGTCCAGGTTTAATGCTTTTTTGACTGGTATGAGACTAGTATATTTTATACTAGTCATTTTTGGACTAGTATGTGGACTAGTTCATTTAATGGAAATTATACTAGTCCAGGTTGAACTAGTATGGAACTAGTATTTTACAACTAGTATGAAACTGGTATTTCCTGACTAGTAGATAACTGGTATATTCTGGTCTAAATCTGACAATTGACATCTCGTAGGACATCAACACGTAAAAAATACCAGTTGCTTATATGGAAAAAATACAGAACACTGACTAGTTGGGCCCGGTGCACCAACTAGTTGTAAAGTAGTTTTCAACTAGTTGCTTTCGCTGCAGGGCAAATACAAACAAACACAAGCTCAAGCAACTACAACCGTGCAAAAGAAGTGGGAGTGACCGGACTACTTCTAAAAAAACCATTTCATATAAAATTGTGGTCCAATTTAGATGACGATACCCTAAGAGAGGACCATACAATCCATCTAGGAGTACTCCATGGAACACCTATATAAAAGTTCTCTCCGAAAAATCATCAAAACTACTCCGTGGAGTATTCCAAAGTAAAGCGAAGGTTGGAGCACGTGCTCCCTGGAGGGTCAGTCGACCTCAGAAAAGTTCATAATTTGCTAGAAGAACGATCTATCCACCCGATCTCACGTGAGACAGGTCATTTTTGAGGGGAAAGATAGGACGTTCTTCAACTAAATTTTCGAATAAAATAGGGGAAACTGCGTTTCAACCGTCGATTATAAGGAGGTGAACCTTTTTGGCTATATCGTAGTCAGAAAATTCTTCGTTCAAACTAGTATTTTTCTGACTAGTTCGGAGTTTCCCTGAACCTTTGTGTAGCTTGGAAAATAAAGGCATTGATGTTGTTGTTGTTTTAGCGAACTTGTGGGCTGCATTGTTTTTCCTTAATTAATGTTTAATCAGCAGCGTTCAGAAGGCAGCAGATACCAAAATAAGCACCAAAGCATAGCAGTTTGACCAGAATGACCAGAACGCAATCGTCCTTACGTTAGTTGAAAACAACAACAACAACAAAAATTCTCCACACCCCCAAAGCTCACAAGTTGAGGTGGACAAGCAAATATAGGAAAACACATGCGAATACAAAACAAACTCGTTTACGGTAACAGACACACACCCCAACTCTCCCTCCTCCCGCACAACTAACTACAATACAAAGCGGAAAAGGACTTTGTGCTACGCTAGGCGTTTCGTGGGAAGGATGAGCAAGGGTGGCGCACCACATGGTAAAAAGTTGGCTAAAAAAATCAAAACAAACAGCAAAGTGTACTCAAAATATCCCTGTAGGGAAAATCTCTAGTTCAGAGCTAGTTCGCTTCTAGTGCGTTCCGAACCAGTACTAGTTCGCGAACTATCTTTTTTACATGAAATCAACTGGCGAATTTAACATGGCGATGTCCTAGGCTGGAACTAGTACAAAATTCGATAGTTTGGATCTAGTTCGTTTATTGGCACTATTTCTATAGTTCTAAATATAAATTAAGTACAAAAACTTAAATTCAAATACGAATCCAAATGCCTTTTAATGACTCCTCAAACGCTGGTTTCGAACTAGTGAAAATGTAATCACTAACGTACTAGTTCTTATTGGCCACTTTATATCTAGTTCTGAACCAGAAATTTGTGTCACTAGTGCCTGAGTTCCCTGCAGGGATGCAAAGCGCGAACGTAGAAGAAAAAGTAGTAGAAAGAAGAAATACACAGTAAAGAATGGGAGCTCTAAGCCGACTGGTGGGGCAGGTAGAATAATTGAAAATGGGGAACATTTTTTTTTTTTTTGCTTTGGTTTTCCGACAAAAAATTGGCACAAAAAACCAGTAGAACAGTTGTAACAACAATTTTTCAGGTACAATGCACACACCCACACAAACACACATGCAAAAATTGGTGTAAGGCCGAATGACTCTGGGTATGTACGACGAGCTTGTATATTTGCTTGGCGAAAAAAAAAAATCAAATTTTTCGCGCTGCTGTTGACCACTAGAGAAAAATGAACTGGGCATATAACAAAGTATAGTCACCAAAAAAGGAAAAATAGAAGAAATAAATTAAAATAAAAACGAATGTCATAGAAGGAGTGAAATGATTTTTGCGGTGCGTGTGTGCTGGATATGAGTACGGAGTAAGCGAAAAAGATGGATGTCACTATGAAATATCTACTGCATAAAAACGTATAGTACATTCTAGGTAGTAGATGCGTACAAATGTGTACAGTTTCCTCGGAACGCCTAGAATTGGAGTTAATCTAAAATAAGCATTTTATTACGGTAATATCAGTAATACATAAATTAACAAATCTCCACTTTTGAACTTTTTTAAGGACAACAGGATTCTTTGCAAAAATATTGAAAAAACGTATTCACGAGAAAAGGACATTGGAATTTCAAAGGTATTTTAGTATATTGCGTAACAATATGTATTCTACTAAAAATAATTGTGTATATCTTGAAATTTTACAACTATAGTGCACTTTTCATAAGTCATACACGGCGTATGAGTAACATTAACTCATTTTTCGTTGATATCCACAAAACGGATTAAGGTATCGAAATAAAACTTACACTACGTTCAAGCTCTCATGCAAACCTTTCATTTGATAACCATATTGTAAACCAATTTCTACAGCTTCTTCTGTCCAGCTGATGTACATCCCTAAATATTTGTACATTTATACATTTTCAGGACTTTTATCAGAATTACAACTTTTTATAGCACATCAAGTTTTTAGAAAGTAGAAGGGCAATAGTTTTAAAGGACATTATTTGCATGTCGTTAAAGGATAATTTTCAACAGTTACATATATTTAGCCCATATTCCAAATATACTTCAAATAAGTAACCACATTTCTACATTTTCTTGAAACTTTTCGGGATGCGCTACAACTTTTGCTCCTTTAAAGGATGCCCTAAGCAGCTGGTACAGAAAATAATGCCGATTTAATAAATATGAAGTCCTAAAACGGCAAGAATACAGAAATATGAGAAAAACGAGCACATAAATCATTAAATTAGCAAAAAGCAGTGAAATGCATTTTTTTCACTGATAACTTCAAATGCAAGTCGGCACGGGCTGCCGTGGTCCGAATTGCATAAAACTTTGTCATTAATATAAAGCAACTTTCATTTTTCGGGACAGTCTAATATACATATATGGAAATAAATCATCAAAGAATATAATTCAATTAATTATCCTCATAAATTTTGGATATTATTTAAGATATGTAGGTTCTACAAAAAAATAAATTAAATCATAAAAAAAGAAATAAAAAGTGATAGAGAATCTTTTTTTTAATACATATTATTATCTGAATTTTTTTAATAATCTCGAAATTTCGGATTGAGAATCTTTTTTAATACATATATCCGATTATCTGATTTTTTTTGAAAATGGGAAAAATTCAGATTTTTTCAAATTAAAAAAAAAAAGTTACCATTATTAAACTTGCTCTAGTGAAAATAATCAATTAACTAAACTGGTAATCATTATGATTAATAATTATGATAAAACAGGACTGTTGAAAGTATAGCTATGTATACCACAACTAACGTGTATTTCTTCAAGATTCAAAATTAATGTTCGACAATTTTGACAATTTCGCCTTTTATACAAAACACACAAAACATTTACATTCCGCTGCTTTGCATAGCCCTCTAAAGTGTGTTGAAACTCGAAAATATTGACAATGCGTATTCAGTGTGCACAAAAGTTCCAAAGTAATAAAACATATCAGGCGACTAACTAACTCCAAATTCCAGCTCCATCACGTTGGAACCCGCTTTGAAAAAATTCAAATTTTTTTTGCACTTTCGTCAACTACAAACGACGAGATTGATTGTAGTGAAACTCATTTTTTTGTAGTTCTTATAGTTACTCCGAAAATATAATACATTGTGCAGAAACCAAGCAAACTAAGTAAATTTGAGTTTTTTTTTGTTAAAATATGTTTTAAATCGTTTGTAGTTTTTTATACGAAAAAAAAATTTTTTTTTGCTCCAAAGGTTTCGGAGATATGGCCTAATGCACATCACGCTGGAACCCGCTTTGAAAAAACTCAAACTTTTTTTGCATTTTTGTGAACTACAAACGATGAGATTGATTGTAGTGAAATTCATTTTTTTTTTGCTCCGAAGGTTTCGGAGTAATCGAGAACGCATGTCAAAAAAAGGCAGAACTCAGCAATTTGAAAGCACTAAAAGTAATTTTCCTACAACTACAAACGACAAAATTGATTGTAGTGAAATTTTTTTTTTTGTAGCTTTTATAGTTACTCCGAAAATACAATATATTGTGCAGAAACCAAGCAAATGAAGTAAATTTTGGTTTTTTTTTGTTGAAATATGTTTTAAATCGTTTGTAGTTTTTTATCCGAAAAAAATTTTTTTTTTTGCTCCGAAGGTTTCGGAGTAATCGAGAACGCATGTCAAAAAAAGGCAGAATTCAGCAATTTGAAAGCACTAAAAGTAATTTTCCTACAACTACAAACGACAAAATTGATTGTAGTGAAATTTTTTTTTTTGTAGCTTTTATAGTTACTCCGAAAATACAATATATTGTGCAGAAACCAAGCAAATGAAGTAAATTTTGTTTTTTTTTTGTTGAAATATGTTTTAAATCGTTTGTAGTTTTTTATCCGAAAAAAAATTTTTTTTTTGCTCCGAAGGTTTCGGAGTAATCGAGAACGCATGTCAAAAAAAGGCAGAATTCAGCAATTTGAAAGCACTAAAAGTAATTTTCCTACAACTACAAACGACAAAATTGATTGTAGTGAAATTTTTTTTTTTGTAGCTTTTATAGTTACTCCGAAAATACAATATATTGTGCAGAAACCAAGCAAATGAAGTAAATTTTGGTTTTTTTTTGTTGAAATATGTTTTAAATCGTTTGTAGTTTTTTATCCGAAAAAAAATTTTTTTTTTGCTCCGAAGGTTTCGGAGTAATCGAGAACGCATGTCAAAAAAAGGCAGAATTCAGCAATTTGAAAGCACTAAAAGTAATTTTCCTACAACTACAAACGACAAAATTGATTGTAGTGAAATTTTTTTTTTTGTAGCTTTTATAGTTACTCCGAAAATACAATATATTGTGCAGAAACCAAGCAAATGAAGTAAATTTTGGTTTTTTTTTGTTGAAATATGTTTTAAATCGTTTGTAGTTTTTTATCCGAAAAAAATTTTTTTTTTTGCTCCGAAGGTTTCGGAGTAATCGAGAACGCATGTCAAAAAAAGGCAGAATTCAGCAATTTGAAAGCACTAAAAGTAATTTTCCTACAACTACAAACGACAAAATTGATTGTAGTGAAATTTTTTTTTTTGTAGCTTTTATAGTTACTCCGAAAATACAATATATTGTGCAGAAACCAAGCAAATGAAGTAAATTTTGTTTTTTTTTTGTTGAAATATGTTTTAAATCGTTTGTAGTTTTTTATCCGAAAAAAAATTTTTTTTTTGCTCCGAAGGTTTCGGAGTAATCGAGAACGCATGTCAAAAAAAGGCAGAATTCAGCAATTTGAATGCACTAAAAGTAATTTTCCTACAACTACAAACGACAAAATTGATTGTAGTGAAATTTTTTTTTTTGTAGCTTTTATAGTTACTCCGAAAATACAATATATTGTGCAGAAACCAAGCAAATGAAGTAAATTTTGTTTTTTTTTTGTTGAAATATGTTTTAAATCGTTTGTAGTTTTTTATCCGAAAAAAAATTTTTTTTTTGCTCCGAAGGTTTCGGAGTAATCGAGAACGCATGTCAAAAAAAGGCAGAATTCAGCAATTTGAAAGCACTAAAAGTAATTTTCCTACAACTACAAACGACAAAATTGATTGTAGTGAAATTTTCTTTTTTGTAGCTTTTATAGTTACTCCGAAAATACAATATATTGTGCAGAAACCAAGCAAATGAAGTAAATTTTGTTTTTTTTTTGTTGAAATATGTTTTAAATCGTTTGTAGTTTTTTATCCGAAAAAAAAATTTTTTTTTTGCTCCGAAGGTTTCGGAGTAATCGAGAACGCATGTCAAAAAAAGGCAGAATTCAGCAATTTGAAAGCACTAAAAGTAATTTTCCTACAACTACAAACGACAAAACTGATTGTAGTGAAATTTTTTTTTTTGTAGCTTTTATAGTTACTCCGAAAATACAATATATTGTGCAGAAACCAAGCAAATGAAGTAAATTTTGGTTTTTTTTGTTGAAATATGTTTTAAATCGTTTGTAGTTTTTTATCCGAAAAAAATTTTTTTTTTTGCTCCAAAGGTTTCGGAGATATGGCCTAATGCACATCACGTTGGAACCCGCTTTGAAAAAATTCAAATTTTTTTTGCACTTTCGTCAACTACAAACGACGAGATTGATTGTAGTGAAACTCATTTTTTTGTAGTTCTTATAGTTACTCCGAAAATATAATACATTGTGCAGAAACCAAGCAAACTAAGTAAATTTGAGTTTTTTTTTGTTAAAATATGTTTTAAATCGTTTGTAGTTTTTTATACGAAAAAAAAATTTTTTTTTGCTCCAAAGGTTTCGGAGATATGGCCTAATGCACATCACGCTGGAACCCGCTTTGAAAAAACTCAAACTTTTTTTGCATTTTTGTGAACTACAAACGATGAGATTGATTGTAGTGAAATTCATTTTTTTTTTGCTCCGAAGGTTTCGGAGTAATCGAGAACGCATGTCAAAAAAAGGCAGAATTCAGCAATTTGAAAGCACTAAAAGTAATTTTCCTACAACTACAAACGACAAAATTGATTGTAGTGAAATTTTTTTTTTTGTAGCTTTTATAGTTACTCCGAAAATACAATATATTGTGCAGAAACCAAGCAAATGAAGTAAATTTTGTTTTTTTTTTTGTTGAAATATGTTTTAAATCGTTTGTAGTTTTTTATCCGAAAAAAAATTTTTTTTTTGCTCCGAAGGTTTCGGAGTAATCGAGAACGCATGTCAAAAAAAGGCAGAATTCAGCAATTTGAAAGCACTAAAAGTAATTTTCCTACAACTACAAACGACAAAATTGATTGTAGTGAAATTTTTTTTTTTGTAGCTTTTATAGTTACTCCGAAAATACAATATATTGTGCAGAAACCAAGCAAATGAAGTAAATTTTGGTTTTTTTTTGTTGAAATATGTTTTAAATCGTTTGTAGTTTTTTATCCGAAAAAAATTTTTTTTTTTGCTCCGAAGGTTTCGGAGTAATCGAGAACGCATGTCAAAAAAAGGCAGAATTCAGCAATTTGAAAGCACTAAAAGTAATTTTCCTACAACTACAAACGACAAAATTGATTGTAGTGAAATTTTTTTTTTTGTAGCTTTTATAGTTACTCCGAAAATACAATATATTGTGCAGAAACCAAGCAAATGAAGTAAATTTTGTTTTTTTTTTGTTGAAATATGTTTTAAATCGTTTGTAGTTTTTTATCCGAAAAAAAAGTTTTTTTTTGCTCCGAAGGTTTCGGAGTAATCGAGAACGCATGTCAAAAAAAGGCAGAATTCAGCAATTTGAAAGCACTAAAAGTAATTTTCCTACAACTACAAACGACAAAATTGATTGTAGTGAAATTTTTTTTTTTGTAGCTTTTATAGTTACTCCGAAAATACAATATATTGTGCAGAAACCAAGCAAATGAAGTAAATTTTGTTTTTTTTTTGTTGAAATATGTTTTAAATCGTTTGTAGTTTTTTATCCGAAAAAAAATTTTTTTTTTGCTCCGAAGGTTTCGGAGTAATCGAGAACGCATGTCAAAAAAAGGCAGAATTCAGCAATTTGAAAGCACTAAAAGTAATTTTCCTACAACTACAAACGACAAAATTGATTGTAGTGAAATTTTTTTTTTTGTAGCTTTTATAGTTACTCCGAAAATACAATATATTGTGCAGAAACCAAGCAAATGAAGTAAATTTTGGTTTTTTTTTGTTGAAATATGCTTTAAATCGTTTGTAGTTTTTTATCCGAAAAAAATTTTTTTTTTTGCTCCGAAGGTTTCGGAGTAATCGAGAACGCATGTCAAAAAAAGGCAGAATTCAGCAATTTGAAAGCACTAAAAGTAATTTTCCTACAACTACAAACGACAAAATTGATTGTAGTGAAATTTTTTTTTTTGTAGCTTTTATAGTTACTCCGAAAATACAATATATTGTGCAGAAACCAAGCAAATGAAGTAAATTTTGGTTTTTTTTTGTTGAAATATGCTTTAAATCGTTTGTAGTTTTTTATCCGAAAAAAATTTTTTTTTTTGCTCCGAAGGTTTCGGAGTAATCGAGAACGCATGTCAAAAAAAGGCAGAATTCAGCAATTTGAAAGCACTAAAAGTAATTTTCCTACAACTACAAACGACAAAATTGATTGTAGTGAATTTTTTTTTTTTGTAGCTTTTATAGTTACTCCGAAAATACAATATATTGTGCAGAAACCAAGCAAATGAAGTAAATTTTGTTTTTTTTTTGTTGAAATATGTTTTAAATCGTTTGTAGTTTTTTATCCGAAAAAAAATTTTTTTTTTGCTCCGAAGGTTTCGGAGTAATCGAGAACGCATGTCAAAAAAAGGCAGAATTCAGCAATTTGAAAGCACTAAAAGTAATTTTCCTACAACTACAAACGACAAAATTGATTGTAGTGAAATTTTTTTTTTTGTAGCTTTTATAGTTACTCCGAAAATATAATACATTGTGCAGAAACCAAGCAAACTAAGTAAATTTGAGTTTTTTTTTGTTAAAATATGTTTTAAATCGTTTGTAGTTTTTTATACGAAAAAAAAATTTTTTTTTGCTCCAAAGGTTTCGGAGATATGGCCTAATGCACATCACGCTGGAACCCGCTTTGAAAAAACTCAAACTTTTTTTGCATTTTTGTGAACTACAAACGATGAGATTGATTGTAGTGAAATTCATTTTTTTTTTGCTCCGAAGGTTTCGGAGTAATCGAGAACGCATGTCAAAAAAAGGCAGAATTCAGCAATTTGAAAGCACTAAAAGTAATTTTCCTACAACTACAAACGACAAAATTGATTGTAGTGAAATTTTTTTTTTTGTAGCTTTTATAGTTACTCCGAAAATACAATATATTGTGCAGAAACCAAGCAAATGAAGTAAATTTTGGTTTTTTTTTGTTGAAATATGTTTTAAATCGTTTGTAGTTTTTTATCCGAAAAAAATTTTTTTTTTTGCTCCGAAGGTTTCGGAGTAATCGAGAACGCATGTCAAAAAAAGGCAGAATTCAGCAATTTGAAAGCACTAAAAGTAATTTTCCTACAACTACAAACGACAAAATTGATTGTAGTGAAATTTTTTTTTTTGTAGCTTTTATAGTTACTCCGAAAATACAATATATTGTGCAGAAACCAAGCAAATGAAGTAAATTTTGTTTTTTTTTTGTTGAAATATGTTTTAAATCGTTTGTAGTTTTTTATCCGAAAAAAAATTTTTTTTTTGCTCCGAAGGTTTCGGAGTAATCGAGAACGCATGTCAAAAAAAGGCAGAATTCAGCAATTTGAAAGCACTAAAAGTAATTTTCCTACAACTACAAACGACAAAATTGATTGTAGTGAAATTTTTTTTTTTGTAGCTTTTATAGTTACTCCGAAAATACAATATATTGTGCAGAAACCAAGCAAATGAAGTAAATTTTGGTTTTTTTTTGTTGAAATATGTTTTAAATCGTTTGTAGTTTTTTATCCGAAAAAAAATTTTTTTTTTGCTCCGAAGGTTTCGGAGTAATCGAGAACGCATGTCAAAAAAAGGCAGAATTCAGCAATTTGAAAGCACTAAAAGTAATTTTCCTACAACTACAAACGACAAAATTGATTGTAGTGAAATTTTTTTTTTTGTAGCTTTTATAGTTACTCCGAAAATACAATATATTGTGCAGAAACCAAGCAAATGAAGTAAATTTTGGTTTTTTTTTGTTGAAATATGTTTTAAATCGTTTGTAGTTTTTTATCCGAAAAAAATTTTTTTTTTTGCTCCGAAGGTTTCGGAGTAATCGAGAACGCATGTCAAAAAAAGGCAGAATTCAGCAATTTGAAAGCACTAAAAGTAATTTTCCTACAACTACAAACGACAAAATTGATTGTAGTGAAATTTTTTTTTTTGTAGCTTTTATAGTTACTCCGAAAATACAATATATTGTGCAGAAACCAAGCAAATGAAGTAAATTTTGTTTTTTTTTTGTTGAAATATGTTTTAAATCGTTTGTAGTTTTTTATCCGAAAAAAAATTTTTTTTTTGCTCCGAAGGTTTCGGAGTAATCGAGAACGCATGTCAAAAAAAGGCAGAATTCAGCAATTTGAAAGCACTAAAAGTAATTTTCCTACAACTACAAACGACAAAATTGATTGTAGTGAAATTTTTTTTTTTGTAGCTTTTATAGTTACTCCGAAAATACAATATATTGTGCAGAAACCAAGCAAATGAAGTAAATTTTGTTTTTTTTTTTGTTGAAATATGTTTTAAATCGTTTGTAGTTTTTTATCCGAAAAAAAATTTTTTTTTTGCTCCGAAGGTTTCGGAGTAATCGAGAACGCATGTCAAAAAAAGGCAGAATTCAGCAATTTGAAAGCACTAAAAGTAATTTTCCTACAACTACAAACGACAAAATTGATTGTAGTGAAATTTTTTTTTTGTAGCTTTTATAGTTACTCCGAAAATACAATATATTGTGCAGAAACCAAGCAAATGAAGTAAATTTTGGTTTTTTTTTGTTGAAATATGTTTTAAATCGTTTGTAGTTTTTTATCCGAAAAAAAATTTTTTTTTTGCTCCGAAGGTTTCGGAGTAATCGAGAACGCATGTCAAAAAAAGGCAGAATTCAGCAATTTGAAAGCACTAAAAGTAATTTTCCTACAACTACAAACGACAAAATTGATTGTAGTGAAATTTTTTTTTTTGTAGCTTTTATAGTTACTCCGAAAATACAATATATTGTGCAGAAACCAAGCAAATGAAGTAAATTTTGTTTTTTTTTGTTGAAATATGTTTTAAATCGTTTGTAGTTTTTTATCCGAAAAAAAATTTTTTTTTTGCTCCGAAGGTTTCGGAGTAATCGAGAACGCATGTCAAAAAAAGGCAGAATTCAGCAATTTGAAAGCACTAAAAGTAATTTTCCTACAACTACAAACGACAAAATTGATTGTAGTGAAATTTTTTTTTTTGTAGCTTTTATAGTTACTCCGAAAATACAATATATTGTGCAGAAACCAAGCAAATGAAGTAAATTTTGTTTTTTTTTTGTTGAAATATGTTTTAAATCGTTTGTAGTTTTTTATCCGAAAATGTCAAAAAAAGGCAGAATTCAGCATGTCAAAAAAAGGCAGAATTCAGCAATTTGAAAGCACTAAAAGTAATTTTCAAACGAACTACAAACGATGAGATTGATTGTAGTGAAATTCATTTTTTTTTTGCTCCAACGGTTTCGGAGACGTTTGTATTTTTTGCGGTGTTAGGGGAGTAAAAAAATGCAATGGAAATATCGTACGCTTCGCCTCAGACGATATTCATCGCAAGAACGTTGCGGAAACACTAAACAACTGAAAAAAAAGATCTCTCTCAACCTCGACAACCAATTCTCATACGGTGTTGCATTAGTACGAACAGAAAAACATACATTTGTTTGGCAATAACTACGAAAAGCGGAATAACCATAGAGTGAAGTCGACTTTATGTTAAGCAGCGCATTATTGACATTCACTTGGCCTTCATACACATTTAGTTATTTACAAGTCGATTCATTTTGCAATAATAGATACAAATATTAAAAAAAAAGAATTTTTATAGTAGTAGCATTAGAGGAAGTAGCAGTAGAAAAACGTACTAATTCACATTTCTCATACAATCGCAGGAAAACGAAACCCCTGTTCAGACTTGCAGGTTCAAACCACAGACAAAGTTGACTAGAGTTTATCCCATATTGGCCGCTTAAACTAAGTCTAAACTCGCACTGAAGTTTAAAGTTGCATTGAAAAACCCGGCCTAAGAGTAAATCATATTGGTAACTCCTGCCTTTTTCTTTGTTGTTGTAGGTGGCAGTCAAAAATTGCTATTCCGGGAGTGGAAATGAATGGAATGCATTCCGGGGGGAAATTCTGTCCCGTACGCATAGTAGAATAATCGCACTTTTTTGTGGGGTACTTTTCGTTGCGGAAACAAGCCACACGCGATGTTTCTCTCTCATTGCATCTTTGGTTGATATGCCACTTGTTCAGCAACGACGAATTCATTGATTAAAAAAAGAAGCGTAATCTGTCTGTTTGAAGAGCGCAAGCTGTTTCTCTTATCTTTTGATGAGGCTTGCTCCAAATGATGCCGCAAACGTTGCCCGTTATGTTACAGCTAAGACAAAAAATACTCCTTATTGAATAATTCCATCAGAGGCATACAAGCTTTGCCACATAAAAAACTTATAGTAGTTACATATGCGTATGTATGTACATAAATTTGTAAGTTCGGTAGAAAAACTGAGGATCAAATTTTTAGAAAAGAAAATCAAATAATTTTTAGTATGCATTGGTCGTTGTTTGTGAAATCTTCAAAAAATTTTACTTGTGGATAAAATCAGTGAAATAATTATTTTCCAATAAGTTTTGGTAAGTTTAGAAAAAATATTTGATATTATTTCCTTCTATTTTATTAATATATTTTTATGTTAACCTACCTAATTTAATTCTTATAACTATTTGAATTTTATTTTTTTAAATTTCATAAATTTTTGTTTTTTTTAATTTAATAATAGGGGTCTTCTAGGCGCAGTGAAATAACACCCATGGAAATAACGTCCACAGGCGTTATTTCCTTTTTGAAAAGGAAATAACGCCGCGGGTGCCTTTCGTGGTGGGCGTTGTTTCCCTTTCGAAAAAGAAATAACGCCCGTATTGACAAAAGAAGATGACGCCGTGCCGACTAGGCAGGGCAAAGTATGGCTACAACAACAACAACAACAGCCGCCGACGCAGAAGAGTGTACTACGCAGAAGGACGTGGCATGATGTAGCCCAGGGTTGTTTTTAAAATTCAATTGAGTAGTTTGGAAAGGATATGCGATTCTAAATGTACGATTTGATTGAAATTTCCACGGAGCTATTTACTTTTGAAAACGGGCGTTAATTCTAAAAAAAGGAAATAACGCCCGCGGGCGCTATTTCCGTTTGTAGGCGGGCGTTTTTTCACTGCACCGTCTTCTCTCTAAATTTTTTTATACATATACGAGTTGTTAAAGTATCCTGAAAAGTGCCAGAGAAATTGTCAAAAAATGTTTTTCTATAAAAAAATCTCATTTTCAGTAACAAAATAAGATACTTTGCGAAAGAAGCATACCTCTAATACCAATTCTGATGTCACGACTTTGTACTTTTGACCTTGAGCGCCAAAGTTTGAAAAATCCTAAGTTGACCCACTTAGAGTGCCCAAATGTATGACCGACCCCCACTAACTTTGAAGGGCTGACCCACCCATGCCAGTGGCACACTCCCAAAAACCCTACCCGGGGAGTTCCCCATACAAACATTTAACAAAATAAACATTTTTGGCACTTTTTATGAAAAAATCAGTGAGATGGGTTTTTAAAGTTATTAAGATAATGAACTCCAAAAAGAAAAAAGATAGTATTTTAGCTGATTTTTTCACGTAAATTGCCAAAAATTGTGATTTTTTTAATTTTTGTATGAGGACCCCTACAGGTGTGTTCTAAGGGGGTGGGTACTGGCATAAGTGGGTCGGCCCTGCAAAGTTAGTGGGGGTCGGTCATGTATTTTAACACGATTGGGTCAGACTAAATGGGTCAACAACAGATTTTTCAAACTTTGGAGGTCAAAGTCAAAAGTACAAATTCGGGTCATCAGAATTGGTTTTAGAGGTATGCTTCCTTCGGCAAAGTATCTTATGTTGATCCCTACAATAGTCTGGCAATTTCTTGTGTTATTATTTAATGAAATTCAGAGAGAGTGAGCCGTAATGTTTTATCTTTTCAATTTTATTTTACTTAGTTAATTTTTAATTTTTTATTTTATTTTGTTTTAACAGAGCCATTCAACGTAATTCGCGCTTACGTGCGCGACCGTTAGTTGTTGGGTCGGGCATAAATAGTGATATTAGCGCTGTATCGAAAAGGGAATGGCTGCATCTTTCGCCGTTCTCTGCCTCTGTTACTTCTGAGAAATTGAAAGCGCATATATCTCAGCATACTGGAATTAGTCAAAATGCCATCGTTTGTATTCCACTGGTTAAGAATGGTGTAGATCCTAGCTCTCTGCGATATGTTAATTTCAAGTTGGGCGTTGATGCCATTTCGCTTCCAAAGTTGCTGGTTCCCGATTTATGGCCTACAAACATTGCGGTGCGTCCGTTTAATTTTGGCTCAAAAAACGACGAGGGCCAACTGATGGCGGGGGGCAATCAGTTGGGTCCAACGGGTTAATGAGTGGCTTAAATATTAGTTCTAATGCAGATTGTAATAAAAACAATTTTAATTTAAATATTTATTTTCAAAACATCTCGGGAATGCGAACAAAAGCTAATGAAGTTTTTTTATCTACTTCTCGTTGCGAATTTGATGTTTATGTAATTGTTGAAACATGGTTAAACAGTAATTTTGCTGATGCAGAATTTTTTGATCCGAACCTTTTTCATTTATATCGCAAGGATAGAGACGCATCTAAGACTAATTGCTTAAGAGGTGGCGGGGTTTTAATTGCAGTAAATCGAAAGCTTCGCTCATCTTTAGTCCAGTTGGAAAATGATGATACTCTTCTTGATCAGCTATGTGTATGCATTTTTGGAAATCTAAATAAAGTATATATTTGCGTATCTTACATACCACCTTCTAGCCCTGATTCTTTATACGCTGCTCATACAAGCAATATTATGAGTCTTCATGAAGCGAATGAAGACAGTCATTTTTGTGTCCTAGGAGACTTTAACCTGAGTAAAATTACTTGGTCAAATTTTTTTAATAATGGTATATTAACGCCTACAAATGTTAATAGTTCGCATGAAATAAATTTCATTGATAGCCTCTTTAGTATCAATTTCACTCAAATTAATTCGTTTTTCAATTCTTTGCATAATATCTTGGACCTCGTTTTTGTTGATGAAAATTTAATCTTCGAAGTGTCGGAATCCACCTTCCCGATATGTAAATGTGACATGCATCATGTTCCACTTTCTCTTACGTTCGAGTTTGTTAATTTTCTATCAAGCTCGAGCGAGATGCCCAATAATAGTTTTAATTTCCGTGATGCTGATTTCGACTCCCTAAATGCGGATATTCTTCAAGTGGATTGGCTAACAATTTTCGATTCGAAAAGTGTAGCGGAATGCTTCGATGCTTTTCTGGGAAATATATATGCAATTTTTAATAATAATCTTACTTTACTCCCCGGGCGGACTCATAAACTTCCATGGTATACCAATCGTCTCAAGAAACTGAAGAATCTTAGGAATAAATATTTTAAAATGTATAAATCTTCCAATAATGTTCTCCATAAGGAAATATATTTACGCTATAGTAAAAATTTTAATGTACTTGATAAATTTTTATACAAGCAATATATTTCCAGATATGAAATCGAGTTGAAGGAAAACCCTAAAGCCTTCTGGAAATACATACGTTCTAAGAAGGGTTGTTCCAATATTCCGGTTTGTATGTCATACTGCGGTGTATCTTCTAATTGCTTACTAGATTCTGTAAACCTGTTTGCTGATTTTTTCAAATCCAATTTTGTTTCAAGCACGGCTAGCAGTTTCTGTGCCGATGTTGAGAAAACGGTCTGTTTTGGGTCTTTGTCAATCTCGGAAATTGACGTAATCAACGGTATTGCGGCTCTTAAAACCTCATTAAAATGTGATCCTGACGGATTCTCGTCATTTATATTGAAGAAATGCAGTTTGTCATTTTGTAAGCCTTTGAAATACATTTTTAATTTTTCGTTAGCGTGTGGTGTTTTTATTGATCGATGGAAAATAGCCTCAATCACACCAATTTTTAAATCAGGAAACAAGAATAATGTAGCTAATTATAGACCGATCTCGAAACTTTCTAACTGCTCTAAACTTTTCGAGAAGGTGGTCAAAGAGAAGTTATTATTTGCAATCAAAGGATCCATAGATGAATGTCAACATGGCTTTCTTAGTGGTCGGTCCACTGTTACGAACCTAGCTTCTTTTTCACAATTTTGTGTTTCGTCATTTAAAACTGGCCTACAAGTAGATGTTGTTTATACTGACTTTGCTAAGGCATTTGATACTGTTACTCACAGTATATTATTTTACAAGCTCGAAAAAATGGGGTTCCATTCTACTTTTTTATGTTGGTTGAGATCTTATCTCACCAATAGAATCTCCTTTGTGGAGATTGAGAACACAAAATCTTATTCATTCGAAGCCACATCTTGAGTTCCTCAGGGAAGCATTCTCGGGCCTATTCTTTTTCTTCTATTCATTAATGATATAGGATCTTGTTTTAGGAATTCCAAGTATCTGCTCTATGCAGATGATTTAAAAATTTTCAGAACCATTGCCAGTTTCTCAGATGTAGTCCTGATGCAGGAAGATCTTAATAATTTAGCTAATTGGAGCCTTGTGAATAATTTACGTCTTAACATAAAAAAATGCTTCCATATGAAGCTCACGAAAAACCTCAATGCTCATATGTCTACCTATAAACTTTTTGATGACAACCTTTCTTCTGTTAGTGAGTTTGTTGATCTTGGAGTAATGTTTGACTCGCGATTTACATTTTCGAATCACATAAGTTGCATTTTACCCAAGGCTTACTCCAACTTGGCTTTTTTGCGGCGATATGCCAAAGATTTCAAAGATCCATATACTAGAAAAACTTTATATGATAGTCTAGTGCGCTCGAAACTAGAATATGCCTCCATAATTTGGAATCCGATTTATGCTGTTCATTCTCAGAGAATTGAAAGAGTACAAAGAAGTTTTAGTAGATTTGCTGTTCAACCGCTCCGTTTCACTGATCCTTTGCCATCTTACAGTGCCCGTTGTGCCCTCATTAGCATGAAGTCTCTGGCGTCCAGGCGTTCTATTCATACTTTGATGTTCATATATGATCTAATTTGTGGCTCGGTTAACTGTCCGGAACTTTTATCTCTAATAAGTTTTAATATCCCGTGCAGAAACCTCCGCGCGCAATATCCTTTTCATATCAAGATAATCCGTGCTAACTACTATAATTTTGATCCCATCTCGAGGGCTCTCGCAGAATTTAATAACATTTTTCATAGTCTTGATCTAGATTTCGCACTTCCGAGATCATGTTTTGTCTCTAAACTTGCTTTGTATTATGTTTAACAGTTTATGCTTATATTCTACTTATATTTAAGTTTGCTTATGATTTGGATTTGTACTTCTAGTCTGTAAGATTTATAAAATCATAGACTTAATAAACGGAATTGAATTGAATTGAATTGAATTGAATTTATCTTTGTTTAGTTTGTTTTAATTGGTTTTATTTTACTTTATTATAATTTAATGTTACAGTAATTTACTAGACATCGACATAATGCCTAAGCCTGGAATGTACTCTAGTGATACAATTTATAATCGCCTAAAAGATTTTCAATTTCGAGATGAAAATAATAAGTATTTGCCCTTTAATGATGAAGTATGGCAAATAGCAGCCAACGTTTTGCCTGGTATGACCCGAGAGTATATTTGGTTGTACATAACCAAAAACCGCAATAACGTATCTGTTAGAATTGGTGGACCTGGTAAACAAGCGGTTAAAAGAACTTTAAATACAGAAGACCTGAATTGGTCAACTGAGGGAATTCCCAGGAATTTAACTTTAATCAAAAGAATAATCCATTTATCGTCATGTGAATGGAAAAAGTTAAACCTGAAAACGAAAAGATACAAAGACAACCGAGAATATGAAATCTTTGAGCCAGGTTGGACAGATAAAATTTATGGCTATATATGGCAATATTTGAAAATTTCCTGTCCATTCTCTTTTCAAACCCCAAAAATATCAAGAGGCAGTGACATGTTTCTATCTATTAAAGGTGTTTGCAATGAATGTGACAACGAAATACATATATATAGCTTAGAAGATGCAAGTAAGGGCGGTATTGATTTTCATCTGTCCACCGGTGATACCAGACATATTAAGCATTATAAGAAGAGGCAGCTTCGTGGAAATACTAGAAGAAAGGTGATTAATGAAATTAATCGCAAGTCAACTTATATGTGGCGAAGACAGATAGCAGATGAGCAAATGCAGTTTGGAGATAATGAGCCAGCAAATCTACCAAAGGAAGGTGTTTTGAGAAACGCAAAGTACACGCAGAAAAGAAAAGATCTCAATCTGAAATCTTTTTCCCATCCTCTTTTAGCAATTGAAGATTTAAAGAGTGATCCAAAATATTCTGAAAGTATACACGAGATTGCACTCAACAAAATGTACATTATGTACTGGCTTCCAGAACAGATTTCCCTCTATAAATTATTTATGCAAAAGGATCCAATTGGCAGTATATGTATTGACGCTACTGGAAGTTTGATCAGACGTTTACCAGCAAACGATAATTCTAAACGAGTTATTTTGTATTATCAAGTTATAGCTACCTATCAAAAGTCATCGCTTCCACTTCTCCAATTTATATCCGAAAAGCATGATTCCAATACATTGTCGTACTGGCTTCGAGAGTGGTTAAGATGTGAAATAGACGCACCGAAACAAGTTGTTACAGACTTCTCCTTAGCTCTTCTAAATGCGGCTGCATTGGCATTCAATAATATGCCTTTAAATCAATATATAGATGAATGTTACGATGATGTTGTTGATAGCATATCTATTAAGAAAACAACCATTCTAAGAATCGACGTTGCCCATTTAAACAAATTTGTTTCAATGTGGCCTTGCTTCAATAAAAACAATAGACACCAAAAAGACTTTTATATGAGGTGCCTTAATATTCTACGCAATTGCACTTCTCTGAATGAGTTTAAAAGTATACTGACGGCTGTGCTTACTGTTGCTTATTCCGATAATCAGGACAATGGAAGAAATGGATGTGCAGGGTATAAAGAATTATTATTAAGTCTAATTAAATGTGGGTCAGCAAGTTTGCCTGAGTTTCCGACAGATCATTTGTTTGCTGACATGACTAATGTGGATGGCAATGAAGAAAGCTCAAGTAACTCTAAATCAATTAGACCCCTTCAAAGAGAGTTAGCAAATATAAGATTTGCATGCAGTAAAAATGTTGCTGGTCCAATTCCAAATGACTACGTTAATAAAGATTTTGCTGAACGGCTTGGAAAACTTTGCAATTATTTTTTACTTTGGACGGCTATTGTTCCCACATTATTTTACAACAAACAAGTTAAAGATATGACACTTATTAAGACAGCGAGCTCGGCTATAAGCGAAGAGTATTTCAAAGACATCAAATGTCATGTTTTCGGAAATGCAAAGAATAACTGTCTTGATGTGTTTTTGAAAATGCATTTGAATGTATTAAGTGGGACAATGAAGCTACTTGCTGCGATGTCTAGCAAACAATCTTTTTCTTATACCAATGATACTACCATAACCGAAGAAGATGCAGAAATGTCTAAAAATACTGAAACAGAGCTAAAGTGTGGCGAAGACATAAAACCTTCCCCTAATTCAAATGACAACAATCTAACAGCTGATGGTTCTCTACAAGTTTCTTCATTACAAAGAATTGATATATCACTTCCAGATGTCACTAAGAGTATTATGCACGACTTGAGCAGCATATTGCAGATCAAAGGAATTGACGATTTTTATATTCAAAACAGTACGTTAAACATTAGTGTCACTGATTTGTGTACAACACACGATGAAGAAATAAAAGTTAAAAATGAAAGTGATTTTAAAGTGATTGAAAAGTGTCCACCATTTAAACAATTTACATCTACTCCGAACAGTAACAACAGCACCACTGACAAAAGTAACACTCTGTTAAATCCGAGCTTTTCTAAAAATAAGTACCATTACCTAAGTCTACAAGATGAATGGGGTGGACTTTTAAAAAACAAAAAAGTTGGTCATTATGCCAAGGCAGAACCTGACATTGAAAATATACACAAGCGGCCGAAATCTCAAAAAAAAATAGGCTTGTTGATTAATGGTAATTGTTTGGCGCCGTTAAAGACCAGCCAAGGCGTAGCGAAGCTCACAAATACCTGTCCCTACGATTCAGCGCTACACTGTGTGCTTGTCGCGTACATAGACAGATATGTATATCACAACTATATCGACACCATTGAATCGGACGTGTTTGACATCGTCAAGCTAATATCATGTAAAGGTGTTAATAAAACAGTGTACCAGAAGAGAGCTAATCTAGTTCTACAATTTAAGAAAATGAAAGGCGGTGAAATAGACTGCGACTCTAATCTGAGCAACACCATTTCCGAGCTGTTCGAGAAAATACCCTCATTTATAGTAAATTCAAAATGCGTAACATGTATAATGTCTACATCCTTCAATTTAGCCGTTATTGAAACAAATCTCGAACCGCTTAGGAATTTTGGAATCCAAGGACTGCAGCAATCGCTGCTTAAATATATAGAACAATATGTACGCCGATGCCATAACTGCAGTACCAAAACAAATATCATCATTCAACCCGGCAATCATCTATGGATTGACATAGAGGCATTGTTCACAAGTCAAAAAAATTACGATCATTTGTATTCTGGTTTCTCATTGTCTCAAATACCCACTGAGCTAGAGGTACTAAACAACAAATATTTAATAGTTGGTGCCATAGAGCGCATTGATTTCAGCGGCACCGGTCACTATCGGCCTTACATACGTAGAAGCAGCGGGAAATGGGAGCTTCACGATGGAATAGCTAAGAATTCTAAAAAAAAAATTGTAACAAAAAAAGAATTAAAGCAAAACAAAACAATCCATATTTTTTTTTATGTAATAAAATAGTTTTGAATATTTACATATATGGATTAACCTCTTCAGACCCTTTGCAAAATTATTTGCACAACAACCAAATTTTTATTTTTTTTCATATCGTATCTAAATCTTGCTTAGGTCTGAAGAGATTAAAAAAGAATATACATATACATAGGCAATTCAAAAGATCTCCTAGTGTAGTATCTGATATTATTTTAAAACTGTCATATTTTCTATGCTCTCATTTCTCATAAAAAATTTGAATAGCGCTAGGTATTTGGTTATTTTTCTATTTTTTTAAATATCAGTTATATTCTTTGAATTTTCATTTCAACTTTAGTTTGAAAAATATTTTTTTTTTTTTTAAGTTTTTGTGAAGTTTCAATTCATTGTTTTCAGATACGCGAATTAAAGTAATTATTGTGCACAAAAGTTGTCTTAGTGGAATAGTGCATACAACTATACGAGACATTGTGAATTGCTAATATTTTTGTACATTTAATTGTAAAATTTATTTGTAACATTTTCCTAATAATAATAATAAAAGTGTGCTCTTACTGAGTATTTTGCACCATTGTTTATCCCTATTATAGTTTGGCAACTTATTTTCTTCTTACGAATTTGAGTGGAAGGCACTGGGTTGAGTGACAACAAATGTAATGGTGTGAAGCCCAACCAGTCATTTTGTTTGATATCAACCTGAGACGCATTTGAGATGAAACCTTCAACGTCAATTCTCACTTTAATTTTCGATTTAATGATAAACTACTGTAGCAGATCAACTTTTTTGCTAAATGAGTATTAACCACTCCATTCCATGAAATAAATTTTGTCCAAATCGTGGTACATTATTCTAAAATTGTACCCTCATTATTTACCCGTTTGAGGAAATATTTGCCTGTGCTTGTGGGGAATATGCGTGATTTTCAAATTGAGAATTGTCAAACGTTTCTCAAACTGAGCGGAGTGGATCGAAATGGAGTCCACATGCTCTCATTGAAATATTTATTCAGAGATGCCAATCATGCAAAACAAATACCCACTTTAATAAAAAGCGAGTTTCCATTTATGCAGTTAAATTTTACTTAATACTTTTTTAATTAATATAGTTCAATAAATAATCCTGTTATATAAACAACATTTGAGAAAAAGTTGAGAATAGATGTTTTCTCAAACGTTTTGAGTTTTTGGTGCTCGATGTTTGTTGGGTTATAAGTTAACGAAATGCGCAAGTTTATACATTTATCAGCTCAGTTAGATGAACGCCGTAGATAAATTTATGTGTACTTGATGTCAAACAAAAACTTTTTATTTCGAAATTCTCATTAAAAAAATTATTTTCGACCCATTTTCAGCATATTCTTCTCTTTTTGTCCAGTGTGCATTGAATGCATAAAAAAAATGACATGGAAGTTTATCAAGTTTGTGTAAACTGCGTTCCATACAAATTTTGACAGTTCATTTACACACTTGATAAATTTATACGTTTACACCCTTTATAAGGTGTTTATAAGCTTTGATGAGTCCCCTAGTGTGTTTCTTGCGATCAGCTGTGAATTGCGCTACTGTATAAGGTATAAAATGCTTTGCACATTTAGATGCTTAGTGAGGGACGTTCAAGTGCAGGTATGTGGGGCGAAGAACGCAAGAAGAGAATAATATATGTACAAACACACATACGATTGATAAAGAGAGACTGCACAGACTGCCAACAAGTCTGCAAAGGGTTCCGTTTTCCTACGATTGTATGAGAAATGTGAATTAGTACGTTTTTCTACTACTACTTCCTCTAATGCTACTACTATAAAAATACTTTTTTTTTAATATTTGTATCTATTATTGCAAAATGAATCGACTTGTAAATAACTAAATGTGTATGAAGGCCAAGTGAATGTCAATAATGCGCTGCTTAACATAAAGTCGACTTCACTCTATGGTTATTCCGCTTTTCGTAGTTATTGCCAAACAAATGTATGTTTTTCTGTTCGTACTAATGCAACACCGTATGAGAATTGGTTGTCGAGGTTGAGAGAGATCTTTTTTTTTCAGTTGTTTAGTGTTTCCGCAACGTTCTTGCGATGAATATCGTCTGAGGCGAAGCGTACGATATTTCCATTGCATTTTTTTACTCCCCTAACACCGCAAAAAATACAAACGTCTCCGAAACCGTTGGAGCAAAAAAAAATGAATTTCACTACAATCAATCTCATCGTTTGTAGTTCGTTTGAAAATTACTTTTAGTGCTTTCAAATTGCTGAATTCTGCCTTTTTTTGACATTTTCGGATAAAAAACTACAAACGATTTAAAACATATTTCAACAAAAAAAAACCAAAATTTACTTCATTTGCTTGGTTTCTGCACAATATATTGTATTTTCGGAGTAACTATAAAAGCTACAAAAAAAAAAATTTCACTACAATCAATTTTGTCGTTTGTAGTTGTAGGAAAATTACTTTTAGTGCTTTCAAATTGCTGAATTCTGCCTTTTTTTGACATGCGTTCTCGATTACTCCGAAACCTTCGGAGCAAAAAAAAAATTTTTTTTCGGATAAAAAACTACAAACGATTTAAAACATATTTCAACAAAAAAAAAACAAAATTTACTTCATTTGCTTGGTTTCTGCACAATATATTGTATTTTCGGAGTAACTATAAAAGCTACAAAAAAAAAAATTTCACTACAATCAATTTTGTCGTTTGTAGTTGTAGGAAAATTACTTTTAGTGCTTTCAAATTGCTGAATTCTGCCTTTTTTTGACATGCGTTCTCGATTACTCCGAAACCTTCGGAGCAAAAAAAAAATTTTTTTTCGGATAAAAAACTACAAACGATTTAAAACATATTTCAACAAAAAAAAACCAAAATTTACTTCATTTGCTTGGTTTCTGCACAATATATTGTATTTTCGGAGTAACTATAAAAGCTACAAAAAAAAAAATTTCACTACAATCAATTTTGTCGTTTGTAGTTGTAGGAAAATTACTTTTAGTGCTTTCAAATTGCTGAATTCTGCCTTTTTTTGACATGCGTTCTCGATTACTCCGAAACCTTCGGAGCAAAAAAAAAAATTTTTTTCGGATAAAAAACTACAAACGATTTAAAACATATTTCAACAAAAAAAAACCAAAATCTACTTCATTTGCTTGGTTTCTGCACAATATATTGTATTTTCGGAGTAACTATAAAAGCTACAAAAAAAAAAATTTCACTACAATCAATTTTGTCGTTTGTAGTTGTAGGAAAATTACTTTTAGTGCTTTCAAATTGCTGAATTCTGCCTTTTTTTGACATGCGTTCTCGATTACTCCGAAACCTTCGGAGCAAAAAAAAAATGAATTTCACTACAATCAATCTCATCGTTTGTAGTTCACAAAAATGCAAAAAAAGTTTGAGTTTTTTCAAAGCGGGTTCCAGCGTGATGTGCATTAGGCCATATCTCCGAAACCTTTGGAGCAAAAAAAAAAATTTTTTTCGGATAAAAAACTACAAACGATTTAAAACATATTTCAACAAAAAAAAACCAAAATTTACTTCATTTGCTTGGTTTCTGCACAATATATTGTATTTTCGGAGTAACTATAAAAGCTACAAAAAAAAAAATTTCACTACAATCAATTTTGTCGTTTGTAGTTGTAGGAAAATTACTTTTAGTGCTTTCAAATTGCTGAATTCTGCCTTTTTTTGACATGCGTTCTCGATTACTCCGAAACCTTCGGAGCAAAAAAAAAATTTTTTTTCGGATAAAAAACTACAAACGATTTAAAACATATTTCAACAAAAAAAAACCAAAATTTACTTCATTTGCTTGGTTTCTGCACAATATATTGTATTTTCGGAATAACTATAAAAGCTACAAAAAAAAAAATTTCACTACAATCAATTTTGTCGTTTGTAGTTGTAGGAAAATTACTTTTAGTGCTTTCAAATTGCTGAATTCTGCCTTTTTTTGACATGCGTTCTCGATTACTCCGAAACCTTCGGAGCAAAAAAAAAATGAATTTCACTACAATCAATCTCATCGTTTGTAGTTCACAAAAATGCAAAAAAAGTTTGAGTTTTTTCAAAGCGGGTTCCAGCGTGATGTGCATTAGGCCATATCTCCGAAACCTTTGGAGCAAAAAAAAAAATTTTTTTCGGATAAAAAACTACAAACGATTTAAAACATATTTCAACAAAAAAAAACCAAAATTTACTTCATTTGCTTGGTTTCTGCACAATATATTGTATTTTCGGAGTAACTATAAAAGCTACAAAAAAAAAAATTTCACTACAATCAATTTTGTCGTTTGTAGTTGTAGGAAAATTACTTTTAGTGCTTTCAAATTGCTGAATTCTGCCTTTTTTTGACATGCGTTCTCGATTACTCCGTAACCTTCGGAGCAAAAAAAAAATGAATTTCACTACAATCAATCTCATCGTTTGTAGTTCACAAAAATGCAAAAAAAGTTTGAGTTTTTTCAAAGCGGGTTCCAGCGTGATGTGCATTAGGCCATATCTCCGAAACCTTTGGAGCAAAAAAAAAAATTTTTTTCGGATAAAAAACTACAAACGATTTAAAACATATTTCAACAAAAAAAAACCAAAATTTACTTCATTTGCTTGGTTTCTGCACAATATATTGTATTTTCGGAGTAACTATAAAAGCTACAAAAAAAAAAATTTCACTACAATCAGTTTTGTCGTTTGTAGTTGTAGGAAAATTACTTTTAGTGCTTTCAAATTGCTGAATTCTGCCTTTTTTTGACATGCGTTCTCGATTACTCCGAAACCTTCGGAGCAAAAAAAAAAATTTTTTTCGGATAAAAAACTACAAACGATTTAAAACATATTTCAACAAAAAAAAACCAAAATTTACTTCATTTGCTTGGTTTCTGCACAATATATTGTATTTTCGGAGTAACTATAAAAGCTACAAAAAAAAAATTTCACTACAATCAATTTTGTCGTTTGTAGTTGTAGGAAAATTACTTTTAGTGCTTTCAAATTACTGAATTCTGCCTTTTTTTGACATGCGTTCTCGATTACTCCGAAACCTTCGGAGCAAAAAAAAAATTTTTTTTCGGATAAAAAACTACAAACGATTTAAAACATATTTCAACAAAAAAAAACCAAAATTTACTTCATTTGCTTGGTTTCTGCACAATATATTGTATTTTCGGAGTAACTATAAAAGCTACAAAAAAAAAAATTTCACTACAATCAATTTTGTCGTTTGTAGTTGTAGGAAAATTACTTTTAGTGCTTTCAAATTGCTGAATTCTGCCTTTTTTTGACATGCGTTCTCGATTACTCCGAAACCTTCGGAGCAAAAAAAAAAATTTTTTTCGGATAAAAAACTACAAACGATTTAAAACATATTTCAACAAAAAAAAACCAAAATTTACTTCATTTGCTTGGTTTCTGCACAATATATTGTATTTTCGGAGTAACTATAAAAGCTACAAAAAAAAAAATTTCACTACAATCAGTTTTGTCGTTTGTAGTTGTAGGAAAATTACTTTTAGTGCTTTCAAATTGCTGAATTCTGCCTTTTTTTGACATGCGTTCTCGATTACTCCGAAACCTTCGGAGCAAAAAAAAAATTTTTTTTCGGATAAAAAACTACAATCGATTTAAAACATATTTCAACAAAAAAAAAACAAAATTTACTTCATTTGCTTGGTTTCTGCACAATATATTGTATTTTCGGAGTAACTATAAAAGCTACAAAAAAAAAAATTTCACTACAATCAATTTTGTCGTTTGTAGTTGTAGGAAAATTACTTTTAGTGCTTTCAAATTGCTGAATTCTGCCTTTTTTTGACATGCGTTCTCGATTACTCCGAAACCTTCGGAGCAAAAAAAAAATTTTTTTCGGATAAAAAACTACAAACGATTTAAAACATATTTCAACAAAAAAAAACCAAAATTTACTTCATTTGCTTGGTTTCTGCACAATATATTGTATTTTCGGAGTAACTATAAAAGCTACAAAAAAAAAAATTTCACTACAATCAATTTTGTCGTTTGTAGTTGTAGGAAAATTACTTTTAGTGCTTTCAAATTGCTGAATTCTGCCTTTTTTTGACATGCGTTCTCGATTACTCCGAAACCTTCGGAGCAAAAAAAAAATTTTTTTTCGGATAAAAAACTACAAACGATTTAAAACATATTTCAACAAAAAAAAAACAAAATTTACTTCATTTGCTTGGTTTCTGCACAATATATTGTATTTTCGGAGTAACTATAAAAGCTACAAAAAAAAAAATTTCACTACAATCAATTTTGTCGTTTGTAGTTGTAGGAAAATTACTTTTAGTGCTTTCAAATTGCTGAATTCTGCCTTTTTTTGACATGCGTTCTCGATTACTCCGAAACCTTCGGAGCAAAAAAAAAATTTTTTTTCGGATAAAAAACTACAAACGATTTAAAACATATTTCAACAAAAAAAAACCAAAATTTACTTCATTTGCTTGGTTTCTGCACAATATATTGTATTTTCGGAGTAACTATAAAAGCTACAAAAAAAAAAATTTCACTACAATCAATTTTGTCGTTTGTAGTTGTAGGAAAATTACTTTTAGTGCTTTCAAATTGCTGAATTCTGCCTTTTTTTGACATGCGTTCTCGATTACTCCGAAACCTTCGGAGCAAAAAAAAAATTTTTTTTCGGATAAAAAACTACAAACGATTTAAAACATATTTCAACAAAAAAAAAACAAAATTTACTTCATTTGCTTGGTTTCTGCACAATATATTGTATTTTCGGAGTAACTATAAAAGCTACAAAAAAAAAAATTTCACTACAATCAATTTTGTCGTTTGTAGTTGTAGGAAAATTACTTTTAGTGCTTTCAAATTGCTGAATTCTGCCTTTTTTTGACATGCGTTCTCGATTACTCCGAAACCTTCGGAGCAAAAAAAAAATTTTTTTTCGGATAAAAAACTACAAACGATTTAAAACATATTTCAACAAAAAAAAAACAAAATTTACTTCATTTGCTTGGTTTCTGCACAATATATTGTATTTTCGGAGTAACTATAAAAGCTACAAAAAAAAAAATTTCACTACAATCAATTTTGTCGTTTGTAGTTGTAGGAAAATTACTTTTAGTGCTTTCAAATTGCTGAATTCTGCCTTTTTTTGACATGCGTTCTCGATTACTCCGAAACCTTCGGAGCAAAAAAAAAAATTTTTTTCGGATAAAAAACTACAAACGATTTAAAACATATTTCAACAAAAAAAAACCAAAATTTACTTCATTTGCTTGGTTTCTGCACAATATATTGTATTTTCGGAGTAACTATAAAAGCTACAAAAAAAAAAATTTCACTACAATCAATTTTGTCGTTTGTAGTTGTAGGAAAATTACTTTTAGTGCTTTCAAATTGCTGAATTCTGCCTTTTTTTGACATGCGTTCTCGATTACTCCGAAACCTTCGGAGCAAAAAAAAAATTTTTTTTCGGATAAAAAACTACAAACGATTTAAAACATATTTCAACAAAAAAAAAACAAAATTTACTTCATTTGCTTGGTTTCTGCACAATATATTGTATTTTCGGAGTAACTATAAAAGCTACAAAAAAAAAAATTTCACTACAATCAATTTTGTCGTTTGTAGTTGTAGGAAAATTACTTTTAGTGCTTTCAAATTGCTGAATTCTGCCTTTTTTTGACATGCGTTCTCGATTACTCCGAAACCTTCGGAGCAAAAAAAAAATTTTTTTTCGGATAAAAAACTACAAACGATTTAAAACATATTTCAACAAAAAAAAACCAAAATTTACTTCATTTGCTTGGTTTCTGCACAATATATTGTATTTTCGGAGTAACTATAAAAGCTACAAAAAAAAAAATTTCACTACAATCAATTTTGTCGTTTGTAGTTGTAGGAAAATTACTTTTAGTGCTTTCAAATTGCTGAATTCCGCCTTTTTTTGACATGCGTTCTCGATTACTCCGAAACCTTCGGAGCAAAAAAAAAATGAATTTCACTACAATCAATCTCATCGTTTGTAGTTCACAAAAATGCAAAAAAAGTTTGAGTTTTTTCAAAGCGGGTTCCAGCGTGATGTGCATTAGGCCATATCTCCGAAACCTTTGGAGCAAAAAAAAATTTTTTTTTCGTATAAAAAACTACAAACGATTTAAAACATATTTTAACAAAAAAAAACTCAAATTTACTTAGTTTGCTTGGTTTCTGCACAATGTATTATATTTTCGGAGTAACTATAAGAACTACAAAAAAATGGGTTTCACTACAATCAATCTCGTCGTTTGTAGTTGACGAAAGTGCAAAAAAAATTTGAATTTTTTCAAAGCGGGTTCCAACGTGATGGAGCTCCAAATTCCGCCTATATAAGTGCGTACGCAGCCAGCACCAACTCACATCCTTGAATGAGTACATTTGTTAGTATTGTTCATTTATAAGCTTAGAAGTTCCTTCAACTCCTGCTTACAATTACAAATACAAAACTATAGCTTTATTAGATAGCTTTAAATATCAAACTCGAACATTTCCACAAGCAACAGAGCGTATATGTGTGTGTGTATGCGTCTTACGTGCAGCAGCAGAGTTTTACAATAACAACAGCAATAACAAATGATAAATACTTATTTGACTGTGTCTCAGCCAGAATGTCCTTTAACTGAATTAACTTGTTTCCTAAGCTTACACAAACACTCACATTGAACACGTCTACTTGGATATATAGAGGAAGAAGAAGAAGCAGCACAGTGGGCGCTTGTCCTTTACAACATCTTGCTAGCCATACCTACTATTACGCTTACATACATATATTGTCGTGTATCTTCACTTCTTACCCCACTACATGCAAACACTTGCAACTACAACAACTACTTACTTTGCATTTATTCGCCTGTCAGACTTGCGTAAATTTGTGTTTGTAAATTTTGAATTTTCCTAATTCCAAATGAGTCTATTGCATTGTCCTTTCGCTGTTGGCGTCACCATTGCATACTTTACGGCGCATATAGCCACCTTCTCATAAAGCTGCCTTGCTGTCTATCGCATTTAAGCCTTTCTACTTCATTGTTGCATTTACATACAACAACAACAATGTTCACTTGCTAACTAAGCAAGCAGACACACAAACGCATACCCATACATACATATTTCACTTGAAAACTTTACATTTACCTCGACAATGCGGTCATTTTGTTCATTTGTATGCGATGCTAATTTTCGGTAAGAAGCCAACACATCAACCCCCCCTTTTATAAAAACCCAGAGCTGCCAAAGTTCCGTTTAGATTTATTACATTTGGGGGGGTCTAATCAGAAATTATTAATTAATTAATTAAAACAAGTAAGGTAAGCCTAAATACCTTTCATGAATAAGCGTCACGATTTTCACTGTTTGATCCCAGTACAGCCTGTGTGAATTTAACCTTAGCTCATACCGAAATTATCGGAACTATCGATTATATGGGGGCGATGTGTTATATTGGTCCAATCTCATTGATTTTTAACATCGACATTCCACATTCTAAAATAGCAACATTTACGAAATTTCACGTTCCTACCGATATAATTACAGGAGTTATCTACCAAAATCCGTTTATCGGAACAATCGATTGTATGGGGGCTATGTGAAATATTTATCCAATCTCGATGATTTTCAACATCGATATTTCACATATAAAAGTAGCAATACTTACAAAATTTCACGTTCCTTCCTCTTTAATTACAGAAGTTATAGCCCAAAATCCGTTTATCGGAATAATCGATTGTATGGGAGCTATCTGAAATATTTATCCCATCTCAATGATTTTCAACATCGATATTTCACATATAAAAATAGCGATACTTCCAAAATTTCACGTTCCTACCTATATAATTACAGGAGTTATCTACCAAAATCTGTTTATCGGAACAATCGATTGTACGGGGGATATGTGGAATATTTATCGAATCTCGATGATTTTCAACGTCGATATTTCACATATAAAAATAGTGATGCATCCAAAATTTCACGTTCCTACGTTTTTAATTACAGGAGTGATAGCCCAAAATCCGTTTATCGGAATAATCGGTTGTATAGGAGCTATATGTAATATCGGTCCGATCTTGCTGGTTCCGACATCTGATTTCTATATTGGAAAATGGTGGCCGCATACCAAATTTCAGCCAAATATCTCAAAAACTGCGGGACTAGTTTGCGTTCAAACAGACAGACAGACAGACAGACGGACAGACGGGCATGGCTAAATCAACTCATCTCGTCATCCTGATCATTTCGGTATTCTTATTGATGGGTCTATCTCTTCTTCTTCTCATATTTACAAACATCGGACCAAAGTTATAATACCATTTCATGTTTATGAAAGGTATAAAAATAACCAACGGTATACCGATTAATGACCGTTAAAAAATAATCAAAAGTATTTGCAAACATTTCTAATTTTTTTTATCAAAAACAGTCATATGATTTTTTTGTCCCTTCACCGAGAATCGAGTTCCCAATATTTGACGGCCGAATGCAGGCGCCAACCATGATGCCATAGTGAACTTTTGCTTGGCGTCTTCTAATTACAGCTTTTTTCTATGACAGTAATGGCAGTATCTTCGCTGTTTAACTGCAGAAGTTTGTTGTTTCAACACAAAATTTTTTTCATCAGCAAAAACTCTGTGAGTTCTACTAAATTTAATTGGATGATACAAAATATTTAAAATGACAGCTCCTTTGCTTTTAATTTAACTAGAGGAAGTTGTTGTTTTGACACATAATTTAGTTTGATCAACAAAAGCTCTGTCACTTTTACAAAATTTTGCTAACTAAAAGATTACAGATCTATTTATCTCTGTTCAATCAACAATTGAATACAGTTAGTTTAACAAAAAATTTCGTTCGAATAACCCAAATTTGGTTAACTTAACAGAATTTGGACAACTTCAGAATAACAGTACGAGATTGTTAATTTTACTAGCGCCATTAATCATAAAAAAATATAACGAATAATCATTAAAAATTTATAGTCAATATTTAACAGGTCTGTTGCAAGCATAACCGTAAATATAAGCGTAGATTTCTATAATGAAGGTGGCTCAAACTCCACTCGTTCCCCACGCCCACTCGCTTCATTATTAGATTCGTTGTAAGACAAGTTTTGTTTGTGAGCTTTTTGATTAGAGAAGCTCTGCAGTGTGGTGGGATGTAGATGGTGCACATATGTCAAGCAGCAGCAGCAGTTACGTTAATGTCGAAAACTTAAGCAGACAAGTCAAAGCTGGCCGAACATTGTCGGTTTTGAAGCTGGTCGGGCTATACAGATCAATGAGCAAAATTTTATAGTGTCATTCTTGGTAGGATGAAGACGAGGAGTAGTTGATTTGGTTTGTCAGCTAAAAGTGTTCGTGTGTGCGTGTGTGTTGTAGTGCGAATTTATAATTTGGTTGCATTGTAAAGTGCTTTTGTTTTAATATTCACTGGAGTATAATGATAATATGAGAGCTTGCGGGGATACTAACAAAGCAGCTTTAGAAATATATACAAATGCACATTTCAATAGCTCGGCATAAGATACAAATGATTATGGGTTCTTGTTAACAGAGTTTTCAGAATTCATTTTGCTCTAGAAATAATCGATGAGTTTTTTTTAAGGAGGTTTACTTTAATTTTTCTGTTTAGCTACTGAGTTCTGGCTTAAAAAAATTTACAAATTCATCGAATATCAAACGGAGTTCCAAATTTTTGAAACATGCTGACCAAATCTTAGATGTATAGCTTTCCTTCGTTTTGAATTTCTTGTAAAACGCTTCTTGGACCCCATTATTCAGACGCTCATGAGTGTAGTGTACATAGCCGAGACTTGGCTGGTGCTGGTGGTAGTGTATATTATTGGACAACTTAACTATGATTCCAAGTTTGAAAATTTTTGATTCGTAATTAAAATGCAAATGAGATTCATTTGACAATAACAACAAGCTCTACCTACAAGCAAAGCGCGGCAAGAGGACATTGGCTGTGACAATAGGCCAGCTTAGGAAGTTATTAGTGGAATCACAACTAGAAGACATTTTTTACTCGTGAGTATAGACACATTTATTTCCATGTCCATCTCATTTTCATTACATAACAATTTTTACTGAAATCCAAGTTTCAGGTCCTATGCTCCAACAGGAGTTAAGGAAGAAGATGACGATGATGATGATAATATTTTGATTGTTTAACTCTATTCCAGCTAGTTCATCAGCTATCTTGATATTTAAATTAAGCTGGCGAAAATCAAATTATTAATATGCAGTCGAAAGTGCCAAAAACAAACTGCAGTGAAAGGTCGGGTCTGAGATGTCGAAAAATCTAATAAACAAAGTGGTAGAGTGTTGTCGTTGATGGGAAAGCATACGTAACGACATCATACCATGGAATTTGGGCTAAACAAACGCTTTCATAATTTCTACAACAACAAACGAGATGGTAGGTTTAGAAACGGCAGTGAAAATATTGGATTTTTTCAACAACAACAAGCCTACTAAAGCTAATGACAATACCTACGACAAATTACATGCTAAGCGACAGCCATAGACTACGTGGACAACAAAGTCCTTGAGGATATTATCACTAAGGGGTTGAGTACGAAACGAAGTTGCAAACACTAACAAAGTATAAAGATAAAAGCAACAAGAGATACTTATTTATGTGAACTAATTTAACATCAAGAATAAAGTGAAAACACTAAAAAGAAAGGACTTTAGTTTATTTCTAAATACAAACTTAAATACTTGTGTATTTATGTCCTTTTGCACTTAATGGACTTTGCTGTCACATGATTGTATGCATTGAAAATTGGAAATATATACCCATATACTATATAGATATTTTAAGTACTAACAATACTCAGACTGCCAACAATACCAATAAATGACACTGGCTAGAGAATCGTAGTCGTCGTTGCAGTAAAGAATATTCAAATATTAATTAAAATAGTAATAATTAAAGTTTAAAGCCATGCATACTTCTAGTCAAATAGTTTCATATGTATTTGCATTAGACTGTCTCAAAAATCAAAGTTACTTAATTATGGGGTATGCGTTTACCCCCAAATTTTGACCGTTATGAATCAAAGGCTATCCGGACAAAATTTTATTACATTCGAACCACGACAACTTGTGCCGACTAGCAGTTGAAGTTATTAGTCAAATCTTACTGCATTCCACTGCGTTTTGCTAAATTAATTATTTTATTAATTTTTTTTCTTGACCACTATGCTAAGTACCTCCTTTAGAGGACCAAAAGTTGATACGCATCTGGAAATTTTCATCAAAATGTGTATATTTGGATACTATTTTTTTTAAATTATACTTTCAGGACATGGAAAATATGCCCTACAAATTTATTTTACAGTATGGACATCAAATAAAATCCGTTTCGGAGATATCAACCAATAAGTAAAACTTACCAGAACTTTTCTTACTTGAATAACGAAAAGTTACTCATACGCAGTGCATGACCTTTAAAAAGTACATTATAATTGCAAAGTTTCAATATATACACGATTATTTTTAACTGCAAACATATTGTTACGTGATCTACGAAAATACTTTTGAAGTTGCAATATCCTTTTCTCGTGAATAGTTTTTTTTTTCAATATCCTTATAAGGGATCCTGTTGTCCTAATAAAAATTCAAATATGGAAATTTGTTACACAGCCCTTTGTATATAGGCAAAATATTAAAATTATGTCATTTTCAAAGCATTAATGTAGTTTTTTGCGGATTTAATATAAGCTGCTAGCTAAAACTTTAAGTAAAGATCGGCACGGCTACCGTTATTGGATACGAGTATACTGGGAATGCATATCAATTTTCGAAGCAAAATTAATTTCTATACATTTTTGGTACACTCTAATGTACATTCCAATACATTTATACTTTTAGATGTTCGTGCGGTGATAAATTGATTTTAAACTGATGTATGTACTATGTATCTACATATATGCTAATTTTTTGTGTCTAAGAAAAGTCAGCTATGTAGTAAGTGGAAAAGTCCATAATTTTTATTTAAGTTGGTTCGGTTTAATATCTATTCGTAAAAATTTTAATAAAAAGCCGAGTCAGAGCAATTTTGTTGTCGAATTATGCGAAAAAGTACAATATTTTAGCTTTGTCAGTGGGGTTAAGTTCAGAGAAGCTTGAATTTTATGACTTCGGATGTTTTCAGGGGCTAACTTCTTCGTTTATAAGAGGAAGGGAGCGCGGCCTTTCTCTTAAAAAATGTTAAGCGATCAAAATATGTAGCTAATCCCATATAAAACTTGCTCATCTTTCTTCCATATAACATTTCTAAAATAAAATTTCATACGGGTTCATCTACCTAAACTTGCCGCTGTTCTTCCGACTCTGGATTTCCTTGGATGAAAAAAGAAGCTACTTTGTAGCCTCCAGTACTGTAGCTACCTGAGGTATCATGCGATTCGCTGCTAAACAGAACAAACTCTGCCTACTCAGTGCAAATACCCACATTAAATTTGCCATATATATAACCGTAAAAGACAACAAATGATAATCGTAATATACGCATACTCACTATTGACCAACCTCAACAGTTGCCTAGCAACAACAGCAATTATAATTGCATTCGAACATATATATTTTTGAAAGTGGCAACGTTAACGACAAGCAAAGAAAATGCTTGCACTTAGATATTAATGCAGGTGAATATGCATTTATGCATGCATGCACTTAATTTCAGAAACAAACACACACACAAACGCACAAACCCCAAACAAAATTGCATTTGATGCACACTAATATATCTACAAACAAATACTTATTTTCCAAGTGCAAGAAGTTGTGCGCTTTTTATGTGTGGTAAATAACTTCAGATTGTTTGCTTTGTGATGCCAGCAGCGATGCCGACGTTGGCTGATTACCCAGATCACAGAATAAATAACGGTGTTGATAATGTCGGTGTTGTATGTCGGTGAGTTTGGTGTGATTTCATAGGATCAAGTTACACTTCTAATTAGAACTAAACGGCAACTACATACGTATATACAAACATACACGTATACAAAGATATTTGCATTAAATACATATGTATGACACAATATTGCTATGTAGCTATTTATATATGTAAACTTAAATGCATTAGTATATGTTTACTAGTGTGTAGAAGTCGAAAATAAATGAGTGAAGCCTGCGAGCTGACAGGATAATTGATAGATATTTATGTTTGTGTAAAAGCAACACTCACACTAGACCACAAGCATGCATCTAAGCTTGCATTCACACATACTGGCATCATATATAAATACATACTCGTATGTACATAGATAGATGTATACTACTCTTATATACATTTAAGGCGTTTTCTATATAAAATTTAGTATATAATAATAATAAATGCTTAGTCATGAGCTCACAAGTATGCATTCTCATTTGCATATTCACATACATATTTACATTTATGTATGTATACCTCACATACAAACTCTTCTAAGTAGGCATAAGTAAGACTTATAGGCCATTAATTGGTTAGAGTGTCCAGACTACATAGCATCTTTAAAATATTTTACTTACGCATGCATTTATTTGTTGTTGCTGCTTGTGTGAAGTGTGGAATAAGTATTTTGAGGAATTTTCGTCTTGTCTGCAGTATTTCATTTCTTAATACTATACTATAGGTAGAGTTGAGATATAAAATACTTAATATAAAACACGTATAGTAGATTTAGAAATATACATGATAGAAAGGATAGAAAGTATAAAATCCCAAATAACTGATATTCCAATTTTTTCATTTACGAAAAAAATTTGTTGAAAACGAGATGCTTCGGAAAACTCTCTAAAAATATTTGCCTGAAAACATTTTTTAAATATTTTTCAACTTATTTATGTAGACTATAAGTACTCGAGAAACGAATCAATTATATGAAAATTGCGAGCTTTTCAAAGCTACCTTGAAGAGAAATATCAAACTAGTCAGAAAACGTACTAGTATAGGTCTGGTCGAGATCATACTAGTCAGAAAAAGTCTAGCCTATACTAGCATTCGACTACAAGTTTCTGTTTGAAATCGAACTAGTCAGAAAATGCCTAATCTATGCTAGTATACAACTATAATCTGGTCGAAATCATACTAATCAGAAAAATCACAGCTCATACTAGTATACAAGTATAAATTTTTTTAGAAAGCAGCTACTATTTGCATTTACTACTAACTAATGGCGGCGATATACCAACAGGTTATTATAACCTCTAACGAGATTTTTAGCCGAGCTTCTCTTTCCAACTTGTGGTGTGTTGCTTTTTGAGTTTTTCCTACAAGTTGGCGGGACCTACAGTTTTTTGCCGACTCCGAACGGCACTTGCAAAGCAAATGAATTTTTTGCTGAGAAGCTTCTCATGGCAGAAATACACCCGGAGAGTTTGCCAAACTACTGCCGAGGGGCGACCCCGTTTTAGAAAAATTCTTTTTCTAAATAATTTTTGGTGTTACTTTTGCCGGGCATCGAACCGCCACGACTTGGTGTAGAAGGCCGAACATTTAACCGCTACACCACGGCGGCCGCCATTTACCCAAACACAAAAAAGCATCTGTGAATTATAAGAGAAAAAAATAAGCAAACGCAAAACTTTGAAAAATCATTTAAAATTTTTCATTTGATTTTTTTCTCTTATAATTTACTGATGCTGTTAAAAACCCTCACCAAATGATTTAATAGCACTAGTTTAGCGTACTCATTGGTATGTAGGTAAAACAACAAAAACACAAAAAACAGAAAAGGGATAAATTAGCAAGCAATTGATATCTGCGCGGTTGGCTGAGTGATCAGCATTGGAGGCACCAAAATTGCATTGATAAGTTGGACTTTAGCCTGTCTCGAAACAGTTCTGTCTGCTTTTTCATGTTTGGGTAATGGTAAAATAAAGGGTACATTTCCTTTTGAACTACCATGAAACTAGTATTTCATGACTAAACGGCTAAAAAGTTGAACCCGAATTTTAAACTTTTTTGGGCTACATATAAGACCAAACCAAATTTGGTCTCGTATTTAGCTAGACCTGTTTTCAACCACAAACGTCGTAACATTTTATTAAAGAAAACTATTTTTTTTGTTCGTTGGCACGGATTCGAACAAGACTTTTTGCATCATACCCGATGGCTCTACCACTGAGCTACATCGCGCACATAAATATTGTGGAAAAAATTCAATCTTAAAAAGGCTTTCGAAAATAAAAGCCTATAAGGTTTTAATTTTAAACCGAAAAGTTTTAATTTTGAGCCGAAAAGTTTTAATTTTAAACCAAAAAGTTTTAAAAATAAAATAAAAATAAAAAAAAACCTATGTCAAATGGCAGCAGTCGAGCCTAGGCGCTCTGAATGGCAGCCGACTGCTCTACCGTTGAGCTATGCCGCACACAAACGTTTTGCGGGCTAATTTCAATGGCTTGAAAAATCGTTCAAAAAAATCAAAAAAAAAAAAAACATTTTTAGACTACCTTTTTATTTAGATCTTAAAAAGAAACCAAAAGAACCCACCAAACCAAGACCGAAATAGTCGGATATCAGATTTTTCTGACGAAAATTTAAATAATTTCGACTTTACTTAAACAATTCGTAATCATTTCGTTAAATAAAAGTGTAACAAAAAATGTATCAGATAAAAAAAAAGTTATGAAATGAAAGCAGTCAATAGCTTACATTGTATTCTGTAGCTGAGTGGATAGCACTTGAGTACAAGTATGCAGGCGAGTCGGTTCGATACCTGCCAAAACCTCTTCAAATTTAAATTTTTTTTTATTTTCAACTACCGATTTTGTTTCGAAAAATTCGTAACGAAGTCGCGTCAACCCTCTCATACTAGTTTCTTGGCAATTTCAAAAATAAATCTGTTCTGATTTCGGAAAAACCTTTCGACGCAACGTAAAGACTTGAAAAAAAAGTCGAGATTAATTGCTTAGTGGGAAACTGAAATTATTTGTAGGTAATTGAAAGGTGTGGAATAACTTACAATGTTAAAAAAAATACTTAAACTTTAGACGATTTAAAATTTAGGCTCATTCTTTTAGCCGTGAAGTAGATCGCTGGTATGTAAGAGGAGCTATGTATAACTGTCTCATCCATATTTTTTAGTTTTAAAGTAACATATTACCTACTCTTGTGAAATTATTTCGAGGATAACTCAAAAATGGCTCTGATATTTTTTTGTTTCTCATTTAAAGCGAGCCGTGAAGGATTTCGAAGCCCAAAGACAAGGAATAGCGAGTTATTGGGCTCACTTTTATCACGTTAGGCGTTTTATCGAAAATTCCGTTATAAAGGCTTGGCTCCTCCGACAGCATACAGAAATTACTAATAAGATTATGGAGAGGAAAAGGAAAGTGTAATCATTTTTAACTCACAGAGAAACTAAAAAGGTATATAACTCATTTTAATTCTCCCCTCATAATGCCAGCCTCGTAAGTTACATGAACTATCATCATTTCATATATTTAGCCTCATTCTTCTGCCAACCCCAAGCAAAAATTAATAAATACGAATTTATAATTCGCATGTGTTAAGCAACGCAATCCATTTACGACAAATTACTGCATTTAAACAATTTTAATTTCCTGTTTAAAATTACTTTTTAATGAAGGTTAATCAAACTGTAGGACAAGTAAGTAAGTCAACATATAGAAAGTCATATTTCGTATGTATAATAATCTGTAAATGTGTTTAAATACATATGTACGTATGTTTCACATATAAACGCATAGTGCGTGCGTAAAGCTCAATCGCATCCCAATGAATTTTTAACAATTTGTCCAAAAATTCTATCTTCCGAGGGTGGTTCACAGCCACAAATGAAGCGGAAGTTAATTAATTTCATAATAAAATGAAATACAATTATTATAACAATTTTTGGTAAATTATTAAAAATTGTTATGTTAAATTGGATTTTATATGAAATTTTGGCGTGAGGTTTTGCAGTTGGAAAAAATAAATACATAAATATTAAAGGGAAGGGTTGACATGTGTAAGAGTACTAACAAAGATTTGACTAGTTAATACGTTTTTAGCACGAAGCAGCGAATACTAACTGAAAATAGAACTAAAAAAACCCATTGGTCCAGTGAAAGATCTTAAAATTTCCTTACCGAAAAAGTCTTAAACTCTTACCCTTCATTAGACTGCCCTAAACAATCAATGTGGTTTTATTAAAACGCATACCCCCTTTATATTGATTTTTAAGGCTATTAAATGAAGGGTTATAATGAGAGCCTAAACTAAGTGTAAGTTTTTTGCGATATCCCAATCCGTTTCGAAGATATCAACAAAAAAAAAATAATACAATTTTCTGAACTTTTGTTACTTGATAAACTAAATATTACTCATACGCCGTGTATGACCTATAAAAACTGTACTATAATTGCAAAGTTTCGAGATATACACCATTAGAAAACATATTGTTACGCAATATACTAAAGTACTTTTGAAATTCCAATATCTTTTTCTCGTGACTTTTCTTACTTGATAAACTAAATATTACTCATACGCCGTGTATGACCTATAAAAACTGTACTATAATTGCAAAGTTTCGAGATATACACCATTAGAAAACATATTGTTACGCAATATACTCAAATACTTTTGAAATTCCAATGTCTTTTTCTCGTGAATACTTTTTTTTTCTTTTCAATATTCTTGCAAAGAATCCTCTTGTCCTTATAAAAAATTTAAAGGTGGAGATTTGTTACACATTCCTTTATATATAAGCAAAATATAAAGACTATGTAATTTTCGAAGCCTTAATTGACTTTTTCAACAACAACTTTAACTAAAAATAGGCACGGGTTGTTGTTATCCCTGAACAATAAAACTTCGCACACCGATGCCTTCTACGCATATCAAAATTCGAACGTCAATTTTTTTTCATACATTTTTGGGACGCTTTACCCCTCAGCTGAATAGTGAACTCAGCGAACTTACGCTATAAAGCTAGTTATCGGTTTATTAGCTTGTCATAATTAATTTCCTTTGAAATTGGTCTATTATAATGACAATGTTATTATTTTCGCGGTACTCGAATGTTGATGATGATGGCTAGAATGTTAAGCATGCATATAAATATTAGCAGTTTGAAATAACGCCTTTCGAGTGTGTGTTCCCGTTCAAGTTTAATATATTTTTGCAAGTCCTTTGGAAATTTCTAATTTTGACACAAAATATCTCAATAATAAATGCAATTATGCGCTTGCAGCAGTAGAACACTGCAAGAGCGAGGCTCTCATACCACTCGCCCTCTATGTATCCTTTGTCATTTTGCTTAGTGCAAACTAACGCCCATAACTACGAAACTTGAACGCAGCTTTTGTGGGCGCTTTTGTATTTGAAAATTAATTTTAAGTCAAAGCAAGATACAAACATATAATAACATTGTATTAGACGCAGGGATCGTGAATGATCATTACTCGTGAAAACACACGGCAAATCTTACTTTTGTAACTCTTTTGTAGTTAGTTTAAGATAAGAAAAAATTTGGTAAAATATAACAAAATACACAGAAAAAAATTTCAATTTCGGCATCACTTCCCAAAACCTTCGGGGAGTGTTTTTGCTGTTAACAACAACAACAACAACAACAACACCAACAACAACATGGCATCATGGTAGACACCTCCGTTCAGTAATTAAGTAGTGTGCGTTCGAGTCTCGGTGAAGGCAAGGAAGAAAGCAACGTTAGAATGTGTGGTGTCATTTTAAATCGAAAAGGGAACGAAAATAAACGGAAGCTAAGGAATACTATAGGAAAGAAAGGTGCAGAAAAACAAAGAAAATGAGGGCAAGGGAAGCAATAGGAAAAGAAGAGACAGGACAGGTAATCCAAAAAAAAAATTAAAAGTTGATTTGAAAAAAAATGTAACATCGTGCCGCTCTCTGATAAAAGGAGTAAAGTGAGAATGGGAAGGAGAATTACATTTTGTAGTTACTACAGAGTAAAATCAAATAGCTGCTTGCTTGAGTATTCACTTTCCAACTCTAGTTGGTATAGGAGAGTGATTGCCACGACTAATCAGTACACACACACCGTTACTTTACGTAATACAATTAGTACTACAAGCCTTGACAATATGCGCGCGACACTTGTTTCAAGATCTAAAATTTACATAACATTATACGCCTGAAAGTAGATTTCTGCCAAAGCGCACAAACACCATCATTGTACAGTTCCCCTATGCATTCACTTTGTTCTGGTATTTACGCAACAAATTTAATTTATTGGAAAATTAGCAACAATATGAGGCAACAAAATATAGAGATGACTTTGTTGCAATAACAATGGCTTCTAAAGTTTATGGCACCGATATCTAGCCTCACACTAGCACTTGCTGCTATGAGTTTATACAGTTTCGTCTTCACTTCAAGCAATTGATTGAAACTTAAGATTTTGTTCTTTGAAAAAACTTTATTGTTGCAAAGTGGCAAAGAGGTAAGTACTATGATACATAAAAATGTTTGCACCCACTTACACATTATTGCATAATTTTTTTCTATTTGTCTTGAGTTTGCAATAAGCACGCAATATATCAAATGCAAAATGCTAATTTCTTTTTACTTTGTTCGCTGCTTTTGTCCGAGGGCGCATTGAATGCGGTCAAAAGTAGCTCATTAACCTTGCCTTATGCATTTTGATTTTATTTATTAGCCCGTTAATTACCACGTTAATTACAGTGTGCTTAAACAATGCAAGATCTCTCCTCGGACAGTGCGTTTCCTGCTTGCTTTTTTAGATAGTTTTATACATTTCAATTCGCTCTGTTTATCCATAAAAACTACAATGTTGATGGTGATATTCGTAAGAAAATGATGAGGAAAGGGTACTCAAAATCGTAACACTTTCGCATGCGATATCGACAACAACACCAACAACAACAACAACAACAACAACAACATTTGCAATTTTGTAACATTTTAAACCTAAACCTTTCGAATGACGTTTTCTTTCAACTACCCCTGTTTTTTTATTTGAAATGAATAGCAACTCTGTAAAAGCCTTCTAATTTACAAAACGTATGTAACCCAAATACAAAAACTCATAGAAATGGGTCAAACCGTCTTCAAAATACAGGCGTATTCCCAAAAAATATAATGTGATTATGTGGCAACCCTATGTGGTGTTACCATCTCCACATAAATATATTTTTGTTAAAATGCGACGTAAAATACCTTGAGTTTAATATAAAAAATTTTTGTTTAAATTTAAAGTACGTGGCAACCCTGCAAAAACCTTGTGTGCAGTGATAATTTCGGATAAATAGAAATATTTTTGTTGAAATACGAAGTGAAATACCTTTCGTTTGATACCCATAGAGACATACCTTCCTATAATTTTTTAAAAATTGAAGTACATGGCAAGGCTCTAAAAAACTGAATACTGGCAACAATTAGAAAAGGATAGGAAATTTTGCAATTAAACATATAACCTAGTCTATTCAGAAGTACATTTAAATCCGTAAAGTCGTCTAAGAGATAATAGTGGATATGGGAAAAATAAAGAAACTGTGATAAGATGGCAACTCTGCCGAAGACTTTTTTTTTTTTGTAAATTCGAGATAAAAAGTTTTCTTTTGTTACCAATATTGACATTATTTTATATCGTTAAAAAAATCGCTAGCATCACCATTAAATAAGCCTGAGTGGCAACCACAAAAGCTTTCCCAGTTAGTTCCATAGTACATAACGAGAAATTCTTCAGCTAGATTGTTTCGTTAACTTAACATGAAAGTATGGATAATTTTTTCATATAAATCGTTCAAATCGGTGTTCCCAAGCTCATCCCGAAATTCCAGGAAATTTCAAAAACGGGGGTGGCCTACTGGTAATAACCGGCGTGCGTTGCTACGCCAAAGAAAATCACCAGAAATAAGATTTTACCATTTTTACCATTTCTCGGAAGATACATTATCTAATATTTTATCAAGGTGAAACGCCCGCTACATTCCATCTAGTCATAAATATGATTGGTTAGAATATATCGGAAGAAGAAATTAACCCACACTTTAACCTTAGCATAATTCTACCTACATACCAAGTTTCTGTAAATCCAACCATCTATACGATAGTTTAGAATAAGTCAGTCCTGGGTCCACTTTCCGGAAAAAAATGTATCCTATATTTTAATCTAAGCATATAGCTATCTACACACCAAGTTTCAATCAAATCAAGCCATAAATACAATTAATTAGAACAGATCAGTCCCTGAAGTTTCGTTGATTTTTGTAAATTTTTTTTCTTGCCTAAAATTTGAAAATTTTCACCCATTTTTTTTTTTTTAAGTTCCAGGAGTTTTTGCATAAAATCTTGGGAACACTGATTCGAACAATTTCTATAAAATAACATTTCATCGCATAATGATGCCCCAAATAGCAAATTAGCAAGCTCAGCCAAAGACAGTCACTTAAGTACAGCGAAACTAACAATGTCAATAAAATTACCACGATTAACCAGTTATACAACGAACAGACGCCAGGTGACCAATATGGACGCATTAATTCGCCAAACATTAATGACCACTTTGCATGTGCGAGCTGCATAATTTATGGGAAATGTGGTACCGCTGTTGCTCTGATGCCACAACACCAAAGTCAAGACATTTCAAAACCTCTCTGTGCTGGGCAACAAATTATTTGAGCGACAGTAGAAGGCTTTTGAGAAGTTAACTGATAAGATAAACAACAAAAACAAACAATAATACCCCAGGCAGCAAGACGTTGCAACGCGTTGGAGCAATAGAGTAGCAACAAAACCAACAACTTAAGTGGAGCTTCAAGGTGGTAAGTTGCAAGAGCAGTAGTGACGTCATCATTTATGCATATAAAGATGCGATGAGAGTATTTCAAGGAGAAATGACAGTGCAAAAATAACTAAAATGAATCAGAGAAAAGGGGAAAACTGAACGAAGTTGGAGAAACTAAAGTTTTTTGTGCAGAGCGAATTAACTTTATGAGAGAGATAGATTTCGAAGTAGCAATCAAAGTTGAGCGCAGAAGCTATACAACTTTTACACGTCGGCGGAGGTGTGAAAAAAATTTGCATTGTTTGTTGAAAGAATGTCGTTCAAATTTGCAGAAATGAGCGACTTAAGTGAGAGTGGGAGTATTTGTGATTAATGCTTCGAAGGAGTTGGAGTTGAAAGTAAGGCAAATTGTTGGAGGTCACTTACTTTGAGGAAACTCTCAAAACTGGTTCTGACTTAAGATCTGCATAAGCTTATGTAGTGGGATAGGTCAAGCAAAAAAAATGTTTTAAAATGCATAAGCATCCTGATTTGGTGTCTAATATTCCAGATAGGTGTCAGCTTTTTAAACTTTTGGGGATCCTAGATTGCAGCGCATAACCTAATCACCCAAGTTGAAGTAAAATGTTTAAATACGGTATCGAGACAATTGCGGATATCCATAATGTATTTCTAGGATTAGGTGGCGATCCCTAGGAAGTAACCCTACCTTGAAATATTTTTGTTGATATACGACGTGAAATACATTTTGTTTTTTGCCCATATTGCTATATCACACGCTATTTTTTTAAATTACAATAGTGGCAACCCTGCATCCTGTTTCCTGTTCTCAAAATATTATCCAAATGAGCGGTTTTCGAGGAAATAGCGAATGCCCTAGGAGGTTAATTTAGTGAGAGTATCGGCGTACCATATAAAAGTTTTAAATATTCAAAACCACCCAAGTGGCAACACTCAAGTAGCAAGGAAGCATACTATATATATAACAAATTTCATCCAAGTCGATACATAGGTTCTAGAGCTATCTCTCGATATACAAAGAAATAAATAGAATAAGGTTAGGCGGCTTGAAGATTTATCCAATTTATAACCATATTGGCATATCTCGCCAACGAAAGTGGCAACACCGAAGTATGGTCTGTTGCACCAAAGATTATAAGATCGATTCCCAACTGTATTGAGCAAGCTCTCTCCAATTTAAGGCCCTCAGAATACACACGCTGTAAGATAAGGTATGTCGCAAGAGCCGTAAGTTGGTTGACAATGGGAAACCGATCCGTAACAAACTTCTGTGAGGAAAAAATAAGATATAGGCCTGGGCACCGATATAGGCTAAAAAATTAGCTCTTTTCTGCGCATTTAAATATGTAAATTTATAGTGCGAGGGTGATTAGCCTAAACATGAACTGGACCGAACCCCTATCGCAGAACTTTTAGAAGCCACACACGAAAATCTCTAGCCCAGAAAGTGTGATAATTGTCACCTACCTCTGACGTCAGGGAATCACTTCCTGCCTTTTTTTCTTAACTAGTTATCAGAGCTCATTTTTATTTATCTACTAACATTTCCTTCCAGTATTTTACTTTTTTCCACTTAAAACTACTAACAATACTGCTAGAGTGATAATGACAACAACAGCTTTATGCTGGCAAAAGTAATAACAACAACAAATCTATAATATATACAAGCAGCACTTGAGACTTAACCTCATTGACCAAACGCATTCAATGAACATCAAATGTGAATTAGTGACGACAGCGACAATGGCAACAACAACATTCTAGACAAGTAGAAAGGGGCAATAAAGGTGTTACGACTGACTACTAGACACCAAAATGAACGTCAGAGTTTGGCTAAAACATTGGCGTTGTTGGTGGTAGCAAACAACAAAATTATATTGACGATATTGCTATTGCCATATTTGTTGTTATTGTTTCTATATGCACTGATGTTTGGCGGTTAAGTCGTTCAATGGCTGGTAGCTTCCAACGTCTATTGAACTCAAAGATATGGTTGCGAAATTATTTGAAGGCATCCAAAGTGCTGCCAGCAATGGTAAAGGAATTGGTGTTGCCTGAAACTTAGGACGTCGTCATCAACACCACCAGCCAACAGTCAGCAACCTTTTCGAAGTGGATGTCGATGCATGCATAATTTCCAAACATAATTTAATTTATAGGATGCAAATAGACGAAATGGCGGCAACAACTGAAAAACCACAATAGTTGAAAACCAAAAACAACAACAGCAACACCAACGATGGAAGCTGATGAAGGTAAAAGCGAGCGTCTGGAGCAAAGTAAACAACAACTTAAAAGGAGTAATGCACGAGTAAGTGACGCAAAAGTGCTCGTAAGACGGCAGCAGAAGCAACAAACACTGATGTTGGCTATTACAACAATAACAACAGCAAAAAGTACAACAAATAAAATAACAATAACATTTTGTAGCTAGCAACACACATTTGCATGAATGGATTGCGGCAGCAAAGGAAGACCAACCAAGCATTGAGCCTTCCTTCGGTCGAAGGTGAAAAGATAGCCAACACATTGCTGCTGAATGTTAGACTTCACGATATGACTACAGACAAGCAAATATTTATATAAACAAGTAAATGCGTATGGATGTGCATTCGGTCGCCCGCACAGCAGCCAGCTTTCCAAATGATTTTGCTTAGTTACACATTTTATTTGACTAGGCGGCTGGGCTGGACGGTTGGGACGCACTGCACTGTGTTGGCTTACGTGTGGTCTGTCAGCCAAAGTGTGATGTTGTACTAAATGTCAGACACATGTGGAGCAAATGTGCACACACACGTTCGTACCAAAAGGCATAGAGTTTTGCATAAATGAGTAAGAAATAGCGGTGAGTGTAGGCATCTTCTGAGTGCAGACATTTCGTGTACGGACAATGGGAACGTTAAGATTTGGTATGCCCTTTTCAAATTTGCAGTTTCTTTGAAATTATTACAAGAAAAGCGCAACGAAATTTAATTGCAAACAAAAATATATACAAACACATACGCATATTAACACATATTTGTCTGTGTGTGTGTGTGTGCGGAATATGCAAATGGATATGACTGTACAAGCCTTGTAAATTCCTTTGGCTAAGTTTTTATCGGTGGGTGGTTGCTGCAGTAATGGCTGAGTATACATATGTGCGTCCGCTTCTTAGTCTTGCCTTCACAAGTAAAATGTTAATGCGAAACAATGCGAATTTCTATAATGAGTATGTACCCAAATGTTGAGGTTTGAACTTGTGGACATTAATAGAAGAAGTAAATGAGGGATTATTATTATTATTATGTATAAGGCCTCGTTACACCGCAACGATTTTCACGATCTATTGTGTATGAGCTTTCAGCTTATTGCTTCATGCGGAGTCTTTTTACAAATTTGAACACTTCCTCAGGCATTTTATCATATATTGCGAAAGTATTGAGAGTCACACCACCTAAGTAGCAACCTCTTCTTCTTGCTAACGCAATGCATTCGCAGAGAATATGAGCCGGCGTTTCATCGTCCAGTTCGCAAAACCGATAGATTGTTGTATCTGACAGATTCATCTTACTCAGGTGTTAACGAAGACTGCACTGTCCCGTATAATACCCAGTGACGGTTCTTAAATTTTCCCTCCTTAAATTTATCAGCCTGGCCGATGCTCTTTGTGATGGTTCTAAAAAGAGTTTGGCCTGCTTCTGTCCTAGGCTGTCAGCCCATGCTGTCTTAACTCTTTGTTTTCCCAGTTGCTTATGGTCTCGCTTACATGAGCCTTAGTGAGCACACAGAAAGGTTCCGCACCATAAAATGCTGTTAGAGCACTTAGGTATGCAAGGTGATCTGCTTTTTCGTTGCCGTCATGCCCTTCATACCCAACCTAACAAAACTTTTTTTGGTTCCCAGGTCATTAAGGACTGCGACGCACTCATCAGTCATCTTCTGAGGCGTTCTCTGCTGTAGATTTCTATTGCATGGATTTCGGCTTGATTGATAGTGGGGTACTTACCCCTAGGTACCGATTTTTTATAATTCGGTCATAGATACCAGCTGCTGTTTTGCCATCTTCCAGCTTCGATCCATTATGTACCAAATCTCCAAATCGGATTCAGAATATAATTTCTCTGTTTCCCAAAGCACTCGATCGACGAATGAAACCTCAAAATTTCGCGTCTAGTATAGGCGAAAAAGGCTCTCATTACTTAATTGATGCGCAGGGCCCGCTGCATTCGATCCGATATTGTTTCCTCTTGCATCCCTGATACGCAGACTACTATGTCATCTGCATAGCCAAGTACGTCAGAGCCATTGCCTTTCAAAATGTGGAGAAGATCGTCCATGACTAGAGTCCACAGCAGAGAGGAAAGTACACCTCATTGAGGGCATCCTCTATTAGCCCCGATTGAGTTGGCACTCCCTCCGATGTTTCGTCCTTTTAGCACAGCCACCACCCACTAAGTAAAATTCAGTCAGAAAATTTTATTGTTTCTTTTGAACATTTTTTTTAATGCAATTTAGTTATTTATTTTGTTTTGCTTTGTTTTGATTTAGTTAGATTTTTTTTATTATATAATTTTTTTTTTATTTTTTTATTTTTTTTTTTTAGTTTATTTTATCTTATTTTATGTTGTTTTTTATGATATTTTGATTTGCTTTAAATACATTTTTTTTATTTAAGATTATTTTTTTTTATTTTTTTATTATATTTTTTTTACTTCTTTTTAACTCTAATTAATGATTTTTTATAGATAGACTATTGCATGAAAGCGTTTTTTTATCGTTAAATAAATTTTCCGCTCTACTATGACCATAGCGAAATGTTGCCCAAAAAATGTGACGCCATTGCGTCTACACACCAACAACTAAGTACTCGCTTTTAATCATCTGTAACACCATTTTTTTCTTATCAATTACTTAAATGGAATTTTATTGGTAAAAATTGAAAAGGTGGAATATGACGCCAATGCTTGCAACATTTATTTAAAAAGCAAAAAAAAAAAACAATATTCATCTCTGAGATTTATTATATTAATCAGTGAACGAGGCTAAAATGTTCTTAACATTTAAAAAATTTAAATTTAAAAATATTCTTCATCTCAATCAATTCAAAATCAAATATACAGTCATTAAAATTGTTTTTGCCAGTATAATCAGATTCCAGGGGAAAAATACACACGAATAAGTGACTATAAAAAATTAAGTAAAAACTGATGGCCAAACTACTAACAGCTCAACAATTAGGATATTGAGAAAGCACATTTGACCGAAGACACGTATAGAAGTCAAGCAACGGCATTGGACAATTTCAAGCAGGAAATTGGTGTCACTACGCCAAAAGTGATATGTGACACATAGTTTTCCTTTCGTGTTAAGTGAGAGCACAAAATCAGTGATGCTAAAAGGTTAATTGTAGTGAATGATGCAAGTGGAAGCCAGATCCAAGTAGGTGAAGGGAGAGGGAGAGTAGTTGAGAGTAATTGCAGCTATGCTACCGGATGTAAGGCGGATATATTATTAGCATGTGTCAATGTGGGCCAAAGATTTGTTGTTAGTTTACAATTTTGAACAGTTTTTCGAAATTCTTATTATGGCAAAATGCGTTCTATATTTTATTTTATTCGATTTTGTTTTGCTTTATTTTATTCAAATTTGTTTTTTTTTTTATTTCGGTTGATTTTATTTTATTATACATATTATACATAAAGAGGAGATATCAGAATCACAAGTCACATAGTGACATTATATGATCCAGCATGATAATTTATGCCACTATCATGACATAATAGGGCGATTTTCGCTGAGTCTTGTAAGCCAAAATATGAAAGACTACGAAAGCACACCTTTTTCTTGCACCAAAATATGCAAAGATTTGAGCATAGTATAAATACCATGATACATTTTCGAATAGAATCACGTGCCACATCGTGACATCATATTATATATATCATATCGTAATATATCATGGCATTACTTGGTATCTATCATCATAGAGTCACATCGTGGCTTCATATGGTATAGCTTCTTGCGGCATTTTATGGCATCACATGACAGTTTATCCCATAATCACATGATATTTTATACTATGATATGCCATATGGTGGCATCATATGATATACGTATCATCTCGTTATATTTTATGGTATCATATGATATTTTATGCCATGATATTTATCATGCTAGAATTGCATATCACATCGTGACAACATATGATAAGGCATCGCGCGATATTTGATCGCATCACATGATGTTCTCATGATATTTCATTTTATGTTATTTTATGTTATTTTATTGATCAAAAAAATAGTCAGTTGTGTTCAAAAGTCTTACATAATATTTGTTTACTGATGTTTTTCCTTTTGAACTCAACGCAAATACATAAATATTGCACAGACAGCGTCGGATGTAATTAAATAACCATAGTCACTGATTACAAAATATATTCTTAATGCGATTAAAAAAATATTTTTTTTTTTATTTTATGCTTTGCTACAACTCTGCATGCATGCAATTACTGTTAAGTGCAAAAGTAATCATTTTAGTGAGCTAATAAAGTAATTCAAATATGAATTGCTTATTTTTGTTTTGCTACATTTTACACAAGCAAAACGTTACAGATAAAACTGTAAATACGCGTATTTATGTATATTCTTTACCTTTATAACGAATTTAATTAAGCGCGAAAAAACAGAAACATTTTTTGCTAAAAATTAAATTTATGAAGCAAGACTATTTATACACATGTCCTTATATTTGTATGTATTGTTCCCGACAACCATGTCCATGTGACAATAGCAAATGTAGGGATTAAGCAAACAAGAAACAAAAAAACTCAAAAATCAGCGCAAACTCATTTGCTTGTTGAAAAAAATTGTGCAAGATCAGTGCAGAAAAAATGTAAAGAAATTAAATTAAATGCAATTTTATGGCTTTCAAGCTGGCGCTGCTTGCGCGGTAAATCCAAAGTCAAAGCTAAAGCCAATGCGACGCCACATACAAACGCAGTAACATGCCGGACGTTTTACCAACTGAAAGCAGAGCTGCAGTGTCCTGAGTATGGTGCTTGCCATTTTATTTATGTTTGTGTGCATGTGGCGTCATATTTATATATGGCTAATGAAATTTATTATTGCGGCTAAAATGTAAAAATGTGGCTAAAATTACAAAGCGCTACGTAAAATATTGGCAGCGTAAAAATTTTACTCATTTTAGATTTATGGCATGAACATTGAACGGAAAAAGAAAAACAAAAAAGCGAACAAAAAATAAAATTAGAAGATAAAAAGCTAACATAATGAATTTAATGCAGAACAAACTTAAAAAAAAAAAATAATAAAAAACGATTTCAAATTTAAAAAATTTAATTAAAAATTATGAATAGAAAGATGAACTAGCAGTGCAAAATGTAGACAAATTTTACCAAACACGGCGTCAGCGCCAGAAATCTAAATAAGAAATATGATCGAAAAACACATTGGCCCGTGTTCATAGAACTTTAATTTGTACTATGGCTAGTCTCGAGGCCTTTAAACAAATTGAATGGTAAAACAGGCGCTGTTATTCAATTACTTAATCATTTAACTTTAAACTATCGACAAAGTATGCCTTGGTGCCTTTGAAGAAAACTGTCTATGTTGGAGGTATATGTTTTTCAGCGGAAGCAAAATTCGTATGAAATGCTTGTTTTGAGGCTGCACTACACTTCTGGTCATTTAATGCAGTTTGAAGCCAATAGTCACCTACACTACCCTAGTCTGATGGCTGCATCGGCTAGTCTGTGTCGGTATAACAGGCACAATGAGAACGTGCCCTGGTGATTAAAGCTTAAGTGCCCTTGTGGGAACAACTCACTTTCCTATTCGGATAGAGAAGGAGGCCACACTTGCTGCATTAAGACATCAAAATATTTCCGATCTAAAAATCAAAAATATGGCAGGACCTATCAAGATAGTAAAGCCCTTCATAAACAGTCCTATATTGCAAGTAAGTGATGCAATAACTCCTATGCTCAGGACCACTCCAAACTTGGAGATTTGAAGGCGTATGCCAAATCCGATTTGGAGAATTGGTAAAACGGCAGCTGGTATCTATGGACCGAAATACAAAAAAATGGTACCAATGGTAACTACTCCACTATCTGTCAAGCCGAAATCCATGTAATAGAAATCTGTCGCAGAGGATGACTTCGAATAGGATTATCTTCTAGGCGGATCTACATTATTTCGGAAAGTAAGGCAACCCTACGTGCTCTGCAGTCTTACACTACAACTTCGAAGCTTGTTGATGAGTACGTCGCAGTCTTTAAAGATCTGGGAGCCAGAAATAAAGTTTTGTTAGTTTGCGTCCCAGGCAAAAGCAGATCACCTTGCAAAACAAGGTGCTCTAACAGCATTTTATGATCCAGAACCCTTCTCACCAAGGTTCACGTAAGAGAGACCATAAGCAACTGGGAAAACAAACAGTTTAGGCAGCACTGGCTTGGCAGCCTAGCATAGAGGCAGGCCAAACTCTTTTTAGAACCATCACAAAGAGCATTAGCCAGGCTCATTTATTTAAGAGGAATGATCCGCGAACCCTGACTTGGTACTATACTGGGCATTGCACCCTGTTTTATCACTGGAGTTCGGAAAATAGATCAAAATCAAACGCCTAAAACTATGATAACATAATTGCCACAGTTTACCTAATTTTTTCTAAATAAATTTCCCAAGTTTTTTTCAGGGGGTGAGATCAAAAAAAATCTATATTTAAAAACCCGTTTCTGTCTAAAATTATGGCAGCAGATGAACTGCTTAAAACTATTTTAATAAATGTTATATTGTTTGCCTAGAAAATAATTTTGGTACGTGTTTTTTCGGTTTGGTACGAATATTGGTACGCAAAATTTTGGGCAACCGTGCCTACAATTTGAGGGTCAAATCCTCAAAATTTCATAAATCCAAAAAAGCACAGCGAATTTCTTTTCCATGTGACACAGTTTAACCCTAAATATGATATTTTATACCCCACCTACCTATCAACACTTTTATTCTCATCTAAACTCTGCTAAAAAAAAAAAAAAAACAATTCAAAATATTCGACAGTAGATGTCATATAACTTGCTCTACAATAATACTACTCCACAGCCAACAGCTATTTGATTGAAGCCAACAAAACACAAGTGTTAGCAACAAAAAAAAAAAAATATGGAAATATAGAACAAAAACAAAAGGAAAGATTATTAGAACGAATCGAAGGAACCAGTGAAACAAACGTCTCGACGCTGACACAGACAGAAGAAACCGGCAAACAACAAGGAAGTAACAAGTTTGTGTGTGAGTGAAAAAAAGAGTTTGAAAAGAAAGAAGGAAAAAAATAACAACACTCATACGACTAGGAGTACCAACATACCTATGGTTGAGTAGCATGTAGCTGAGGAGCACTCGAATATACGAGACAGACGAATAGATGAATGAATGAATATATATGAAAGATTTTTGAAGGATGGACGGAAGGAAAGCAATTGGTAGTATTGTATAGAAAAGTGCCGAATGAATGGACAGACAGAACGACATATATACAAATAGATATTGGCACACAAAATGCTGGCCAACTGACTATGGTTGAGTAGAAGACAACAGACGTGCACAGCCAGACACTAGACGGGAGACAAATAAAATTCGTCTCGTAACAGCTGTGCCAGAGTCGTTGTTATTTCAAGAACATTTTTCCTCTACTTCCACTGTCTTACTATAGGTGTATGTAAAATGTTTGTATATGTGTCTGTTTCAGCAAGTTTCTTGCACTTTTGGTTGAATTTTATTTTTGCCTGAAATTGTTTTGATTTGAAACGTACGAAGTATTTGTGGAGCTGAAGGTAAGGTTTTTTTTTTTTGTTTGCTGTGTTTTCGGGTTTGGTTTTAGCAATTGGCAAAAGTTACGTAGGTGTAGCTTATGATGAGCGCATGTGGCAAGTGCATTCAACTTGCAACAAAGAAGAAGTTGGCCAATAAAACAAAAAGAAAAGTCGTAAAAAAATTAATGATGGCAGAGTAGAGAGTATGGAAATCAAAGGCAGTCGGTAGAAGTTGAAGTGTGATATACGCGCGCCAACACAAAAGGTGTTATTGGGTCAAGGACAAGACTGAAGGATATGCAAAGATGACCAAGTCTGAGGTTTGAGTGGTGGGTAAGTGAGCGTCAGCATGTAAACGCTTTCATATGGAATTTTCTTTGTCCTCTTCTTAGACTGTGAATTGCTCGTTTGCGCGGCATAATTTTTAGGCGCAACACATTCTCGGTTGTTGGACATTTCTTGACTTTATCTGCAACTTTAATTTGAACTTAATTGGTATATAAAAAAATCATAAATTTAGTGTTTTCTACAGAGCTTTTCTTACAACCATATTTTAAATTCTCAAAGCATACTTTTGGGCTCAATAAATTTTTTTAATGTTTAGTAATGTATCAATCTTTTGCTTTTCCTGAGCATTTCTGTAACTGCAATGGTGGTTTCGTTTTAATTGAATTCTTGTACAATATCATGCCTTTTGTGTTCTGTACAGAACTTTTTCAAAACAGCATTTTTACATACTTTCAGGCGCAATAAATTCTTTAAGATTTGGAATCTCCTGAGCATTTCTTTAACTGCAGCTTTATCTGATAATTTAAACATTTAGTATTATCAATGGAATCTTTTTAATGCCAGAATTTGTAAAAAAAGCATACTTTTTGGTACGCCTGAAAGTATCCACTATAATATTTATAAAAAAAAGGCAGTGGCAATTGTTCTATCAGGATGTTTCCGGATCTCAGCCTTCCTTCGAGGTGATAGCATTTTTTTGACTTACTTTTATGAGAGTACATAACATAGGTTAAATCAATAAATTTGGGCAAAATGAATTAAAATAAAATAAAATACAATGAAATTAAATTAAATAAAATTAATAATATTAAATCGAAGAAAAGGAAATTAAATAAAAGAAAGAAAAATGAAATAAAAAATAAATAAAACAAACATTGAAAAAAATTGAAGAAAAAAATTACATATTTTTGGGCTGTCGAGTTTGCATATAAATTAGATTTCTACTAATTACAAGCACAAATAGTAGTGAAAATAAGTTACGTTGAACGAGAAGTGCGACGCTGAGTATGACATACCAAAAACCAATTAATCCTCAAGTGCTTACTACAAAAAAACAACGCCTAAAAATATGCAACATGAAAAACCAACACAACTATTGCTCAAGACTTGATGGCAGCTGCAGTAAGCCAGCAACAGCAGTCGCATTAAGAGCATGTAATATGAAAAATAATACATGAAAAATGCAAAACAAATTTCACTCCTCTTGTCCACACTTCAGCTTTACTTTTGCCTTATTTTGTTGTTAGCAAAATTTATCCCCTTAATCATATTAAGTTGAGCGCTAGACAGAGACAAAACTATACAGCAACAACATTAAGCAGCACACAAATGATTTGTTGTTGTACCAGTTCTCGACAGCAAAACGCAACAACATAGCAGCAATTATAAAAAAGATGCGCACACACACATACGTTAACTTTTTCACACAGCCAAACAATTTTCCACAGCACACATACACTCGCGCTCAAACATATCGACTGCTTTTCCCGCATTTTTCCTACTTACGAAACGACATTTCGTCCTTTCGCGTGTACATCTGCGAATGAGTTTATGTAGTTGTGTGCATTTCATCTTATTTAGACTACGACAACAACACCATCGCCACCGTCACTGAACGCCTGCCCACAGCTGCGCTTACCCAGAGCTTTCGCGTACATCAACCAATCACAAATTCAGCTCGCGATGCGCAACAAGAAAATCAGCAAAAAAAAGGTAGAAAAGAAAAAAAATGTGGTTAGAGCCAAAGCAAGGATGTTTTACGGAAGAAGAAGAATTGTACGGCAAGGAAGCAGGAAGTGCGCAAGAAAGCTGTGTGGAGCTAGCGTCAAGGGTGGAATATGGTGATGATGATGATGCGCAATTTTTATACGCTTTTTTTCAATTCTAATTTTTCTACTTGCGAAAAAAATTTCAAATGCGCGGCGCAAGTTTTTATCACCCACTGGGCGGTGAGTGTGTTTAGGAGCGAGTAGGAGTACCTACTATCGTCCGACGCTGCTAACGCTGCCAACAGCAAGCAGGAAAAGCTTACAGCGACGCTATTTCTGTGCAGCATTAGACGCTAACCTCAGAGCAGCATTTCTTTCCCCACTCGGGTACAGCAACAAAAATTGTGTGTCTTTCGTTATAATTTTTTTAGTTTACTTTTGCTTAAACGTGAGGACGAGAGTATTTCTCACTAAAAGTTGAGTGTCCTTTGCTTTGTATAGAGCATTTCTCGAACTGTTTTAAGAGAGCGTTACGATAGTGCGCAAGTTAGAAAATTCTATTGCTGAATAGAAAAAATAGTTATTTCTTTTAGTAATAGGGTGCTCAAAGCAGAGAATGCTGAATTTGTTTAGATCTTCTTTCAAGAGATATTTACCGCTTAAAAGTATGCCATTTTATTCTTAAAATGTAATTTTTTCCAAAAGCTGTATTTTTAGCGATGCCAGAAAGTTAAGTTTAGTATGGTTATGGTAATGGTATGGTAATGGTATGGTAATGGTATGGTAATGGTATGGTAATGGTATGGTAATGGTATGGTAATGGTATGGTAATGGTATGGTAATGGTATGGTAATGGTATGGTAATGGTATGGTAATGGTATGGTAATGGTATGGTAATGGTATGGTAATGGTATGGTAATGGTATGGTAATGGTATGGTAATGGTATGGTAATGGTATGGTAATGGTATGGTAATGGTATGGTAATGGTATGGTAATGGTATGGTAATGGTATGGTAATGGTATGGTAATGGTATGGTAATGGTATGGTAATGGTATGGTAATGGTATGGTAATGGTATGGTAATGGTATGGTAATGGTATGGTAATGGTATGGTAATGGTATGGTAATGGTATGGTAATGGTATGGTAATGGTATGGTAATGGTATGGTAATGGTATGGTAATGGTATGGTAATGGTATGGTAATGGTATGGTAATGGTATGGTAATGGTATGGTAATGGTATGGTAATGGTATGGTAATGGTATGGTAATGGTATGGTAATGGTATAGTAATGGTATGGTAATGGTATGGTAATGGTATGGTAATGGTATGGTAATGGTATGGTAATGGTATGGTAATGGTATGGTAATGGTATGGTAATGGTATGGTAATGGTATGGTAATGGTATGGTAATGGTATGGTAATGGTATGGTAATGGTATGGTAATGGTATGGTAATGGTATGGTAATGGTATGGTAATGGTATGGTAATGGTATGGTAATGGTATGGTAATGGTATGGTAATGGTATGGTAATGGTATGGTAATGGTATGGTAATGGTATGGTAATGGTATGGTAATGGTATGGTAATGGTATGGTAATGGTATGGTAATGGTATGGTAATGGTATGGTAATGGTATGGTAATGGTATGGTAATGGTATGGTAATGGTATGGTAATGGTATGGTAATGGTATGGTAATGGTATGGTAATGGTATGGTAATGGTATGGTAATGGTATGGTAATGGTATGGTAATGGTATGGTAATGGTATGGTAATGGTATGGTAATGGTATGGTAATGGTATGGTAATGGTATGGTAATGGTATGGTAATGGTATGGTAATGGTATGGTAATGGTATGGTAATGGTATGGTAATGGTATGGTAATGGTATGGTAATGGTATGGTAATGGTATGGTAATGGTATGGTAATGGTATGGTAATGGTATGGTAATGGTATGGTAATGGTATGGTAATGGTATGGTAATGGTATGGTAATGGTATGGTAATGGTATGGTAATGGTATGGTAATGGTATGGTAATGGTATGGTAATGGTATGGTAATGGTATGGTAATGGTATGGTAATGGTATGGTAATGGTATGGTAATGGTATGGTAATGGTATGGTAATGGTATGGTAATGGTATGGTAATGGTATGGTAATGGTATGGTAATGGTATGGTAATGGTATGGTAATGGTATGGTAATGGTATGGTAATGGTATGGTAATGAATTTGCCTTTTGTATCAATTACTCCTCATAACCATAAGCCAATAATATCTCTTGAGTACTTGCCAAAACTCTCTTTCTTGAGAAATGCTCTAATTTGACTTCCTTTCGCTCATTTTCGTTAAATAAATTTTCGCACATTTTTTTTTTTACTCATAACATCAAAAGAAATTAATTATCTTTTGCCCAACCTGAAAAGAAGGAAAATGTAATAAAAAGCCAGCAGCAAAATGAAAAGCCATAGTCAAATCCAAAAAAAATCACTTTTTTTCTGCTTTTTAATTTTGTGTGTAACTTGCCTTTAGACCAGGCCTACTCGTTGCCACAACATATATTTTCTAAGCCAATCGGAGTCGTGCATTTACTACCAACGCACAGACATATGACGTGGCACACACTTAGCAACATACTTACAGTTATCTCTACGAATGTGTGCACAAAACGGACATAGCCTACAGAAAATAGAAGGAGGAGAAAACTTTTGGGATGCATGAGAAATATATTTCACACAGTCACAATGTGAGCCAGTGGAATTAGATGCGTCATGACTAGAAAATTACACTTATACATTGGAGGCTTCGTTTTGGTTTTTAATTTGTTTCTTCTTCTTTGGTCGTGCGTCCTCTTTCTGCTATTGATTTTTATCTTGGGAAAAATAGTGTTGTTACAGCATAAAACGCGCTTTTAGAGCCAATTTGGCTTTCACAGAAAACACTTACAGGAATATCGTCGGAAGCATTTTCAAAAACATTTCACACCTTCCTTTTTGAGTTTTTTTCGAAAACAGCTAGTTTTTATCCGAGTTAATAAGGGCCATTTTTAACCTGCTTTTCCGAAAGACCCTTGGTACCTTTGTATCTTTCTTTCTTTCCAATAATCCAAAAAATAAGATTTTTCTCACCATCTTTTAATAATTAAAAATTCACGATTTTGCATAACCAGACATTACCAAATTCATAATAAATGAGTAAATTGCATTAGGATTTCAAATTCTTCATAGTCAAGCAAAATATTGAAATAAAAAACACAATAACTACATAACTCAGCAGGAGCTAGAAGATCTTTGCAGAAAAACCAGCAACAAAATTTCATCAAATATAAAATGGTCTACAATAGCATGCCCTCAACCCCCCTGCTACCTCTCAAACTGCCATAAAGACCAATACAACAATACAAGTTTGCTTTACTTTGGTCCATACCACTTTTCTTCACTACCAAATCCACTTTGTTCTTGTTAAGTTTGAATTGTAACAAAAATTTGTTTTTCACTGTTGTTGCGTGTTTCTTCTCGGCAGTTTTGTTAGCGATTATTTCGCATGTATTGTCGCGCAAACGATTTCTATTTCTCGTATTGCTCGTTTTTTATGTCCAAAAACATTTGTTATTTTTGCAAGCAAGTTTGATGTGGTTGTGTGCGTACGTGTATAAGTGTTTGTTATTGTTGTGATTGACATTGTGACTCTGTTACGAAATGGCGGCGACCACAACCACTCCTCCTACTCCGATCTTTGACAAACTTCTCCATAAACTCCACAGTGCCTTCGTCTTCTACCGTTGCTGCGTTGACTCTGCTGTTCCGCTATTTCACGAATTCAATTCCAATTGCTTTGCCACTGTTCTCGACTCGCACAAGTATTTGCTTCATTTCTGCTTGTACTGCCATTGTTTCCACTACTCACTTTTGCTAGAGTTATTTCCGTTTACTTCTTTTGTCTCCCTGTTTATAATACACACACACTCGCTCTCACACCGCGTTTTCTATTCTTTATTTTTGGAATATTTCCCAATCGTCATGACGCGGTTTTTGCGAACACTTTTTAGCTCCTTCCCATTGATTTCTTTTGCTTTTCTATTTGTTGTCTATTCAAAAAAAAATTGGAAAATTTTGGCATAGCGAGTGCAGACTGCAAAAATAGAGCGAAAAAATTGTTGATAATAAAAATAACAACAACAACAATAGCAACATAGTAACATTTGAAATGGTCAACGGCAATGGCGGCATCGAATAATGCTTTGGCTTTTATTGTTAATTTTTTTTTTTATTGTTTTATGCGCATTTTAAATGATGTATGACCAGAATGCGAGTGTTGCGCTTAAGCCACCAAGCGAGACCAAGTGGACTGGTGTGAGTTGGGCGATGGTTGTAACCGCATGTGTTTCTGGAAAGTACAATAACATACAATTTTGTCAGGTTTAAAGGAAGTTTTGGCTTTGAAAAATTCCTATCCCGAAAACTCAGAGTTTTTTCGCAGTTCTCTCTGATAACCAAAAAGCAATGATTTTCTAGATTGCATGGAATCGAAATTTACCCAATATCTGCAATATTATTTATAGCCAAAAATACTTCAAAAATTTACAAATAAAGCGAATGGTGCAATAGGGCAGACTGCGTTTTAAAAAATCCTAATCTCCTTGGTTCTTGGTTCGATGACCAGTAAAAGGTGTTGAAAAAAGTTTCTAAACAATACTTCTTAAGCGATTTGAAAGGGCCCTTCAGCAAGACCGAAATTGTGCAATCGTCGTAGCTTGGAATTGTTGTAGCTTTTCCAAATTGTTCGCTATTAGAACAAAGAATATTTAAGGAAAAAACTATTCGAACGGTCCAAGAGTCCACTAAAATTTCCAAATACTTACTTTTATTTGATTTCATTATTTTATTTTATTTATTTTTTATTTTACTTTATTTTTTATATAGTTTCTTTTATTTTTTTTTATTTTTTATTTTTTTTAATTTATTTTTTATTTTTTTTTTTTTGATTATTATATTTTAATTTTTTTAAATATTTTTACTCAATTTATTTTTTCTTTAATTTATTTTATTTTATTTACTTTATAATTTAATTTATTTTTTATCTTATTTTTAACTTATTTATTTATACCCATCGTATCAATATTAGTACAAGGGTATTATAATTTTATCCACATAACGGAACTATGTAATGGTATAAAATAATCGAGACAGATATTTTGAATTCCATATACGAAAGTTCTTAGGTTGAAAAGAAAAGGCATGTGCGTCAATCCGTCCTGCTCGTCTGTCCGTGTACCCGATAACTTGAGTGAAAATTTCTTTAAACTTTTTATACCTTTCATGAACATGAAATGGTATTATAACTTTGTTCCGATGTTTGTAAGTATGAGAAGAAGAAGGGATGGACCCACTAATAAGTATACCGTTATGATCAGGACGATGAGCTGATTCGATTTAGCCATATCCGTCTGTCCGTCCGCCCGTCTGTCCGTCTGTTTGTACGCAAACTAGTGCCTCCATTTTAGAGATATCTAGATGAAATTTGGTATGGAGGCGTTATTTTATATGAGAATAATTATTCGTCGGAACCAGCAAGATCGGACCAAAACTACTCATAGCTCCCATACAATCGATTGTTCCGATAAACGGATTTTGGGCTATAACTTCTGTAATTATATAGGTAGGATCGCGAAATTTCGTAACTATTGCTCTGTTAGAATTTCGAATGTCGATATTAAAAAGAAATGAGATTGGACCAATAAAACACATCGCCCCCATATAATCGATAGTTCCGATAATTTCGGTATGAGCTAAAGTTAAATTCACACAGGCTGTACTGGGGATCGAACAGTGGAAATCGTGACGCGTATTCATGAGAGGTATTTGGCCTTCGGCACAGCCGAAGACAGCTTCCCTTACTTGTTTTTTATTTTTATTTTTTTATTTTTTTTTACTCAATTTATTTTACTTAAATTTATTTTATTTACTTCATAATTTAATTTATTTTTAAAAATACAACCTTTTGCACAAAAAAAAACGGATTTTAATATTATCTTTCAAACATTTTTATGAATATAAAATAAATGCATTAAAGATAAGCCAAAAAAGAACCTTTTTCTAACAAACGAAAATTGCAATTGGCTTGAATTACGCATGCAAACTTTGACCTGCAACAATGGAATGTACTTCGAGCAACACGCTGATGAATTGACGTACGTACGGGTTCAGAGAGCGACAGCGCAGACCACCAACATAGTTTTTCCAAACATCAAATAGCAATTCAACCACTTAAAGTGCTGAATTGACAACCAACAACTGTAACAACAAGAGCAACAATAGCTGCAGTTGCAGCCACCAATTGCATTCGCGCTCATGCAACATACAGGCAATCCATCCAACGCTTTGTCGAATATATTGGTTATTGAGCGGTTGAATGGCCTAAATGCAATTCGATTCATATTCACATGCACAACACACACACACACATCCAGCATATATTTTCAAAAATTTCAACAAAGCTGCAGTTGCAGTAGCTAAACGCCGGACGGCATTTACTTGTGCAACGCAGCGTCAATTTATGAAGGCCGATTTTTTTTGCTGTTGTTTCATTTGCTGAAAATGCATTTTTATGCCTATCGGCCATATGCCCATGCATGTTGTTGCAGTTGTTGTAGCTATGATACGCAACAAAATGCAACACTTCAACGCTCACACACACACACACACACACATACGACGCGAATATGCATAGACACGCTTTTTCCTACACACTTTTCGAGCCAGTCGGCGATTTGAAGAATTGTTGATGCGTGTTTGATTGTGTGTGTGTATGTGTGTATTTGTTCGCATGTTGCTGCTGTTGTTGTTGTCCAAACTGCGGCAGTAGGCTGTACGTTGTCCTGTTGCACGTAAAGTTGATAAAAGTGTGTTTGTCGAGGGGTTTATTTTATATATTTTTATATACAAAATTGTAGAAAAATACTTTTATGTGCTGTATAAAAATGCAACGTACGCACACAAATGTGTAAAGTTCTATACGTTCAATGGCAATGTTGGCGTGTGTGTACAGATTTATTCTTTTTTTATTGAAATACTTTTTTTTTTTTTGTTGGCTTGTCTGTCCTTTCTTTGTTGCTGTTTGAATTTCAAGGTCATTCGAAAAAATATGGATCAATGTCTGATTTATTGTAACTGCCAACTGAAGTTTTCACTCACTTTTTGTATGTGTAAGTGCGTATGTAGCCATGTGTGTGTGTGTGTGTGTAGGTATTTTCGTTGTTTTTTTTTATTTAAATATTTTTGCAGCCACTGTTTTCATAGAAAAAACTAAAGGTGTCACTTTTTAGCGCTTTGGCTGTGTTGGTTTGTGGCCTTTTAGGCGGTTTGGCGCCGCCATTTTTTTATTTTTATTTTATTAAAAAAACTTTATTTTTATTGAAGTGAATGAACTATTGAAAATATTTGACGCGACAGCAACTTTCAATGTTAAACAAAAGAAAGTGAAAACTATTGGTGGTGCAAGAATGGTTTTTTCTACTTTTTGTTTGAATTTAAACTTGATATGTATGAAGAACAGTGAAATTTAAATTTCCTGAAAACTTTGACAAGAGAGACTTACTAAATTCTTTTTGTTTTTGTGGGTTAAGCTCAGAAATTAAAACTGTGTGTTCTCAGACTACTTCAAACGGAAAGTGTAATAAATTTGTTTTTCAGAAATACAAATCAAATTTAAATAAAAGTTCTAAATTTTTAGAACAAGTAAAATAAACCAGCTTTCTCAGCATGCCTAAAATATTACTCATACGCAGTGGGGCCATCTACTTTTAGCGAAAACCGACCCTCATTGAAATTGCCCGGGTAGAAAATAATGTAGGCAAATCTATTCTTAATCTAGGCGCTGGCTACATTTTCCTACAATAGACAATTCGACCTTGTGCCTGCCAGGGCTCTGAAATGGAAAGCGTATGTTTTTATGTTTACGGACAATTTATGGATTATTCTGTAAGGGGACTGCCTAGTTTTGCATACCTTGCACCTGCTCAGTTCTTCCAATACATCGAGATAGGAAATAATTCTGGTCAGAAACATTCTTTTTCATTCGCCTAACATGAAAGCAAAGATACGATAGGTGGAGCTATTTGCAAAAATTACCTTTATGTGCTGATTTGACTGAAAATTTTAGAGAATGTTTTACGACCATGAAAAATAGTATAATCCTAAACAAAATACCACCAGGTGAGTTTAGAGTTTGTAATAGACTGTACCAAAATCTTCTTCAACTTTATAAAAACTCGATATAAAAATTATAAAAATTTGTAATCTGATAAAAGTCTTGAAAATGTATATACATATATACAACTATTCAAGGATGTACAGGAGATGAGCCGGAGATTTTCTAGAAATTGAATTTGCAATATGGGTATCAAATGAAAGGTATTCATGAGAGCCTGAACGTAGTATAAGTTTTATTTTGATATCTCAGTTTTTTCGGAGATATCAACCAAAACATGAATAAACTTTATCTGAATTTGGTTTACTTAAATAACTTAATGTTACGCATACGCCGTGTATGACTTATAAAAAGTGCACTATAATTGCAAAATTTGCAGCTACACCCATTTATTTTAGATTGAAAACATATTGTTACCCAATCCTCTACACTACTTTTGAAATTCCAATGTCCTTTTCTGGTCAGTACGTGTTTTCAATAACCTGGTAAAGGATCCGGTTGTCCTTATCAAAATTCAAATGTAGAGATTTGTAGCACAGCCCTTTATATATGGATACTATATGTGTTTTTTTTTTAATCTTGATACACTTTTTGGCGAACTTCCCATAAGTTGCCACATAAAATGTAACTAAATATCGGCACGGGTTACCGTTATCTTAGAACATCTAAACTTCGCAGGCATGCTTATCGAACTTCATACTTAATTAATATTCAGAATGAGTTTCAAAAATGGTCTATCTAAATGAGAATTCAATACATTTTCAGCTAAGATAGGGCGTTTTTTAATCAAAGTTTGTAATAGAGCGTTATTGAAACCAGTTCTGAGGAAAGGCGCTTCTGGAAAATATTTTTAAATAGGGTGATGTTCCAATCAATCCAAAAACATAAAAGTAAAGGCATAAACAAAATTTAAACAAAAATCCTTCAAACACATTCAAACTCGACATACAATCTTTACGCTCTGTTTGGCATTGCCGTTAAGCGGCCATTTTCTTTTGGTTGTTATCGTACTAGTATGTCTGCATTTGACAAATGTCTTTCAATTAATTCGCATTCAATTACTACTAGAAAAATATTTACTTACACACCTACAGCTACATAACTACGTATGTACATACATATACATATGCACAATAGAAAAGTATTAAAAAACCTAGGCAAAAAAATGGCATCAATGTATGAATAGATAAAAGATTTTGTACGCATACAAATACAGCATTTTTACATGTCTACCTTCATATGTATTATGCAGCTATATAAGGAAGTGATAATAGCATGGTGAACCTCTCCAGTGCGCTTAGAGGTAGGCTTTTGGCACTTGTGCTCTACCCATGTCATTTTAAATTGTTGCACCAACAGGAACAAGAAAAAATTTACCAAGTATTCCATTACAGCAAATATTTCAGGCTTTCGCTTTGCTCGCTGTACTGCTTGCTACTTTCTCATTTTCCGCATCAAGCTATGCAATTTTTCATCTTGTCTTCTGGCTCACACTAAATTTGCCATTTGAACTTAGCAACATAAACGCTTAAATGAAATTGCAACTAAAAATAAGGGATGGGGAGTGGAAGCATGTTAAGGTCATATATATTAGGAAGATTCACGAAGAAGTAAGTAAGAAAAAGCCTGGCCAAAAATAAGCCTTGCAACTTAACCCTTTTTTTCTTTTTAATTATTCAAATTTAATATGGGAAAAATTAGAATTTTTTCAAGTGCATTTTTCATAATTTAAAAAAAAAAAAATGTATGAATAAGAAAATTAAGAAAAACTAGCGCCCTCTAAGGGTTAATTTTCAGAAGTTTCTTTTCTTATCAATTATTTATTTTTGAGGGGGTACGACCTAGACGACACTGTTTTTTAATCACCCTAATATGTGTTTACTATACCAACAGAATTTTACATAAAAAATTACAATTCGAAAAAGAAATTTCGCAAATTTTATTTTTTTGTCTCTCCTGTCATAGATAAATGCATTCATTCACATACCATTCACTCACACATACATGCAAACAAGCATACATATATTTTATTATTGTGTTTGCATGCATTTTTATTATTTTTTATAAACACAAAAATTGCGTTTGTGTGTATGGAGTGTAGTTATCCACCCACTCTCCGACAACTTAATCTGACATTCGCACATATTCAGCGATAAAAAGTCATAAAAACTACACGTATACACGACCAGCATATAGGCTCCGCCCTATGTAGGCTAAATAGTTGAAAAAAAATTTAGGGCTACATGCATGAACATTTATATCGCTTTGGGTACGAATGTGTGCGTGTATCAGTCGAGGTACAGCTGATGGGTGCGTCGGGTGCTGGCATGAAGTCGACCATGTGGAAATATATACTTCAGTATAATGTTGCGAAAATCAAAAATTGCAGAAAGAGAATTCATAATAGGAACTAATCTTATATTTCTCTACGATTATCGTGTGCGCCTAAAATTATGCAGCGACACACGGTACACGGTAGAAGTAGTGTGCCAATTCCGGCAGTATTTGATTCTTGTCTGCATCATCATTATATCTTATCAACCGAACACATTTATCGACTCTCAGAATTTATTTACTGATATTCTATATGAGATTTTATTCCTTATAAGGTTAGGATTATTTGCAATATAAAAACAGCACGCCTAAAATTATGCAGAAGTATGAGTAGGGCGCTTTCAGACCTTAGTTCATCGTTGAGGCGAGAGGATGTTTCTGACTTACTTTTATGAAAAAAAAATAAAAAAATAAAATAAAATTAAATTAAATTGTAAAATAAAATAAAATTAAATTAAATTAAATTAAATAAAAATAAATAAAATAAAATAAAATAAAATAAAATAAAATAAAATAAAATAAAATAAAATAAAATAAAATAAAATAAAATAAAATAAAATAAAATAAAATAAAATAAAATAAAATAAAATAAAATAAAATAAAATAAAATAAAATAAAATAAAATAAAATAAAATAAAATAAAATAAAATAAAATAAAATAAAATAAAATAAAATAAAATAAAATAAAATAAAATAAAATAAAATAAAATAAAATAAAATAAAATAAAATAAAATAAAATAAAATAAAATAAAATAAAATAAAATAAAATAAAATAAAATAAAATAAAATAAAATAAAATAAAATAAAATAAAATAAAATAAAATAAAATAAAATAAAATAAAATAAAATAAAATAAAATAAAATAAAATAAAATAAAATAAAATAAAATAAAATAAAATAAAATAAAATAAAATAAAATAAAATAAAATAAAATAAAATAAAATAAAATAAAATAAAATAAAATAAAATAAAATAAAATAAAATAAAATAAAATAAAATAAAATAAAATAAAATAAAATAAAATAAAATAAAATAAAATAAAATAAAATAAAATAAAATAAAATAAAATAAAATAAAATAAAATAAAATAAAATAAAATAAAATAAAATAAAATAAAATAAAATAAAATAAAATAAAATAAAATAAAATAAAATAAAATAAAATAAAATAAAATAAAATAAAATAAAATAAAATAAAATAAAATAAAATAAAATAAAATAAAATAAAATAAAATAAAATAAAATAAAATAAAATAAAATAAAATAAAATAAAATAAAATAAAATAAAATAAAATAAAATAAAATAAAATAAAATAAAATAAAATAAAATAAAATAAAATTAAACTAAATAATATATTAAAAAAAGTAAAATAAAATAAAATAAAATAAAATAAAATAAAATAAAATAAAATAAAATAAAATAAAATAAAATAAAATAAAATAAAATAAAGTAAAATAAAATAAAATAAAATAAAATAAAATAAAATAAAGTAAAATAAAATAAAATAAAATAAAATTAAACTAAATAATATATTAAAAAAGGTAAAATAAAATGAAATAAAGTAAAACAAAATAAGATAAGATAAAATAAAATAATATAAGAAAAAAAATAAATTGAAAGAAAAAAATTTAATTAAATAGAAAAATAAAGTAAAATTAAATAAATTTGGGAAAAGTACTGCCCTTGGACCTTCTGCAGCCACTTTCAAATCATGCAGCAAATTTCTTGCAGACCTCAAAGTGATCAACTAGCCTGACGTTGTAAAAAAAAAATATCTAGAGTTCACCCAATAATCTGCTATATGCCCACACGAGGGGTGTTGGTTGAGGAGCGCGTTGTTATTTTATGCTTTTGATGTTGTAGTTGTTGTTTGAATGTAGTTAAATTGCTGCTACTTATTGCTATTTTCTACCATACCACCAACATTTCTTCATAAAACCATGGTTTTTATGTTTTTGTTAGGCCTCGTATCTACCCCATACCCCACAAACATATGACAAAAAGAATGCTTCAATTTTTTTAACTCTGTTGAGGAAAACAAGTTAAATACATTGAGGCTGGGCGCATGTAAATTGTGAGAGGCTGCTATCAGAGACAGTGTGTCTAAGAGAGATAGAGAGCATAATATAGTGATTTTAAACGCAAACTTAACTCGATTTTAGTCATATCAAACGCACACATACATATGTATGTACGTGTGTATAAAAACTTAATTTTCGACTCTCGCTCATTTTCCTTTGAATGCTTCAACTGCATCTTTTTTTAAACTTTGGTGATTTGCACTTGCGCTAAACTTTCTTCTTTTTTATATTTTTTTTTTTTTTTGCGAATCTTGTTTTTTCTACGTAGCTATCTTCACTAACTCTTCTTCGCATCGCATAGCCCAGCGTACAGCCTTGTTATTGTGATTTTAGTTTGCAATTAAACTCAACGCGTAAGCGAAATAAACACCCCACAAAGGGCTTATACCACATACGTCCTACAGAAAATAGGCGCAGCGTTATCCTGGAAAATTATATTTTCTTTTGCTTTCTTCATGCAATTTTCTTTGCTTTGTTCATTTTTTATTTGGCTTTTTGTGGACTTTCATTTGCATTATGCAATGAAAATATGAGTGTGTAGTCACACAAGAGTGGGTCTTAGTGGGCATTCGAAAGGATTGCTTAGGCTGGAAAACTAAAAAAAAAAATAGATAACGTTGCGGGTAATCTTTTGTTGGCGCTATTGCTTTGTGCTGATTTTGTGTCGTCCTGCTAGTTATTGCGTTGGCTATGCTTTAGATAAACGTTTGAGCCTATGGTTTCGTTTAAAGAATTCTGCAGTCGCATGCCAGTCTCATAGAAATCGTTTTTTTTTATTCTTTGCATGTTGGCATGGGCATACATATATATGTTACTTTTTTTTATAGACAGAAGTGTACCTACTATACTACACTTGTTCAAGGTTCCTAAGGTGGTTGGTACATAATTGCTGATGCCATGGTAGGGCTTTAGAAGGCTTTGTTTGAATGTAGAACCAAATGAGTTTGATAACTAGTTCTTTTCTTCTCTAAATTTGTTTGTAATGAAACAAAAACGGTCTCGAGCTGTGTATTTTTCGAGCACAATATCGAACGCATACTTACAAAAATTTTAGTATGGAGACTAACTAGTCATGCTTTTCGAGTGAAGGAACCAATTGTCTTTATTATTATAAAGTTTACTTGCTTGTTTACCATATGAAAATAATTAAAAGTAGAGTAAAGAATTTTCCATTTTTATTGTTTGATTGTATGAGGAAAATCTCGTTTCCAATTACTCAAACCGAATTCTTTCTTCTTAACTGATAAAGGAAAAAAGGACAACACTTTAGCTTTAATTAAACACCAACACTTCCTTTCCAATAGAATGTAAAATTTTTGTCTATGAAATAGCTCTCTGGGATTCTATCTACGAAAAGTCTCACAAAAAAAAAATTCCAGAACATTATAGTAACGCAGAGCATGAGGCTTGGGCACACTTTCTGAACCTCGTTGAGATCTGAACTCGGAGCAGGTATGCATGGATTTCAGCAATCGGTGCTTCACTGTTTAGTTTTGAGACATTTCATCCTCGGATGCTTGTCTCCTCCCTTGACGCTTTGGGTGTTGATCATATCAACAAATATATGGGTATATTCAACCAAAATCACGCTTAATTCTTATTCATTATTCAATGATGTTGAACCAACTTCATTGAAACTCTTAACCTTAACTTAACTGTTATTTTACAATAAAATTTTGTTGTTTAAGGTGTTGCTCTATATACATATAAGTGTTGTTTTCACACCAAAAGGAGTCAAACTAAAAAAAAATATACAAAATTAATTATTTTTTCAGAGTTCTAATATTGACTTCACCGAGAATCGTATGTACTCAGATATCTTGAATGCACAACCCAGGTGTCTACCATGACAACACACTTTCTCACGTTGCTTTGTTGTCTTCACCAAGAATAGAGCTCACACTATGTGACTGCTGAACAGCTTTGCCTACCATGATGCCTTCATGCAGTTATGCTTGCCAGCGTCTTCTTACAACTTTGTTTCACGACAGTTGTGACAGTTTCTTCGCTGTTGGATTAACTAGAGGAAGTTGTTGTTTTAACACAAAATTTAATTAATTCAACAAGAAAATGAGTTCAAATAACCAAAATTTGGTCAATTTGACATTTTTTTCTGTGTATTGTGTTTTTTCTGGTAGCGTTTCTTCGCAGCCTCATCTCCCGAAAGTTGTCGTTGTTTCGGAGCTCATTCTTTTAGTCCCTGCCTGGACGCCATGAGTGTACCAGGTATATTGATTAAGATGTGGCTTTCGGTAAATCATTATTGACTCTAATCATGCAAATTTTTTTGGAAATTATTGAATCACAGTGCACTCGCGATAATATGAACAACCCAAAATATGAACCCCCCAAAATATGAACACTCTTTCGTTTCATTGAGTACTCGAAAAAATGTACTTCTGGTTCAAAAGTTCACATTTTAGAGCTTCTTATGATTTAATAAATTTGTGTTTTTTATGTTTTTCGTTTGTGACTGTTAATTAAAAATATTAACTTTATATTTGGCAAACTAATGAATGACGGCCTTGGCAACTAAACAAACTCAGTTTACAATTTTTTACGTTTTGCTTATTTTATTTTTTCTTTAAGCTTATTGCTCTCCAATGACTAACGAGTAAGCACGAAGGAAAAAAACTATATATGTATGTGATGCATAAAAAAACTTCTACTGTCAAATTAAAATTAATTTTCAACATTTCGCAACCTTTCTCCAAGCAAGGAAACCAACAAAATAAAAATATAAATAATAAAAATTGTATTAAATGTACACAAACAAGCAGATTTGTAAGGATGTAAAAGGGCATGTCTCAGTTACTTGCAATTTGAGATTTTTTTGCGCGAAAATGTGCGACATGACAGAAAACTTTTTTTTTTGCAAGAAAAAGTTAGTTTATTCTTATTTTTATTACAATATTTTCTAACGATGTGGATATGACAGAAATATGAGCGCTGACTTAACACGTAAGAACAGATGGAACGTATTTAGAAACATATTTTTAAAAGAAAACCTATGCTCAAAAGAATTCTAAGCATTTTCATTACTCCTTCGAAATCTCAATTATGAATTAGAAAATGTTAATAATTTTTCGCTTCTTCTTTTTTAGCGCATTTCTATCAATTTAAAAATCATTAAAAAATTGCGGTGCTGGTAGTATCTAAGTAAAGCTATGCTCAGCGCCGCACCTGCTCGACCGCAATTCGCTGACCGCCAGCGCATACCAGGCGCCAACGAAGCAGCTGTAATCAATGTTCTCAACTTGTGTTACCAGCATTGTTAGTTTGGCACCTCTTCGTCTTTGTCTCACATCCTCGAATTTCACATATCCCACAGCAAGTGCGCGTAGTAGATGGTGAAAACGTGAAAAATTACAAGTGCGGTCGCTGGCCAAATTCGAAAAAAGTTAGAAGCAGTTTGCAGTAAAGGGCAGCAGAAATAAAACACATTTCCGTAGAAAGTTTGAAAAAATGCGCAAATTAAAAATATGCAATTGCAATAGTGGCAAGCGAACATAGAAACACATCATGTAAGCATGGCGATTTTTATCTGCAAGTTTAAAATGTGAGTAAATATGTGCTTTTCCTTCTCATGAGCTGGTAACACTACCCATTGTTCATTTTTATCAGCATTTTTTTTCACGCTTCTCATCTACATGCATTTCTCATATTTTTCGTGCTGTGCAAATTTTTTTTTTTGCTCATTTAGAACTTGGCAAACGTTGTTAGTTTTTGAAATTTTTTTTACATTTTTTTTAACATTTTTAATTCATTACTAAATAAAGTAATTTAATTGTTTTAGAGTACTTTGTATACTTTTTCGTTGAAAATATTTATTTAAGATGCTTCAAGGGTTTTAAGCATAGTAGATTTTTGAGGAGTTTGACTATTTTTCTAGGAAAACCAAGCTTTTTACTTAGTTAAAAATAAAATTAATTTGAAAACCGCTGTCTTAAAGCATACCCTATTACTAGTACGAAAGACCCCATATGCATATGGTTGTTGATTAATAACAAGCTAAATTTTTGTGAGCGACTTCCTTTCCCCGAGATGCCCATCTTTTTTATCTTCGAAAACTTTGGAAAGTGCGGCCCTTTTTGAAGTTTTGAGTGAGAGTAAAATTTGAAAAAATGGCTGATGATGCAACGGAAATTATGCAACGGAAATAGAAATTGTAGCCGACTTTCAGGCGTATGTTGCAAACTTTCAGGCGTAAGCGACTTTCACCACGATGTTTAGCTGTGCAAATCAAATAGGAGGTGAAATTCTTGGATCTAGCTAACCTTGCACAAATTGTAATAGTTATGACGAGCCAAATTTGAGGGTGTTGCCACTTATGGCGGAAATATAGAGCTAGATATGCCAATATGCGTATCAAATGAAAGGTATTTTCCACCGTTCCAAATAAGATAATTTCAAGCAGGGTTGCCGCCTACCCGCAATTTATTTTTGAAACAAATTTGGCATATAGACAATTTGATCCATTCTAAGATTATATAAAGAGGTGTTTCTGCTTAGGGCGGTTTCCAGGGTTGCCACCTATCCCAATTTTTTTTAAATATAGAGCTAGAAATGCTAGAGCTAGATATCAACTGAAAGGTATTTTCGACCGCATTCCAAATAAGATAATTTCAAGCAGGGTTGCCACCTACCCGCAATTTATTTATTTTTTCGTATATCTCGGGAGCTGCTTGACCGCTTTGAATAAAATTTGGCATATAGACAATTTGATTCATTCTTAGATTATATACATGGGAGTTGCCACTTAGGGCGATTTACCGGATTGCCACCTATCCCCATTTTTTTTTAATATAGAGCTAGATATGCCAATATGGGTAACAAATGAAAGGTATTTTCGTATTCCAACTAAAACTACTTCAAGCAGGGTTGCCACCTAAACGTAATTTACAAACCCCTTTTACAACTCTCCTTCCTATCTTTCTTCGCCTTCACACTCTCTCCCTCCCTATTTCTCTTCATTCCGCTCTTTCCTTCTACCACGCCCCTCTTCCCCTATATCCCATTCGTATTGGCCCCTGTTAATTTAGACATAATTCTACCCTTGTACCGAATTTGAAGGAAAACGCACCATGTAATTGTGAATCTAAACCATTCTCGAACCACATTTACTTTTTCGTAAAGCTGCTGATTTACAATTCGCTCAGGATGCAGTGAATGATTCATTTGTGTTAGGGGCTGAGTGCAACGCGAAGGGCTGGCACTGTTGTTGGTCAACTGCACATTTGCTATTTATGAGTTTGTTGTCAAGGTGAGAAGACAATGGTCGTTTGTTTTAGATAAATTGGGATATATATATGAACATCAGGAGAAAGTCCAAAGAGTAAAATAAACAAGAAAAAATCAAATTAATAAAGCTTAATTTCTACATACAGTAGAAAGATATAGGAATACAAAAAAAAAGTTGTATTCATATTTAAATTTCTTCTTCTGCCTAATACTGAGTGAAGTATGCTCCGATATCTTTTGGTCATTAATCAGCGTAATAGAATCACTTGTCACTCATTTCTGAAAATTTGATCACAAAAACAAGCTCACTTACAAATTGACACACCCACACATTAAGCTTGGTCACTATCAACATATCATTTAATACTACATAGAATGATTTTATAAACGCTTTATCACTACTCCATCGCAATCGCAGCACAGCATAAATATCACTTAAATCAGTGTATGACAGCGACACGTGTTGGATGTGAAAAGGTCGAAAAAAGACGACTAGAATAAAGCAAAACAAAAGTAAAAACTATGAAAAAGAACACAAAATCGTTTGCAAGTAAAACAAACTTGTAATTGTGACAGTTTGTGTCAACAAAGGATAACGGCTGACAAACGGCATTTGAACGGCAAGCAGTCAGCTGAATAGTAGATATGTTAGTTATGTATAAGAGAAAATAGTAGCGGTAGTAGTGTCACAAAGTCGCAATTGGCTTGACTACAGATAAGTTGTGGTGCGCAAATAAGATGAATGACTTTAACAAAGAGCGCTGCTTGATGCCACCGTGGTCAGTTTAGTTTTGTTTTTTTTATGTTGAAAATCGCGTTTGACGGCGAAGGTTAATAAGGATATGAATATGCATGAGCTTTTGATTGATATCGATTCGACAGGAAGAATCAATTTAACAAGTCATTGCTTTAAATAAGTCCATTTGAAAAATTATATAAGTTTTGTAGTCATTAAATCACTCTGTAGGTGCAAAGATATCGATAAGCATCGAAAGTTTTATTGCAACTTTAAAGCGTTGGCTCTTACTGACAAAGTTTTGGCTCTTATGTAACGTATGAGCAACTTTTTCCAATTCATGCCATAAGCTGCTAACTTTTTTTTATAAAAAAAAATCGTTAAGCACAGTCAGCATATGAGTGAGAAGGCGTTTGTTTATAAGTTTTTGAAAAAAAAAAAACAATAGCTGTCTATCAATTAATTAGGGACAAATTTGCCAGAAAAAATATGAATCTGTAGTTTTGACTAGTAGTTCAAATTCATCTGATTTTACATACAAATTCACTGCTGAATTTTCCCTTTTTTTGTAAAGGGGAAATAAGGATGAGCGAAACGCTGTTACCCAATAATTTCTTGTGCTGATGTGGCAAATTAAAAGCTGATTGGTTTGTAGTTAGTTTATATTATTGCTGTCAGTGTAATACCGCAATGTTTACATATGTATGTACACATTAGAGCGTCCCAAAAATGTATGAATACAAAATTTTGGTTCGAAATTTGATATGAATATCTATTTTATTGTTCTAAGATAATGCTAACCCGTGCCGATTTTTGCTAAAACTTTTAGCTGAACTTAGTTCAGAGAAAACCTGCATTAAGGCTTCGAAAATCATATAATTTTAATATTTTTCCCATAAATAAAGGACTGTGTAAAAAATTTCCATCTTTGAAATTTTATAAGGACAACAGGATCCTTTACAAGGATATTGAAAAAAAGTATTCAGCAGAAAAGTATACTATAATTTGAAAAGTATTTTAGTAGATTGCGTAACAATATGTTTTCTAGCAAAAATAATTGGGTGTATTTTGAAATTCTGCATTTATAAAGCACTTTTTAAAGGTAACACACGGCGTATGAGTAACATTTAGTTATTCAAGCAAGAAAAATTTAGATAAATTGTATCAAAGTTTCGGTTGATATCTCCGAAAGGGATTGAGGCCCTCATGAACACCTTTCATTTGATATCCATATGGTTGGTAAAATCAATGTTTTTGGCGAAAAATGTGCACTTAGGTAAATAAAATATACAAAAATAAATAAAATTAAATAAAAATAACAACAAAAGTAGGCGAAGATATAGTTGCAATTTGCCCGCAGGCACACTAAGCAGTATTTGGTGTAATGGTTACACACTGCGGTTTAGAAATTCCTAATCTCATATACATACTTGGCTTGATAAGCAGTAAAGGTGATGAAAAATTTCTAAGCAACAATACAAAGCGGTTTGACAAGATCCTTCAACAAGATCGAAATTGCAATCATCGTAGTTGGTATTGTATGTAACATTTTTCAACTTGTTTTCGCCACAAACTCAAAAGAATAATTTGATGAAAATTATTCAACTGGTCAAAAGTCCACAAATTTTTTTTAAGTTCGTAAATATAATGACCAATAATAACAATAACTAAATAAATTTACAAAGATTTTTCAGGCGCTTGATTTTTCGACCTCTAGTGCCTTCTGGTAAACTTCCTGTTACAATACGAAAACATTGCCTACTTTTAGGCGCACATATATAAATTTTTGACAGACTACCAATATTGGGGCAACAATGCAGACTTCTCTCAGCTGTACGTTATGCTTGAGTAAACACCTAAATACAATTTATATGAGAGTATTTTGTTTTTTTTTTTCAACATTGCTTCACGAAAATTGACTTCACAAAAGTCAATTCAACAGCAACACGATTTTACTTCCTCATTACCCATCATAACATGCTTTTCTATACAAATACAATGAATAGCTTACCATTTTTGAACATTTACGTTCATTATCCTTTTGATTAACGCCACAAAAGGACAAAGTTGCAGCGAAAGCTAACAAAAAATAACAAAAAACTAAGCGAACATCAAATTTATGCTGATGATATCCTTTGGCGATGGCAATCAAACGTGCAAAAAAATAAGTAAAATGAACTCAAAGCGACCAACGCGTCAAATGATAAATCGAAATAAGTGCTGCAAAAACAAATAAAAACTCAAAAATATAGACGCAACAACAACGCACAGGGCAATAGAACATGAAGCGAGCACATAATTTAGGCTACACAAATTGTCGGCAGATACTTTTACAATGCCAAATTTTTGAATAAGAGAAAGTATAGAGGGGGTAGGGGGGTTTGTGTCTTTAGCTAGTTTTTCTTTCCTTTTTTATTTGGCCAAAAATCATAAAAAATTTTGTTTGTTGCTGTTTTGTATTTGTGTATTTGCTGCTGCTGTCGATGACAGCGCATTTGGCGCTGATGAGGACATTGATGGTGCTGCTGATGACCAGTGGCGCCACCATTGGCACACCCATCCACGCGCACGTTATCATTCAACGTGCTTAAGCGCTGAACACATATGCAGACACGTAATGATGAAATGCTAATGTTAATTGGAATGTGTGAGTGCGTGTGTGTGCACTGGTCAACACCACAATATGCGACAAACAAAGAAGTCACAAAATGAACAACCAAAATCAACGAATTAAAAACATAAAACCAAAGAAAAAAAAATAATCGCCTAAAATATAGCAAAATATGGCAGTAATGGATGAAGAAGAAGACTGCAAAACCGCGGTTGACTAACAACCACTGATGCTTTAGGCAGTTTTTACTTCCGCTAAAAGGTAAGCGCTGGTGAGTAGAAGTTAGCTGTTGGCAAAAATTTGGCATTTTATAACGACACGAAATGGCAAAAACGCCCAAAAAAGCGCGAAAAGAGTGCGAGAAGCAGAGAGGCACATGTGAGCAAAAGCGAAAAAATTTAGACTAACAACAGTGACCGCGAACAGGCACAGCTACGCTTTGGTGAGGAGGGGTTGAGCACAGAGACAGCACTTGAGAATAGAAGAAAAGCGCTATTCGACTTTTTGGGGTTAACGCGTTGTGTGACGACCAACGCAGTGGCTGTAATAATGGGGGACGTGGCAAATGGTGATGATGACGACGTCGCATAATAACCATTCATCAGCGACATAGACAGGTGAGCAGCGGCACAGCGCATAAGAGTCGCTGGAGTTATACAACAACGTAGGCATGTTTGGAAAGGCGGTCAGGCAGAGAGAGAAGCAGGGGTACAACAGGAAACTTACAGTGAATGCTCGAATGAGCAGGGGATCATATTTTAAGGAAGAGGGGTAAGAAGAAAAACTGCCAAATATTTTTGTGTATTACCCAAACTAGCACGTTTTTAATACTCCCCTCTATCTAGCTCATCTTGTAATCTTTTTTGAAGTGTAAACTTCCATAATCACACAAATTTTCATCACAATTGCTCAAAAATTTTGAATTTTATAGCCAAAGAACCATTTCGAAGTTCCATACATACACTACTTCATTTTATTTTATTTTTGTTATCTTAATTTATTTCTTTTTTTCTTATAAATAGAATTTTATTTATCTCAATTTATTTTATTTTATTTTATTTTATTTTATTTTATTTTATTTCATTTTATTTTATTTTATTTTATTTTATCTTATTTTATTTTATTTTATTTTATTTTATTTTATTTTATTTTATTTTATTTTATTTTATTTTATTTTATTTTATTTTATTTTATTTTATTTTATTTTATTTTATTTTATTTTATTTTATTTTATTTTATTTTATTTTATTTTATTTTATTTTATTTTATTTTATTTTATTTTATTTTATTTTATTTTATTTTATTTTATTTTATTTTATTTTATTTTATTTTATTTTATTTTATTTTATTTTATTTTATTTTACTCTATTTTATTTTATTTCATTTTGTTTTATTTCATTTTTTTTATTTTTTATTTTATTTATTTTTTTAAGAAATAATTTTGTTTACGAAAAAAAAAATATTTTATTTTATTTTATTTTATTTTATTTTATTTTATTTTATTTTATTTCATTTTATTTTATTTTATTTTATTTTATCTTATTTTATTTTATTTTATTTTATTTTATTTTATTTTATTTTATTTTATTTTATTTTATTTTATTTTATTTTATTTTATTTTATTTTATTTTATTTTATTTTATTTTATTTTATTTTATTTTATTTTATTTTATTTTATTTTATTTTATTTTATTTTATTTTATTTTATTTTATTTTATTTTATTTTATTTTATTTTATTTTATTTTATTTTATTTTATTTTATTTTATTTTATTTTATTTTATTTTATTTTATTTTATTTTATTTTATTTTATTTTATTTTATTTTACTCTATTTTATTTTATTTCATTTTGTTTTATTTCATTTTTTTTATTTTTTATTTTATTTATTTTTTTAAGAAATAATTTTGTTTACGAAAAAAAAAATATTTTATTTTATTTTATTTTTTTTTATTCTTTTTTTTCATTTTTTTATTATTATTTTTTTTCATTATATTCCTTAGTTTAATTTAAAGAAGGTTACACTTCTTCCGGGAGTACACCTGAAATTTTTTTTTTTTAACAAATTTAACGCGAATTTTTGTATTTGGCGCGCACAAATTCGCATTAATTTAGCACAACACCATCTGCTCAACCCCTGCACATTCTTCCGCCTAACACTTTGGCACCACCGCATGCAACAACGGCGGTGTTGGAAAGCACATACATTACGTTGCGCCTAAAAGTATACCAACACATATGAATGCACATACAAATATTTATGCAATGTAAGGATCTGTGTATAGATTTTTTAGTTTCTTTTTAGGCGCACAAACCAGATAAAAGAACAAAACGCGCTGGACGATTGCTTTCGATGGCGCATGAATGTGTGATTGTCTGGTTGTAGCAAACAGAGGCAGTGAGGTAAGCGGTTGGATGGATAGTAGAGTAGGTAGGTTGGAGATAGTCGAACAACGTAAAGGAGTATGTACCGCCGCATTGAATTGGCATTCGCATGTGCTGACCGCTCGCCCACCCTTTCCTTTGCAATTTTGTCTTATTTGTGCTGCTCAGTAAAAATTTGTATTTCCCAAAACTTCAACATTTCGTTTTGTCTGTCTGAGTTTTTATAAGCGCCAAACATTTAAGTTAAATGCATTGCGAGCCGCTTGTCTGTAAGTGTAAATCGAAATTCTACTTACCACATTCAAAATGTTAAATAAGAAGGTGGAGAAAAAACCAAATTGAATGTAAAGTGATGAGGTACTGCAGAGAGTTGTGCAATCATATTTGCGGTAAGAGATGCGTTCGGCATCGTATTATGTAGGAAGCATTTTTTTTTTTGGATTGCTCAAAAGCGGTTTAAGTTCCTGTTTGCTTTCAATAGTTTTTTAATTGAGGTACAGTTTTCTAGAGCCACAGCCGGTGTGCGTGTAAAATGCTGTCAATTGAGATCTACAAATAAAAACGCCTAAAATTATGCTCTAAAAAATGTTATTCCAGTGGCGATTTTACAAGCAGGGAGTTTCTATGTTTCAGACAAGGACATGGGATTTTTGCCTACAAACTAGATCGACCTTTAGTTTCCATTTGCATTTAAAAAGGCATAAGCTAAGGCAGATACATTTTAGATAACTCTCCTTTTGTAATAGAAATAAACTTGGAGAACTTTTTTCTGACCACTAATCAAAGCACCTCACTCATATACAATTTTTCGCAAAATTTTCGTGTATAGTGTCCGATATGACAAGTTTTAGAGTGGCATACTTTAAGGCGCTTAAAAAATTTTATTACATTTCACTTGGCTACTCACAGCCTTTCACAACTTTTTTTGCCCTAACTCATTTTGTAAAGTAACCACTTATAATAATCCAATCCAATCGGCAGCGTTCGGCTTAATGTCCACAAACTGCAGCCAAATATTCATATTAAAAAAATTAAAATCAATTTCACCAGCACCCCAAAGTATTTGGTTCGAATTACAGCAAAAGTCGGTTCGATAGCTTAGCAGAAAGTGCCAAAAGAATAGAAAAAATATGCATACAAATGGACACATCTAAAAAAAACACGAATAAATGTATGGTTGAGCGATAATCAGTTTGAAAAAATATCATTTCTGCAAATACCAAAGTAAACGAGCGAATGAGCCAAAAATTGTTTGCTCCTTTTTTAATTCAATTTATTTTGGATTTATACGAATTTATGCACATGGGATTCCGACTTCCGCATTTCATCTACAAATTTTAAAACTTCGCCAATATAAATATATAGAAACACACATGCTCTCACACACCAGCACAAATGCTGTACCTTTGTTTTATGTAAATTACGCGAAATAATTTTTTTTTTTTTTTTCAATATTCATTTGCACACACAGACATACTTGCATTCAAGCTTAAGTAAATACATAGAGTCACACATATGTGTATGTATGTTTGTCTGTTGTCTGCAAAATGTGGTATATCATTTTGGCGATTTTTTTTCTTTGCGATCGACTCTTAACCGCCGAAATTTTTGGGCGCTCTATCGCTGGTCTAAAGTTGATTAACAAATGGCAGCGGGGCGTTGCGGCCACAAAACTCGAATGCCGGTTGAATTTAATGAAAATTGATGAAACAAAAGTTAGTAAAGGTAATCGCTAGTAATACATTAATGAGCAAAAATCCGCGGGAGTGCTTTGATGGGTAGAAACATTTTTTTTTTTTTTTTCCTCTTTCATTTATCACAAAAATGGTTTGCTAAAAGATAAAGTTTGTAATGAATGCATTGAGGTTTTGTATGCAGATAGCTGGCAAGTTAAGATTAAATTAAGCGAGCAGCTTTTTATAAAAAGCTCGTTTTTTTAACAGAAAAACTCTATGTGCACACGAGTAACTGCGATTAATTTGTTCAGAGATTGGTAAGTGTTTCAAAACTTTGGCTTCAGCGGCTATTATCTATCTGGTCGAGTGAACACAGTAGGTCGATAGGTGATGCCTGAACATTGGTCCAAATGTCAATATTACATACTTCCAGGCGCAGCATTAACAATTTTTAAGTAAAGTCAATGGCTAGTTTATTTGTAGAGTTCGGTAAATAGGTCAAACGCCTAAATCTATGCAAACATAATTGCCACTGTTACCCCAATTGGCGGCCGCCGTGGTGTAGCGGTTAAGTGTTCGGCCTTCTACACCAAGTCGTGGCGGTTCGATGCCCGGCAAAAAAAACATCAAAAATTATTTAGAAAAAGATTTTTTCTAAACGGGGTC
>CAXKVI010000004.1:2664164-2666664 GCA_964058755.1 Campiglossa producta | reverse complement strand
TTATTTTATTTTATTTTATTTTATTTTATTTTACTTTATTTTATTTTATTTTTTTTATTTTATTTTATTTTATTTTATTTTATTTTATTTTATTTTATTTTTATTCATTTAATTTTTTTTTTTTTTATTCGTTTTATTTTATTTAAGTTTATTTTATTATATTTTATTTTATTTTTAATTTTTTTTATTTTATTAGCAAAAAAGTTCATCATACGACCTGGCGTTCTAGTATAGATTTGTACTAAGTTTTCTTATGAGGAATTAATATTATTATAATTAGCAAAACTTCAAGAAAAAAATTTAATTAAATAAATATACAAATTTTCTAGTGCAATAATAAAATCAACAATCACACATGCAAGCACGTACAACCATTCTTAAAAATAACACACAACTTTTTACCTAAAAAACTTCACCTCCCCACCACCCCACCCCCAAATTCGCACTAACACCAGTAGATAGCGTTACTTTGCGGAATTAAATCTCAGCGCAGCAGCGAAACACAGCGCAAAAAAATGTTTAATCAGCGCTCAACAAACGAAGTGGGTCCGAGTAATGATGATGGAAAATGCTGCATATAGAAGCCGCCTGACTTGCTTAGATTGCACTAAGCCCAAAGAGAACGGCGTGGTGGGAGCGAACAGTGTTTTTTCTACTAACTAATGTTAGTTTATGCTAGAAATACACAAAAAATGGCATAGACTGATAACAGAAAAAAAGGAAGGCAGGCGGAGAAATTGGACGCGAGCGGCTTTAGGTTGTTGTAAAATTTTTAATTTCCGTGCAAAACTCGCGACCAATGCAAACAGACGTACGCACTTGCAATTTCATATGGTAGAGTGTAAGCAAATACACACACTGCTGAGCAAAACACAAGCACATAGGAGGAGCATACTTGTGTGAGTAACAAGGTATGTTGTGCCATGCAGCGTAATGAAATCAAACTCTCAAGTGTACGAAACTACAAAATGGCTACGTAGTTGATAACTAAAAAAAAATTATAATTAAAAAAAAAGTGTTGCGAAAATGAAAGCAACAACAACAACGTTGCAATAAGTGTTACAAATATTTTTTTCCTGAAAAATTGCGCGCTACTGTTGCTCATCAGATATGTTGCACGGTCCAGTGTAAAACAACCAACGCAACAATAGTAATTTTTCTAGTATGAAAAACAGTTTTTATACGCGCAAGTGTTTTGCTACCTTCAAATTGCAATTAAAATCAAACAAACTAGAAATTTATTTAAGCATGGCCAACTGAGAAAATAGAAAAAATACTAAAACATTAGATGTAGGGTAGTGTGGGGCGCGCATATGTAAGCAACTACTCATGTGCTTATGCGCGGGAGGCAGAAAAAGGGGCGAATGAGTGGACTTTGATGTAAAAAATAGCTGGCATTAGGCAATCAGTGATTGGTGCTTTGACGGCTGGAGTTGTGTAGTTGTGGAGTACATGCAAATATATGTATGTTAGAGCGCCCCCAAAAGTATGAAACAAAATTTTGGTAATAACGGTGCCGATTTTTAGTTAAAGTTTTATCTAGCAGCTCATACTATGTTCGCACAAAAGTTCATTAACGCGTCGAAAAACACATAATTTTGATGTTGTGTCCACACATAAAAAATTGTGCAACTTATCTCAACTTTTGAATTTTTTTAAGGACAACAGGATCCTTTACCAGGATATTGAAAAAACGTATTCACGAGAAAAAAACATTGGAATTTTAAAAGTAGTTTAATAGATTGTGTAACAATATGTTTTCTAGTAAAAATAATTGTGTACATCCTGAAGTTTTGCAATCATAGTGCACTATTTACAGGTCAGACACGGCGTATGAGTAACATTTAGTTATAAAAGTAAGAAAAATCGAGATACATTTTATTCATGTTTTGGTTGATATCTCCGAAAAAGATTGAGATACATAGATAAATCCTGCGTTACGTTCAGGCCCTCATGATTTTCATTAGATAAGCGTATTGTCAATTTCGAAGCTATCTCCAGTCCATCTCCTTTATCAGGATAGTTTTTGGACCATAAGGGTCCAAATAAGAGGGTATTCGTTTAAATAAAACAACTGTGATTTCTTGGGACAGTCTAATGTATGAGTTTGTTTAAATGCATGCATATATGAATTAATCTAACGCGCTGAGCTGATGAATCTTCTTTTTTTATTAAAAAAAAAGGCAGTTTTAGTTTAGTTTCCATCTCTAAAAAAAAATACTTCATGGATTTAGTGCTGATTCGGAATTATTCATTTGGAATATTCAAGAACGTTCTACGAAAGAACGCATCAAAAAATCGTTCGTTCGCTTTCGCAAAAGCGTTGGAAAATCATTCTCCAGCCAAGGTGTGAGCGTTTTTTTTTTTGTCGTTCATTCACGAAAGCATTCGCGAATCAATATTCGCAGTAGGTTGGTGAAGTAAATTTTAAAAATGCTTCTGTAATACATGTAGGGATCTTTCAGGACCCCTCAGCAGGGGTTTTGCAAACTCTCGAGTG